>OX438944.1:12421255-13656616 GCA_949316185.1 Pyrausta nigrata | reverse complement strand
CGTGCACGCCGCCGCGGGCGCAGGCTGTTGAAATAGGTTGTTGGACAAACGATAATGGTGAAGATAATAGGGCTTTAGGCTATAATTATGAACATAGAAAAGTCAACCTCCTAAGAAGGCGGCGCACATATAAGTAAAGAATACTAGTTACTGAATGGTTTTAATATAAGAATTAAAAAATATATGAGATCGTTAGTTGGTCTCTTGCTACAGTATTTTTTAAAGCTGCAGCTGGCTTATGAGGTCCGAATCCCAGTTCAAGCCAAATAGTTGATACTGGGGCTTGCTGTCGCGAAATTACTCAGCAGCAGCACAGATTACGTAAAATGTTTATTAGTAAGCTCTGGGTCCGGTAGTTAAGCTTTTCGTCCTGTATAAAAAGTGTAGTTATTATTATCATCGATTTTTTCTTCACACCGTGTGATGTGACAAAAGTTGAACAAATTACATTCAGTTCGACTGAATACATTTACCTCAGGTATCTCACTTTTTTCACCCGGTTGCGGTTTTCGAAACATTGTGATGCTACGAACCTGCGTAACGTGGTAAATGCTACAAATTTTCCATTACATGGTGATGCTACGAATTTTCGTAGCGTGGTCACTGAACCTACCTAAACGAAGGTAAGTACGAGTAAGCCTGAGGTAATATTTTTCATCCCATTACGAGGTTTTCTAAAAAAGGTGCAGGATACAAATGTACCATGCTGCTGCTACGAATTTTCGTAGTATGGTAATGCTACGAATTTACGTAACGGGGGATATAACGAAAATTCATAGTACGACGGAACAACATGACGAAGACCCATTATGTACGATATGGTACGATAAGGGTCGAGTTAACATGTTTAATTTTTAAACAGCCGTTATAATTAACGTATTTTGTATGGGAATTATGTCAACTAAACCGTCAATCCATGTTTATTAAAAGTTGAAGAACTGGGGTCTTAATCAGTAATCAATTCTCTATAGGTACAGTCGACAGCACGTTAAGGTAAGGAACTACAAAAACCGCTTGTGTTACGTAGACAATAGAGGCGGTCTCAAGATGAACACTTATTAATCTGACATGCTTCCCTGTGTACTTAGTATGACTAATAGAAAAACGTACTTACCTGCCCAGCCATGGAGTAGCATAAGAGTAATATAATTTTTAACGGCGTTTTCGCTTTGTAAGATCGATGGCTCCAGTACCGGTGAGCGCCCCCAGTTGTCCCGAAACCTGCTAGCTGACCCATCAGAACCGCTGAAAAACAAACTATGATTCTAAACGTTTGGACTTTTAGATTTCGTTGTGCACTGATAGTGCATTAAAAAGAGGTAGATGAGAGTCATTAGCGCGGAAATTGAATGGAACAAATTGAGCAATTTGCTTAATTTTTTATTAAAATTTCGTACGAAAAAAACGTGTGCTGGGCGCATTAAATTCAAATCGCCGCGCAGTAAGATATCATGACAGGTCTACCTATTTTTAAAAATACAATGTCAGTGCCGTTGTAGGTCAATATTTTGAATATTGACCTTCAAATCCAATGTTGATTTGAATGAATGATCCATTTTGTTTTAAGTCACAAAACGTCATGTTTCCTGAAACCTTGATGAGATTTTTTTGTGGGACTCTTTAGGCATAGTTAACAATGTTATACTTACTTAACGTAGTTCTAATATCCTAGAAATGTATTTAAAACGTTTTAATACATTTCTGTATATTCGCTTTTAAATTAAAAGTGAATATACAACAACTTTTATTAAATGGATATACTTCGAAATCCTAAAAAAATCGAGTTTTTATACTAAAGTCGTAGAGGTAACAGCATTTTATTTAGTTTTATTTAATACTAGCTGTTTAAGGCTTGTGGGCTACATGTGATCGGGTTTCTTCAATAAAGACCTTGATACAACGAAAGGGTGCGTTTATTAAAACGTTTACAATTATTTTTAAAACTAAGCAAATCATCGAGTAGCGAGCGTCTTGAAATCGTATAGATATATAGTGAAGTTGCTTTCACACCGATGTACCCGAGACGGGCGCCGAGGGGCAGCACCGTCGTGCGGAGGCGGCTCTCGGCAACGTCACACCGTAGTCTAGTGGCGTTAACATCTCGCGCTCCTTGGAAGTACCATCTTTCAACATCAGGTTGACTCGCCGTCCATTTGCACAGGAAGCGGACAAATTAAAGAGCAGGCTCGTTAATGGTTCCTGTGGTCGTACGTATCTCTCTGGAAACGCCGTCATTCCCCGGGAACAAGCGTATAATCCTTCCCATCTTCCAGCGTAATGGTGGGAGATTGTCTTCTTTAATTAGAACGAGAGTGTTATGGGCGATGTCTTCTCTGCTGTCCATCCACTTTGTTCGCCGCTGTAGTTCTGACACGTACTTCTTAAACCATCTTTCCCAAAAATGCTGCCTCAGTTGCTCCACACGTTTATAACGATCTAAGTGCGTAGTTATTGCAGCAGTCAAATCCTCGCAGGGTGGTGCAGTAAGCGGTCGGCCAATAAGGAAGTAGGCAGGTGTAAGAGGAAGATAATCAGTAGGATCTGAAGACAGTGAGGACATAGGACGGGAGTTCAGGACGGGTTCTATTTGCGTTAAGACGGTACTAAACTCTTCATACGTTAACCTTGCATTTCCTACCACACGTCTAAGGTGATGTTTGCTGGACGGCGAACAGGTCTTTTATACCGTTCCCCACTAAAGACCTGTTCGCCAGCGACTCATTTCAGTAGTCTGTGCTCAGCCGAGGCGACAACATCTCCTGAGGAACGCGTCGAGGTTTTTTGCAAGTTGGTGTTGGTAACTAACAACTACATTAGCTGTAGTGCATGCGTATTGAGGGAGGGAGGGCGGTGCATTCTGCATTTACCTGAACTGGTACTCAACGCGGTTGCGGTTGGTGTGGTTTTGGTGCCTGCGCTAGCGTGTCTTAGCGAAAATTTAAAGCGAAATAATGGTATTTTATTTTTCCCATCGAGTAATGGATTTCCGCAAAGTAACGCCTGATTCTATTAATCACAATCATTCAGACAGCAGAAATTTCCTTTTCTGCGTCAACAAAATTCTTGCCATTATCAGAAAATATTTGAGCTGGTTTGCCGCGTTGCGCGATAAACCGTTTAAGCGCTAACAAATAATCTTGTGTAGACAAACCACTCACTAATATTAAGTGCAACGCTCTGGTTGCAAAACAAATAAAAAGGCAAATATAACCTTTAATTAACTGAGCGCCTCTGCCTTTACGGTTCAGAATTAATACAGGCCCCGCGTAGTCCACACCGCACTGCATAAAAGGGAACCCGGCTTCCAATCGTTCCGATGGTAAGTTTCCCATAAGGGGGGTTAAAGTTTCTCCTTTCATACGAGCACAGGTGACGCAATTTCGCACTACTTGCCTAGCCAAACTGCGAGCACCAAGAGCCCACCATTCCTCACGCATGGTAGAAACCAGAAGTTGAGTTCCGCATGAAGCAGCGTCTTATGTTTGTATGTAAACAATAGCGTCGCAAACCGGTGTTTACCACTCAAAAGCACTGGATGTCTTTTATCATAGCTAAAATCGGCGTTACACAATCTAGCACCCACTCGTATTATTTAATTTTTGTCAAGAAAAATATTCAATCCCGCAATTTTATTTACGTCCTTATTCTTTTTAATAGACACCGGTCGGCACCCCGCGACTTTGCCCGCGCCAAAAAACGAATTTTCCGTACAAACTTTCATCCCCCATTTCACCCGATTGATGATTTTATATCGCGACAAAAAGTCCAAAAGCCTATGTCCTTCCCAGGGTCTCAAACTATCTCTGTACCAAGTTTCATTTGAATTGGTCCAGTAGTTTATCCGAGCCTATTCAATACGAAAAAACAAACAATCAAATCTTTCCATTTTATAATATTAGCGTAGAAAAGTTGTTGTATATAAAAATGTTATTATAAACGATATACTTACCAAATAGGACAGTTTGCCATTTTGGGGCAGACCCTTCAAAAAACAAATAGACATTTAACACCACCACAGCGACGTGAAATAATATGATCAATGTTGCATCCAGCCACCGAATCGGAGTTTCGAAGCCGGCCTTCTTTTCCAACTCCCTTACAGCCGAAAGAAACCTTCCCTCATTCGGAGACCTGACTAGGTCATAGCAGCTTATGTTCTGAGGGACAGCCTTATTGTGTGATGATGACGTCTTCACAACCGGCTTCTCTCTAAGGTACAGTTGGCACTGCACGTCGGTTCCTTGCACAGATGTCTCGGTTATAGTGTCGGAAGGCATTTTGTTAGCTGTGGATGAAAAAATCATATGTAGGTAAGTAATGTTGTTCGATATAGAAATGTTAAAATGGTAGTCCTAATCTTCTATACTTAAAGAAGTATACACATATACATACATAACAAAATCAAATACATTTCTTTTAGGGGTTGAATCTGCTGCAAAAAATCAGCGAAAACTACTCATTTTTATTTTAAACTACTGATCAGCTCTTACAGTCTTTATGCGAAAATCATTTCGAGATTTCGATGTTGGTACCATAGTAAACGGTGTTATATTGGTGCAGTAGAATCACTCCCTAAAAGGAATGCAATTGACAAGACCCGAAGATAGAGTTAGGAAGTATAATAAAGGGGAGAAATGGAATTTGTTACGTATTATAGACTCAATTTTTTTTGTTTGTGTCTTTAGTAATGTATGAAGATATCTTTCAGGGTTCAAAGCAATTTTTTTTTGATATTAACACTGTACATGAACGTGTAAAATACGCATCACAAGTACACACGGCCGCACGTCAGACTACTCCACTTAGACCTTGAGACTGCCTCTATTCAATATTTCATAGTTTAAACTGGGTAACCTGATGTGCTGCCGACTGTTCAGTACAAAACTAGCAGTGTCTAGGTGTCCAGAGATCAGGGTCGCCTCTCTTTACCATACGACATGGTACAAATAAGAGGATACTGGGTTTATTTATTTACCGAATACCAGGGATGATATGGTACAATGTAGGAACCAATAAAACCACTATGTCTTCTTTACATATGTACATATATTCTAAACGTAAAACAAGAAGTCGCCGTATACAGTATGTACGAGTACCTAGTCAGTTAAGCAATTAAGTTCCTACTGAAATACGTATAATTCTAAGATTCAAAGATTTTAACTAGACACGAGTAGGCAGGTAATAAGTTAAAGTTCAAATGCCAAATTAAAAATGCAGCATTTATAAGAATTAACAAATCTGTTGATTGCTTACTACTCGTGTGTAGATGCATACAATTTGATAGGTTACAAAATCCTAATATACTAGGAACGTATTCATTTTCATACTAAGTCGTAGAGTCTGCATATTTTAGTATAAAAACAAACGCGTTTTTGAGGCTTCCGTAGTGTCCGTAGATAGTGCATTTCCTAAACTTGAAATGAAAACTATAGCGGTTAAGATAAGTTTATTAGTTTATCAGTAATATTCTTTGAACTTGGGTGTTGGATAATTTTGTACCAAATAGAAAATCCTTAGAATAAATTCTTTGAAGTTACTAAGATAAAGTAGATAATGGTACGGAACCCTACGTGCGCGAGTCCGACTCGCACTTGGCCGGGGTTTTATAGTGTTTCGTGTATGGGTAGTTACCTCCACAAAGCTTTAAAGGAATCTTCATTTATCAAGGATGTTGCTTAATATTAATACATTTTTCGCTTATGTCTGGTGGGGTTACTATACCTGATTACGATATGAAATACATAGTCAGGTCATAAGTTCTGTCACACAATAAAAACTTTTGAATTTAGAATGCTGGCCACAAAAAAGTTTATTGAATTCGAATTTTTCATGAAAAAAAAATGTGTACTTTTTAGAATTTTCCTCATTTTTATATATGGAGTGGACACTTTAAGAAGACCGTGTCGCGGTTATTGCGTTGCATCGTTGCGCCAATTCAGATTTTCGACTTACTGAAAAATTTGAATATAACCAAAAGATTCGTTTATCGTACCATAAAACGATACAATGAAGACTAGTGTAGATGACAGGTCAAGAAGTGGTTGCCCTCGCTCTGTTAGGACTCCAGTAGTGATAAAAGCTGTGAAGGCGGGAATTCAAAGAAATCCCATACGTAAGCAGAAACTGTTGGACCTTCAGATGGGGTTAAGCAAGACCACGGTAAAAAGAGTGAAATGAAGACTTAGAGCTTAGGGCATATCGAAGAAAAACAGGACATCGTTTGGACGCTCGTTTAATGGACCTGAGACTGAAGAGATTCGCTCGCTCATGGTTTGGTTGGGAGTCTCTTATTGGGGCTTAACTGAGGTACATTTTTGTGACAAAGGCGTAAAAACGAATGCAGTTGTGTATCAAAATACAGTCCTCAAGAACCTTGTGGAACCTGATTCTCATACCATGTTTAATAACAGGCACTAGGTATTCCAACAAGATTTTGCGCCAGCTCATAGAGCGAAAAGCACACAAGACTGGCTGGCGGCGCAGATTGAAGGCCTGTATTCAAAATCGCGGGTGTCATTTTGAGTCAACTTTATTACCATATGAATCTATGTTTTATTGAGTTCATTTGCTATATAAATGGTTTCATAAATAATAAACATGTCTAAATTATTTCATATTACACATGTGACAGAACTTATGACCTGACTAGGTATTGTTAATATTGCTACGTGACCTTCATTTTCATCGTAGCTTGGTAGGTAACTTCGAATCAAATGACAAATGATCCAGTTCATACTCGTATACTGTTGTCAATTTTGAGTGAGGTAGATATATTATACTGTGGAATATAATTAATGAATTTAGTCACGCGAGTTGTTTTGCGATCTGTTTCAGATATGTCAATAATACCAATACCAAAATACGTGCCACCTTTACGGGCATAACGTGCTCTACGTCTTTACCTAGAGTTAGGTCATCTGCAAAATAAATAGATTCAACCTCACTGACGGCTGTCAAGTTTAACAAAACTGCTAGTTTTGTAGTTAGTCAAGAAAGGTTGGCTGGTGCATAAGCGCAGGAAAAAAGCGCCCTGAATAGGTACCTAATAATGATGATGTCCTCCTAGCCGAATTTCGACCACGGCGGCCTATATCAACAGAGATTAGCCAACTGCGCGGGACTTTTAGTGTACAAGTGTGTGCGCAATACACATGTGCACTCTCTGTTCCTTCACTCTCATAATTCGGTGAGACGGCAGTCCGACATGACCGTAGAGAGATCAGGCGCAGGACCAACGGCTTAACGTGCTTTCCGAGGCACGGGGGTGTTAACACCACCAACTTCCTGACCCCGGAGCTGTGTCTGACTAATTTCAAGACAGAAAAACCCAAACACTCTCGGCCCGACCCGGGATTCGAACCCGGGACCTCGTGGATAGTACCCAGCGGGCTGACCACTAGACCAACGAGGCAGTCAGGTACCTAATAAGTAGGTACATACGTAATATCACAAAATATTTACTACTTACCTAACCAGCATATTATCTACTATAATATGTACCTACCTCCTAAAGTTGTAAGTTGGTTTTTCTAGTATTAGGTACATATTAATAAACGCATAAGTATAGATAAATTAATCACTACTGTGCACGTTTCTTATCTACCATGTTTTAGGGCAGATGAAGTATCAAGTGGGATTCTTATTCCTTTTCTGGTTGCGGGCGGCGATAGCGCGTTGCCCGTACGATGCGCTTGCGCCGCTCTCCTTCGCGCTTGAGTATGCGCTGTGGAGGGGATGGCGGCAGTGCCTGGTGTACACCCCCAATTTAGAAAAAGGTAAGAATTATAAGGGTAATATTTTCATCTGCATTTAAAAAGCTAAATTCCTTTCGAAATGCATTTTTTTTTATTAAAAGAGAAAAATACACTGGCTCGCCAAATAAATTACTACACTTATTTTAAAAACCTTCTTTCCTAAACTATAGAAGTTAAAGTATTAGAAACTAAAGAAAAAACATTTTATAGATTATTTTATCACCTTTACACAACGATTATTTATTACACATTATTTATATAATATAATATAATAGATTATTCAATAACACCGCGAAAAGAACTAAACGGACTGACGAGGCATAGGAGAATATATGTACGACAAACTGTCAACTGGAACTGAAGTGTACGAAAAGAAAAATAATTATAAACATTAGGCCTTTGCCACACTACTGACATTTTTGTAGCCCACTGAAGCAATAATTAATGCCTTATAACTAGTTAGTGAATAGAAAATAGAAGACTATTGTTTTAATCTATTTTATAGAGAAACCTTTATATTTACCCATTTAGATTTGAGAAGGAATTTAAATAAAATAAAAGTTAATAGCTGGCATAAAATGGCAGCCAAGGGGTTACATTGTTGACAGGTGTCCGCACCTGTTGTTTGTTGTTTAAAATAGAAAATTTGATAAAATGTATTTTCTAACAGTCTGTATGTAAAAATACCTATTATGGACTAGGCTCATCAATGATGAGTATAGGAATATTTAACGAAAAGTGACTGACAGCTGTCTTTACATCACCAATATTAGCTGATGGCATTATTGTTTGGCCTAGTCAAGAAAGTTTTTTTTTTCAAAAGTACTTCTTACATACATAAATTATGGTACTATGGCTCACGTCTTTGTCTGCGTAGGCTTGACGATACTTGCAGATCTCATAGACATCATACAAAATTATTTTCACACTACCTACACATCAAGTAAGCCTGACTCAAAGTGAGTCATTGCATCCCTAGGGACGTAATGTTGTATTAAATTTCATTACGCCCCTAGGGAGGCAAAGTGATTTGAATTTCGAATTAGAGTTCGTAGGCATGATTACACTAGCCCGTCCCGTACCAAAGAGAATCTATTTGAAATTTGAACCAGGCAGCCAAGAATTTTAGCACGAATAGAATGAAAAAAAAAGCGCGCGCTTCTAAAAAAATAAATAAATAAAAAAAACCTACGTATTTTGAGAAATTAAAAACAATGATTTTGTAAAACTGTCGAGTGACGATGTTTATGACACCGGAGTCCAGTAGATGTAAAGGTGCTGGTATTGTTAATAGTAATAATTTACTGCCAGAACAGTCAAAGGATATATTATAATAGATAAAATAAGTTTTTGAAGTACATTTTTTTTATTGCCTCGTAGGAAGTGGGAAAAGCAGAGTATTCTCCTCGGGGATAAAGATGTTTTCGTCTTGGGCGAGCTTAAATCCCTCGCTCCACTCAAGATTCTATTTTTACTCCTCGCTGCGCTCGGGAGTTAACTCTCGAATCCTTCGTTACAAGAAGTACTAGGTTACGCTCGAGATTCAAGATGACGCCCGTGACGTAAGACATCACTTTACCCCCTTGGTGAATAATCTACTATTATACTCCTATTGCCGTTCATTAATCAGGACCTCATATCTTTTTTTTGCAGTTGGGTGTTTGGTTTTTTTCAATAATTATGTTAGCTTGTTATTTTAAGTGGTAAGAAAGTCAATCTAGTCGTGTATCTAAGTAACGAGAACGGTAGTACGTACACGAGATAATTACAAGTGTAAATCATCACTTGATTAAGTTAAACCTTTCAACAAATCTTGTACTTAATGTATGAAAGTGTTTAAATTATTTTGGATATTTTTGCGTTTCATTTAAAAAAAATCACTCATTTCACTCATTAGGTAACGTATTTTCGATACTTATAAGATAAAAGTTTTTAGATATGCATCTGTAATAGTTACGGAATAATGGACTGTGCACACATTAAACGACTTCTCCGACTAAGCATTATTTTAATTCTTATTGGGGTACATTTAACATAGTTTCATTAATTTTTAGGGTTCCGTACCCAAAGGTTACAAAGTGGCCCCTATTACCAAGACGCCACTGTCCGTCTGTCATCTGTCACCAGGCTGCATCTCATGAACCGTGATGGCTAGACAGTTAAAATTTTCACAGATGATGTATTTCTGTTGCCGCTATAATAACAAATACTAAAAAAAGAAAATAATAAATATTCAAGGGGGGCTCCTATACAACAAATGTGTTTTTTCCGTTTTTTGCTCGATATTAATAATGACAACGTTTGAAATGTTTACAGAATAATAATATGTATATTCACTTTAAAAATAAATAATTAAATTAAAATAATGGTAATGTTTACGGAGGGCTCCCATACAAAATTGTTTTTTTCCGTATTTTAACGGTACAGAAGCCTACGTGCGCGAGTCCGCGCACTTGGCCGGATTTTTTCATTTAATTTTCATGGTTGCTTTACTAGAGGTACCTAAGTGGTACTAAGTACTATTATACTTTCATGGTATTCTTTGTGTAGTAAATTTTTATGGTAGCATGACGTAAGATGTTAGCTATGTCAATTAAGTTATACCTTACTTTACCTACCTGAGGTCATCCCTATGTCCTACCTTAACAAATATTAAATAAGTACTTTACCTAGTGTTAAGTATACGGAATTGCTATGTATTTACTTGAGTGGATAGCTCCTACGCTACTCAAACACTGATGTTGGCTTGTTTCCATAATTAACGACAAATAAATGAATGTTGGAATAAGTCGATTTGCACTATGAATCAAAGTTAACTATAAATTAGTGTTTAAGCGGCCCAATCACGGTTTATTTCGTGATTTCGCCACTTACTAAATTGATTAAAATGGTCTATAAGTGTTGAGTAATTTTACTTAGTTTTTCACCAATTTATAGTTAGAATTGCTTTTGGATATTATATTAACTAGCAAATGATGCAGAACTGCAGAAACATCAGCAGTAGTTGCAGCTAATTGTAAGCAGTTGGTAAAATATTCTTTGGCTTCAGACGCTTGCATTATGGGTTTTGTCAATTTTAAAGTATTTCCAAGTTATGATAACACTTCATAATAGGATCCTTGCTTCCATGCCTTGGTTGCAGTTGGCCAATAAACTAAAGTGGTAAATTGGTAGGCAAATCTACAATTGAAAGAAAAGTTGCAAGTTGATATAGTTTCTGGAGAAAAAAACCTAGTGTACCTGAAATATGTAGATATCATTATTTTGCACAAGCTACTGAAATAATTAATAGATAGATAACTTTCATTGCACACGATAACAGAAGAAATAAAGCTATTCACTCAGAAAATTGTACAATTTTATTGCTTTATGCGATCTCTCTCAGAAAACCTTTGGTGAAGGAACATATTCGTTCTATCATATCGTTTCAATGGCCATATTATAATATTTAGGTGCTATTAATCTTTATTATTAAAATGAAATTGTAATTCTTGAATTTCGTGCTCGTGCTTTAAGGATATCCATCAATCCTGCCGTGTGGCTCTCGTTTATGAAGTAAATGCCGTAAAATAGAACGACACGGGAAAAAAAGAAAAAATATCAAAGAAAAAAACTTACCTTAGTCTGAGAGACGAATAACTTTTCACTACATAACACAACAATTCTCATGAGTGGATCATGCACCGGTGAGTTGCAACTGCAATTGTGAGGCGCGCGCAAGGAATGCTGGCGCAGCGCAAATCTTCACGTCCAGCGGTACGTGTTTATAGCGCTCGTTCAGCACGTAATTTCTTTAAAATATTACTAAGTAACGATCCGCGAGGTGATAAAATATTTCAATTAAAATGAGTCATAACGCAGACAAAGAATCAAACCGATTGATTTAAATCTGATATTGCATTTGAGAATCATCTCAGGAACACCGGTGACAATGTAGGTAGTACTAGTACATAGGTCACTCGTAACTATGAATACAGTTAATTAGCCCTAGCACCGATTTTCTTTCATGTTTCTTTCACTTTGAGATAAAAAAGTAATTTCTAAGTTTTTAGTGCGTTTTTAAATATTTTTATTTTACCCCCAATTCGCGAACGTTGGAATACTTAAAGATGCTGTAGCAAAAACGGTATACGTGCCTAAATAATCTGAATAGTTGTCTCAATTTCTCCGTGATGCTATCATCAGATCTTCACTTGGTGACAATGGGACCACATCCAGTAGTATGTTCTTTCAATTAAAAAAATAATTTTGAAATTCAGTTCACAATTGACGGAGAAATCGGTGAATATACGTAAAAAATATACTTACATACAGTACATACTAACATAGAACCTCCTTCTTTTTTTAAAGTCGGGTAAAAATAGAAAAAGCGTTACTGGCAACAGGTAGTTCGAACAATTTTCAGCCGTCCGAAGGTTGAGAGCGACAGCGGTACGTTACATAATTCAACTGTTTTTATGTATGAGGTTACTTAAGCCGACACTACTGAGGGTACGCAGTCACTTTAAGGCACAGGAGTGAGGCGCCAGCCTCTTGTAGGCCAGATGGCCCTTTTGCTGCTGAAGACTGTTGAGTAGTTGCCCGTTGTTTTATACAAATCTATGTCTTTTAGCTTTAAAGACCACGGTATACCTTCAATACTCTGTAGAATTGCATGTTAATAGTCGTAAACCTAGATGTTTTCTGGTACTTAATATATGTTAGTTTATGACCTGTTAGTGCCACTTTTTCTACGCTCTAGTATTAAAAAAATGTATATTTTATTTATAATATATTTTCTATGAGATTTTGAGATTTAAAGTACATAGAACTCTAAATGAGAACTGCAATCAGCACCGGATATATGAATGCCTCATACGCCCATCGTTGCACAAGAATGTTTAATTTTAGTTAATATTTTTATAATTATAAAGGCATGTATATGTTACAGGCAAAACTCATAACCCGTCAAAACCACTTTTAACAACAAAAATCAGGCAAAAGAGGTTTTGACTTAGTTAAAAACCATTTTGACTGATTTTCATAGTCGATAGTGGTTTTAAGTAAGAACATCGGTCAAAACCACTTTTAATTGCTAAAATATTGGGTAATAGTGATTGTGACCAACTTGTATTATTAACGAAATATTGAATAAAAATCATAGGTTAAATTATTAAACAAGTGAACAATAATTGACATAGAAATAGAAACATCTTATAAATAAACATATTACTTAAGTAAGGAAATATTAGAATAATCAATATAAAAATATAAACTAGTTTTTACTCAACATACGTGACTTTGGAACATGATGTGTTTATTAGTCGATCCTTTAATTTCGAGTACTTTGTGAACATCGATTATCTGACTGAAGCGATATTATTGCTAACTGATGCCCGCTGTGTTTACTGGGCAACTTCTGCGTCAAGGTTTACGTAAAAAGAGATGTCTTTGAAGTTAATTAATAAGTAGTCGGAAAAATTCGCGGCTTTTTTTGAAGTAGAATTAAGTAAAGATTTTTTCAGTTACATGAAATGTTTATTGAATAAAGTTTTCTTTATTTAATTCGCCATTTTTCTGGCAGTGCCATTATTCATATCCTGTCGCTATACAATTTTGGGCTGTATGAGAGAAAAGCTGATTTTATTATTTATACAATTTACCCTTAATTGGTTGATTTAGGTAAATAATTGTAAATATATTTTTTTTTATAATATTTCCATTTCAAATTTATTAAACATCTATTTGTTTTAATTTTACCGCTATTATCAGAAAGCCAGCTATCAAACAATATATTACTTTCTCTACGCTATGGTAAACGGCTTAGTCTGTTATATTTTTTTATAGATTGCCAATGGGCTAAGGTGAGGTTGGCGAAGTGTCTGGGTGTAAATGGTGTGGCGTCTGCCTTTGACTCGCAGCGACCACGGCTGCGCACGCGTCTCGGCGTGCTAGTGCTAGCGCCGCGGCTGACGACCAATGCCTCGGCCGCTGTCATGGAGCTGCTGAAGAGGGTTAGTCATCATCAGAGATTGGAGTAGGTAGATTGACATTGATGGAATTATATGGATATGCTATTTTTTGAAAATACTTTGAGATTACGGAATACCGGAGGCATGTCCATATTCATATCAATGTTTGCCTAAATCAGTCTACCTACTCCGATGTCTGGTCATCATTCATCATCATTATTAGCCACAGAAATTAGGATGTCCACTGCTGAGCATATGCTTCTCCCATAAATTTCCGAAGTGAATGTTAAAAGCGGCCAGTGCCATTTTGTGACCTGTATACAGTCGTCTGCCCATCTTGTCGTTAAATGCTCAACGATAGTACGCATTTTAAATGGTCTCCAATTAAGAAACTGTCGGCCCCAAACATTTGTTTTTCGCGCAATGTATCCTGCTCACTGCGACTTTAGCTTACGGGGAAAACGGTGAGTGAGGTTGCCAAGTATCTGGGTGTAAACGGCGTGGTGTCTGCGACTTCGACTCGCAGCGACCACGGCTTCGCACGCGCCTCGGCGTGTTAGTGCTGGCGCCGCGGCTGACGACCAACGCTTCGGCTGCTGTCATCGAGCTGCTGAAGAGGGTTAGTCATCATCAGAGATCGGAGTAGGTAGATTGTTTGATGTACAGTCGGAAGCACCTCAGGATACCCATTTGAACTACGAAAACAGCTTTTATTACGTGTGGAATAGAGGTGGTCTCAAGGTCAAAGTGGGGTAGTCTGATGTGCGGCTGCATGTACTTTGACAGTGCTGGAATAATATGGATATGCCATTTTTTGAAAATACTTTGATATTACGGAGTACCAGAGGCATGTCCATATTAATTTCAATGTTTGCGGTCATTGTCCCCAAATCAATCTACTTTGATCTCTAGTTATCATTCATCATCATTATTAGCTGCTGGAATCAGGATGTCTCATGAACAATTATGCCTCTCCCAGTGACCTGTTAAAAACAACCCGGAATCAGTGCGGTCTTGTAAATTGGCCATACGGTCGTCTGACCATATTGCCGACAGACGCCCTACGCTACGCTTTTCAAATAGTCTCCAATTAAGAAACTTTCTGCCCCAAAATCTGTTGTTCGCGCAATGTACCCTACCAACTGCAACTTTAGCCTACGCTGAAAACGGTGAGTGAGGTTGAGGTAGGAAAGTATCTGAGTCTGCACGGAAGTGTGGCTGCTGGCAACGGCTCGCAGCGACCTGAAGGCTGACGACCAACGATTCAGCCACTGAAAAGGTAAGGTTCCACACTGTAGGGTGCGACGGCGAGCCGTTCCAACCGCCCGCATATAGAGACAACGCAAATCCACTGGCCGAACACTTACAAAGTCGCTTTTATATTTTTGATAATTCGCACCGCGTTAGGCCCGCAGTGTGACCGAAAACGGGTTTTTAGTGTTATCATCAGCTTTTAGCGGAATTGATATCTATGTTAGTTTAAAAGATTGATATCTATGGTAGACTGTTCAATCAATTTCCGCAAGCTTATATCACAATCTATCTATTAGTATTTGTATGACAATTTCGGCAGTACCTTCTGTACCCAATTAGAGGGATGAATGTCAGGGATGAGATATATGATTGAAAAGTGAAAATTGAAATTGAAAGTGACTGATAACCTTATTTTACTCACATTATTTTCAGCACATGGAGTATGAGATGAACACAGCTTCCTACGACTGGCTGTTGACAGTAAGATCCGATGAAGATTTCACTCGAATGAATTCAATATTGAACGTGACGTCACTTCGATTCGATCAGAATTTGATTGTTGGATATCATTCACATGGCCGTAATCCCGACAAAACGTTGGGTCTATGCGATATCAATTTCATGTATGACAAAACCGACTTGAGAGGGCATATCGGGAAAACTCGAAGTACTTTCTACAATAGAGAAGAGAAATGTGGTTCAAACCAGAAATCGGGATATTGTCATCAGTACGCCAAACAAATTGATTACTACCGTTCAACGATCCGATTTAAGAATTTGACGGCGAATAAAACGTACAAAAGTTTTGGAAGGGTACTGGATTTGTTCCAGTCTGGGGCGCTAGGGTTCAATTATTCGAGGCCCTTCGAAATGTCGAACATTAGTCGGTTTTCCTTAAAACAGCATTTTAACAGCTGGAATAGGCTCAATCGAGTGAACAGAAACAACGGAGGACTGCACATGATTCAGTACTTTAAAGTTCGGACTAACTCTACTCTTTACGCTTATTATTTAGGTAGGTAGCAGTTAAAATGTTCAATTAGACTCACCATGTGTTACGAATTACCTAAATAGAATTGATAGAATACACCATAACATTTTTTTTAAAGGTTTTTGGAGTAATAAAAACTCGATGTCAGGAGTAAACTGCCCATACCCAGTAGATATAAGGAACTTTCTGGGCGAAGAGATAGTGGTTGGAAGGCGAAACGTTACCGTAGATGACACTACAGCTCTGGATGATGAAGGCCCTTCAGCTCCGAATCTGCTCGATGACGTTCTACATTTTCTAACTATCCGCCTAAATGCAACGTAAGTAAGACTAGTAATGCCTAATTATTTAAAAAAGTAAAATACTCGACTGCAAAATTTATAATATATTTAGCTTTCATACGATACCCATATTGTTATTCTTACCTCACCCCCTCTTTTTTTCATTTGTGGATGCCATTTTCAAAAATGCAGCTAACTTGAAACTACCACAATTTTGACAAATTCAACGACACCTCACGTGTCAAAATCTGTCCAGCCGTTTGGCTTGTAGAGCGTGTCAAAAAAAGTGCGCATACATAAAAATACATACGCTCGATAAACATTCCCCTCCATTTGTCGCAGTCGGGTAAAAATAAGTTGTTTTAGTTATAACACTAGGAACTTAGTTCAAAACCATAAACTAGCGTAGCGACAGGTTGTCACGCGCGAATCCAGATCTCTGTGAAAGGAACTTAACTTTGGTCGGTATTTTCTATTTTTGTGGCGTAGCACGTTTTTATTTGCCTTTTCCTCTTCGTACCTACTCGTGTATGAAATTCATAGGTTTATAAAGATTTATTTGACGCAAATAACTGTTTTGAGTTGACAGCCTCGGCCAACAGTTTGAAATATAGCTCGTCAAAATGCTTATTAAACATAATTTTGTCTACCTGTAACGTACTTTCGTGATTGCATGTAAAATGCGTCATAAGACTAGGCTTATTAGAATCAAAATGTAAGTCGTGACAACTACGTGTGTATCTTATACTTCTTACAGCCCTGTAACGCGGTACTACAGTAAGCTGGGGTTCCGTACGTATGAAGGTTCATGGACAGGCCTGCTGGGCGCCCTGATGGATCAGTCGGTGGATTTGGCTCTGGAGCCTGTCACTGCTCACTCGTCGCTGCACAACGACATGGACTTTATCTTCCCCATTGCTAAGACCATGTAAGCCT
The DNA here is from genome assembly GCA_949316185.1 of Pyrausta nigrata. NCBI lineage: Eukaryota > Metazoa > Arthropoda > Insecta > Lepidoptera > Crambidae > Pyrausta > Pyrausta nigrata. The sequence continues at coordinate 13,639,449 of OX438944.1, read as the reverse complement.
ACCTCCTTGTTTTCACTTACTCAATACTAGTAGGTGTGTTCAACAGTTTCTGACATAAAGATTAAATGTCGTGTGAGAATGACAAAAGAGGATGAGCAAGGGATCTTTAGAATGTTATAATTTTTTTTTAATCAATTTCTTTGTCAGTTTTTATAAAGGAAATAAAAGCACTGGAAGTTCCCTCAGACGACACGAATAAAGAATTTTTGTGTGCAAAATAAATTTACTTTAATGTTGTTGACGTGGTTCTGCTGGAAAGAAAACTACACCATACGTTTATAAAACCGGGCAACAGCTTTATTAGCACATTCACTTCTCATAATAAAAGAACAAAAAATATTTTTTGTATCTCAAACCTTAACCTTAGGTGCAGCATCTATATCCGTCAGCAAGAGACGTCAACCGTCCGTGATATCTTCATGGCTCCATTCAGCGCGCGACTGGTGGCGTGTGTGGTGGCAGTGGCTGTGCTGGCCGCATCTGCTGTCGTCCTGATCAGCAAGCTGGCCCCCTCCGTGCGCAACAGGGCACGCCCCATGGAGTATGCCGAGGCCCTAATCTGGTCTACGGGGATTTTGTGCCAGCAAGGTTATTTAGTAAACATTAAAGATTAAACATTAAAGATTGCTCCTTTTTATGGTTCTTCTTATTGATAGGTAGTGGCTTTTGAGCTGGCAGGGTGGCATGCTAGTCCCCACCGAGAATGCTCTTATCTGGTCTATAGGGATTTTGTGCCAGGAAGGTGAAATTATTTCACCGTTCATTGTGTTGCAGAAAATTGTTTTATCTATTAATGTAATATCAGGACTTTAAGCGTCGGTAGCGCAATGGCTAGCGAGTTACCTCTCATGCGGGAGGAGCCGGGTTTGATCCCACGTGCCGCCATATACCAATGACTTTTTCTCAGTTATGTACATTAGTTGTTTCACTAACCGTTGCCCTTACGTGTCACCATGTGTCTTGTTCACACTTCAACCATCTGTTTTTAAGGCGGCTCCTGGACTCCTCCGAACCCAGCAGCCAGCATCTTGCTGATCGTCTGCCTGCTGTTCGCCGTGGTGACGTACAACGCGTATGCAGCATTCATCACCTCCGTGCTGTCGGTGCGAGTGGCCTCGCTTGACACCGTCGCCGCCGTGCTCGACTCCCCCGATTTGAAAATCGGATACATAAGGAATGGAGCTGATCAGATGTATTTGATGGTAGGTGTATACGACCTTTGTTACCGCACTCTCTGTGAAGTACATGCCATTGTAATAAGGTCTCAAATCGAATGCAGATGTATGATATGATGATATGATGTGCCCGTGACTGTACAAGTCAGGTTAAGCCAGGATTTCTAATGAAAACCCGAATCATCCAAAGCTCGGCACTTCTAAGAGTATAAGCTAACCTAAGTTCGGTATTGATTTAAGAAGAACTTGTAGTTACGAATATGTTGTCTCTTGGAAGTTCACATATAGAGCGAAAGTGTAATAAAGAGCGAAAATGATGTTATCAATTTTTCTTGGCTGCAGCTCTTCGACGATTGATTTACAAAGGTACCATGTATATTGGAATTTGTTCAATTCAGCCATGTACACTGAGAGCCGAGAGTGATTAAATGCGCTTCACAGTTCACTTACCCTCTTGTAACTTTTATTGATACTATAAAGATGGATTGAACCTTTCCTGACCTTTTGTTACGGATTATACAAATGACATCAGTCTCACTTATTGCTTTCCTATTGAACAAATGCGGGTTGGGCAAAAAGTTAGTAAGGGTTCCGTAGTCGTCTATTTTTAATATTTTATTGTAATTCTATCGTAAGGATCGTAACATAAAATAGTTAAAAAGCAATAACTTACTTAAACCCATTTGCTTCAAAAAGAAAACCAACTTAAAGAAGGAGTTTCTGTGTTTGTTGCGTATGTATAATTTTGTTATATATTTAAGTCTGTCGACTTTGCTTGATGTTTTCTTTATTAACAGTCTACTTTTGTCCAATTAGATACTGTCGTATTTGCGTCTTATTACTGGGCGAAACAGACGGAAAGACTCATTCCCGGTCTTGAAATGTTAAACCACTGTCAGTGTGTCTCAGAATCCGGGCGTAAGTGAAATTATATCAAAGGTTCCTTCTATTTTATTGTAGATCTTTAAAACGCATTCAGTCGTATATAATTTCTGTGACAATGGTAAAACAATTAAGGTACCTGTTATTATGTATTATTTTTATGCTAGATTAAATAGTAGACTAAATATCCACTTTGAGGTATACAAGGGGTTCCGTTAATGAAGGATAATCCTTTAGGACAGATTAGTGACATCATATATGCCCAATCTAATATATACCAATTTTTTTTCAAGTAAAAGTGTTACCATTTTCGAGAACTATATATATTTCATTGTTGTATGGCTTCTTATACAATTAATGACTTATTAAAAGTCTGTTTCCAAATTAAATACTCTTGAATATTCTAAACACCAAAATCAATAATATCAACTTTTTACTTAAAATGTTACTAAGGCTCCCAAATAATATAAACTCAAAAATTCCAACACTTTTACTTGATTCTTTTAGCATATAGTAGAGCTTAATATAACTAGCCTGTACCTAAAGGATTATCCTTCATTAATGGATCACCCTGTGTTAGGCCAAATGTATAACCTCGTATGCCGCCATTTCCAGACACAATGGATAGATTTTTTGCTCGGATCCACGTTCTAATTAACCTATTTATCAACTTGGACAGTCGACCAAAGACGCGCAGCTGAACGCGTTCTACATCCGCGGGTACTCGGACTCCGAGAACCTGGTGTCGTCGGCAGAGGAGGGGCTGGCGCGCGCGGCAAGGCAGGACTACGCCTTCTTTGCGGGACAGCGCGCTGCTAGGGCTACATTGCGGTGCGTGATCCTTAAACACTATTAAACAAAAAGAAATAGATTTGTTTTTGACGAGGCGCAGACAGAGTCGACGGTGGAGTTCACCTAGAAGAAGCAAGTTCATTCTGACTTATAAGGTTTTTGGGTTGTAATCCGTTGGAAACACTGAGGCGACTTGGAGGATTTCGAGAACCTGATTTCTTTAGTAGGACTAAGAACCTACCACCCTTTTTTCGCGAGTGAAAGCGCTGGCTGCACGAGACACTTTAAGGTATTATATAAGTCAGCCTATTAGATCCCACTGCTGGGAAAAGGCCTCACCTCAACTATGAGGAGGAACGAGCCACACTCCACCACGCGGGCTCAGTGCGGATTGGTGGAGGGGTGTATGTAAGGCAAGTGACAAACCTTACTGTCAGAAGTTATCAAGCCGCCCTAGGGCCTCTGACTAGGCTTAACGACTAATACCACAGATATTAGCCGGGACCAACTGCTTAACGTGCCTTCCGAAGCACGGAGATGCTGGTCATGGACGTCACTTAAATGGTCGGAATGGTCACCCATCCAATCACGACCGCGCCGTGGGTTGCTTAACTTTTGGTATCACTACCAAAGCGCTGCCGCCACTGCGCCACAAGCACCAAGGAGGACGTTAGTCAGACGACGAATTTTTGTAAGTTCTTGCTACGCCAGTAAGCCGGCGTTCTATTTCATCAATACTTGGAGAATGTACCCGCATGTATCCGATGGAAATATTTTTACAAATATTTAACGCTCAGTTAAGATTTTGAGTTAAGTTTGATTTTGTGAGCGAAATTCAATTTCATTTCGTAAAAACTTGCAAAACAATTGCTTAAGTTATAAAAATAATTATGAGTTAAGGTGATTTCATCTTAACTGATGGTTAAATATTTGTAAAAATATTTTTGGTCGGATACGTGCGGGTACATTCCCCAAGTATTGATGAAATCGAACGCCGGCTCACTTGCGTAGCAAGCACTTACAAAAATTCGTCGTCTGACTAACGTCCTTCGTGGCTCAGTTGGTAAGAGCACTCGCCCGGATAACGAAGGGACGTGGGCTCGAGTCCCACCGAATGACACAGTCGATAAATTTTTGTAAACGAAATTCAATTTGATTTCGTAAAAACTTGCAAAATAATTGCTTAAGTTATAAAAATAATTATAAGGTGTTTTTAGTTGAAAATACTTATGCGACGTCTTTCAAGGACCCAAGTCACCAAAGCATCTTAGCCCTGAGTTTCGAGCTAGTTAAAGCTGTAAATGTGTTTCGATCAGGAACCTGAGTCAGGCAAGAGGCCGGTGCGCTGTGAGAGAGCTGCCAGTGCCATCGACGAGGGCGCAACTTGCGTTCCCTTTGCCGCATCGATCGCCGTACGCCAGGCCTACGCTTATCAGGTATCTTAAATAATAGATCATCATCATTAGTAAAAGCGTTGGCCCAGCTAGCCAAAGGTCGTGGGTTCAAATCCTGCCTGGTTCTTATTTTAACTTTTAAAAAACACTGTGAGTGTTAAAAAACCTTGAAGCTATAGCTTTAAGACGTTCACTGCTGAACATAGCCCTCCCTCCAATAGTCTCCATCAATACGCAAAGTGACTGTTGTATGCGGCTCGCAAAAAGCCTGCAACTTTTTCTTCGCACAATCTCTTCACTCAAAGATTGTAAAGTTATCAGGATCGCTCTGGATACAGACCGCCCAGTAAAACAATTAACAACATTTCATTTTTATAAAGGTACTAAAATTCAAAAACCATTTCGAGATTTGGCGATGCTTAACATGATAAAAATATTTTTATATTTTTTTACGCTATAAATTCAAAGATATTTGAAAAAAACTAAAAGGTTCTATGATACAGGCATTATAAGGGGACATGCCTTTGCTTGGTTATCTGGTATGACTTAAAAAGTATTTTACCATACATACAAGCTAACTGTCATTTTGATATTGACATTTCATACTGACACTATGATGAGTGAGTGAGAGGACAGATAATGGTAGTGTTGTTCTATAAAAGCGAAGTCTATCTAGTTATCGATAGTTTTAGTGTAGTATATTTAAGATTGCTAGTAGTACACATGCATTGTAATAATTATCTAGTTTGGTGACGAATTCATAAAAGTTCCTTTAAGCATATTATTGATGTTTCATTTGATTTCAGAAACCATAAAAATTTAAGTCAGGAAAATTGCAACGGAGTATTTAGTTAGTAAGGTTGTGTTTGGATAAACTTACCCACTAAGATTATTTATGTACTTCTTCATTTAGAATTTGTATTTTGATGTACGTGCTTACTGTCGATATCGATATCTTACTGTTACAAAATACAACACTACAGACGTCAGTTTTTTTATTAAATTTAAAATATGGCAAAGGCGTGAAGTCGTCACATCCTTACTCTTGTACTTACGCTCTTTTGGAATGGAGAGTTTTTAAAGAATTTAATTTAAGGGGAAATAGTGAAAAGAAATCAAAAAGAAAAAATACGTATATCTTCTTTTTTGATGTACTATAAGGAAAAATAAATAAATGTGCATGTAAAATTTTTGAAATGTTGTCAATTGAGGAGGCCTATATTCAGCAGTGATGATTGATGAAATGCAGGTCAACACAAAATAGGAATTTACACTTACATCTTGGACCAACCTAAATGTAACATTACCCTCTAGTAACTTTCCGAAGATCAAATTCAGTTTTCAGCAGTTGTAGTTTCCAGAAGTTTGCAGTTTGCATCGTCGCGTCGTCAAGATAAAGTTCGGAATGGTTATTTTAAAGTCAGCATGATAAAATTTGTTCACATATTTTTTATTATTATTGTGTCCACTACACCGTACCACATAGATACAGTACATTTCATACATACTTAGTATAGTGGGCGCAGAACTTTTTTAGTTTCGGTGTCCTGACAAGAAACCCTTGAAGTTTCGTCATGACCGTCTGTCTGTCCGAGGTTTTGCCAAGAGACTGTTAGTACTAGAAAGCTGTAATTTTGTAATTTTTAATTACAAAATTACAGCTTTGAACTTGGGTGTTGAATAATTTTGTGTCAAATACAAAATCTTTTTTTCAAATAAATTCTTTAAAGTGGCTAAGATGAAGTAGTTTGATGTTGAATGGGCTACCACAGAACCCTACACTGTGCGGTGCCCGACACGCACTTGGCCGGTTTTTGTAAATATAATATTAAAATTTTCCAAACTTTTCACACATTGAATTTTCATCACACCAAGTACCGAGCCGAGAGCCCTTTATGTCCGAGGCGTTGTAATAATATTCATTCAATTCAAAGGAGTTTTAGAACCCCAAAAATTGTGGTCTTCATTGAATATTCCAGGGTATGATAAGTGATAACAAATGGTCGACGAGTTTAATTTAAATATTCACAGAAGTTAACAGAATATTGAAAGTATAATAAGAATATTTGTGTAGCCTTCTTCAGCTGCACAATACAGGCGCCTTGGACAGGCTGGAGGCAGCGTTGGTGCCTTCAATGCCGGAGTGTTCTCCACCATCTGGCTTCGCCTCAGCTCGCATCAACGATGTCCGGTCTGCCCTGATACTGGTCATAGGAGGGCTGGTAGCTGCTTTGATGCTAGGTGAGCGAGGTGTATGAAACACTAGGGAGTCCCACATAAATCTGCTGCCATTCCCCGGGCAGTAGGTATGCGTAAAGCATTTCCTCCGCGGAAAAAAAAAGGTGTATGAAACACTAGCCTTCTTATTTCAAAAAACTTAGTACCAGGTTTAAACCAGGACCAAATATTAGCCGACCAATCAGAAAAGCGTTTCTCTATTAGGTAATGTCACGAATGTGTCGTTCATTTCTTATTTTTCAGCTAATATTTAGTCTAGGCTTGAACCTGGTACTAAGTTTTTGTATTAAGGCCGTAGAGGTCACCTTGACTTTTTTCGCGCGAATGTCGAATTTCCCGAGTCAACTTGGAAGTGCGGATGTTATATACCGACCGCGTTTAACTTGACAACAAGTTACCATAATATTCGAAAAAACAAAACACCCGACTGCAAAAATGTAAATATTTTTGAAATGGACTTTTTACTGGCTTTCATTTAATACCCATATTGCTATGGTAAGAAAAAATCAATCCCCCTCCCCCCTTTATTTCCATTTGCGGATGTCATTTTTTAAATGTATATAGCCTATGTCACTCTCACAATTTTGACAAATTCAACGACACTTCATATGTCAAAAACTGTCCAGCCGTTTGGGCTGTACGTAGGGCGTGCCAAACAATTATACATACACTAGTGGTTCCCCGCGACTTCGCCCGCAAGAGTTGGATTGGATTGGATTTGCCATATAAACTTTCATCCCCCATTTCACCCCCTTAATGTTTTTATATCACGACAAAATGTAGCCTATGTCCTTTCCAGGGTCTCGAACTGTCTCCATACCAAATCTCATCTCAATCGGTTCAGTGGTTTAAGCGTCAAGAGGTAACAGACAGATAGACAGACAGACACACTTTCGCATTTATAATATTAGTATGGATACAAACAAACTCTCGAAAAACATAACCCTCCTTCCGCAGTCGGGTAAAAAGGATATAACCTTATCGAAATTAACTAAGCTATTTATTTTTATACCTTGAGCTTTGCTTTCATAAACTCATTTTATTTTAGATTACACAGCGTTTCTTTTTTTAAATATTTTTCAGGTCTCGCTGAATACTCTTGGAAGAACAAAAAAGATTTGCAGAAAGCCTTGAGAAAATATTGGAAGCGTTTTATTAGTTTTGCTAAGTTCAATGATTGTATTGTACAAGATTAAATGCTTCGATTCGAAACATGATCTTTTTAAAATAAACTGTGTTACATTAGAGATGGATACAGTTTTTTGATAAGTACAAGTACCAACTTTTACATTTGTGAACTTCTTAAAAACCTCTACCTTTGTAGGATTGTTCAAAAGAATAATCAGTATCATTCAGATTAAAATAATAATGTCCTCCTAGCCGAATTTCGACCACGGCGGCCTATCTCAACAGAGATTAGCCAACTGCGCGGGACATATTATAGTGCACAAGTGTGTGCGCAATACACAGGTGCACTCTCTGTTCTTTCACTCTCATAATTCGGTGAGACGGCCGTCCGACATGACCGTAGGGAGATCAGGCGCAGGACCAATGGCTTAACGTGCTTTCTGAGGCACGGGGGTGTTAACACCACCAACTTCCTGACTCCGGAATTTCAAGACGGAAAAACTCAAACACTCTCGGCCCGACCCGGGATTCGAACCCAGGACCTCGTGGATAGTACCCAGCGGGCTGACCACTAGAACAACGAGGCAGTCAGATTAAAATAAAAATAGTTTATTATATATATATATATATATTAGCCTTCTTATACAATCTAAAGGAGATTGGTGAACTTCCAAAGGGCCTTTGTATCTAAATTCAGACTTGTTTAATTGTTGCCTTCTATTATTAGATGACTGTATTACGAAACGTGAAAAACTCGGTTTTTTCATTACTCTTCAGGCTTTTATCTCAATCAAGTCCTCTCTCCGGTCCGTTGTGATAGCGCCCTTGTGTTAGGAAATTAGATTTTTGGTTCGTAGCTGAAATCAGTGAGTCATTAAACACAGTTTAGGACAAAAGGAACGGTCCCTTTGGATTATGATGGACGATAACAAACTTTTCCTGGCAATATCACAGTTGGAAATAGAAAAATAATACGTCTTTTTTGTCCACGCAAACGATTGTGACAAAGGTGGATGGATACAAACATAACTCGCAACTTAACTTGGGCCCTCGAACAGTAGTGTTACTTGCTACAGATTTAGAGGTTACCTCGTTTTTAAACTGGGTCCCACGTGGATATAGTACTTAGGAAAAAACCCGACCAAGTGCGGGTCGGACTCGCGCACGAAGGGTTCCGTACCATTATCTATAATACACCAGTAATAGACTTATGACCTTTATTTAGTTTTAAATAAGAAAAAACAATTTTGTATGGGAGCCCACTTATTTTTTTTTATTAATATAAATATTTAATTATTTATGTTTAAAGCGAATGTACATATTAATATTCTGTGAACATTTCAACGTGTAGCGGTTGCCATTATTAATAATAATAAGTCAGCCTATTAGATCCCACTGCTGGGAAAAGGCCTCACCTCAACTATGAGGAGGAAATTATTAAAATCAAGCAAAAAACGTCAAAGAAACACGTTTGTTGTATGGGAGCTCGTCTTAAATATTTATTATATTCTGTTTTTAGTACTTGTTGTTATAACAGCAACAGAAATACATCATCTGTGAAAATTTCAACTTTCTATCTATCACGGTTTATGAGATACAGCCTGGTAACAGACAGCGGAGGCTTAGTAATAGGGTCCCGTTTACCCTTTGGGTACGGAACCCTAAAAAACATCTTTTTGTCCATGCAATAAGATTGTAACTTAATAGGATGGATACAAGCGCAACTCCGTAGCTTAGAACAGGTGTGTTGCTATTAGGTTTAGAGGAGACCACCTTTTTTAAACCCGGGTCTTACGCGGATATAGAACTTACCTGCTTACCTAATTATTAAAAAAAAAACAAAAAAAAAATAAGAATGCTCTCTGGGAAATAAGATAAATCTTTCGCGGAACCATTGCAGACAGCTTGTTTTTTAAATCCGATTTGTTATTTTCACCTCTACAGCGCTAAGATAATAGCAGTCATTATCCTTTCAGACCCTGTGGGGGCCTTTCAGAAACTTTGCAGAGTAACAATCAGTCTTCATAAGCAACCCTTTCCATTTTAAGGTGCCTATAACAATTACTTACACTCAGCCCTAAACGATGAAAACCTACGATGAAATTTATGAGCCTAAAAATAGAATTTGGAAAAGACGATTTTAGCTCTAGAAATGAAGGCTTGTGACGGCAACAACAGCGTCACATACTTGTGTTACTTTATGAATTCTGTGCGTTGAATCATTAAATTAAACAAGAATACAAAAAACAACCGCCTACAAAAAAAAACTTACTAAAAAGTTAGACAAAACATTTTATCGTCAAGTTAACAAAAATATAGAAGGAGAGAAGCCTTTGTAAACGCTTAGCAAAAACTGTATACCTACGTCACACGACGTTCGTACGTCTATAAAATCTGAAGATTTCCTTTGATTTCTCCAGGATCCTCTCCTGATTTTCTTTTAAATCGTTTCACAACTGACGGAGAAATCAGTGACATAAAAACTGGTTAAGTTCGAGTCAGACTCGCGCACGGAGGGTTCCGTACCAACATTGAATACTTTATTTTATGACCTTCTTTTAGTTTTAAAAAACAGCAAAAATCACGTTTGTTTGAGATCCCCCTAAAACCATATCTTGATTATAGGCGGGGATCAAACTCACGACCTTACATATGAGAAGTAAAGTTTTCACCGCTCGGCCATCACGCCTACCATTCGGGTACGGAACCCTAAAAAAGATACTATCGAACATAGAACCTTCTCCTTTATTGGAGTCGGTTCTAAAGACAACAAACGTCTATTACATCAAATATTTAATAAGTAGGTAATAGTAGGTATAAATCACTCATTGATCATATTAGCTACTTCAAAATGTCTATTTTAAAACTCAATCACGTTATTGCACGTGCGTGTCCGACTTATTGTTTGTATCGAGGCCTGAGGCAATTAGCTATTTGCTTCCCCGTAAAGGGTTACTTGGATCGAGTTTCTTATTAAACAGAGTAATTGTCGTCATTAATTATTTATTAACATTGAAATTCGAAACAAAACTTTGTATTCTAATTCAAAATGAGTTTACGGGTTGTTAACGGGATCCGGATCCGGAAGTACTGTCATTAAGAATCTTACTTAATCAAAGTTATTTATTTATGTATTAGATACACAGGGGCACTTGTATTAATTAATAATAAGTCTTATACGATTCAGATATAAATCATCACAAATCTAAGCCGTGTTTACCTACGTGTGACTACAGAAATATCTGAAAAAAAAGGCTAACTGATTCTACTGGTGATCAAAAGGCTGGCAGCTACCTTGGGCAAAGAATCAGTATTGCTATCCAGAGGGGCAATGCTGCCAGCCTTTTGGGCACCATTCCTTTCGGCACTGCTGGGGCTGATGCTTTTTATATTTTGTAAATATATATATATATATATATATATATATATATATATATATATTTACATTACTTTTAGTTAAGCTTTAGGTTATTGTATTAGTTTTTATGTATATTTTCTACTTACGTCTATTTTTTTAATTTCGAGTTATGATGTTTGATTCATAAAAAATATGATATAGTATCCACTAAAAAAAAAAGAAATATCTGTTAAGAATAAGTGGTTTTACTTTTTTATAATCAACTTGAATGCAGAGACACTAAGCGTTTTCTAAACATCCTACGGTCTGTTTAAGGTAAATATTTTTGGTCATTAACGATAAAAAAAATTTTCATTTCGACTGTAAGGAAATTTTCTCGAGTGGAATGGTCACTTTCGTCCCTTGTATAACAATCTACTATTGACTCTTGCGTTTAAGAGATCAGAACAGTATCGGTGGTTTCGCCAACAAGTGACTTTGATGATAGTAAGGAACGATAAAACAACAGAGCATTGTATTAAATTTCGCACACAAAAAATAAATTGTAATTTAATTTCGTAATAACTTGCAAACAAGTTACTTAAATTAATAAAAAAAATAGAGCATTGTATTATTGAATGAGCATGTGCATTGTTATATTAATTTATTTACTCGTACACACTGATATTGATATAGATTTTAGAAGTAGAATTTTACGAAAGTAAAATGCAATAAAAATCTTTAGTTCTAAATGGCTTTTAATAATACACAGCTAGTATCATCCTCGGCGAAGATAGTGGCCTGAAGGAAGAGTTTGCTTCGTTACAGCTTCATCTAGACAAGTCTGGACCGGACGTTTCGACCTGAAAAGTAATAATTCAGTAAACAAAGACAACCATTTTACAGTACAATAATATAATTAGTCGCCGGTTAGACTACATATTGATGGCCATTGTAAACTCGAATGTTCAAACAATACTGTCTGTTCACAAATTTCAATTTGTATAACTTTAAGCAACATTCAATGTTTCGTAGTCCTTCTATTGAAGCGAGAGTTTGTCACGGAATTTAGAGTTAAAAGCCAATTCTCAAAGACTTGTTTTACAAGATAAGTGTTTTGGGAACTTTCTGGAATGTTATTCCTTTCCTTAGGCTTCGTGGATGCAACGTGTTTACTGACAACTTTAACTAGGTTTCAAAAAAGGAAATCAGGTGGAAATAAAAACCATGCTTGAAAATGTCCGCTGTTGAGCTGCTTTTTAACATAATTTTAAGATACTACTTAAGTTTTAAGTCATGGTCACGGAGTGGGCTATGGCAAGGTTTATGCTTGGTCTTAACACTCGTACGTATCAGGAATAAGGAGATACGTAGAAGAACTGAGCTAACGGATATACTTAGCCCTGCGGATAAGTAAGCACAAGTGACAGTGATGCCCATCCCTACCCACATTACGTGAAATTGATGGCCGTTGCACAGAAAGGTTAATTCGAGACCATTTGATTAAGAACGTAGCGCAGGTCTACTGGCAAGGTAGACAGACGACCTTGTAAAGGTAGCAGGACCGCGCTGGATGCAGGCCGCTTATATTCAGTTTGTAAAACTATTTTCTGTAGTGCACGTTCTGTGGCTGATTATAATGATAGCCTAGGCCCCAGGGTATATGATATATGATTCTTCTTCTTAGCGTGTCGATGGTAAACGACTTAAATTTGTTGTTAATAATATATGATTTACATTCATGATAAATATGATTTACATGATTGTATAGTGAACTAAACCAAACTATAAGGGTTATTTATAAAACACCAATGTAATATCTAACCTCTTAAGGGGCGATTTTAGTGCTTTTAACAGCTGAAATAGACATTGCTATCAGAACAACATCGATACTCCAAAAAATAGTTTCCCTCCAAAAAATCACCTGATATGGCGTAGAACGATGTTTTTTTTGTGATTTCTAATAGAGGTTTAAAATCATGAAGATATTTTTAGGTTACCTGGCGGCTACAGCCAAAGCCTTTTGGATGGAGGGGGTCTCGATAGTCTTCAAGTCGGTGGCCAGGTCCAAGGCAGCCCAAACACGGATGAAGGCTGTTGTGCAGCCAGAATCTGAAATTAATTCAAAATACATTTATACAATATAGGACAGAAAATACCTTGGCCCAGACCATAGTCTTCTTATTTTTTGGCCTACTAGTGACCTACTATATATAATGTAATTATAGTTAGTTATTTAACGCCCACCTTTTTAAGCATCTTATTGTTAGTACTAAACTTTGAAGTTTATTACTGTCGACAATTTCGGAGGAGGTTGGGTAAAAACCGGATAAAAATAAAAAAAAACCTGTTTTGTTACTATGTAGCTTGACGTTATACATTAACTCATTTTGCACATAAAGCACTGATTGCCACTTTTTGAAATTAGTCATAAGATTTCGCAATTGGGTTATTGTCTTGATTTTCTTACTCGATTGTCAAAAGTACGAAGCGATGTTTTCCTAGACAGTATTTTGGTGCTGTCACCTAATCTACTTTACAAACATTAACTTACACCAGTACCTGAAGGTACCGTTTCATATAAATTGTATTATAGGCTTCGTAGTAATTTTGGGCAAGGTAAGATTCATTATTTTTTTCATTTTAGTCTTTACGTAAAATGAACACAGACTTAAGCTCTCATTTTTCATCAAATTTAATTTAGTAAGTTTAAAGTGTAATTTATACTGAACATGCTTCATTAAAATACTGCGAAAAGGAAATGCCTATTCCTCTAAGTGATAAAAAGTGAATTTTGAAATGGTCTTTTCATTTTTAGCTTTTATTTAGTATCCATAATATTGCAATGGTAAAAAAATACCTCCCCCTTTTATAAGTAATTTGCGGCCGCCATTTTCAAAATTTCACGACCACAATTTTGACAAATTCTACAACACCTCGTATGTCAAAAATCGTTCAGCCGTTTGCGCTTTAGGGTGTGCCAAAAATCTACATTACCCCCCTTCTTATGCAGTCCGGTAAAAATAAGCTCTTTGTGTTTGCTTTAAAACAAGATTGTTATTACAATCTTACCGTATGTTCCGTATTCGCCTGTTTTGTAATCGTACGGCATCAAGTAATGGTAGTGGGGCCAGAATGTCTTGCTTAGTATAAACACCCAGTTAGAATCCGGCGGGCATCTGAAAAATGGCAAACTTAAGACTTACTGTGTCGCATTTTGTTATTAGGTTATAGTTTTACTGTAGCTAGTTTTTAATATGGCCTTTCCGGGATATTGTTCTGAAATCAGCGTGCGATTTAATAGTGCAGCTGTAAGAAACCCTAAAGAATAAAATGCAATCCTTGAAAATGTAATGTATTAAGTCTGTTTGTTATACCTATGTTTTCGCTTTATCAAATATTATTACTAATAGGTAAATTATTCCTACGGGCTATATTAATATAGGACAACGCACTGATGTAACACTTGCCAATGAAAATAGCTCCAATTAAGTTTCGTTTCTGTAAATTAGTAATCTAAAAGAAAACGGCCGAATGACTCTGTACAAGTGTCTAATTAAGTAAGTACCTACCTCTAAGATAAGAAACTTAAATGATTCTTATTTATAGTGTACGTAAGCACTAAAATAGGGTATTTAGGAATAGGCCCCCTTAAGGGTAAAAGGAGGGGGGGGCGTAAGTTTGTTTGAAACTTTTGGGGGAAACCTATACTACACAATCTGCTTACTTTTCTCCAGGCTGCAGCCCCCAAACGCTGATGCCGCTCTCGACGAGCCAGGACGCGTGTAGGATGAGCAGGTACCGCACGAAGCCAATCACGAACACCGCGCTCAGGATCGAGTCGCCCCAATACTCTAGAGGCGCGTTCAGCGGCAGCAGCACGAACAGCAGCCCGTAGAGCACCCAGTAGGTTCTGGAAATAGGAGATTGTGACACATTTTTAGATTTGGTTGCAGAAACAAAAGCCCATGCAGTACCCAGTATGTTCTGGAAATAGAAGATTACGACACATTTTAGATTTGGTTTTGTTTGTACAAAAGCAAATGCATTACCCGATATCATCGTTTTATTGCCATTCCCAGTTTATTGAAGGGCGTAATATGTTCTTTTTCCTAAACAATTTTATCACTCGCCACTAATTCATAAAGTGGTAAGTGATAATTCAAAAAGTTAAAATTGTGATGATCAAGATCAAAATCTAATTAATAGAATCAGGCGTTACTTTGCGGAAATCCATTATCAGATGGGAAAAATAAAATACAATTATTTTGCTTTAAATTTCCGCTAAGAGACGCTAGCGCAGGCAACAAAACCACACCAACCGCAACCGCTTTGAGTACCAGTTCAGTACAAGATCAAAATCTTTTATTTCGGAACATAACAAAGTGAGCTTAGGTATATTCGGTTAATGGATCGCTAAGCCTATTAGTAAGTTAAGCAAAACGATTGACTTCAATATTAAAATCTAAATGCTGAACCAGCCTATTGTTCATCATTCATTCAACTCCATTAGCTTGCACTCTTTCAATTCCAGCTTACACTTAACTGCGGCATGGGGCTCTTTCACTGTGTTTCCTGATACGAAAGCATCGACATTACTAAGATGGATTGGCCGAAAATTTGGTAGGATCAAATTTTCGGCCATGGCGGCCAATCCTGACAGAGATCAACCGGAACGCAGGAAATAATATAGTGCACAAGTGTGCGCGCACAAACTACAGTTAACTATACAAGTTCCTTTCATCATTTGACCTTGGGAATCTTACTTGTTCTGAAAGACGATGACCGGATCATTATCTAAATCGGACATGTCGATCTCTTCCTTTAGCTTCTCCTGGTAAGGGCTGAGCTTGCGCAGGCGCGAGACGACGTGCGCGTACACAAACCCGCGCCGGTGGTCGAACGGGTCCACATCTGTCTCAAAGTGGGCGTGGTGCAGCCGGTGGTACTGGACCCAGTCGTAGATTGTGCCCTGAAAAATTAGTGCGACGTGAGATAAAGTGCCCGTAGACAAGATGTAATGAATAAATAAATTGATTTCGGTATAGTCGTCGAACTTTATATATTTAAGTGTTTTTTAGAGTGACGTACTCTAGGAGGCGCATTCTTCTGATGCTCCTGCAATCTGGATCTTAAAATAAAGCTTAATTACGCTTTATCATTCAATCACACATAATAGTGTACTCTACAATAATAGGTAGGTATTGACAATGGTAGAACAAAATAATCCCGATGATTGCACTGAGACGATGGGCCATCTAAACAAGGGGTGTAATTAAAAAGTTTACCTGTCCTGCTAATGTTTGGAAGAGCATCAGCGCTATCCGGAGGCTAGTGCTAGCCTTATATGACTGGTGGGCCCAGAGCCGGTGTGCGCCTGCAGTCACCCCTAGCACCGCAAATGATGATAGTACAATCACTGAAAATAAACCCGCGCAATAAAAAACTTACGAGCGACTTACAGCCATAATTAAGTAGGTACAAATCTACTGGGTCAGCACCCTGATTCACAGACACTCGGAAAGTTTCCGTGTTTCCAAATTCGAATGTCAAACATTCTTCCCGAGGGGAGTTTTCTAAAACTAATGTCATTTGTGCCTAATGAAAACGTCTAAGTTTTCGATTCCGACGTTTGAGAATCTCATTTCGAAGTCTTCGGAAACCTGCCTCCGGATTCGAGATCTGTAGTTTCCGACGTTTGTGAATAAGGGTGCTGGTCAGAGAGACTTTAGGGCAAAAAATATGCTAAGCGAGCGATCTTTTTACTTTCTTTACGGATTTGAGCATGCTGTCGCAAATAGTCATTATAATAACAACTTTCAGCTAAAATTTGGCTACAATCCGCAATACACTCAATGTAATATTGTTACCAGAATCAGTTTTTGCAGATTGCCGTCGCTACTTCGCTGGCGACGGCATACAAACTTTCATACCTACCCCATTTCACCCCTGATAATTTAACATAGCGGCAAAAAGTAGCCTATGTCCTTCCCAGGGTCACAAAACATCGCTGTACCAAATTACATTTGAATCGGTCTTGTAGTTTCGGAGCCTATTCAATACAAGCAAACAATCATGTCTTTCCTCTTTGTAATATTAGTGTAGAATACAACGAATTATTTATCACATTCTTACATAACAGAACAGTCATCCATTTGGCTTCGAACAGGACCAGCCAAAGTCCATAAAAGGAGAGAAGATGGATGTGAATGAAGAACAGAACTGCTGGCCAGTTCGCCTCTCGTACTTTGCTCAACGTGGTCTCTCCTTCTGAAGAAGTCATGTTGCCGTTTATTCTGAAAAAATAAAGATTGTAGTAGGTAGGACCATCAAAAAGAATAATGGGTGAGTTTCAGGTGAGTCAGAGTGAAAAGTAAATAACCCGATATAAATCTTATTACATGAGGTCTGTATTAACAATTCATGGAAGAATACCAACTGACATTCAGTTTTAACTGTAACGCACTTAGGTACAGTGGTCAGCACATCAGACTACCCATTTTTATTGCAAAATCACCTCTATTACAACGGCATATGGTGGCGAAGTCTTAAGCTTGATGAACTGTCCTCCGTACTTGACTCTACAATTATAAATAACGAACGTAAATAAAATTCTTTGAGATTAAGTAAGTTTTGACTGCTGTTTTCATGTGCTTGTCTTTTAAATTTTTCATACTTTGTCGCTTTCAATTCCAGGCTTCAGTACACATTCAAGAAATATACTCTACGAATAAGCAGTTTTCTTGGAAGTACTTTCAAGGCGTTGTTGGCAGCGAGCTTCAAGCGATGACGCTAGGTGTATTGGAGAAATTGGTTCTTATAAATCCTATCTTCTTTATATCAATAGTCATCCTATCTATATTATATTTGTCATGCCAAAACTTACTTAGCACCATCTTACTAGATGACTTTTGACTTCAATGGAATCAATGTAATGGCGAATTTGACATGACTGAAGGTAAAAAAACTGTAGGTACATACCAAATGATATCGAGTTTTGAGTAAAAACCAAATATTTACGGCAAAATAACGTTTGAATATTACCTGTAGGTATTATCTCATTCATACCGTATTTGTGAACTGTATGTACAGGGTGGTTTTACTTCACTATTAATACAATATCAAGATCTATTTATAAATACAACTAGCTAGCTAGCTCGCCCCGGCTTCGCACGTGTGCAATATGCATGTATTAAGATAATATATAAACCTTCCTCTTGAATCAATCCAGATATCTTTTGCTGAAAACAGCATTGAAATTCGTTGAGTTGTTCAGAAGATCTAAGCGAACAGACAGCGGGAGCGACTTAGCTTTATAATATGTAAAGATGAATAGGATAATTAGCGGTATAATGCATCACTGGTTACATAAGTAAGAACACTCAAGGTTTAAAGGCAGGTTATGTTTCTAGAAAATAATAAAAACAAACAATATCTTACCAACAATCCTTGAACTATATCACTTAGTAAATTGGAACCCGAGAAATGCTGAAGATGGCACGGGTGATGCTTGTCACAATTTTTAAACTAGGTACTTAAAAACTCGAGCCCTGTACCACGTGGTATATCATTTTACTTGGTAAGCGGTTTTGAAGCGAGCGCATCACGGCAGGCTATAGCATTGACTAAGTGTTTTGTATTCGTGCAGTATCATGTTTCCTGGCATTAACCTTACGATTCTACTACAGCACTAAGGTTACTATAATTAAAACTCGGCTATTGAACGATTCGATTATATTCAAGTCACGTCACGATCAGAACAATGTAAAATACTAATTAAATCAACGAAATGTTAACAGCACACAATACTAAGTAGGACAGTATAGGATTATTATTACCTATCATATTGCTATGTTATGTAATAAAGTTGAAGGGTTTTTTGACGATCTTCGTAGCCGAGTGAGTGGCTCGCACACCGGTGTTCAAGATGTGTGTCGCCGTCTCTGAGATCCCCGGTTCGAACCGCGGTCAATGTAGAAATCAATATTTTTAAATTGTCTTGGGTCTTATCTTGTGATACACCATTTTTTCAGATTTCCACAACACAAGTGCTTAAGCTACTTACTTTGCAATCTGACCTGACATATAAGGTCAAATTATTTGAAGTGCAAATATTTTACCTGTTCTTGTATCATCATAGGAACAGAACACTATCATTATTTTGTGGGAATTAGAGTTTTTTTTTCTCTCTAAGAAAGTCAATATCATTTTTTTAAAACAGCACCTGTAAATTTTAAAAGTTATCTACGTCATCGGCTTCGCCTCTCTTTTTTAATGCCCAATCTTTCTTTGTCTCTTATCTTTACCCTAAATAATAAAAAATCTAAATCTGAAAAAAAATATTACCTTAATCTCTAATTTTCTCAAAAACTAGCGTATAAAAACAAAAAAAATTGTTTTGTACAAAAAATGATTTAATTGAATGCTGAATCGGCCCTTTAAATATTATCACTTGTGAAGTGACCTTATATTATATGTGAAGTTGTCCAATATTTATTTATTTAATTGTTTGGGAAACGCGCTAATCTCTGGAGTTACACTATATTTAAAAATATTTTCATTTATTTATTTAAACTTGATTTGCCTACTTTTTCACAATCCATATTGACTAGTGTAATAATTAATTGTTACCATTTTAAAACTTAAAAATATATTTTATTTAAATGAAGCTTTCAACCCTTTAAACTTAATAACGACTTCCGATCATTAAACACTTATAATGTGAACTCCAAAATAATTAGGTAAGTATAATGCTCAATTAATCAAATTGTGCGTGTAAGCTTGTATAAAGTACCTCGTGCACGTTGTTTCTCCTTTGATTATTGAAGTTATAAGGCAACTGAACTACGACTAAGCCCCTGCCAGGCATTCTCTACATGTTTCCCCCTGGCACCGTTGCTTCATAATAATTCTAGGTACACGTGTTTCTTGTTATAAGAGTTATTATGACTACTTACGGAGAAAATAATTAGAAAAAAAACAGCGAAATGATGTTTTACGAATAAAAATGAGAAAGAGTAATAATACACGTTCAAATAACCCAAAAAAGCTTATATGGACTAAAAGTTTAATTCTAACGAGAAAATTGGTAGATAATTATAATGTCCTCCTAGCCGAATTTCGACTACGGCGGCCTATCTCAACAGTGATTAGCCAACTTCACGGGACATATTATAGTGCACAAGTGTGTGCGCAATACACAGGTGCAATCTCTGTTCCTTCAGTCTTATAATTCGGTGAGACGGTAGTCCGACATGACCGTAGAGAGATCAGGCGCAGGACCAACGGCTTAACGTTCTTTCCGAGGCACGGGGGTGTTAACACCACCAACTTCCTGACTCCGGAGCTGTGTCTGAGTTTTTTTTTCAAGACAGAAAAACCCAACACTCTTGGCCCGACCCAGGATTCGAACCCGGGACCTCGTGGATAGTGCTCAGCGTGCTGACCACTAGACCAACGAGGCCGGGAGAGTGAAGGAACAGATAGTATCTTTATTACCGCTATAACAACAAACCAAAACAGAATAAAATAAATATAACAAGTAGACGCTTGAGATATTCACATGACATTTAGTTGACATAGTGGTAACCCAAGAGCTGGCAGCTACCTTGCTCAGCGTATAAGCATCGCTATCCAGCGCGGTAATGCTGCCAGCATCCTGGGAACCTTACCACAAGGACCCTTTTTATAATTTTTGTTTTTCTATTGTTTCAAATAATTTATCTTAATTTTTATTAATAAGTTGTATATTTAGTTATAATGATATTTACTTTATAAATATATATTAAAAGATAAAGGAGAAAACAGGTGAGAAAAACAGGTGGTTTGTTGTATGGGACCCCATACAACAAACCACCTGTTTGTTGCCGTTTTTAAAACTATAATGTAGTGTTTAATATTGAACTTTTAGATAAGGATTTTTTTCTTTAAATAAACGTGGTACCTACTAGCGACTACAGAAAAACTTGCTAGTTTTTGCAAACCACCTTACGTTCACACAGGTAGAACTTAGATTGAGTACTTACTTAAAATATGCTAATAAGGTAGACAGAAAATCATAACAAACTGTACCTACACCTAAAGCTTCCTCACGAATTATCATATCATATCGATGTACACAGTAGTTTTTTGATATTTTTTAACACTCACAGTGTTCTTAATTATTTATATAAGTTTAAATAAGAAACCAAACAATCGCACACGGGTAGGATTTGAACCTACGCCCTTTGGCTAACCGGGCCAACACGCTCTTACCAACTAAGCTACTGTGCAGTTCATCCAACCGTGTTAAATTCTTGGTCTCTTTTGTCTTACGTCATTGCGTAACGGCAGCGACATCTACCTGAGCTGTATTGCGACAGCAGTGGGCCAAGTAGTTATTCTTTACATAATAAATTCAACTTGAATGATGACGCTTCCGCTATTTAATAGTTTTTTGATATTTTAAACACTCACAATGTTCTTTATTATTTATAGAAGTTTATAAGTTTAAATAAGAAACCAAAAATTCCTTTGAAACATCACGTGACTTTTGCATGCATATTTTGACATTTCGTTGGCGATAGCGAAGTTCGCTGTAGATAGTTTGCACCTTGTCTAAGGGCCCAGTAACGTTACTATGAGTTTACGGCGGTTTTACTCGCTAGCGACGACGTAAAAATAGTGAATGGAAAATTGCACAGCGCCTCTAGCGGTTACTTGGAGAACTAAAATTTTCCATACACTTTTTTACGTCGTCGCTAGCGAGTAAAACCACCGTAAACTCATGGTAAGTCAAAATTTCATGTGTTAAGTAAAATAGCGATAAGGATAGCAATGAAGGAGATGCACATGACGTATTATTAGTAGTAGCTGTTGTTGTATGACGCGCGAATGATTTTTAACCTTAGGGTACTTTTTTGGCCGACCGTACGTACATGTAGTACAGTACAGAAACACCCGGGGGAAGATTTTCAAAATTTTACCCAAAACTCTAATATTTAGACCCAAGCTCATAAATTTATACTTCTTCTTCTTCTTTGTTATGGCGAGCGAACTAAGTTTCACCCTGGGCTCACTATGTTTCGCCAATGTCTCGAGCCGATAAACTTAAGTTGAAGGTTAATTTGCCACATTTGCCACACAAAATATGTGAAATATTAACATTATTTAACCACTGTTTAAAAATTCAATTTGATGAAATTCATTTGTTGTTAAACTAGACCCTTAAAATAGTAGTTTTTATAACAGTTTGCATATTAATTAATAAGTACAATTTTAAAATAATGTGCATTTGAATGATTTAAACTAGGTATCTGTGCGCGATGTGGGGGATTTCGGAGGATAAATTATAAACTTTGGGTAATATTTATAAGAAATCGATGTAATTTGTATGAAGTAAAAGAAACAACTACTGAAAACAACTGGTAAATAGTAAAAACGTCAAAAAAAGAAGGAAATTGAAACATAAAAAAAAGAGTATAAAAACAGAAAGAGTTCGGTTTGCCACAGTATCTATAAGTAATATTATTAGGTCGCATTCCCTGATCGTAGCTCAAAAGCAAAAAGATAAGTGTAATTTTCTATTTTATCGTACGAAATATGAATTACCTGCAAGTCTTGAAGATCTTGTTTAATTCCCCGATTCTGATGTAATACGGACGTTAGGGGACGTTGTCCTACCTACTAGTCCAGATTAATAAATATTGGTAACAGTGTCATATTAAACAAATCTATGAAAATGCCTAAGCCCTATTGAAATGATCTGAAACATTGACCTAGTAAGGTCAATGACCGAATACAATGGCCTACGGGCTCTGTCACAATACAAAGGTTGGTAACGAATAATTCCACATATCTAAAAACACAATAGGCCCTGGCAATGGGTTTGTTCTGTTTTTTGTTACGTGGCGATTATTGTAATGTGTAAGGTAACAATCTTGACATTCTTATTAGGGTCCCGGACCCAAAGGGTAAAAACGGGAACGGGTTGAAACGGGAACCCTTCGTGCGGGAGTCAGACTTCCACTGTATGCGCATACCACAGCTGCATAGTTAAATTGATGGAGTCAGGCATTACCTTGCAGAGATCTATTATTAAAGCAAAATAAAATTATTTTGCTTTAAATTTCCCCTAAGAGACGCTAGCGCAGGTACCAAAACCACACCAACCGTGGCTGCGTTTCCACTGACGCGGAGAGGAGCGGAGAGGAGCTTAGCGGTGCATGAATTGACCAATCACAATGCTCAAAATCTTCGCTCCGCTGATTTTCATATAAAGTTAAGAGCATGCGGGATTCTGAGCAGATTGAATAGAGGCCGCTTGGTTCCGCTCCACTCCACCCTTCTTCGCTTTATCCCTCGCTTCACTTTACTCCACTCCACTCCGCCTCAGTGGAAACACTCACCTCTTTTCACGGCTCTTCTCTACTCCTCTCCGCTTCAGTGGAAACGGAGAGTTTTATTTAGTAGTTTAATTTTTAAACAGACGTACTATTTGACATATTTTGTATATAAATTGTGTCAAATAAACCGTAAATTTAGGGTTGCTATTTACCAGCTGTTTCAAAATTGGTGAACTCGGGTCTATGAATGTTTCCTCTAATTGCAGGTTATATCGTGTACGCCCAATTCTCCTGATGACTCTCGTAGGACCCCGAACACAATAAAAGGTAATGGCCGTTTTTCTATGGACAAATCAGTTCGGGTCCTAAGGGATTGGGGCCTCGGCGATCAGGATGCTCAGGACATAACCCTAAAAGCATTTATTTTGTTACTAACTGACACGACGAACTTCGTGCTGCCCAACTACATATTTTTTTACAATACTCCTCACAAAATTTCAATTTTGGAACATATTTATCTCTTTTTAGGGTTCCGTTAAACTAACTAAAACTACACTACTAAACTAAAAAAAGGTCATAGGTCTACTGTTGTCACATATTTGTTTCTTACGTTTACGCGAATTGTTGAACTCATTAAAACACAATTTTACGGTTTACTTCGCGATTTATTTACATTTTATTCAAAACCTGACGTTTCGAACACTTTACAGCGTTCGTGGTCACAGGGAGTCTCCCTGTGACCACGAACGCTGTAAAGTGTAAAATGTGTCCGTAAAATTATCCGATGTGTTATTATAGATATTAGTACGGAACCCTTCGTGCGCGAGTCTGACTCGCACTTGGCCGGTTTCTTATTAAATGATGATATCAGTTTTTTCAAAACCGTCAGGTTTTTGGTGACTTCACTCAAGATTACTCCTACAGGTTTTTCGTTTCTTCAAACTATTTAATCCATTAAGGCTTAGAATAATTCTGGCTAAATTAAACAATTATTTTCTAGTACACTTGCTTCACAACAAATCACTGAGTTTAACATTACGAGAACAACTATTGTTTGGTCTACGCCGAAATCCCATTACTGAAAATGTTCCTAAAATTATTTACTGAAATGGCAGACTTAACATGTCTCAGACTAAATACAGTCAAGGGCAGAGGTATGTACAATATCACAAAAAATACTTCATTATTATTGTCATCATCATAGATTTGGAAACATAAATAATAATAAATGTAGGTATACACAATATTAGAAAGATAAATAAGTAATATATATATGATTTTGCACCAAACTGTGAATGAGTATGTTTCTTTAACTAAAGGTTGTCTGGAAGAGATCGCTTATAGCGATAAGACCGCCTACATTGTACATTTTTCTGTGTAAATCGCTGTACTTACTGTATTTTCTGTTATGGTGTGCAATAAAGAGTTATCTATCTATCTAAAATATCTGCAGTTGTTTTTACCCACCCTAATGTGTCAGAAGGAGGGTAATGTTTTTCAAGCGTTACTATGTATGTATGTCCATTTCTTTGGCATGCCCTACAGCCTGAACGGCGGGACGGTTTTTGACATGTGAGGTGTTTGGTTGTTGAATTCGTCAGAATTGTAGTTGTAACATTGTATACTTTACACACTTTACATTTTGAAAACTGCGCCTACAAATGAAGAAGAAGGGGGGGGGGCTTGATTACTTTATCACTATCGGTATTAAATAAAAGCTAATTTCAAAAATAAAATAAAACACATAATTATTAAAAAAACAAAAACACCCGACTGCAAAAATTAAAATATTTTTGAAACACTCTTTTTACTGGCTTTCATTTGATACTTAAATGGTAATGTATATAGCCTATGTTACTACCACACCTTTGACAAATTCAAAAACTGTTCAGCTGTTTGGGCTGTAGGGCGTGCCAAACAATTATACTCTCGAAAAACATAGCCCTCCGCTTCCGCAGTCGAGTAAAAACAGAACGGCGCATCCCTTTATATCTCTAGACACAATTTTATGGACTCGGGTTTTTGATCTTAAAATAATTAATTGCTCAAAAATATGCAACATAGCATTTTCCTTGCATTATTAAAAAAAAATGTTTTTTTAAATAATATCAAGCCATTATTTCACTTACCTCGTGTGCTGATTCGTCCCTGGCGGCTCCGTGTGACCACGACCGATGCTCCCAACTAAATAATATCAAGCCATTATTTCACTTACCTCGTGTGCTGATTCGTCCCTGGCGGCTCCGTGTGACCACGACCGATGCTCCCAACTAAATAATATCAAGCCATTATTTCACTTACCTCGTGTGCTGATTCGTCCCTGGCGGCTCCGTGTGACCACGACCGATGCTCCCAACTAAATAATATCAAGCCATTATTTCACTTACCTCGTGTGCTGATTCGTCCCTGGCGGCTCCGTGTGACCACGACCGATGCTCCCAACTAAATGACGATAATAATAAGGTAAACCGATAATTAATGCTTTGAACTTCGAGTCAAGTTGTGTTTCGACCGCATTATTTTGATACACTTTAAGTAAACTTTGGGCTTTAGATCATTCAATTCCAAAATTGTGATCACGTCTGTTTATTAACCAGACATTAAACATCGAATCAACGCAGGTTGGATGAAATGGAGGCAGGTCACAGCAACAACATGCGATCCACGGATGCCCTTAAGATTGAAGGGCAAATTTACAAGACCATCATAAGACCTGCCTTACTGTACGGATCGGAATGCTGGGCCGTTAAGAAGATGGATGAAAAACGACTGCATGTAGCGGAGATGAGAATGTTGCGATGGATGTGTGGAGTGACAAGAATGGACAAAGTAAGAAATGAATATATAAGGGGAAGTTTGCAAGTGGCGCCTGTGACAGAAAAGATGACGGGAAATCGTTTATCTTGGTATGGACACGTGATGAGAAGAGAGGAGAATCATGTGACAAAAAGAGTGATGAGTATGAATGTTAGTAGATGGAAGGGAAGAGGCCGACCTAGAAAGAGATGGATGGACTGTATAAAGCATGATATGATTGTGAAAGGAGTGGATGAGTCAATGACGAGTGATAGGATTGTATGGAAGAGAAAAACATACTGCGCCGACCCTAAATATAATGGGAACAGGGCAAGCGAATGATGATGACTGTTTAATAACCATATAGCTCATTCCTGCAGGTATCTGCCCAAACACACTGACATGCAAAAGTATGTACTACACTTTCAAAATTGCAATAACTTTTAAAACTAGAAGGTTGTCTGGAAGAAATTGCTTTCAGCAATAAGATCGCCTAAATTGTACCATTCTCTATGAACATTTATGTAAATTGATACTGTGTGTGGTGTGCAATAAAGAGTATCTATCTATCTTACTCCCAATATTTTTTGAATAACAAGAATTAGATAGAAAAACTAATCCCTTTAACAAGTTTTCATAGATGATAGGCCTTTTAATTTTCAACTTAAAAATTAATGAATAAAATATATGTCCTTTCCGAATTGCTGTCGACCTTTACCAAATCGACTCGAAGCTGTAGGTAAATAGGGTCCGTGGAGGCAATACGTATGTTTTTGCCATAATTTTAAATGGTTATTATTATCCTATTTCATTTGTTTTTACTTTAATATTCTTCTTGTATAATCAATTCTGGTTTTGAGAGATGATGAAATTATCTGTTAAATGTTTAAGGTATATTTTAATACTCTAACTTCTGTAGTTTGTGAAAAAAATTATTTCAAAATAAGTGTCGTACCTACTATCCTTGGCCCAGCGTAGATTGCTAACAAATTGCAGTAGTTAGCTTTTAGGAAAGCGATACTAGACGGACAGACAGAAATGACGTCATGACGAATCTATACCTAAGGGTTCCGTTTTTTGCCAATACCTACGGAACCCTTATAACGTAACGGACGTACGTTGGCAAGGTTGTTGTTTTTTTTTTCGCTTTTATTCTCAAAGTCAAGATGGGCATAGTTGACTCATTCGTGCAATGACCTTTTTTCTAATAGATGTTTATAACAAACAACCGTAATATGCAGGTTGTATTGTGTTATTGTTGTATCTTGTTTTTTGTATGTCCAACCATTTTTTTTTTAATTATTAGAGACAGACATTTGACCGCAGTCTGACATGCTAAGCGACGATGCGGCCGAGAATGAGTTATTCATGACTAGTAGTAACATCCTACTCACTTTAATCCATATCATAGTACGAGGGTCAATCTGAAAGTTCTTAGAAAATTAAAAACTGATTACATTAGCCAGTTATTAGTTTTATTATATCTTTTCAAAATATTGTCCATTGACGTCAATACACCGCTGCATGCGATGGAACCACTGGGAAAAGCACTTTGCCCACTCGTCCTTAGGGGTCTCTTCAATGGCATCGCGATACGCAGCCACCGCTTCTTCAGCATTCATAAACCGCTTTCCTTTAAGTTTTTCTTTAATTTTTGGAAATAAATAAAAATCACAAGGCGCGAGGTCGGGGCTATACGGCGGGTGACCCAGTAATTCAACGTTTGATGTCGCCAAATAGTCGATCGTTCGCTTGGCGGTGTGCGACGAGGCGTTGTCGTGGTGAAGGAGGATCCTACTGCGAGGTCGTTTCTCTCGAACTTTTTCCAAGACAAGTGGCAAACAATTGGTAGTGTACCATTCTGCAGAAACTGTTTTTTGATCCTCTAACACAATTGTTGCGAAATGACCTATCCTTCCAAAGAACGAGGCCACCATTTTTTTTCCCGCACTTCGATCTCTCTTCACTTTAGTTGGCAACTCCTCGAAAGGAAACACCCACTGAGCAGATTGTCTTTTGGTTTCAGGATCATAACAGTAAATCCAGCTTTCGTCACCTGTTAGTATGTCGAACACAGCATTTGAGTCACCTCCGTTAAATCTTTCAATCATTTTACGGCACCAATCCACACGATGGAGTTTTTGAGCCTTAGTCAAATTATGAGGTATCCACCGGGCGCAAAGCTTCCTGACCGCTAAATGTTCGTGGAGGATTTTGTGCACTTGACTCATACCGATGCCTAAGCTTGTCCGAATCTGCTGATAGGTCACTCTTTTGTCAGTCTCTATCATACGCCGCACAACACAGATGTTATTTTCAGTCGTCGCCGTAGAAGGCCGTCCCTCACGTACATCATCAGTGAGATTAGTGCGACCACGTTTAAACTCATTAAACCAGTTGTAAACAGTCGCACGAGATGGGGCTTCATCGTGAAAGGCCAATCGTAGTCTATCATAACTTTCTTGTTGACTTAAATGACATCGAAAGTCATAAAAAATCATTGCACGAAAATTTTCTCGTGTTAAATTCATTTTGACGTGACACAGACAATTTTCAATTTGCCGCCAAGTCGTAAAACAAATGACAAATGAATGAAATATATACTCAGTAATATTGGCAAAGAGTTCTATTTTCAAATTTTAGAATATTTTTTTTATTATATTGTTTATAAGTGGCCAGTTCTAAGAACTTTCAGTTTGACCCTCGTATTGAGACCATGTACATACATAACTGTCCAGCCGTTTGGGACTGGGATAACTGGGAGGCATTGCGCGCGTTCGCGCACTCTTGGCACAAGATTAGACGTACATTCGAAGAGTGAGTTTCAGGTAACACAGCAAGAATAGCAGCCCGACGCGAAGTCACGTTTACTGTGGTGTCACGCCCCAAAAGGGGGAGAGGTGATATTGTAGTGGGACGGATATAGAATTTGTAGGGCGCATCAAGAAGCGCGACCCGGGAAAGAGCCCTGAGTAAGTACCGGGCGCGTCTCCCGAGATTCGGTCTGTGTGCCGCAAGGCGAGTAAAACCATGAGGAGGTGGTGGGATTGTCCAGCCGTTTGGGCTGTACGGCGTGCCGCACAATTACACGTACATTGTGCGGCACGCCGTACAGCCACATGAGTAGGTAAGTACAAAGGCAAAGCTTCATTCATGTGCGCGAAATGATTGCACTACTACAAGCATGCGGGGGCATGTGTGCGTGACCACTGGCGCGTGTCACGTACACGGCTTATGACAGCACGCCAGTGGACAATCGCAGGGTTAGCGCGCGCACTATTCATTGTTTCCCATCACGTTATCAAGTTTTGGTAGTCAATATTTGGCTTAAAAAGTGATATTTCGTTGATAAATATGATGCATGAGTAATACCAAATAATTAAAAACATATCATATTTTATCTATCCTGAGGATTAAAATAGGTAAGTAAATATTTGATTTACATTCTTAAATGTTGTATGGCCCTAATAATTATATGAAGAGGGTAAAAAGGTAAGAGCTAAACTTTCCAATGTGAACCGGTAGTTTACGCGATCCAAGAAAGGAATCTTAAGGCAAAATTAAGATTACGGTTATCATCTATATGGAAACCAGAAGTATGAATTAGTGTGTTGTGTACTTGTGTTGTGCAATAAATCGTTATACACGCTGTTACTTTGCATCCTTGCCATATTTACAGAGGTAACTATATTACGGACACTGAACTCAAATCATTAAAAAATAGTGACCTAAAATTTTGATTTTTAATCTTGATTATTAAATTTTATCGACAATCTGTTACGCACACAAATAACGAACGTAGCACATACACATCACTGTTGGCTGTTCATCGGCACAAAAGAGCCGCGGCGATTGCGCTCTCTTTCTAACATCATAAACGCCGCCCCTTCTTCTTGTTCTTTTTTTCTTCTTTTTTTTCCCTTCTTTTATCTCTGTGAATATGGCAAGGATGCAAAGTAACACCGTGTATATCTATTTATGATATATGCAACGTTAGAATCGGTAAGCAACATATTTTTCATTAAATTAGAATCTTTCTTTTCTCGCTTCCCGCACAAAACTATCGTTTAGGTAACTACTGACCTGTATTATTACAAAAGTTTTTTTTGTGAAAAAATCTACAAGGCTACGTAAACCATTGAATATGTTTTAGAGTAGTTCTAAACAGCTATTTACATAGAAATAATAAAGCTCATTAGCAAATATTTTGTTTAATTTATCTTAACCTTTTGTGACAACCCTTACCAAATACTTAACAAGTTCGAAAGCACTTAAGAAGCTTTACCTCTGTACTTACCTACTCGTGTGATGTTAGTCTGTTAGGCTGGCGACTGCACCAGTACCCACCCTTAATGATAGATCGTCCGACCCCGTGTCCTGCTGGAAGCCGTTCCGGAAGTACGTCCGATTTTTTCAAAAAGTCCTGCTGGAAGACGGAACTTGAGTCCTGCTGGAAGTACGGTGTTTGTATGAAATCTGCTCCTGGTCCTTCCGGCAGTACGGTGACCTTGACCTTGAACGTTCGTATCGCCAGGGGTTGTAAACATTGGTTTGCTTTTATAAAATACTAGATTACCGGTGAACTTTTTATCGCCCACCTAAGAAATTCAATATAGTACCTACTAATTTGCATTGAGAATGATCCAGACCATGCAAGGGTGTAAAAAACAACGCAGAAGTATTTTATATTGTATTTATTAAATATGTAAACAATCAATTATTATTAAAAAAATCTTACCTGAGTCGTCATTCGCTGGATTTATCAACAAAGTGGGAATAATTGTGCATTTTTCGTCAATATTCCATCCCACTCTTACTTTGTTTACATCGGGAACACGCACAATAACTCTAAATATTTTACACGTATTATGATTCTCGCCCAAATGTTGGCGACTCCAGGCGTGATCGGTGCCGGGCAGGTCGAAACACGTCGCCGGCGCGCGAACGCGCTGCCCGCGTCTATATCCGAGCGTTATCGCTTGCTAATTGAATAGCGGTACCGTCTAGTAATAAATATCATATACAGGCGAAAGAGAAAGAAATACACTATTTTTTCATGCAAATTTGAATTTTGAATTATAATTATTTAAATAACTGTGACCCAATAAAAATGCGTCCTTCCGGAAGTACAAAAAATCCTGCTAGCAGGACGCTGGACGATCTATCATTAACCATGCAAATTTGGACTTTTTTTTGATAATATTAATACCTAAATACTATTGGCCAAAAGTAACACAGTAAACACACAAAGTAAGTCACAGTGTTTACCATAAAACGTTCTGTCGTCTTTACAATAAAACAAGCAAAAAATATTATAATTTTGAAATTGAATTTTTACTGGCTTTCATTTGATACCCATATATGGGTATGGGTATGGGTAGCAATATGGCCATATTGCTAAGGTAAGGAAAAAATCAATCTACCCTCTCCCCTTTATTTCCATTTTCGGGTGCCATTTTTTGTAAATGTATATAGCCTATGTCACTATACCAATTTTGACTAATTCAACAACACCTCATATGTTGGGATTAACCACTGTAGAAGAAATTCGGCTAGGAGGACATTTTATTATATACCCTTGTGGTAGGTCACTCATAATAAATAATGAACTAATTACTGTACCGCCACCTGCCATTTAATATCAAGTGAAAAGAATGGGGATTCACACTGCCAAATTCTCCCTGTAGGTGGCGCATTGTTGATGCGGCCAAAGCTATCTGTCATTCCAGTAGACAAGTTGTGTTTTTTTGAGTATATTTTTTGTGTTTTCAATCTACGAAAGCATAATGCCGTTATGTGCTGTGCCAGGTTGTTACAATAATGGTGTTCATTTATTTACAACAGACCCAGTTTAAAAAAAGAAGTGGGAAACAGCTATAAGAAGAAAATTAATTATATTTAGGTAGTTTACTGAAACTATTTACATCATGATAAGCTTTTAGATCGGGAACATTCATCGTATAACTAGATTGTGAAGCGACGACACCAAAATTCCCGGTATCATGGCGGTTCCGGTCGTAGAATTCTAACCTAAAAAACAAACATGTACGTGTTTTATTATTTTAGTTATATTTATTAAATACCTTGTTATGTAGTTAATTTGTAACACAAATACAACAAAAACAATTTAAACAACCAATTAAATGTAACATTTACAGTAATAAAACTGGATAAACACCCAAATGTTTATCTCGCAATAAGATCGGCTTTTTTACCAGATACTTTTGATCCTCGTTTCCGAAGTTCGTCTTTTAGTTCAGACAATTTCATTGACGAATACATTATGATGAAATAACATTAGATAGTCACGAAAAACATTAGATACAAAAAAGCCCGACATAAACAATAGCAAAATGTTTGACATAGACATATCTACGAGGGTCAAACTGAAAGTTCTTAGAACTGGCCACTTATAAACAATATAATAAAAAAAATATTCTAAAATTTGAAAATAGAACTCTTTGCCAATATTACTGAGTATATATTTCATTCATTTGTCATTTGTTTTACGACTTGGCGGCAAATTGAAAATTGTCTGTGTCACGTCAAAATGAATTTAACACGAGAAAATTTTCGTGCAATGATTTTTTATGACTTTCGATGTCATTTAAGTCAACAAGAAAGTTATGATAGACTACGATTGGCCTTTCACGATGAAGCCCCATCTCGTGCGACTGTTTACAACTGGTTTAATGAGTTTAAACGTGGTCGCACTAATCTCACTGATGATGTACGTGAGGGACGGCCTTCTACGGCGACGACTGAAAATAACATCTGTGTTGTGCGGCGTATGATAGAGACTGACAAAAGAGTGACCTATCAGCAGATTCGGACAAGCTTAGGCATCGGTATGAGTCAAGTGCACAAAATCCTCCACGAACATTTAGCGGTCAGGAAGCTTTGCGCCCGGTGGATACCTCATAATTTGACTAAGGCTCAAAAACTCCATCGTGTGGATTGGTGCCGTAAAATGATTGAAAGATTTAACGGAGGTGACTCAAATGCTGTGTTCGACATACTAACAGGTGACGAAAGCTGGATTTACTGTTATGATCCTGAAACCAAAAGACAATCTGCTCAGTGGGTGTTTCCTTTCGAGGAGTTGCCAACTAAAGTGAAGAGAGATCGAAGTGCGGGAAAAAAAATGGTGGCCTCGTTCTTTGGAAGGATAGGTCATTTCGCAACAATTGTGTTAGAGGATCAAAAAACAGTTTCTGCAGAATGGTACACTACCAATTGTTTGCCACTTGTCTTGGAAAAAGTTCGAGAGAAACGACCTCGCAGTAGGATCCTCCTTCACCACGACAACGCCTCGTCGCACACCGCCAAGCGAACGATCGACTATTTGGCGACATCAAACGTTGAATTACTGGGTCACCCGCCGTATAGCCCCGACCTCGCGCCTTGTGATTTTTATTTATTTCCAAAAATTAAAGAAAAACTTAAAGGAAAGCGGTTTATGAATGCTGAAGAAGCGGTGGCTGCGTATCGCGATGCCATTGAAGAGACCCCTAAGGACGAGTGGGCAAAGTGCTTTTCCCAGTGGTTCCATCGCATGCAGCGGTGTATTGACGTCAATGGACAATATTTTGAAAAGATATAATAAAACTTATAACTGGCTAATGTAATCAGTTTTTGATTTTCTAAGAACTTTCAGTTTGACCCTCGTATGCTAGCGCCATCTGCATCAAGCATTGCGTGTGGATCCCCATTGTACACACGAACGTTACCGTCAATAAATTATATTATGCCTCTCTTAAATAATCAAAAGAGACCGATTGCGATTCCACTTATTCCCGTGTTTTCGTATATAGATAGGATAGGATATTAAATGAAAATAAGTGGTGTCATATTCTTTATCAATAAAATTGAAAATATACTCAGAGACGTCACTTTAAGTTAATCTCCAATTAAGTCTCCAAAAGTGACAGCTTTCTTTGTCAATGAAATAGAAAAGGACTGCAAGAGACCGAATGAAGGATGAAGTTTAATTGAAGTCTCTAAGTAAGGCAGATAGAGTCCTTTTCCTATTAATTGTAAAAGAAAGTGATAGAACCAGGCCTAATAAAGATTAAAAAGTGACGACTGCCAGTAACTGTTATGTAATATTTTGAATCCTACTCGCTCGGATACGTGCAAATAATAATCACATGTCGTACTACAAAATAGCAGTCACAATATTTAAAGTTTCTGAGCCCGTAGGCAAGATGCAATCTATTCTAAAGCCACGTTCGTTATCGCTAACAAAATGTATGAAACTGACATAAGCCCTCGAAATATCACGTGACTTTTGCGATAGCGAAGTTCGCTGTAGAAAGATTGCATCTTGTCTAAGGGCCCTGTTTCTCTAAATTACAAACTCAAAAGTGTCAAAACCTACTTGTTAAATATGTTGCAGTCTACGTAGCCCGGGTTATAATAAGTAAACTGCTTTTAAATGTATATCTATTTTCAAGAGACTCAAAATAAAACTTGCGTCAAATTAAGTACCAATAAGAAACTGTTTATTATCCCAAGACAAGGATTTAAAAATGTTTGTTAGTAAGTAGGCCTATGACATTTCATGTACCTACTCGTTAAACAGGCTGTCTCTCAAACCGCTAATTATAGTTTGCACAGATATTTTCAAGTTACCTACCATACCTATCATTATTTTAACAGGTTTGAGGCAAATGTTTCGAGTTTGGTCACCACCCTACACTGCAAACAAGTATGTACCTACCTACTCGAGGTGGGTACTTACCGTGTACAGTCGTTTTTAATGATTCTCTTTCTCGGGAGCGCTACTTTCCTAATGTAAAAATCAAGCCCCCTGATAATTTTATATCGCGACAAATAGTAGCCGATGTCCTTTCTAGGGTCTCAAACTATTTCTGTACCAAATTTCACTTGAATCGGTCCCGTAGTTTCGGAGCCTTTTCAATACAAACAAACAATCATATCTTTACTCTTTATAACATTAATGTAGATGTAGGTAATCCGAAGGATGTCGCCTTGAACAAATGCATCCTCTTGGCATAGCCAATTATGCTTTAATTATACAGTTAAATGGACTGATCTAGCGATTCAGTCGATTAAAGTCCTCCAAGCCGATTTCGACTACGGCTGCCTATCTCAACAGAGATTAGCCAACTGCGCGGAACATATTATAGTGCACAAGTGTGTGCGCAATACACAGGTGCACTCTGTTCCTTCACTCTCATAATTTGGTGAGACGGCAGTCCGACATGACCGTAGAGAGATCAGGCGGAGGACCAACGGCTTAACGTGCTTTCCGAGGCACGGGGGTGTTAACACCACCAACTTCCTGACTCCGGAGCTGTGTCTGAGTAATTTCAAGACAGAAAAACCCAAACACTCTCGGCCCGACCCGGGATTCGAACCCGAGACTTCGTGGATAGTACCCAGCGTGCTGACCACTAGACCAACGTGGCAGTCAGTCGATCAAGCTACTAAGTTAACTAATGAAAGGATGATGCAAGAGTTTGTATAAAATCTGGTACCTGCCTGACCTAATAGTGAAGTGTGATATATCATAAGGTATTATCTTCTAGAACAAGAATTGATGTAGCGCCTGGCTTGATTAATTGTTTGATTATTACCAGCCTAATAAACCAATTTAAATCAAGTTTATGAATTTTCCATTACCAAAATGTTATTATAACCATTTTCGTACTAAAGAAATCTTAAAAAAATCATACTTTCTTACTTAGCCTTTTATGCAAGTTACTAAGAGCTATCCAACGACGTCTTCGACGTCGACGTATTCTGTTAAATTATCTCTTGAGAATACCGCCTTACAAACGAACTAAAACTTACAACTACGATAGATAAGTACATTGTTATTTACTCACATTATAAGAGGAAAATATTATTTAACAACAACTTAAAAAAAACATACAATGTTTACTTAGTTCCTTTATTTAAACACATATTGTGGGGGAATCTCAATCCTACATTTTCTCACTGGTCTGGATTGGGGCGGCGTGGCAGGTATCTTATGCGAATCTGATGCGAGTGTGGGAGAGGAACATGCAGCCTTAAATGAATCCAAATCTTGACCTAAATCACCGATTGGACTATTATCTAATTCGGTTCCATTCGACGGTCTGAGACTGGACTACACACTGCCCTCTACCATTGGTACCACAGCATCTGTGATTGATACCGTTCCTTGGACTTGCGCGGATGGCGGCCCCACCCCAAGAGCAGGAGTAACTAGCGAGTTACGTGAAGTTCTCCGTCTAAATTGGTCAACATGTCGATGAGCTGTTTTACCCAACTCGTTAATCGTCTTATAGTCAGCTGTCCCTAACCTTTCCGCTACCCTACCTGGAACCCATTTGGTATTCAGAACGTTCATACTGACGAATCCAAACCTCTTCTCCTGGTGCTAATACTCGACTCCCCTCTGTACCCCCTTGTATTTGCCTAGTTTGTGCCTTCCGAACTTTCTTACTTCTATCTGGTCTGAGTAAATCTAATTTAGTTCTTAGCTGCCTACCTAACATAAGAGCGGCCGGGCTTTCCCCGGTAGTGCAGTGTTCTGTATTTCTATAGTGTAATAAAAATGTATTTAGAAATGTTTGTATGTCTTCTTTTTTACGCATAGCCTTCTTCATAGCCATTTTAACTATACGTACGGCATTTTCCGCTGCCCCGTTTGAGGCGGGGTCATAAGGAGCTGAAAATATTTGTTTAATTCCATTTTTTTGCATAAAATGACTAAAATCAGAACTACTGAATGGCGGCCCATTGTCCGTGACTATCTGTCTCGGCAAACCCCACCTGGCAAAGGCTTCTTCCAATTTGCTTATCGTAAAACGAGCAGCCGTGCTAGGAACAGGATAAACTTCAATCCATTTGGTTCTCGAATCAATTAAAATGAGATAGGTTTTGTCATGACACGGTCCCAAAAAATCGAGATGAACACGAGACCACGGCTTCGCTGGCCAAGGCCTCGGCGTCACGTCACGGCATGGCGGGGCGGCGCGTCAGCCTCCGCGGCGCACACCTCGCAGCCCCGGCACAGGGCCTCCACAGCCTCGTCGATGCCTGCCCACCACACATACGAGCGAGCCATAGCTTTAGTTTTGCTTATACCCATATGTGCTTCATGAAGCTCATGTAACACCTTGTTCCTACACATCTCAGGTATGACTACCCTATGGCCCCACATAATGCATCCTAATTCTTCATACAACTCATTTTTCCTATTGAAGTATGGTTGTAGTTCCCGTATCTCATTCTGATCAGGCCACCCCTCTCTTATGTATAGTAATATTCTACTTAATAATGGATCTCGTAACGTTTGACGTTTAATGTTATTAGAATCTAGTAATAATTGATCTTGTGCAAAGTGTAAATATGATTGTTCGGGCAGGTCGAGCGATGAGTCATTCTTATCAGCTGCGCGCGGCACAGGTAAGCGCGACAGGCCGTCCGCTCCGTTTAGTTTAGTATTTACGTATTCAATATCATTACTATACGCAGATAAAATGACTGCCCAACGCTGCATTCGGCTCGCGGCCATTGCTGGAATTCCATATTTCGGCCCAAAGATACTTACCAACGGTTTGTGGTCCGTCCTAAGCATAAAACGTCTACCATACAAATATTGATGTAGCTTTTGCAAGCAAAACACAATAGCCAGTGGTTCCCTATCAATTTGTAAGTAATTTTTCTC
Source organism: Pyrausta nigrata (assembly GCA_949316185.1). NCBI lineage: Eukaryota > Metazoa > Arthropoda > Insecta > Lepidoptera > Crambidae > Pyrausta > Pyrausta nigrata. The sequence continues at coordinate 13,601,698 of OX438944.1, read as the reverse complement.
CGCGTGAGCGCGCGCGGCACATAGACGACCGGCCGCTCGCCCCGCCCGCCCGCGCCCTGCTGCGTCAGCACCCCGCCGATACCGCGCGAGCTGGCATCGCAAGTTAAAGTTAACGGTTTATCCGGATCATAGTGGGCTAGCACCTCCGCACTAATCAAAATGTCTTTGATTTTATTAAAGGCTACCTCACACTCCTTAGACCATCTCCACTTAACCCCTTTTTTAGTAAACTATAAAGAGGGAATAAAATGTTACTTATATTTTTTACAAACTTTGCATAAAAATTTACTAAACCTAAAAATGATCTCAGTTGAGAAATGTCCCCAGGCCGAGGAATTCCGACAATAGCCGCTACTTTGTCGTCATCTACCTTAACACCGTCTTTGGAAATAACGTAACCTAAATATTTCACTTCGTCAACTAAAAACGAACATTTGCTTTGTTTAAGTTTCATACCATGACTCGAAAGCCTATACAATACCCTCTCCAATGCGGCTAAATGATCTAAATAGTCCCCTTTAGTACCAATGATTATGTCATCTAAAAATATTTCTACCCCTGGGATATCCTTTAAAAGATTGGTCATAATACGTTGAAATATTCCCGGGCTAGAGGCCAGTCCAAATACCAATCTATTATATTTAAATAAACCTCAGTGTGTATTAATCACAGTAAACATTTTTGTATCGTCTAATTCTACCTGATTATATGCTTGAGACAGATCAATTTTTGAAAACCATTTGGCTCCATTTATTGAATGAGAAGACTGATGTGAGACTGATGACTTTATGGGATGACAAGCTTTATTTGAGATGCCTACGGGCTACGGGTCAAAATACAAGTGTTCTTCTTGTTGTTTGTATTAAACAGTGGTACAGTTGATTTTGTTTTATAGTTAGAAAACAGTAAAAATATAAACATAAGAAATTGAATGAAAAACCCTCGGAGGATCTGTGGAAATCAAACGCACGACCCTTTGCTATCCGAGCAAATGCTCTCCCTGCTGAGCTACACGGAGGACGTAATCTACTCGACGAATTCTTGTATGTAAGTGCTTGCTGCGCCAGTGAGTACGGCGTTTGCTGCCGGCCAAGTTTCGCCTGGCAAAGGGTCTTCGTGGTTTCGAGTGAGACTCGAACGAGGACTCTGAAGGAGGTCAATGAAGTTGAGTTGAAATATTTACTTTCACGTTAATTTGTAGCCCAGGTGGTATATTTTTATCAAGGGGAATACTTACTCTTACAATAATTATTTTAGAAATAAAGACTGCTCTTGTTGTTTATGTAGGTTGATCCCGTTTTAAAAGGAGGTTGATAATAAGTAGGGTTGAAAAGTAAGTATGTTCAGTTTCCATAATAGAAAATAAAACCAATCCATGTATAGAAATGTTTATTTCTAACATCGATGTTTCGTGATTTCGTTAACTCATGAACAGTCAAAAATATTGTAGACTAGACCACTTTTATTATAAATTGGAACACTCATTAAACACATGCCTTATTATAAAAAAAACTTAGTACCAGGTTTAAACTAGGACTAAATATCAGCGGACAAATTAGAAATGAATGACACATTCGTCACAATACTTAATAGAAACACGCTTTTCTGATTGGTCCTGGTACTTGGTACTAAGTTTTTTGTAATAAGGGGGACACGTCTTTCGTTTATCATACAACGAACTGAGCAAATTAAAATTTAACTTTCTAAACTTTCTTGGTAAATTGTTTATTGTAACTAACATTATAATAATACGGGAATTCATGCATTCGGCGAGATAACGCCGCTTATCGACAATAAAAACAAAATATTTAAAGTGAAAATAACAATCATGCGAGATAAAAGATGATCAACTGAATCTTTGAAAAAACCTGTCATGATCCATTTCTATTTATATTTTGTTCAAAATATATACAAGATGTTGCAATAACCCGTTTTAACTGAATGGTTTAATATAAACTCCTAGAAGAATCAATCCGCAAAATTATTTAAATAAATAATGATTCTTGATAAGCGCCTATAAAGAAGTGTCACACACAAATAACCCGTTAATTTGTGATTATTTGTTCATAAGTTCCATATATAAAGTTTTTTATTAATAAGACAAACATTTGACTGCAATCTCATCTGATAGTAAGCGACGTCGCGGCCGAGGATGGGTCATGTATGACTAGTAACAACCCATTCACTCTTTTCTAAAGGAATCCAGGTCATAGTGTTTGGGTAACACTTCAGCCGGCAACGAATTCCAGTCCTCTTTGCTCTAGCCGTAAGTAAATAAGAGAAACGTAGATTTATTACGTCTGCATGGTGCGTATTTGCGGTATGCTTGGGTAGTATGTCATCCACATAAGGGTGGAAACCCCAATTGCTTTTTATGTTTCGATAGTAAAATGGGGCTAGTGAAATAAATTAACAGTGGTCTCATTAAAGGAGTTTAAAAGAGTTTTTGCAACACCATGTATACTATGTTCTAGTAGTGTCGTCCACAGCATTTAGGTATGTTGCGTACAGGTAAATCTTCAAAAGTTTTAGCGTCCATCTCCAGTTTTTCAGAATCATTATATCCTAAGAGCCCGTGAATCCCAAACCTTCGTTATTATAAAAAGCATTTATAAAAAACTTAAAGGTAGTCAGCGCATGTTCCCAATACTGGCCAAAACGATGAACAATCTTGAAGTTCGGGTCATTGTGGCTAAGGCAGTAAAAAGATAATACTTGTCTGGTAAGGCGTTGGGACGATAAAAACTGTCTGGCTGATCAGCAAACATGAATTACCTATTGCTCAATTATTAGCTATGTATGAAAATCTGAACATTTAGAGTATTTGGCAAGGGGTTGACATGACGTGATTTTTAATAATATCCTGAAGGGGATTATCAAAAAAATCACCCTTTGTTATAATTTGATTAATTTGTGTTGGTAAACCACGATGACCGAAACTTCATGATGGTCCATCATTCTTACCTGTGAAGGGAGCATGCGCTTACATATACTTTCAGCTTCTGGTCTACTTTCCATTTTAAGGTCTGGGGTCCATGGGCTCTTGCTTTATTAGTAAATCAGTTCAGATACAAAAAAAAACCTAATAATGCAGAATGCACGTTAGGGCTTGATATTCTTTTTTTTAATGACTGCTTTTATTTAATTAAAAGTAAATTTACGCCTTTTGACCTGATTCTACACTGTATTATGAGATTTGCTAGTTAATTTGTTATGATTAGCTATAACAGTTATCAATGTTCTTTTGTCCATTCAAATCTATTAATACATAAAATTTACAAAATGTAAAGTCGGTGTAACATTAAGTTGGTAGTTATTAAAAATATTAACTATATTCATTAACATTTAAAACTTCAGTCTATAACAAAAACTTATCATCTATACTTAAAAGGGCACATTTCCCAGTAAGTACAAATATGAGAACTGCTTACAGAATACTTAATTAACAACAAAACGATGAGGTATGCTTATGTACAATAGTCTTACTTGTATGAACACCCTTCACCTATAGTCTGTCTTTCTTTGCTGACTTGTAATTAACAGTAGTACTTTTCAACTCCTATGTCAGTATGTACCTACTGACTGAACAAATAAAGGTGGTTTGGACGTGTGACTGCCTCGTCGGACTAGTGGTCAGCTGGTTACTCACCCACGAGGTCCCGGGTTCAATTTCCGAGTCGTGCCGAAATTTTTTTCTGGGTTCTTTCGTCTTGAAAAAACTCAGATACAGGTCTGGAGTCAGGAAGTTGGTAGTGTTAGCATCTCGTGCCTCGGAAACTACTTAAGCCGTTGGTCCTACGCCTGATCTCTCTCCGGTCATGTCGGATTTCCGACTCACCGAACTATGTGTGTGAAAGAACAGAAAATGCACTTAAACTTAGCTAAAGAATTAATATCGCCACTCGAACTCAAACTACGTCTAGTTCTGTCGATTTACAGTCACCCTGTATTTAATGTTTCGTAAGTCATTTATTTATTTAACGTTGTATACAAAAGGCGGACTTAACGCTAAGTGACAGTCTGTACCAGTCAGAACTTTGGGCTAAGCAAAAATGAAATGTGTATTTTCTTCTAGCTAGGTACTACATTATAAGTAAGCCCGTACGAGTGATCGAAATGGTAGAACAAAATACCTAAATTCTTTTGTCTGGTGACAAAAAAGCAACAAAACCAAGACTAATGTAAAAAAAACAATACTTATGTTACATTATGTTAACTTTTGTTTATTTAAAAAAACATGTTATAAGTAATATTGCATCATGTCACTGTCCTGGCACACTCATAGACCGTTGACGAGGATTGTTTTTAAAGATGTTGCGTTTTATCAGTCAATTAATTTCATAAAAGAATGACAATAAATTTAAGTGATGTCTTGCAGGTTCCTTGTGTGTAACCTACCCACAAGTTTGCCGTTCCTTGTTTCGATCGAGTTGAAAATTTGCGGTAGCTCTCTGGACCCGATGCTGATGAAGGGTGTTCTATCATTTTCGTTATTTACAGTCATTTTTTGAGATTGCAGGTTACTGTTGTTCCCGGTCAACCCAAAGTCTTTGCTTGACAGTTGGTTGCCCCGGCCAGCGCCGGACACTACTTTTTTGCAGGCCGGGCAAATCAGCTGATCCATTAGGTGCCCATTTTCCTTCCTCAAGCTTGGTGCGCGAACAGGCTCGTTCCTCATGGATTTCCCTGCGAAAGATTTTCTGTCATGTTATCCGTTTTTGGTTCATTTAGTTAGCTATTGAAACAATTTGCTACATTGCATAGTTGACGTTGCCTGCTTCACAAGTGCTTTTGTGCGCAGAGTTTTTGAAATACCATAAGTTTATCTAATACTAGCAGTTCCCCGCGACTTCGCCCGCGCCAAAGTTGTATTTTCCATACAAACTTTTATGCCCCATTTCGACCCCCTGATGGTTTTATATCGCGACAAAAAGTAGCCTTTGTCCTTTTTCAACAATATAAGTTATAAATTAATTAAAACTCCAGTCTGTTGTAATATAACTTTTGATATGAATTCTCTATTTGAAAACCAGCCCGTATCACAAACGGAGCGATTCGTATTTGTTCTGTTTACTTCTCGGTTTCATTCAACAAATCCAATTCTTTCAAATTTTATTCGCCTGAGTGACAAACAAAATGATAGTGATTTAAAACAATCTTGATTTTGACAGTGAGTCTTGAGTTTTGAACACACGAAATATGTCGACCTACCCTGATCGCTCCTTACGCAAACAAACATAGTATGGAGTTCAATATAATTTGGTATATTTCACAGATTTCGGTAGGTTAGTGTGCTAAAAACAGAATATAAAAATAATGAAAACAAAATCAAGTACCTTCAGAGTTACCTGTGTCGGAGGAAGTGGCATTCCTCACAATCCCCATGGCTGTGTAGGAGCACCTCTTGACTTCGGTGGGCTTGGTTGAGATACAGCACCACTGCTTGAATGTGTTCTGGAACATAAGTATATTATACTTGTTAAGAACCCAAACTGTAACCCATAAGGGTCTAAAATGCTCGTACAGTCAGGAACTGAATTCCTCATAGATTCAGATCGCGACCAATCTCAAAAGCAAGTAACCAGTGAACATCGTGATTGTAGCCGAGGCTATAGGGTTTAGGAAAATAAGAAAGAAAGCAGAGTAGATTCTTTCATGCATTTTTGTTTCTTACGTTTACGCGAATTGTTGAACTCATTAAAACACAATTTTACGGATTACTTCCGCGATTTATTTACATTTTATTTTAAACCTGACGTTTCGAACACTTTACAGCGATCGTTGTCCCCTGTGACCACGATCGTGTTTGTGTTTTAATGAGTTCTTTCATGCACACCACGACCACAATTGTGTTTTAATGAGTTCTTTCATGCAGTTTTGAGCCATTAAAATCGGCACTTAATTGCCTACATATTCAAAGAGGCAAAAAAAATCGGAACCCGCTCTTTAGGTTATAGAAAATCCCTTTCTATGCGTTTTTCTAAATTTTTTCTATATTTTTAGTAGGCAGGACTGAAGAAAAGGAAAAACCCCGAAAAAAAATTGCGTATTCATTCCATCAATCGTTGAGTTATCATTTTACGAGAACGCTTAATGCCTCTTCACACAACGTAGTCCGATCAATGATTATTTAGTCAAAGGAAATTCAACGATTGATAGTCTGATTGCTAACTTCTCTACATAACTTATCAGGGGTAATAATAAAATCCGGCGGCCTATCTCAACAGAGATTAGCTAACTGCGCGGGACATATTATAGTGCACTCTGTGTTCCTTCACTCTAATAATTCGGTGAGACGGCAGTCCGACATAACCGTAGAGAGATCAGGCGCATGGATAGGTAAAGATGTTATGTAGTAACTATTCCCTAGCAATATTGTAAGTCGACTTCGACGTATCAAGCATGATATTAAAAACGAATAAATAGAAATCTCTCTATCTCAGGTAGGTGTGTAGTTAATTAACTTGAAATGTTAGCTACCTAATAATTTATTTGGGTTGTACATTAGATCTGCTATACTCACAATATCTGAGCCTCCGAGTAAATTCTTTTACAATTAACTGAAATTGTGGTATCTGTATTTACCTTTTCATTAAGTACGCAATATGATAAACATAATTAAAGACGCTGCCATTTATAATCTGGTATTTGAGTAAGTACGTACATCGTGGAATTTGATAAATTACAATAGCAGATTCACCGTATTTGTTTAGATTTTACATCGTAAACACAGATTTTTGAGGGAATATTATTTTATGTCAATAATTTATTGAGTTTGAATCCGTAAAAATAATAAAACAGAACGAGGAATCGAACTCTTTGACTTTAAACAGTGTACCGTACAAAGTGTGTATTTTGTTTAATTGAACTCCACAGAAATACGAATTTAAAATAATTTATAGTATTCAACCATAACCTAACGACCACTGTCAAATTATTCCCGTCTCAGAGAATTTACTTCTATTTGAGTAAATATGATATCAAAACAAACGCCGATTTGATTTCACCAAAGTTTAACATAGTATGTACAGTGCTGAGCACCTCCGACTACTACGCATTTTAGTTGCTAAATCAACAGTATTTTCAACTGCATAGATGCAGAAGTTTGGTAGTTTACAAAAAAAAACCTAACTTAGCTTGAACCTATATTACCGAGTTAAGACTGACAAACATTAGACAGCCACTAGTATACCTACTCGTACTCGTAATACAAGTGTCCCGAAAAGTATGGTAAAGCCTGAAGTCCAGAGATCGGTACGTGTCGGTCCTAAACAACGGATTGACATAAACGTTACTTAAGTGCTTAATTTTTCTTTCCTACAAATTAATTGAGCACGCAATGTATTAGGTATATCTAAGCATGACGTCATATTTATGATAGTTCAATAAAGGTCAAAAATCAAGTTGGATACAATACATTGCTGTTCGGTTGTACTCAAAAAATATTAATTCTTCGTTAATTAAGCTATTTAACCAAATTGCTGTCTCATATGATTTATATGGTCAGTAAATATATCTGGATAAATTATGTGCCCGTATGAAATTTACACGCGATATACTTGTTTATTGATCAAATTGCCCAAATTGCAATCATTGGTGGTGCGAAATGAAGAAAACATAAATACACGGTCGGATACAGTTGTGGCAAAGGGGCTCCGAGAGGCTGCACTAATGGGACAATGGTAACAGGGACAAGGCCGCCTATTATAGACATTTTGGATTTTTAGGCATTTCGTACCACAAGTACTTCGAACCGCGATGCAAATCACCTCAGAGCTCTTTTTGAATGGGTCCTTTCGCACCATGGTGCAAATCGCCCAAGAACTCTTGGTAATCTTGGTCGGCCCGCAGTCGAAAACAAATCAGTTCATTTAAATGGGTGAATTTTGACAAAGATATGTAGTTTAAAAACACTTCGCTTAAAATACAGTTCAAAAAATGCATTGGGTGGTCCAAATCAACCCATTTCATAATATACGTTAAACAATTCGCACGGCTGCAAGCTCTGCGGTGCAAAACGACCCATTCAAAAAGAGAGCTTTTGGGTGATTCGCACCACGGTCCGAAACGCTTGTGGTGAGAAACGCCTAAAGACCCTTCAGAATACGTTTCACTCCTAATTGATCAAGTTAAAATGATTCGTTTGCTCGTTTGCTGATGGTTTTGTTTCGTTTACGAGTATTTTGATCTAGTACTAATAAATTAATGAGACAAGTAGCTGATTTATTCCTTAGGTATCTAATAGTCTCTAAAGATAAATCATGGTGCATAATTTACTCACTTATTAATATTGATTATGCCATTGCTATCATAATACTTGAATAAGTATGAGACGGCTAATTTGAATTGTTTATCTCCACTATGTTATATCACCTATCTGTCATTAAGCCTGGAGTTCACCAACACATGTTTTTTTTTAATCAGCCCCGTTTAGAATTATTTCACATATTTTGCATGGAAATGCTGTCAAATTAACAGTTAATTGACGTCTACCGGCAGTTTAAGGATTAGTAAACTCGGGTCTAATTTAAATTAGCCGTTCTATGTTTAAACAAGTGATATAGCAGTGGCAAATTCATTATTAGTAAGGGGGCAAATTCATTACTAGTTGGTGTTTATAATTATTTTTATAACTTAAGCAATTATTTTGCAAGTTTCTACGAAATCAAATTGAATTTCGCTCACAAAAATTAATCGACTGTGTCCCACCGGATGACACAGTCGATTAATTTTAGTGATTTAGTCAGTGTTTGAAATGATTAGCAAGTAACAAAGCATAGTTTGGTAGTTTACTCGTAATAACTAAAAAAGAAGTATTTACCAGAAAATAAACGTTGTTTTCAAAATACCTGGTCAGAATTGGAGTGGTGATGAATGATGGAGACCTTTACACAGGAGTTCGAGACATCACGGCAGCATGTAACGATCCCTAGTATTATTAAGTCGAATTTATTATTTACGTATTAAAGGGCTAGTTCCATAATTATTATTTATTTGGCGGACGATATGTTTTTCCAAGGAATAAAAATATGGGTGATAAAAACGTTTCTAGAATTCTGATTGTGGGTTTTTTAAACCATGCAAGGTGATCATGCAAAATCAATCTCTTGTTTTAAATCGCCTACCTTTCCGTGTACGTAGGTACGCGGCAGCTCGAGTGCGAATTATTTGACTTGTAGCACAGAAATAAATAATAGTTTGTAGACCAAACCAAACCAACATTGAGCCAGTAATAATAATAAATTATTTCAACAAACACACCAATTACCTATACTAAGCCCAAACTAAGCGTGAGCTTGTGCTATGGTGACTAGGATAACGGATAGACATACTTATATACATTTATAAACATCCATGACTTAGGTACAAATGCTCGTGCTCATCACTCAAACATTTGCCCCTTGCGGGATTCGACCCGCAACCGCCTGGTTTAGAAGTCCGGGGTGCGCACTACAAGACGGTCGTCCAAGTGCTAGATAAAGAGCATTCGTTCTTGTTGTTTTAGTGAAAATGAAAACTCGTATTTGGTGAACACACTGACGAGATTTCTCATTCGTCAAGCGACGGTGACCGTCGTTTGGTCTAACCGGACTACGTCATCATCACTCGCATTACTGACCCTGAAGTCTCGATCTAGTTAACTAACGCTATAGCCACCGGATAAATAATACAAGTATGGCGTCGATTATTGTCTTTGCTGCGAATTTATCGCTACATAACTAAGGGTATACAGGGTGACTTTATAGTCACCATCCAATTTTTTTTCTAGGCGCAAGGTATAGTGTATAGAGCCTATTTGTAAAATAAAAAAGTAGGTCAAGTTGCCACCATAAAATATTTTTCCCAAATTGAATTTTATTTTTTTTTTACTTTCAAAGTAAACAAAAATGGATCGTTAGAAATTCAATGAAATACGGGGGCGGGCGAGTGTAGGGCGCATCGCGTCGCCGCTAGCGCGTAAAATACTGTAAATAGCGTGCCGTGTTCGTTTTCTTAGTATTTTTTCCACACACTTTCTAGATGCCCTATATCTCAACATTTTTATACTGGGCGATACCAAAAGTAAAAACACATGTCTTGTTTTTTCCTCATAGATTATTTTTATATAGTTTGGATGGTGACTAAAAGTCAGCCTGTATAAGCTGTCAAAAATAGAGATAGCGTCATTTTATTGACGCTTTCCCTTGATCTGGTAGCTCGATGCCACCGCACGGACTATCCGCCCTGAGCTGTCATTCACTGCAGTAACTTAAGTAACAATTCAGTATTACAGGAGGAGCCTCCTTTTAAGTAAATTCATAACTGTGTTAGGTTAGGAGGTTAGCAGTTGCGAGTGATATAGTACCCAATGATAGTGCATTTAAAAAGAGGTAGTTGTGTCATTAGCGCGCGGAAATCGCTTGTCTTAAATTGAGCAATTTGCTCAATTTTGCATTTAAATTTTGTAAATATATGACATTTGACACGTATACGAACGTGTGTTTGGCGCATCAAATTCGAATCGCCGCGCAGTAGGAGATGACATGTCTACCTCTTATAATACACTGTCATTGTACCAATAAAAATTACTCACTTTAAAAGCCTCCCGAAACTTGTTGGACATAATGTGGTAGAATATCGGGTTGATACACGTAGACATGTAGTAAAACACGCCGGATGTGTACGTGAGGAAGGAGTAGACCTTCAGCAGGATGGGTGACCGCGCCATGTGCTCCTCGTTGGTGCCGTATATCGCCACCAGTCTTTGGGCGTGGAACGGCGCCCAGCACACGAAAAACGCCACCACCACTGCCACTGTTGACAAAAAGGTCAAAGTTTAAAATCTATTTCCACCAAGCCCCTTACCTGATATCCCTTGTCTTTATGTCCCAAATTCCTTTGCACTAGTCAATATTTACCTAATGCGGAACGCCAATCTAGAACCTTATAAATTAAAAGATGCGTCCCTTTAAGGTAAGAGGTAAGAAAGAAAGAAAATTCATTTATTAACAAATGGACATAATATTATACACGAAAATAACTATACATGAAAGGCACGAATACCAAACAAAGGACTGCTTTATTAGTAGATTATTCACCAAGGGGGTAAAGTGATGTCTTACGTCACGGGCGTCATCTTGAATCTTGAGCATAACGAAGGATTCGTGAGTTATCTCCCTAGCGCAGCGAGGGAGTTTAGTTTTTTTTAGAATACTCTGCTTTTCACACTTCCTACGAGGCAATAAAAAAATGTACTACATAAAACTTATTTTATCTATATACTTATATCCTTTGACTTTTCTGGCAGTAAATTATTATTAACAATACCAGCAGCTTTCCATCTAATGGACTCCAGTGTCATAAACTTCGTCACTCGACAGTTTTACGAAAACATTGTTTGTAATTTCTTAAAATATATAGGTTTTTTTTCTTTATTTATTTCTTTTTTAGAGGCGCGCGCTTTTTTTTAAATTCCATTCGTGCTAAAATTCTTGGCTGCCAGGTTCAAACAAATATGTTCTCTTTGGTGCGGGACGGGCTAGTGTGATCATGCCTACGAACTCTTATTCGAAATTCAAATCACTTTGCCTCCCTAGGGGCGTAATGAAATTTCATATAACATTACGTCCCTAGGGATGCAATGACTGACTTTGAGTCAGGTTTACTTGATGTGTAATTGAACATTGCCGAGTAGGTAGTGTGAAAACTTACTACTTTACTTACTACCTGACCAAGCCAACTAGACAAGAGGCAAATGTTTCTGTGATGAGCACAAGCGTTTCTACCTAAGTCATGGGTGTCAAACAAATTTCGACGACGGATACAATGACAATTAAAAAAACAATTGTAATGTTATTGCTATTTAATGGGGATCAACACGCAAAGCTTGATGCAGATAGCGCTAGCATAGATACGGCTTATGTCAAACATTTTGCTATTGTTTACGTTAGCCTTTTTTATATCTAATTTACAGTTTTTCGTGACTATCTAATGATATTTCATCATAATGTATTCGTCAATGAAGTTATATTATTATTAGTTATATTCATTGACAAAGAAAGCTGTCACTTTTCAAGACTTAATAAGAGATTAAATTTAATTGACGTCTCTGAATTGGCAGCATAAGACTTAATGAAAGATTAATTTTATGTGACGTCTCTGAGTATATTTTCTGTTTTATTAATAAAGAAAATGATACCACTTATTTTCATTTAATATCCTATCCTATATACGTAAACACGGGAATAAGTGGAATCGCAATCGGTCGCTTTTGATTATTTAAGAGAGGCATAATATAATTTATGGACGGTAACGTTCGTGTGTACAATGGGGATCCACACGCAAAGCTTGATGCAGATGGCGCTAGCATAGATATGTCTATGTCAAACATTTTGCTATTGTTTATGTCGGGCTTTTTTGTGTCTAATATTTTTCGTGACTATCTAATGTTATTTCATCATAATGTATTCGTCAATGAAATTGTCTGAACTAAAAGACGAAGTTTGGAAACGAAGATGAAAAGTATCTGGTAAAAAAGCCGATCTTATTGCGAGGTAAACATTTGGGTGTTAATCCAGTTTTATTACTGTAAATGTTACATTTAATTGGTTGTTGAAATTGTTTTTGTTGTATTTGTGTTACAAATTAACTACATAACAAGGTATTTAATAAATATAACTAATTTAATAAAACACGTACATGTTTGTTTTTAGGTTAGAATTCTACGATCGGAACCGCGATGATACCGGGAATTTGGTGTCGTAGCTTCACAATCTAGTTATACGATAAATTTTTCCGATCCAGAAGCTTATCATGATGTAAATAGTTCCAGTAAACTACCTGAAATTAATTAATTTTCTTCTTATAGCTGTTTCCCACTTCTTTTTTAAAACTGGGTCTTTTGGGAATAAATGAACACAATTATTGTAACAACCTGGCACAGCACATAACGGCATTATGCTTTCGTAGATTGAAAACACAAAAAAATACTCAAAAACCACAACTTCTGTACTGGAATGACAGATAGCTTTGGCCGCATCAACAATGCGCCACCTACAGGGAGAATTTGGCAGTGTGGATCCCCATTGCCTTCGGTAATTTCGTAGCGTTCGTAGCAGTAATAACTACTCGAACAAGCGAGTAGTAAGTTTAATATGTACATATTTAATTTCATAAATTAATTTCTTTACTTTTCTTAATATCCCGCTACTTATTAACTCCCTGCATTCCCATGCGGGTTGACTGGTATAGAATGCCTTATGGCATTAAGTCCGCCAATTGCACTTTCTTTTTTTGGTGCAATAAAGTTTAAATAAATAAATATTTTCACTAACTTTAACCACCAAGGGTAAAACATCTAGCATACATTTAGAGCATACCTAAATAACAATGTTTTGTATTGTATAGACTAGTACATTAATAAAATAAGATCTTACAAAGATCAAATATAAATTATTTTTATAATTATTTTTATAACTTAAGCAATTATTTTGCAAGTTTAAATTATTTTTTTTCCGACTTTTTATAAATCCGATTTCTCGTCCTTATTTTGAGGCATCATTAAATTATTCCTATATCGGGATCCGTCTGAATACATTCGTAATTATAGCGATTAGTTTATTTCATTTTCTATCAAGCGTAACGTATCCCAGTAATTTGGTTAGTTACACGTACCTTCCTACAACAATAGGCAAAATGATTCCCCAGACTATAATAAAATATAATGAAGACACGGGCACACCTTGCAGCCTTTTTTCCACCATATTATACCAATAACCGTAACATTTATGTCTCCCAATCTAGAACTGAGTAAGAAGGCATTCGTATAAAGCGCACTGAAAATGATGTTACTATGGCTCTTGTCAAAGTGCCCTTTGAGTGGGGTTTAATAACGACACAGGCGGTAAGGGGAGAGAACGATCCAGGCGTGGAATTTTTTTCTAATGTTCGAATTGCTGTGCAATACAACATGTCACAACATTATAGTGATCTGGTTTCTGTAGGGCATGCTTAGCGACTCAAATATTACATTATATTCTGCCACAAGAATGAGTGAACTAGATGAATCTTGTGCTCCAATACAAATAAGTATTTTTTGTATGAAAGCAAACACAAAATCACGTCTCGATCAGCTTTTATGATTCGTAGGAGAAAGACAGACTTATTAATATTTTAGAGGTTTTAAAGATTTTAATTTTGATACAATATAAAAGAAAGTATTTTTTAGGTTTACTGCGAGGTGAGGAACTTATTTTGATGATGCTTGATAGTTTAATCCTATAGGTATGTACTTACTCACTTCAAAACATAGTTGGCATCTACGGTCACCTCTGTTTTTCATTCACTTTCTATTAATACTAGGCTAACAAATTCTTATGGAAGGAGCTAGGCTAATTACTTCCATACTTTTTCTATTACTATGTACGAATACAATACGAGGGTCAAACTGAAAGTTCTTAGAACTGGCCACTTATAAACAATATAATAAAAAAAATATTCTAAAATTTGAAAATAGAACTCTTTGCCAATATTACTGAGTATATATTTCATTCATTTGTCATTTGTTTTACGACTTGGCGGCAAATTGAAAATTGTCTGTGTCACGTCAAAATGAATTTAACACGAGAAAATTTTCGTGCAATGATTTTTTATGACTTTCGATGTCATTTAAGTCAACAAGAAAGTTATGATAGACTACGATTGGCCTTTCACGATGAAGCCCCATCTCGTGCGACTGTTTACAACTGGTTTAATGAGTTTAAACGTGGTCGCACTAATCTCACTGATGATGTACGTGAGGGACGGCCTTCTACGGCGACGACTGAAAATAACATCTGTGTTGTGCGGCGTATGATAGAGACTGACAAAAGAGTGACCTATCAGCAGATTCGGACAAGCTTAGGCATCGGTATGAGTCAAGTGCACAAAATCCTCCACGAACATTTAGCGGTCAGGAAGCTTTGCGCCCGGTGGATACCTCATAATTTGACTAAGGCTCAAAAACTCCATCGTGTGGATTGGTGCCGTAAAATGATTGAAAGATTTAACGGAGGTGACTCAAATGCTGTGTTCGACATACTAACAGGTGACGAAAGCTGGATTTACTGTTATGATCCTGAAACCAAAAGACAATCTGCTCAGTGGGTGTTTCCTTTCGAGGAGTTGCCAACTAAAGTGAAGAGAGATCGAAGTGCGGGAAAAAAAATGGTGGCCTCGTTCTTTGGAAGGATAGGTCATTTCGCAACAATTGTGTTAGAGGATCAAAAAACAGTTTCTGCAGAATGGTACACTACCAATTGTTTGCCACTTGTCTTGGAAAAAGTTCGAGAGAAACGACCTCGCAGTAGGATCCTCCTTCACCACGACAACGCCTCGTCGCACACCGCCAAGCGAACGATCGACTATTTGGCGACATCAAACGTTGAATTACTGGGTCACCCGCCGTATAGCCCCGACCTCGCGCCTTGTGATTTTTATTTATTTCCAAAAATTAAAGAAAAACTTAAAGGAAAGCGGTTTATGAATGCTGAAGAAGCGGTGGCTGCGTATCGCGATGCCATTGAAGAGACCCCTAAGGATGAGTGGGCAAAGTGCTTTTCCCAGTGGTTCCATCGCATGCAGCGGTGTATTGACGTCAATGGACAATATTTTGAAAAGATATAATAAAACTAATAACTGGCTAATGTAATCAGTTTTTGATTTTCTAAGAACTTTCAGTTTGACCCTCGTAAGCATGTTAACTGAAACTCTTTTTTTGGCTTTAAGTGTCATCAATCTTATTACAAAGGAAATTTAAAATGTGACAAAGCTGTTGTGTATCTTTATAAATAAATTGTTTTAGAGCATTGGAATCATCCTCTAAGGGGATGTGCGCTAATCCTGTGACATGTTGTATGAACTAGGTGACTTTTTCTTTAATCAGAGTTTATGGGCCAGTCAAGGGCGGTTGACATGGCTTTAACGCTGCTTGCGTAGTTTCTTTCCAGGCGATCAGATGAACTTTATATCCTAATCAAACTGGGAACTTAATATTCTTTTTTATATTTTGTGTGCTCCATCTGGGAATCTAACTGCGGACTTCGGGTAAGGTCAAGTAAGTACCTATCGTCAATGAATATTTTTGCTCCAGTCACGTACACCAATTAAATTGATTTCAGATAAGAATGTATAGGTTTTTAGCAAGAAAGCATATGCATATATGCAATAGCTTTAATTTTCGGCAAATTCTTTATAGCTGAATAAAGACGCAGACAGGTATAAAAATTGTGTTAGGGCTCATTCACACGGATCCGTCATCGACGATTCGTCAAAATAGTACACGATACGTCATGACGGATGGACGTTCACATTGCCAATTGCAATCATGCTTGCAATCGTGTTTTTTCACGATTCGTCAAAATATCCTAATTGGTGGCACCAGCTCATCCGTCACAATAAATTCACGAATTGTGATTTTTTAAAACATGATACCAGATTTAAGATGAATCGTAACTTTTCACGATATGTGATCCATGTGAACATGGGCATTCAAAAAGCATTGCCGCCAAAAAAAGAACGAATCGTGAAAAAAGACGAATCGTGAAAAAAGACGAATCGTCGAAAATCACGAATCGTCCTCGTGTGAACGAGCTCTTAAATGAAGCGATCACAATTCCCAATTTCACAAATCACACACAACTGAGTCACAGGATAGAAGTTTTGTCAGTCAGCCTTTAGTAAAATCAGTTAATTGCCAATGTATTTGTGGTGTCAAACACCTTCTTGGACTTTGTATTTCGCAACAAAATAAATAATGTATCAAGCGTTTATAATTTTGTTTTCAATGCATATTTTGTCGAATGCAGTTAGTAGGTTTAATGATTACTTATTTTTTTATTTCATTCGATATGTGTGGATTAATATCATACTCTTACTTTATTCACATGAATAAATAATCTATTAGAAATTAATTCAAGCTAATTTCTTAAATTGATTATCAACACTAGAAATAGTCTAATTAATTTAGGACGAATATTTTAGATGACTGTTTTTTTGAGCCCCATATATTCAGGCAGATTTTCAACGTGTGACGAGCAACGGTTCGTTAGATCTATCGGCTAGTTCACAGTTTCAGGGTTTTTTCAGTGTAAAATCTGTTCCTACATACAGATTTCTAACAGCTTGGCTTGACTTGACGTGATTAACCCATTAACCAAAAACGTTTAGTAAGGAAAGGTAAAAACATACACTTACCTAACATTTTCACAACTCGCCTAGTAGCTTGACTCTGTTTCCTGTGCGTTTTATGAGTACAGCTCAAACTCCGCTCGAACAATTTGGGGTCTCGAGCTTCCTTCCTTACACTCGTCTTCTTCAGTTTCAGACCGATAAGCGAGTAAAGAACCGTGATCAGCACCATCGGGGCGAAGAAGAAAAAGAACGTCGATATCTCAAACGAGTGCTCGACGATTACCCTGATTTGTAGGCACATCGTCACACCTCGGTAGCTTCTGATGCCAAACTGGAGGGCTTGTGGCAACGCCAAGCCTAGTGCTGCCGCCCACAGCATCAGCACGTGTTTTGTGGCTCGTGACAATTTTGACATCTTGTGCGAAACGAACGGGTGACATATGGCCAGATACCTCTCTACTGTGAATAAGGTAATCGTTAGTACACTAGCATTTGTCGATGTTTCTGCTGCGAGGCCTCTTATTAGACAGAAAGCCGGGCCAAAAACATATGGCCATTTCGACCATATTGAGTACATTTCCTGAGGCATTCCACTTATTAGCAGCAGCAGGTCTGAGACCGCTAGGCTGAACAGATAGTAATTAGTTGCGGTGTGCATGCTCTTATTTCGCACGATAACGAGGCAAGTGAACACGTTTCCGAATAAACCTGTTATGAAAATGATGGAGTAGATTATTGTGATCGGGAGCACTATGTACAGCGAGTCTCTCTGCGGTCCAAAAATCGCTTCTGGGTCTACTATTTCGGTCACGTTCAGGGTAAGATTAGCCACGTCGTGTATACTACTCATAGTGATTGCTTTTTGAGATTAGTTTTGTTTCAAAATCGATTTGTGATCTACGCCAAACGCCTCTCTCGTTTTCATTTCTTCGTAGGTTGTCTTGTGTCTGCACCTGTGAACAAGGGTAAAAAGGTAAGGTATTATTTATAAGCGCTAGCAACTCGACCCGGATTCGCCCGGTTATAAGTATCTCAAACGGATTATAGGTAGTGTTTTCGACGAAAGATATCAGGCAGTTTAATTTTAGTAATTTTCAACAATCATCGCCATTTTTAACCAATTCAGCTTTGTGCTGCAGGAACTTTTTGGCACGAACGTATTATTTTATTACTTCCAATCTTTCGTGTCACACTCAGATAACAGAATAAAGGTAATTCCGCAATCGGAGGTGCCAAACTAATGCTTTTTCATTTCAATTTACGCAAATCGTTAACGACTTAGGTATAATAATAGGTAGGTAACATTATGTTTTCTTCGGGAATCATTTTCTCGATGAGTAAAAACGTTCAGTGCTCTTGAGTTCATCGCGAACAAAAATACAGACAAAAGCAAAAGGATTTTATTTTATAAATATAGTGATGGATAGGTACATTAACATAATATTGTGATGTTGACATTGACAGCGGCAAGCTGTGTTTTAATATTCAAACAAGTTACACACAAAACAGAAATTATTCAGACATGGCACAAGTCAAAACTCAATTTGGGACTGTGTGTCACAAAGGTTAAGTATGTTTGGTTAGGTATAAAATAAGGCATTTCGTTTATTTTTCTCATCAAAACATTATTTTACGGATTTTTACAGACATATCGTGTAAACAAAAGAAACAAATATTTTTTGTGAACTATAGGTTTATGTGTCACATTTGCGTTTCATTATAAGGTAGGTACTTATTTTTTAGAAGTGAAGATTTATCCACATTTTCATTGGAATTGGTCTTCAAAATTATAACAACAGAGTCACAGAATCGACACGAAAAAATAATAAGAAGGAGTAAATCATGAGGTCAAGTTCTGATATACAAGCTGTCTGGAATCTAACTAGTACTTGTGTACGTCTGCAAATGGTTGTACGTAGAATCAGTTGGTCAGGTTAAGTTTTAGGGCTGACATTACCGAATCGTGTAGAAGTTTTGGTAAGTCTCCTTTTGTCGGGTTAGTCACCGAACTAATAGCTATTACTTGCTTAAATTGAAATATAATTTTCTGTCGATCTGCCTTCCTTGGTGGACGAAGTTAAGCCCTAATTCCCGACCCATTTTATTAATGTACGCATACCTTACTTATTGTAATGAATAAATGACATTAAGCTCAAGTGGCAGTGGGCAGGGTACATTGCGCACAGTACAAAACTGATGACCGTTGGGGCCGGAAGGTTCTTGATTGGAGGGGTTGTTCCCAAAGGTCCATGGTCTATTGTTCTCAAAATATGAAAATTCATACTTGAGTTCCTAAACGGGTCCACGACTTTTTGAAGTAGTAAATTTTTCTTTCTCGGTGGGTCCATGAGAATGTTTCATACAGTCAGCAATGAAAGCAGCTTGGCTAAGGGATAAATGCATAATATTTCAATGAAATAAAAGAATACACAATCTGTCCTGGGGACCACTGTAAAAACTTTAAAAGCAAATTTTGCACCTAATTTTATAAAAAAAAGCGAACAAATGTGTTTACTTTTAATTAGATTAGTAAGAAAAACGTGATAGTAGAGCGGTTTTATGTACGAAGACAGGAAAAACCATTAAAAATCTTGAAAATTTCACCTGAAACATATAATTTTATTAAAATATTGTTCTTTCTGATAAGAATTTGTTCCTACTGACTGTACTTTTGGAAAATCTCATGGACCCGTTTGGAATTCATGTATGAACATTTGAAAACATTATTGAAAATGTTCATGGACCCGGTAGGATTGGGGGTCCGTTTGATCAAAAGCGTAGCGAAACGTAGGGCGTCCAGCAAAGGACGACAGATGACCATATTAAGTTTGAAGGATCGAACTGTATGCAGGTTGCATGTACATAACAACCAACAACCAACAATAAGTCACTTTGGAACTCTATGGGGGAGGTCTGATAACGATGATGAATGATGACAAGAAATTGGTAGCTACTATTAATAGATAGTAGAGATATAACACGGATTGATAAGGTATGTGATAATATTGTGTTTGCTTACTGGTCAATTTATTAATAACATTGATTAGGTCTCTCATTTTATGTACCTTAGTATTTAAATGTACAATCGTTGAAATAAGTACCGTACGTGCTACATGTATGTAGAATTGTAAAAGAAAACTCCATGAATAATAGGGCTTTATTGAAAAACTAGCTGTTGCCCGCGACTTCGTACACGTGGACTCGATGATGCAAAATATTTTATACTCCGTCGCCATCCAGCTATCATGATCTCTTTGTCTACCATGTCGTAAGGAGAAGAGAGAAATGAAAAATCAAGGTCAATAGGCACTCTTTTTAGATACGTTACTATCACCTCGCCATTCTCCTCTGGTAAGAAAATTTCGCATGGCAGTGACACCGACTTCAAAACTAAATATGGTAACTAAAGTGTAAAGGATTTTTTTAACTTTCAAATTTACTTTATTGAAGGCAGTTTTATTCGTTGTTAAAAAACTGTAAGTTACTACTATCGTAAAGTTATTGTTATTAGGAGCCTGTCGTGTCCCACTGCAGGGCAAAGGTCTCCCTACCCTTTCTCCTATATAGTAAAGTAAGTAATACTACTCTTATACTCGTAGTTAAATTTCCGTTAGTTAGTGGTAAGTAGTATTAAAAAATTGTGCCAATTGACTTTTGACAACAAAATTCGACAAACTGTCTGTGGTGAAAGTATTTACGAACTACGTAACGTTAAGGACAGCACCATAAAATTATGACTCCTAAATGTAAACGCTTAAATACCGAAATTAATGCTGAAGCATGTATGGTATACATGTCTATAAATACTGAAGGATTCTCTCGATTTCTCCAGGTTTCTGTCATCAGATCGTAACTTGGAGACAGTAGGATTACCTTGGGAGTTCAAAAATCAGTCTAAAGTAATTTGTAAGTGTAAGTCAAAAGAAAATGCTTATCACGCTGAACACTGTTCCCTAAGGCGCTCTATTCATATCTATTACAGTTGAGCTAAGCTGCTAGGGTTCTATATCAGTTGCTCCAAACCTTCAATTTGTGTATATCAATAGAAAATGTTCATCACGCTGAACAATGTTCCCTAAAGCGCTCTATTCATATCTCTTATAGTTGAGCTGAGCTGCTAGGGTTCCATATCAGTTGCTCCAGACCTTCAATTATTTGTGTACATCAATAGAAATGGCTCATCACGCTGAACAATGTTTCCTAAGGCGCTCTATTCATATCTCTTATAGTTGACCTGAGCTGCTAGGGTTCTATATCAGTTACTCCAGACCTTAAATTTTTTTACATCAATAGAAAATGCTCATCACGCTAAATAACTTTTCTTAAGGCGCTACTTTTATATCTCTCTTAGGTTAAGTGTACTGCTAAGGTTCCACGTCAGGTACTTCGATCTTCAAAATAAATTATAGCCTAGTATTTGCCCAGACCTAATAGCTACACAATAAAAAAAAATCATTCAAATCCGTCCAGTGCTTCCGGAGATTAGCGTGTACAAACAGACAAACAGACAGACAAAAAAATTAAAAGTTGTAAATTCCTATTCTGTTACTATTTTAACATCATCTTTTATTAGTTTTTGGTAAAAATAGGTACACAATGTACAGACACATTGGGTTTACTGTTTTATAATATGTATAGACTAGACACTCGACCTTCCACAAAGACTCCTCAAATAACACTACTTTAGTACAAATAGTTAATCTGTGAATAACACTGGTACTGTCGCGGCTTCTCAAACAACCGTATATTGTAAAAAGTTCTATTTTTTTATTTTTTTTAAGTCCACTGTTTAAAAATTCAAACAACATTCTTCCCTGCTCTCACTCACACCGTCTTCCCTCACTTTCACTCAAAGTTCTTTTCGCTCCGTCCCTGGGGAGAAAGCAAGTCCTGTCATAGTACTCGTATAGACAGTTAACAAAAGATTGAAATTGATCTGACACTAAGTAAGCCTAAAACATGATTTTTAGAAACGAGATCAATCATTTGTTTGTGTAATGTCAATCTTTTATTATAAGTTATCTCAGATTTTCAAAATTGATAAACTTAGTGAGAAATATCTTGTATGTACCTATATCAGCTTCTATTCTACCTATTTATAGTAATAATATGTAGTCAGCCATTAAAACAGCTAACTCATTAACCTTTGTAGTTAGTAAGCAAAAGTACTATGTTGTATCGACTGAATAATTCATACGAATTACAGTTGTTTTTACCCGACTGCGGAAGGAGGGCTATGTTTTTCGAGAGTATGTATGTATGTATATAAAATTGTTTGGCACGCCCTACAGCCCAAAAGGCTGGACAGTTTTTGACATATGAGGTATTGTTGAAGTTGTCAAAATTGTGAGAGTGACATAGGCTATATACATTCCAAAAATTGCGCAAGGAAATAGAAATAAAGGGGGGATTGATTTTTTCCTTACGTCTAAAAACCATTTTTAATTAAAAAAAAAGAATTTTGCAATCGGGTGTTTTGTTTTTTCAATATTAATGTTTTTGCAAATCATAACTCATTGTCCTAGATCAAACTATTGGAATATGCAGCTACGTCGTAGTCTTGAAAAATAAAAATAAAACCTGAATCTACTTAAAATTGAATCCGATCTAAGTTATTCATCGCAACAAGTTGTTGCTTCCTCTGCAAGTTATTAAGAAAAGGGAAGTTCACAGAGCTGATACTACTTAAGGCGGATTTCCTTCAAAGCTTAGAAGAGTTGAATTGTGGTAAATATTGTGTTTATTTATTCAACACCTCGCCTCCATTACGTTCGATGCACTTTCGTGTATTTAATGTATTTATTTATTTAGGTCTACCAACAGTTTGATGTATTAATACAAGCTAATTACAAAACATCCTTATGAATAGAACTACCTATCTAAATACAGAAACTATTTACTGGTAAACACCACATGACAAAATTAAACAGACTAATATTAAAACTAAACTTAACGTAAACACACACCTGTTTATTCGACATCTTTTTTCAGATGTCGAATAATGCGCCGAACCGTATCATTAAACATGTCTATTCGTTCGCTATGGTGATTAACAAATCTCGTACGTATCTATGGGAGAACCTCGCATCTTTACGATCTTTACTTTCGTCCCAACTTTGATTTGGATTATTGTCCTTAGGCACAGATTGTATAACAGTTACTACGTCCTTAGGTGCTGAAAATCAGTGTCGTGGTGGCATACCGTGTTGGCACATTCCTCGTTTTTGATTTACCAAAGTCTCTCATCAATCTTCTTTTTGTTTGTATAATAATTCTATCTAACTCTATATTAAATGATATATGTTTAAATGAGGATGCCAATAAATGTATTTTCTTTTTTTTCTATATCTGGCAAATGCTCCACGAAAACGCAGGTAGCGAGCACCCCGCATGCAATGGCTGCATTGTACACGCGGCCGCATGTCAGGCTACCCACTTTGACCTTGTTACCGTCTCTTTACCCTACGTAATTAAAGCTGTTTACGTAGTTCAAGTAGGTAATCTGACGTGCTGCTGACTGTACCTATGTTGGTGCACCGCTCCTGCGCGCCGCAAGAGTAACCAAGGGTACAAAAGGGGCGCTAACACGTGAAGCCTTAGTAATAGCGCCCCTTTTTATCCGTCTATATGTGCGCAACCAGGCTATGTCTCCTGAACCGTAATAGCTAGACAGCTGAAATTTTCACAGATGTATTTCTGTAGCCGCTTCAACAAATACGTGATTTTATAAACATTATTACAACAAAAAAAACCGGCTAAGTACGAGTCTCGTGCACTAAGGGTTCCTTACCATTGTCTATACTCGTACACACAATAGTTCTTACAACGAAACGGCCAAGCCATATATTTTGACTAAGGTAAAGGTAAGGTTTGACTAACTATGGCTTGTAAAGTTAGGGCTTTTAGAGTTAAGGCGCGTAGAGTTAGAAACTTGGCTCTACATGAGATCTGATAACTTTTTGATAGAGCGAGCCATATGGTGTCGTCTTGGCAATATTTAACATGAAAATGCTATTAGTGTTTCCTAGAAATAAATTTTCCTAGGAAAGCACTGACTTTAGGAAAAAACTGACTAGGAGGGAACAAAAGCCTATATTTATAAAAACTTATGCATGTGCATCATATCTAAACAATAGAAAAAAGAGAAACCTTCAGGTGAAATGAAATAAACAAATTAAATGACCTTAGACTATTTGAAATATTTATTTGGGACAACAAACAGCATTTACAATGTACATAAAGATGTTAAAAAAAATGTTTTGCTTATTGCAAAGCCAAACACCATTATTCACAAATATCCAAGATTCATTGTTTACAGATACATAATGTAATAGATGATACAATTTTAAACAATATTTTTTACACTAGCTATTTCCCGCGACTCCATTTACGTAATCTCGATGTTACAAGAAATATAATTGATAGGTATACAATAACTACTTTGGATTCGGTTCAGGTTTGATGCGATGAAACTTATCATTTTCATAAAACCAAATTTTCCGAATACTATGACGAAGACCTCCGTAGCCGAGTGGCTAGCACACCGGTTTTCATGGTGTCGCCATCTTTGAGGTCAGGTTCGGTCCCCGGTCGGGTCAATATAGATAGAAATCATAATTATTTTCAGTGTTGTCTCGAATCTGGGTGTTGTGATAACATCGTTTCTGATTTCCATAACACAAGTGCTTTAGCTACATAATTTGGGACCAATAATGTATGTGATATAACTTAACCAATATTTATTATTTATTTATTTATTATCGGACTACTTATTGAGATTTTTAAAAATTGTAATTTAAAATATTTACGTTCCTACATATTATGTATGTACGAAATTTTGACTGATAGAAAATACTTTATATAGAATTTGACTTTCTACACCAGTAAAAAGTTTTTAGGGTTCCCTGTAACCCTAAAAACTTTTTGTTTGTTGTTATTGTGGAACAATGGACCCTTCTAGTTTCGCCGTGTCAGTCTGTCTGTCTGTCTATCCTTACCTCTTACAATGCAACAAATCAAAAAAAAAAAATTAGGGTCTACAGGAATTATTCTTTTTTCATCTCACCCATCGTATGGGGTGTCGTTAAATAGGCTTTTTAAAAATACTGTAGAACGGTTTATAAAAACTACTTCTTGAGCTAATTTTGAGTCAAGTTTCCTCATCTCCTCTACGGTACCATCACGCCTGCTTTTGTGTGCATGAAAAAAATATTAAAGTAACATATAAAATTAATTAAATAATAATTACGTTATTGAGTAGTATTCGACCAACTCATAAGTTGTAGCTGGAGAAGGGGTAAATTCGCAAGATCTCCATATTAAATTAACTTTATCGATAACTTTGTTATTTTAATATGAATGAAACACGGCCACACAGACAACTTCGGAACCCTTGAACAACGGAATTTGGGCGTGGCCCAACATGTGCTCGACAAATTTTTAGGGATCCCTACCTCAAAAAGAAATAAGGAACCCTTAAAGGATCACTTTGTTGTCCGTCACTCTGTTAAGATTCTTATCTCAGGAACGCGTAGTGGTATCAAGAAATTACCATCAAATTCGTACGACTGTGGCTCGTTGAAGCTGTGAAAAAAACCTATAGGGTACTTTCCACACTAACGGCAGTAAGATTCCTCACGTCTGGTAACCCTACAAGTATTGCGACCGCGTTTATAAATCGCATTCATGGAAATGGATCGGGCACTGTTACTCTTTGCATGTATAAAACATTCGCTTCAAACTTTTGAGGCTATTGCAACTGAAAATGCAGCGAGGAATTTTCCAGACAGTGTTTATATTAGTACTAGATGGTGCTAGCAAATGTGTTAGAATCATTTCACTTTGCCAAAATGATGGGCTGATTTTAAAATATTATATTAAAATTGACTGTTCAAATTGTTTTAATTTAGGTTATTCTGTTATTTTATTTATTATATAAATTGACATTATGTATATAATTTTATTTATTCTGTAATTTGTAAGTGGTCCATTAGTTGACTTGAATAAATAATTTTATTATTATTATTATTCAATGTTTTATCCCCTACGTTAAGATCTGCATAATATGTACTTATGTAACATATATACTGCAAAGTACTGCAAAATAATGGGTGATAATAAATGAAACAATAACAAATGTTGTGTAATGTATGCATGTAATTTTTTCGGAGATTTTTCAACTGTGGTAATTTTATTGTAAGGATTAAATTTTCTTTCTATATTTTCTTGATAAAAAATACCTTGCGTATTTTAAAATTTATTGCAATTTTTAAAGTGTAGTACTTTCTTTTGCAGGCAAGTGTAGTCTAAAATTTTGAATCCCTTGTATAACAAGCGTTGAACTGTTTGAAGAATCCAACTATTTGGATCATCGATGTGGAAGTAGTAAGTCTATATAATATTATAAACGCTCGCTTATCCATGCTAATATTATAAATGCGAAAGTGTGTCTGTCTGTCTGTCTGTCTGTTACATCTTGACGCTTAAACTACAGTACCGATTGAGATGAATTTTTTTATAAAGACAGTTCGAGATCCTGGAAAGGACTTAGGCTACATTTTGTCGCGATGTAAAAATATTAAGGGGGTGAAATGGGGGATGAAAGTTTATATGGAAATCCAACTCTTGCGGGCGAAGTTGCGGGGAACCATTAGTAACATAAAAATACTCTAACATGCCTTGCTCCTACGTTGTGTTGTGAGGTGCCTACCTACATACTTGCGCGTCTCTCAAAACCATCACCTAATATAAGTATTTGCCGTATTTAATACTACCAATCCGATACGTAAAAGACTTATTTGTTTACGTCGCGCCCGTAATCTGTTTGTAATTGGATGGAATCCTCATAGCCTTGCACCAATCTAAAAAATTGGATCGTTCGAATAATCAACTGGTATTATGGAAACGAATGAGACCACTTCTTGTTATGTATTGGATTGCTACCTACACAACCCATGGCTAATGTATCCAAATGTGTTTGTTCACACACATAATAATGTTAATGCAATGTTGTTGTTAGTATTGTAAAATATGCGCATAACGTTTATATTCGCGTAAAAACATAATACATATTCTATCAAATCAGTGCAGTAATGTAGTAACTGTACGAGTATGTAGGGTGAATTTGAATTCCTATAGAGCCTTGAGCGTAAGTTTGCTTACACGGCCCCACATCAACCTACCCTAAACCATATTATAGTTCCGGAAATTCGTCAGATCAGTATTTCAACCGTATGTTGATCACATAGAGTTCCATATTATTTGAGATATATTGACAGCAACTATTACAATAATGCGTAACATGCCACAGTGTTTAGTTTACTTACACTATCAACTGTTTTAATAAATGTAAAATATACAAGTAAAAAGTCCAAGTTAAAATCTTGGTAAAATTACTACACTGAAAAAAAGGATCAACCAAACTAGTTTTGTTAGTTGAAGGTTTCGTTGTAGGGAAGTAAATGTTTGTTTAATATAAACACTTTTGGCTATCAGAAACAAAACTTGTTTGTTACTGATAATACAGAAGTTCGCAAGTCACTAGGTTTGGCTACTAGTAAGCCAAATTTTGGTTACTGTTAACCAATAATTTTTTACAGTGTAAGTTAGGCCGTGAGTAGTACTAGTATTTATTCTGTGGCCGCAGTGTTTTATTAATTAATCGGTCATTAATCAAACGTACCCGCATCGGTCTAATAAGATATCGGGAACGGCCTTTAAAAATGATTCCTTTTCTTAATGTGCCCCTAATTAGACGACCGTCTTGGTGTAGTCGTTCGCGCACCGGACTTCTAAACCAGGCGGTTGCGGGTTCGAATCCCGCAAGGGGCAAATGTTTGTGTGATGAGCACGAGCATTTGTACCTAAGTCATGGATGTTTATATGTATTTAAGTATTTCTATCCGTTATCCTAGTCACCATAGCACAAGCTCACGCTTAGTTTTGGGCTAGGTAATTGGTGTGTTTGTTGAAACAAATTATTTATTTATTATTTAATTAATTAACAGAGCAAAAATTGCATCATTACATAGTACATAGTAATTTTATCTTTATAAAATAGTCCTCCTAGCCGAATTTCGACTACGGCGGCCTATCTCAACAGAGATTAGCCAACTGCGCGGGACATATAATAGTGCACAAGTGTGTGCGCAATACACAGGTGCACTCTCTGTTCCTTCACTCTCATATTTCGGTGAGACGGCAGTCCGACATGACCGTAGAGAGGTCAGGCGCAGGACCAACGACTTAACGTGCTTTCCGAGGCACGGGGGTGTTAACACCACCATCTTCCTGACTCCGGAGCTGTGTTTGAGTAATTTCAATACAGAAAAACTTAAACACTCTCGGCCCGACCCGGGATTCGAACTCGGGACCTCGTGGATAGTACCCAGCGTACTGACCACTAGACCAACGAGGCAGTTTTATTAAGAATCAAATAACTCCTGTTTTTAATGTGCTCATTTGTTTACAGAGCTAAAATTGCATTATTACTATGATTTCACAAGGATCAGAGTGTTTAGGACGAGAATTATTTTTGTTGGACGCCCAACAATTATAATGGTCGGACGTAATTATGATAAAAAGCGACACTTTCTTAATGTCGAAATTGTGGTAGAGCTCTGCCTCAATGAATAATTTTGACTTGGCAATCGATCTTGCCTGGAATATTCTGAATATCAAAGTAAAGTATGTACCCTATAATTTCTATCAGAATGAGCAAAATAAATTATTATTTCGATTATCCTTGGGTTATGCGGCGATTAAAACCTCCGCGGTTCGCGCCCCACATTTTAGATGATTTTATTTATTATGTCATTTTTACATCTGTCACTCTTCTTCTGTTCTGCTTGTACATATTTTTCCACGGCCGTTTTTCCTTTTTGTATTCTATTTATTGCCACCTTCTCTTTGTAATTAAGCGAATATACATATGTAAATAAACCTTACTATACAGTCTTTCACGTATTCTCTTTTCGCTAAAAATAGTCATTCAACGCGTCGATTAATCATTCGTTCGCTGCTTGTCCTGTGCGCACATTCGCGGCAATTCGATCTAATGCATCGATGAGCCGAGTTTTAAGCGTAAGTAATAATTGTTGTTGTTATAGATTACCATTCGAATGTCGATTATTATTATTCGTTTTTTTTTCGAATTACTAAATCGACAATCGATAGTTCGAATGGTCGATTGACATTTTTGTTCGATTTTTTTTAAACTATCGCCCATCGCTACTTTTTGGACAACGAGCGTATCGAGTAAAACTTATATGGCACAGGTTAAACCTCGTTAACATTCCTTGAATGTATGATCCACTGTAATCATTTCGAGTGTAAAAAGGATAAAGGTCGATTGGATGAGGTTAACTCGAGGGTACCCTCAAACACGGAAATCAAAGTCTCTAACTACATAGATCGTCGTCCGAATTTTGTACTCTTCTTTTTATTTTATTTTGACCTTTGACCGCAATCTCGTCTGATGGTCAGCAACGTGCGTCCGAGGACGGGTCATGCTGTCAGATTATTAACAGCATATTTACTTTTTACTTGAAAGTATTCCGAAAATTGTGTTTAGGCAACACTTCAGCCGACTTCGAATTCCACTCTCCAGCCGTGTGTAAGAGGAATGTGGATTTAAATCGTTTGATGCGTTTTCGTGTTATTTCAACGACATTATTCGCACTCTCACCGAAATGCAGTCTGCAGTACACTGAAAGGCATGCCACTTTACACGTATGTTCCAGGCTTTGCAGTTTACAGTTTCAGAGTCTCCAAAAATTCGTATTGCTCTTTTTACCTTCGAGTTTAATGGTATTAAGGTATGATAGGTATTTGGCAAACCATCTCAAATATGGCAGCAGACTCCTGCCGTTCTGTCACTCAAATTAGTATCACAGTATGAGCGCGCTATATGGCCATCAGGTATGGTTCTTACGATGGATCCACATCAATAATTGTTTAATTAATCAACCAATCTCTTCACAATTAGATGGTGTAACAAGTAAACATAATTTTTAAAAAAACAGAACACCTGACTGAAAAAAAAAATTTTTTGAAATGGTCTTTTTACTGGCTTTCATTTGATACCCATACTGCTATAGTAAGGAAAAATTCAATCCCCCCTCCCCCCTTTATTTCCATTTGTGGGCGCCATTTTTAAATATGTCTATATATAGCCTATGTCAATCTCACAATATTGACAAATTCATCGACACCACATATGTCAAAAACTGTCCAGCCGTTTGGGCTGTAGGGCGTGCCAAACAATTATACATACATACATACTCTTGAAAAACATAACCCTCCTTCCGCAGTAAGGTAAAAACACCATGTCGGCCATGTTTTATATAAAACTTTCATTATTTTTAATATAAAGACACATTGTTCCATCGGTTAAATTTTTTATTTTTACTAAATATGCCGCATGCTGACAACATATTTGTTTTTTGGGGTTGCCAGCATTTTACTGCACAAATCGCGGCAATTCTTGCGTTATTTTTGGGACACTCTTTATATTTCAACGTACCAATAGTTTTCAGCCAAATAAACAGATGAGTGAAGGTGGTGCCTAGTTCTGATCTTAGACCAATAACGCCGCACAGAGTAAGGGCTCTGTATAATATGTGGTGCATACCACAGTTGTAATTGATCGCTATACGACCACACTACGGCTGACTGGGCATCTTCAGCTGTAATTTGTCTGCTAGTGATATAGATACGTACTGACATAATAGTCTATAATTATGGATGCTAGGATAGTACGTTTGTTTTTTACGGATGGAAAGGCACTTACTTTATATTCAATTTAAGTCCTTTTTTATTTTGTTCTATTAAAACCCGTTTACACCAACTTTTAACAGCCGGTAAACCTCAATTGACGGTTAAGTTGACAGAATTCCTATACAAAATATGTCAAATAATGCTAAACCGGCTGTTGAAAAATTAAACATGTGTTGGTAAACTTGACATTTTATCTCCTATCTGTTGGGGACCCCCTACCAACTAATGAAATCTTGTTGGTGAAGTGAAATACCTTTTAAACCAACTGCATGTTAAGGTTATGAGAGACATGGAACCACCACGGAACCCTATTTGGATATTACCTGAAACGCACCTGGCAATTTTTTTAATATTTCCTCAAAATGTATCTCAAAGGAGTTACAAATAAAAGATAAGGCTGTATCGTCTTCGCATTACTCACCGTGTTTACCTCACATCTTCTCGTTTCCAAATCGATGCTCGTGAATAATAAATAACTGTTGCATGCCGGTGACAATAGATCAATGCCGGATATTGTTCGTTTACTCTCTGAGATTGTTGGTTAAAATAATAATCCTGCATTTATTTTTGAATATTTTTTTGTTACAGTAGGTGCCTAAACGCAATAAAATTGCAGTCTCAAGTTTAGTGTATTAAAAGTGTCAGAAGACTGCACTGATATAGAGAAATCTACACTAATATTATAAAGAGAAAATAATTGTTTGTTTGTATTGAATAGGCTCCGAAACTGCTGGACCGATTCAAATGGAATTTGGTACAAAGACCTTCCTTTTTGTCGCGATATAAAATCATAAAATGGCGGATGAAAGTTTTGACTTTTGGCGACTGACTAACGTCCTCCGTAGCTTAGTAAGAGCACTCGCCCGGATAGCGAAGGGACGTGGGTTCGAGTCCCACCGGATGACACAGTCGATTAATTTTTGTAAGTGAAATTTGATTTAATTTCGTAAAAACTTGCAAAATAATTGCTTAAGTTATAAAAATATAATTAAAATATGTAATTAATTGCTTGTAATTTTCCAACAATATGACCTATCCTCGGTCGCATCGCGCTTACTATCAGGTGAGATTGTGGTTAAATTTCTGCCAAATAATATTTATTTTTGGAATTCCAAAGTGCCTAAATGAGTAATTGGATACTTCCAAACTTCTTTAACAGCATACCCGCATACTCAGCGTTACGAAGAGAAAAATAAATATAAATCAGAATCAGTCTGTTGGTCTCGTGTAAGTAATTTAATCAGTTTCGAGATACAAGGAAGGTACATCTGCCTCCTAGCGCAGTGAATCATAGAATGAAAAACATAATTTTTGATAAAACAAAACACTTGACTGCTAAACTTTTTATATTTTTGAAATGGTCTTTTACTGGCTTTCATTTGATACCTATATTGCTATGGTAAGGAAAAAATCAATCCCCCTCCCACCTTTATTTCCATTTGAGGGCGCTATTTTTAAAATCTATATACCTATACTCGGCCCGGCGAACCTTGATCCCTATGACATTGACAGTTATTCTTACGACACAACATTGTAGTGGCATCACCGTTACATTAGAATTGAATTGGAGGCATCTAAAAATGCCATTTATTAAGATAAGGTAGATATATGCCATTACAATGATATTCCGTCGGAATTATAACTTATAATATATATAATCAGACTTTACGTTTACGTCCTGCAAAAGTTACTTCGTTCGGAAGATATCGACTAGTGCGGAAAAATATCGATAAACAAATGTCGATAATGGAAACGAGTTTACATGATTTATAATCATTTAAGTTATAGGTGCTGAGCTGAATGTTAAAAAGTTGCATGAAATTGTTTTTATTTCACTCAAATTTATAAAATATTTCTGAGGACACCAGGTTTTGTTTTATTTAAGATTAGATTTTATTAGTATCAGTTTTCATGTGTGGCATAATTAAGTGATACATTATGAGTGTCATTGCTTTTTCATACTTAAGTATTAGTACATTCTCTATTGAATAGAACGGAGCGCGGCATACATGCACTCACGATTGTATACCCAAGAGAATTAAAAATTACCTGTAGGACAAAACCAAATAAAACAAAAGCTGTTCAGCGATCATTTATTTATATATTTTAATCTGAATCTGATAATGACATTAGGGTTTGTGTCACGAACTCCGAATTTGAACTGCAGCTGCTGTCGCCTACATTTATCAAAAACGGCTCATCTACAATGCTGTCGTATAGCACGTCTCGATCCCAATCATCAAAACAAAGTTTTAAAGCATTATATTGGCAGTGGTAGGGCGGTAGCCAAATCACTGCGTGACCTTTGAATTTTGCTATTTCATCCAAAATATATGTCCGCTTTGTTTTCTGTTTCTGCAGGTTCAATAGTCTGACCAATTCTTTTTTGAACATTTCAATGTTAGCTGCCACACCATTGCGTTGCAACCACTCTAGGATTTTGTATTGATCTATGACCTTGATTTTATGACCTTTATTATTGTTGCTGGTAGTGCTTTATTCACTTGGACGGAATGGTATGGGGCGTTGTCCATCAAAATATAGTGGGGCTCATTTAAATTATCCATCATCACTTTGTGATCATCGGTCGTTTTAACTGATTTGAAGGCCCACAAGCAATTAGGCGCAAAACCTTTGGCTGTACCAGCGTGGCAGATAATAAAACGCTGACCCTTGCCTTCTGGCGCTTTGATTCAGGATTTTGCTGTGTTGTCTGTCCATATTTGAGGGACTGTGTGATTGGCGTTGAGCCACGTTTCGTCCAGGTAAACCACACTGTCCCAGTTCTCAATAGTCTTTAACCTTAACCCTTCTTTAGCTTTAACCTTCCGCTCCATTAACACTTTCCTTTTGTCACACTTTCCATACCAAAATCCACATTTTTTTATGACGAATAACTTTTTCCTAATCCGGTCCTTACTTGCAAAAAAAAATTTGAATTAGAATTTCTGGCACTGACTCCGAAAATAACAGATAACAAATTGGAAATAGGTTTCTTGTACAATTCCGTAGAACAGTTAGGTCATTTAAATATTATTTTGTACTTTTTAGTTTAAATTTGTTTATAAAAATTTTAGTTTTAATTTGCACTGTAGTCAGTTTTGAAGTCGGTTTTTTTTATTTTTTTTTCTATTTTTAGTTGAAATTTATTGTACATGGGTAGACCTACTAAACGCGCTGTTCAAATGTGACAGCGTCATTTGGAAGAAAGTAGTAACGAGAAGGAAGACCGTTTAAAGAAGAACATTTAAAGACTTGCTAATAGCATTTTTAATTTAGTTTGTTGTATATCGTATCATCGGGTTCCCTATACAAATGATTTTGGGGATGAAAACTGTTCTATGTCCTTCTCGGTACTCAGACTATCAAATCCATCGTTTCAGCGGTAAGAGTTAATTGATTTCTTGCAGTAATTATATATTTCTTGAAGTAATTATATATTTTTATTGTTGGGGGCGGGAGGGAGCTGTTAGAAGGGGGGGGGGGGGGGAAGAGGAGGGAGCTGCGATTTGACTTTGTTTTGTTAGCATCCTATACAGTACCTGACAAAACATCTGGTGTTTTAATTACTAAACTCCTAATTTTTAAGGAGTTCCACCATCAGCTCAGCTCTACATAATGACTATGACATGTTAGTGATGGGTCGCGTGTCGATGAAACTTAACTTTTTTAACCAAATTCAAAAAAGGAGTAGGTTATCAATTCGACTGTATGTTTTTTTTTATTAACCGACTTCAAAAAAGGAGGAGGTTATCAATTCGACTGTATGTTTTTTTTTATTTTTTTTTTGTGGCTATGCGATTTAAAAAAATATGTTTACCTAGAGGCTATACCTTCTAGTTGGTCCCATTTTGCCTAAGTCGAGATCTGATGATGGGATCTTGGTGATGATGATGATGATGGGTAATCGAGGGAAACCCTTAAATTTTATCAAACAATTATACATACATACATATACTCTCGAAAAATAAAACCCTCCTTCCGCAGTCGGATAAAAAAATTGCGAGTCGGACACGCGCACTGGCAAAGGTTTTTTTAGGATATAACTTACAAATATGCACTTTTTGGACTTTTTTCTTTGTTTGTTCGTGACTAGACCTTCCTTTTAGCCAAATTTCATAAGTTTAGGTCCATAGGAAGTACCCTAAAGGTCTAGATTCCCCTGCGAAATGTTAGTAAATACGACTTAAAATTCCGTTAACTAAGTTTGATTTTTCCATGGCTTCAACAGACCGCAGACACATGTGATTCAAGGAAAAAATAATTAATACATTCACGCGTTCCTGAGAAAAAGGGTTTCGGCAGTTAGACGGACAGAACTGACAAACGAACAGACGAAAAACAAAGTGATCCTATAAGTAAGGGTTCCCTTTTTCCTTTTAAGAAAGTATTACGAACGTATTTGGTTCTCATGTTAATAATATTACCAATGTGTATACAATTAGTGATTTTAATATTAAATTATACTTATTATTTCTATCGTTTTTTTTTGCTTTAAATAAATTTAGTAATTTTGTTTATGCCTTTGTCGCACCGCTCACTTTTCATTTCTGCTTAGCCCAAAGGTATGACTGGTAGAGAATGCCACTAGGCATTAAGTCCGCCTGTTGTACACAGTTTTAGTTGTGCAATAAAGATTAAATAAATAAATAAGTAAATAAATGCACGCACAAAACACGCACCTATTAAGTATGTGCTGAAACATCAGGATTGCTTAAATTAATATAGTCACGTGAAAATAATTATGAACCGGGCGTGCTTTTGGATATTGATTAATAAACAAGTATTTAATAAAGTTTCAAATCATATGCACCTGTGTATATTGCCCGTGACTGTACTGCCTATGTAGTGTAGGCACCTACATAAAATACTAGGTATATTTTCATGAAAAATGATTAAGCGATATTCAAATGCCG
Organism: Pyrausta nigrata; assembly: GCA_949316185.1. Lineage (NCBI taxonomy): Eukaryota > Metazoa > Arthropoda > Insecta > Lepidoptera > Crambidae > Pyrausta > Pyrausta nigrata. Next base: position 13,565,858 of record OX438944.1, on the reverse strand, counting down.
GCTCAGCAATGTTCAGGTAATAAACATGTTACCACTAACGGCACTAGGTGTATTGTTTACTTCGCATGGTAACTGACCTACTTGGGCGCATGACATTGTATTTACGATAGGTACTAACAGAAAACTAAATCAACGAAGCAAAGAAAAAAGTGAATTGTACTTTGCGTGTACGATAAGTAATTATTAATTTATTTTATTTTGTAGAAATACAAAAAGCATAAATAAACAGGTTACAATATAACTAACATTTAGCCTATAGCACAGAATAAGTACTAGTACTTCTATAGTTTTTACAGATATGTAGCCGAAAGAATCCAAAAATATTTTACACAACAACAATGAACATCAGCTAAGGTAGTGTAAGTATGACAGTACTAAAAGTACCAACATAGACAATGTAGTAGGTAGGTATTGATGAACAAATGTAGATCGCCTCTTTGTATTTATCTATGGTCTGATTGAGATGTAAAAAAAAGTAATAAACTCTCTTCTGTTTCACCTCTCAAACATGGCGTTTTGATTTCTGCAATCTCCCGATAACTAATTAGAAATTACCTAGCTTTTTCCACTGTAATCTCAAGTTTCTGCTATTAGGTTATGGGCCCAGACGCCCGCTAGGCTTTTGATTAGGTTTTTTGGCAAAAATAATAGTAAATTTCGGAGATTAAAACAGATTGCATCGGGACACGCCAAAGGGTTACGTACGCCGACCGCGTTTCAAACAGTTTATTTTCCAGCATCAAAATGGCAAACAATCAGCTTAGCACCATTGACCGTCTAAAAGGTCGGGAAAACTACAATACCTACTATAAACTAAACTTATCTGCAACATGAAGAACTGTGGGACTTGGTAGAATATGACGGCGACGTTCCCTCGGACGTTAAAAAAGATATTAAGACCAAGTCTAAAATCATACTGTTGGTGGACCCTGTCAATTATGTGCATGTGCAAGAAGCCACCACGGCTAAACAGGTATGGTTAAGTCTACAACGGGCTTTTGATGACTCAGGGTTGACCAGGAAGGTGGGTCTTCTGCGAGATTTAATTACAACTAACCTTGATAATTGTAATAATGTGGAAGAGTATGTAAATAAGGTTATGTCGACTGCACACAAACTTCGGAACATCGGATTTACCGTGGATGATGAATGGCTGGAAACGCTGCTTCTTGCAGGTTTACCAGATACCTATAAACCGATGATCATGGCGATAGAAAGTTCGGGTGTGCAGATTAGTGCAGACAGTATTAAAACTAATATTCTGCAAGATGTGAAGGGCACTGAATCATCAGCTTTTTATTCAAGTTTTTATAAAAAGAACAGTAAAGGGAATGATTCACAAAACAAATTTAATAAAAAGGGCCCTCGTTGTTTCACATGTAATAAATATGGTCATTTGAAGGCACAGTGTCGATTTGTTAAAAAGAAAGATACAAAGACAGACAATAGTACTAACAATGAAACTGTTTTTACAGCTGCTTTCTCCGCTTCGTCAGGTGCTGCTCGGGACTGCTGGTACATTGATTCTGGAGCGAGCATGCACATGTCCAACAGCTCTGAAGGGATGTATGATTTCAAGCCAGCCTCTAACACTAGTATCAAGGTGGCTGACAACAAGCGGCTCAATGTAAAAGGAAGTGGAACAGTCAATATAACAGTAACAAACGGTGACAACACAAGAGATTTGATACAGGTTAGAAATGTTTTATTTGTACCTGATCTTGCCACTAACCTATTGTCTGTCAGTCAAATGACCGAACATAGATGCCAATTAAAATTTACAAAAGAAGGCTGTAATGTTTATAAAGATGGAAAATTTATTTTGAATGCCAAATGTCAGAATAATATGTATATAGTGAACGATTATGCATATGCATTACATACAAGTACATACTTGTGGCATCAGCGTTTGGCGCATATGAATTTCAATGATATAGGTAAATTGAATAAAAATACACTTGGAATTACATTGCCAGAAACTTCTAAAAAGGAGAATGTTGTTTTGTGTTACTTGTTTAGAAGGTAAACAAACTAGACAACCGTTTACACATAAGGGCACAAGAGCTAATAATCCACTGGGGCTGATTCACTCCGATATATGTGGGCCTATGGAGAATAAGTCTCTCGGAGGTGCCAAGTACTTCATGACATTCATCGATGATTATACTCGCAAAGTATTTGTCTATTTTCTGGAATGTAAATCTCAGGCGTTAGATAAATTCAAGCATTTTAAGTCATTTGTGGAAAATCAATTGAACTCAAAGATAAAAATGTTGAGAACGGATAACGGAAAGGAATATGTAAACAAAGAGTTTGAAACTTTCATCAGTGCAAATGGTATTCAGCACCAAACTACTAATCCATACACTCCGGATCAAAATGGGATGGCTGAAAGAATGAACCGGACATTAGTAGAACGAGCTAAATGCATGTTGTTTAATTCTAGGCTTAAAAAGAAGTTTTGGGCAGAAGCCATTACTACTGCAGCCTATGTCACAAACAGAGTGCCAACAAGAGCCATCAACTATAAAACTCCTGAAGAAATGTGGACCGGCAACAAACCTGATGTTAGTCATTTAAAAGTTTTTGGATGCCGAACGATGGTTCACGTACCAAAGGAAAAAAGATGGGATAGTAAGTCCAAACATCTCATTTTTGTTGGCTATTGTCAGGAAACAAAGGGCTACAGATTGTATGATGAAAGTTGTAATCAAGTAGTAAAAAGCAGAAATGTGGTTTTTCTAGAAGAAGAAATTATCAAAGACTATGTCATAATTACAAGCTTTCTATTAGCTTGCAACGTAACTATGTATGTTTGTTCGGGTGGAATCTTGCAACACAATTTTGAAGCAGATATCTTCAACCGATTGAGCTAAAATTTTGTATACACGTTTAGTTTGGATGACAATGCATGGTAAGATGCATGACGTCATTCTAAATTCAACATGACGGACCGTCCAAGATGGCGGACTCGTTATTTTCAATGCACTTCTACAATATTAGTATCAAATTAAAGGGCTTGCTGAGAGTAACTCAAAAAATAAAGTGACGTTACTGAAAAATTCAAAATGGCCGACTTGTAAATGCAATCCTCCAATATGGGTATCAAATGAAAGGGCTTGCTGAAAATAACTTGATAAATAAGGTGACGTTATTCCAAATCCAATATGGCGGACTTCTAAAGATAGCAGACTAAGTTTTCTTTGCTTTCTTAGAATGTGGGTATCAATTGAACGAGCTTGCTGAGAATAACTCGATAAATAAGTTGACGTCTTTCTAAATCTAATTAGGCGGACAAACATAGTCATGTTTTTAAAGCTTTCCTACAATATGGGTATCTGAAAGGGCTTGCTGATAACATATCCATAAATAAGGTGACGTCACTCCAAATCCAATATATGGCGGACTATGATTTTATGCTTTCTTAACATATGGGTATCAAATGAAAGAGCTTGCTGAGAATAACTCGATATAGAAGGTGAAGTCACTCTTAATCCAATATGGCGGACTTCTAAACCTAGCGGCCTTAGTTTTTTATATGGGTATCAAATCAAAGTGCTTGCTGAGAATAATTGGATAAAAAGTAACTTCACTGTAAATCCAATCTAGCGGGCTTCGAACGATGGCGGACTAAGTTTTGTATACTTTCTTACAATATGGGTATCAAATGAAAGGGCTTGCTAAGAATTACTCGATACATAAGGTGACGTAACTCCAAATCAAATAAGGCGGACTTCTAAAGATGGCGGACTAAGTTTTTTTATGCTTTCTTACAATATGGGTATCAAATGAAAGGTCTTGCAGAGAATAAGCATGCGAGTTTAACTCCGTTGCTCCGATCCGTATAGGAATTTGGTGTATCGGGTTTTCTTGGCGTGAAGAAAAGGCGTGATAGCCGAGCGAAAAAACTTCACTTTTCATCCGTGATATCATGAGTTCTATCCCCGCCTGTACCAATAAGTTTGTACTAAAACTTAAGTACCTAGTCTTTTTAACATATCGATGCCTAACGGTGAAGGAAAACACCATGAGGAAAAACCTACACACTAGTGGCTAGTGTGTGAGATGGAAAAGGCAATGGCAAACCATTCCATTAAATATTGCCTAGAAGTCGTTGTGTGTGTTTCATTCCACATAATGATCACGACCCTCAGTCATGAGGTATACGACTGTTTCTTGGAGTCCTCGATTATAATTATTGAGGTTGAATTTTTTGAGTCTGAAGCATCGGTAGGTAAACTTTGACGAGTTTAATTTTGGTGAGATATGCGTCAACAGCATTGGTTTGCCTGTCTAGGAGAAGAATAACTTCAAATCAAACTGGAATTGTGTTTACGCTGCGTAAGGCTTAGCTTGATGTTACAATATTTAGGTTGAAGCTTACTTATACAAGACAAGGTGTTGTACCTCGTCGGGTAATAAGTTATGTCACAAATACTTATTGCAGCTCAATTTTAAGGCAAATATCTTCAACCGATTGAGCTGGAATTTTGTATACAGGTTGTTTAGATGACTTTGCATGGTAAGCTGTGTAAATCGTCTAAGATTTTTGTGTATTAATTGTACTGAGGTTTTGGAGACCTTGAAAATAAAAAATAAAGTCAAATTGTTGTAGTCCGTAGCAGCAATTGTTTAACTTTGATTTGTGTAATTTCGCGAGAGGCGTCAACAGCATTAGTTTACAACTTGCAAGTGGCATACAAACATTAAGCCTTATTAAATTCTTCAACATAAAAGCAAGCATTAGGATGCTCTCCCTTCGCGCCTCCGGAATTTAAGTTGCACTGTTTATTGGGCAGACTAGTACCACAGCGAATGACCACGGCGATTCGAGGTTAAAATAATTGGTTTTCTTATTTGCTGTATTTTTAAGGGATTTCTATACTTCAGGGTAATAATTAGTGCTCTTTAACTCTTTGGTTTACATTAAATTCGTAGCCAAGCCATTTTACTCGTCGCCTAGCCATTATATTAGCCGCCAAGCCGTTATTTGTTGTTCCTTACTTACCTATGTCTTAAGTAAGCGAGCTAAAAACTTTCGCCACCTTTAAGTCACTGTCGTTATTCAATTTTTATAATAGCCCTTTTAGAGGCTTACCTAATTTAATTGTCACCGAAATAATATTTTGATAAACTGATACCAAGGTATGTTAGATATTAGTTGCACATAGTTAGTTACCCTTTCAGTTCTTAGTCGATCGAAAAATAATAAGTCCATCGAATTTAACCGACATACGCCCTTGCCTCAATGATGCGTTGAATGAGATAAACAGTGAGATATGCCTACAGGCCAAGAAATCTGTCCAGCGATAACTAAAAAGTAAAAAATAAATTACAAGAAAAAACCCTTTTTAAAAACAAGCTTTTATGTCAATGCGCTAAAAAGTATAAAATAAAATTTCCTTTAAAACTTTTACGATCAAATAGTAACATCATTACACAATTTATATTATATAAAAGCTTGTCGCGAGATTCTGCCCGTGTAGATAAACAAGTAAATTATATACACAACTTTATATGATTGACTAAATTTTCTTAAAATCAAACTACTAAATACGCCAAGTGAGTAGGTACTCGTAAACCTCGCGACAAGCTTTTATATAATATGAATTGTGTAATGATGTTATTATTTGATCGTAAAAGTTTTAAAGGAAAATTTATTTTATACTTTTTAGCGCATTAACATAAAAGCTTGTTTTTAAAAAGGGTTTTTTTCTTGTAATTTATTTTTCCGTTATCAGATCAAAAGGATACAAATGAACTAAATGAATAAAATAAGTCAATTGACGAGAGCATTTCCACTGAAGACCATGCAGGTAACACAAGTTCAGATACGTAGAAATTAGACGTTAGAAATTACCTAGCTTTTTCCACTGTAATCTTAAGTTTCTGCTATTAGGTATGTATTTAACTAAAGATAAATTATAATATTTTTTGAAAAACAAATCACTCGACTGCAAAAATTATTACAAGTATTTTTGAAATGGTCTTTTTACTGGCTTCATTTGATACCCATATTGCTATGGTAAGGAAAAAACAATTTCCCCTCCCCCCTTTATTTCCATTTGCGGGCGCCATTTTCAAAATGTATATACTCTCACTATTTTGACAAATTTAACAACACATCATAATATGTCAAAAACTGTCCAGCCGTTTGGGCTGTAGGGCGTGCCAAACAATTATATATATATAAAACTCCTTCCGCAGTCGGGTAAAAATGAATGGCTTGTCTCTCTTATATTCTAAAGTATTGTTATGTGTTGGCACATTAAGATGTCCTACGGTGAATATAACTGCTGTTTGGCTGTTTTTTTAACAAATTTAGTAATAGTATATAATAACAATCCCTCTCGCACTTTTGTGCGAGAGGGGTTATTATATACTATTACTATATACACCTAATACTATTATACACCTAATAAATAAATTAATTATTTATTAGGTGTATAATAAATAAACTACTTAACCCTTTTTTTTTACGTCAGGAAATGCCTTACGCACCGTACCTCTCCGTCGGGGAACGGAGAGGCGTGTGTGGGACTCCCCCGGACTCGGGTATACCCACTAAAACCTGACGACGCCCGCCGCATGTGTTGGCTGTGACAGCAGGGGCCGCGGTATCTCGACAGTCCCGCGGCAAACTACTTAACCCTGCTTCAATGCCGATCAAGCCAACTAGACGAATGACAAACGACAAACGACGACTATACTACGAAAAAATCCGATGGCAATTAAAAAGCAATGCTTTTAAAACTAACATATTCATCTATACCAATTTTATAAATGCGACAGTGTGTCTGTCTGTTTGTTAGCTCTTGACGCTTAAACCACTGAACCGATTGAGATGAAATTTGGTATGGAGACAGTTCGACACCCTGGAAAGGACATAGGCGACATTTTGTCGTGATATTAAAACATTAAGGGGGTGAAATGGAGGATGAAAGTTTATATGGAAAATCCAACTCTTGCGGGCAAAGTCGCGAGGAACCACTAGTTTTATTATAATTGTAATAACGTTGCTTTTTAATTGCTAACGTTATTTTCGTCACAATAATCGTCGTTGGTCGATTCACATTCGTGTAGTTGGCTAGTACCTCATGGTTTTTTCGTCGTTAACCCCATTATGTGGACTATCTTTCAGTAGGTATTTTAAAATAACTTTAGGGCTTACGAAATAATAAAGTTTAAAGTGCAACTTTTTGGTCCAGTATGGCGTCTCCTCCTCCTCTTTAAAAGCTAAACTGCTGAACTGAAAACTCTGAAAAAGTACATGGTGATAATGCATTTCATAAACTTTAAAGGAAAACTATAAAGGGTAAGATAACCATATAAGTGTAGCATAATATTTGTAGAAATTCGAGTTTGGATTATTTTGTACCAAATACAAAATCCGTAGAATAAATGCTCTGAAGTGACTAAGATGAAGTAGATAATTGTACAGAACCCTTCGTGCGCGAGTCCGATTCGCACTTGGCTGGTTACAACTTAATTTTGATACCGACTGACACTAATCCAAAGATGGTAGATATTCAAGCCACGCCATAATGATCTTAGAAGGCTAGTATCTACATAATAAATTAAGTATAGAGCGCAAATACTATAGAAGAAAGGGCAAGTGCGAGTTGGGTTTGCACACCGAGGGTACCGTACAAACTTGTGTCGCTGCAACAAAAAAATAATTGAATTATTTAACCACAAAGTGGATTTTCTTGTGCTGTGAGTCCTTATAATCCCACTAATATTATAAATGCGGAAGTTTTTGAGTGTGTGAGTGTGTAGAAGATGTATATAAAATGATATATATAGATATAGGATGTATCTTTGGATTGCCTTGACTTAGCTTGAATTGCGATGAAGCCTTTTTTTTCCCACCATTTCTGTATTTAATGTGAATTTCAACTAAATGCCTTTGTTGAAATTCACATGTAAGGGTCTTGATAGGCAGATGAATAACAAAGTGATCCTATAGGGTTCAGGTTTATTCTTACAAAGCGCGGAACCCTAAAAACCAGCGAAGTGCAACCAAGTCACCTACTTGTCAACGACAATGATAGAACTTAATCGTAGGCAATTGTATTCAGTGCAAAATTATGTCATGCGATCCAAGTAGATAGGAATATTACTTGGTTCTTCTAGAACTTGTTTGCTATTAAGTTTATCAATTTTCGATTAGGCAGAGACTGTACATAAACTGTAAAAAACTTAGTGATAATCAATTTTAGGGCATTTAGAAACATAATTTATTGAAAAATCAAATCACTCGACTGCAAAAATTATTACAAGTATTTTTGAAATGGTCTTTTTACTAGCTTAATTTAATACCCATATTGCTATGATAAGGAAAAATTAATCCCTCTCCCCCCTTTATTTCCATTTGTGGGTGTAAATTTCTAAATGTATATAGCCTATGTCACTTACACAATTTTGACAAATTCAACGACAACTCATAATGTAAAAAACTGTCCAGCCGTTTGGGCTGTTGGGCGTGTCAAACATTTATACATACATACTCTCGAGAAACATAACTCTTCTTCCGCAGTCGGGTAAAAAGACGTAGATGTGTCATTGGCGCGCGAAAATTGTTTGCCTTAAATTAAGCAATTTGCTGTATTTTGCATTCTCGTACAATTATGATTTTTGACACGTAAACGAATGTGTGGTCGGCGCATCAAATTCATCAAAGACAACATAAATCATTTGACTGTATCCGGGCAATTTTTACAATATTTACTTACAAATATTAGGCCTATGATCGTTCAACATATTATTTTTTCATGTTTTAAAACATGTAAGTTTACATGGAGCTGTGTCGTGACTCGCGAGGCTCGAGATACTGGGCGGTATTTTATGACCAATAAAACGTAATTGACTTTTAGAATAGTCTGAGGCTTCGGTCGGTTTAAGAGCACTTTTTCATGGAAGAAACAAATCAAAATAGTTCACTAGGTCACCGAGGTACCGTAATGTTCGTCCGATGTGTTGATTTTACATTTTATGGAGGCACAGGTTGGTCTAAGGTGTTGGTTTGATGACGTAAGCGCTGAAGAAAATGTACAGCGCAGTTTCCCAAAAATACTTCTTTTTAGTCGTAGCTTGCTCACTTGGCATATTAAGGCTAAAAAAAGTCTTCAGTTCTCTCTGTCCCGTATATAAAAAGTAGAGTTAGCCCATAGCCTAATGCGTGCTAATTCCGGGATAAGGCCTTACCCAGGGTTAAAAAACAGTTTTTTGTCAAAGAAACAATACAGTTCTTAAATCTGCCAAAAACATGTTTTAAATAAATTTTTGGTAATTGTTTCATTTTAAGTGTTATTGTTTTAAACAATCTATACATTTATTAAGGAAGTTTGCCGACTATGTTTTGCAGTCAAATTGGAGTACTAGATATTCGTACCTTCGGAAAAGTTCATAGCGTAATTGGAAATAAATAAAATATTTAAAAAAAAACGTCGTCTCCAATAACGACAAGCCTCTGCCTGAATTAAAAGCGCCTAAGCAAGACTAACTTTGCTGCATTTTCGATACCACGAATGTATTTTGATACCAAATCTATTTAATTGTTAGATAAAAATATTTTATCAAATTAAATTAACTTTAAGTAGGTAGGTACTTAAATACGTATGTTCTGAACACGTTTTAAACAAAATGTTCTTTGACTTGTTTAAAACAGGTAGGTATTTCTTCCTAGTGTTGTAAACAGTGTTTTGTTTTTTTTTATAACATTGCCAACCCTGGCACTGCGAAAGTGGTGTGAGTATACTCCACCACGTGGAAGTGTTAGTTTATTATGGTAATTTCTAATTAGGAATTGACTATGATTCTTTAACAACTGGTAGTATTACTTACAAAAATTTAACTAGCTATAATTAATAGAATCAGGCGTTACTTTGCGGAAATCCATTATTAGATGGGATCCATTATTACATTCAGCTAGCTAGCTGTCACCCGTCCAGCGCCTTGACTTCGCACTCCTGTTTTCTTCTAAATCACGGCCTACCTAACAAAAAAAACAACAAAAAGAATACTAAAAGCATTAACGTACAGCCACGAGCGTCTATATGTATACATCTGCATTCGATTTGAGACCTTATTACAATGGCATAAAAATATTTGTATACATTTCATTGCTTGTGACTGTACCTACACGTGACGTAGGTCACGCGTATGAATACTCACATTGGCACCGACTTCCTTCCACGTTTCTTTTACTGAGCAATTTTTTTTTTTATATTTTCACCTTTTTAGTGCGTTTTTTTACGTGGTTGATTTTTTTGTTAAAAAAAAGGATTTTACTTTGGTGATACGCATGCTAATTGCCCGTGCCCAGATATTAGCGCGTTACACAAAGCAAACAAAATGTCTATCTTTTTAATAGATTACATACCTACTTGTATTACTATAAAGTATAACAGCTGAAATGTTTTTGATTGAGATAAATCCTCTATAACTAAACAAATCTAGATGTGCTGTCAAAAATTAAACTCTGACTTTTCAGGGTGACACTGTTGCAGTAGCGTGCATTAGTCTTGTAACGAGGTAAGCACATACAAATTTCAAGTCAGTATAGATCCTTACGAAATCAATAATAAAATTAGATAAAAAATCGTCACAATAATTAAAAAAAAAACAGGTGAATCGTGTCCTCGGTAGAGTAGGTATCTATATTTTTTAACGCTAGCAAATAATTTCAATAGCAATTACTTACCTAGTTTTTAATCTTAATTAGATTAATGATGAAATGGGTGTTCTAGACTCTAGTTAAGCGCAGATTTATTTTACCACCACAAGTATCCAGAAAATGAGTGAATTCATAAGACATGTCATTTAAATGATACCCATAGTGGCTTTTAGAAAAGCCGTTGTTATTTTTGCATTCACTTCCACCACGCACTAACTTTCACAAAGCACAAAAACAAAACAAAGAAAACAAAACTTTAATGTCGTTTGCTTTCAAAACGATGAGTAAACGTAAAATTACCTAATTAAAAGAAATTTTCGAGATGTTTCAACCTTTTTTATAAATAAGATCGGCACGTAGGTACCTATGTCTTTTGCCAAATATACATCTTAGCCTTATCTACAAAATAAACTTGATTCGACGGATTGGCGCGTAATTTTTGTAAGCAAATCGAACTTTCAATACACCCTATACACTGCAGTTTTTCCATTGTTTCGAATGCAAACACACAAATTTGAACCTCGAAATCATTTAAAATCACTCAAAACAGCAAAAGAAATCGTGTAAACAATAAAACTACTTTTCACAACACTCGCGAAAGCAACAAGCAAGCAAACTAAATAAGAAAAAATGGCCGGCGTATTGACTTCGTATAAAAACTATGGATGCAATACTTTTTTGTAAAAAAACTTGCTGATTAGTTTTGTTTCTAGTTATGGAATGTTTAAATGTTTATGATAAATAAAATTATGATTTATCAGTGTCAAAACATACTTCTGTATGTTTAGATGTTATAGTTGTTCGTATCGTAATTAGACATGATTTGATTGCACTCCGAAGTGATACCCCGCCATGATGGTAGGCCTGCCTACTTTACCCCAGTAAGTCGCAAATGTCACGTTTTAGCTTTACGTTTATGAAAAGTGTGTCATTTTTAATTTGGTCGGCTTTTTATCTAAATATGCGGCTATGTCGATAAGGGCTAAAATTGCGTGAGTTTAAGTGAATCTGATAGGCAGCCGCGAGAATGCCTACTGCTCATACAATGGTGTACTTAAGTTGAGCGGCTTAGCTAAGATTGCATATAAGTTATTGACGAAAAGTTTTTCACTATTATTTAAATGGCAATTGGCAAACTTTAGTGAGGTAGGCACTGTTTAGTTGCCTATAATATAAAAAGCACGCCACTGCACTGTTGAATAAAGGAGTTACTAATATTTCAGTTTCATTATGCACTTATATTTATGTAGGTACTCACGTATCAACATAGTTTTTTTGTATTGCATTTGCAACATGTAAGTACTACTACTTACTTGTAGGTATGTAACCTCGCTCGAACAAGCAGTGTCACCTCAGAAAACAAAGAAGTAAGGTATCTTCAGACATACGCACCAAACACGGTTTGTACGTGTGCGCGCCCGTACGTATGCGCACACACGCACACACAGACGAAGCCGAAATATATCCCTGCTAAAGGTGCGCCATTCTACCATGGATATAATAGGCTATACGCCAGAAGGGGAGTAAATCAAACATAGTACACTCATATCGAAAGTCAACGACAGTAATAAACTGAAGCAATCACGAGTATTTATAATCCGATGGTTTGACTCCCGCCTCTAGTGGTCATTTTTTCAAGTGCAATAATATATATTTAGATTGCGAAGTGAATGCTTATCACTTAAAAACAATAATTTATCGTTATGTTAAATAGCTGCAATAACATTGTTTTCGAGCGTTGAAGGTGTAATCCCAATAACATTGATGAAAGTAACGCGGCGTTACAGTGAAGAAGCACGACAAGCAAGCAAAGAGGTTAGGCAATCGCCCGGTATCCGAGGAGCGCGGGTTCGATTTCTGCGGTGGTGAAAAAATTTTCAAGTGCAATAATATGCATATATTTATAATATTTTGCTACGGTTTGTTTATACATAGCCACGATGCCAGGCATCTCTCACTCGATGTACTTGCGCGCGATAATAGCCTACTGTTACATATATAATTCCTTACCGTAAAAAATAATTCACATACAATTCCATTTTTGCACATTTATCAGTAATTAACTGCACTAATTAACTAAACATAAACAGTAATTGACCAAAACAAATAACCTGATGCTTTGACAGTGACAGATTCACATAGATTATCTATTCTTTTTAGTTTATTACGTCGCTGTCAAGCTCACGGGACTTTGTGTCAATTTTATGGTTAGTCTTTTTCTTATAGCTCAGTTATTTTATCAACAATCTGTGTTGATGTTTATTTGTTTTATCTGTTAAAATTAGATTTTGTCATACTCTCACTACCATGATTTATCATATTAGATTATTTCGAAATTGAGTTTTGTTTCGTCTTGTGAACTGACTTGGCTGTATGGACTGAGGTCCTTTGCTATTTACTTATAAAATTAGATTTTGTTTTCAACTTACCGGAACTATGACGTTTTTTCCTTATTCTCGAACATCCGAGAACAAAATTTTCAAAATCCGGGGTAGTTGAGCTGACCATATAAATAGGGCGAAACTGTCTTCAAGGCTCTTTTCCTCTGTCGCCTTAAGAAGACTAAGTTCATCTCCAAGTCATCCGAGCATCGCTGACTAACCTGTGTGAAAAAGTGTGAAGCCCTTGTACAAAGTTTCTTGCTTAGGCCATCACACATTTATCCGCAAGTTGTTCTCAAGTTACCTATTATTGTGAGTATTCTTTTCTTCCCCGTTTTGGGCTTACTTTGTGATCATTTTGGTGTCTCAATGACCCATGATAGGTTATGTGTTCATAGTTGGTTTCTATTCCTAGGATCTGGAGGCGTAGAACTACCTTTTGTACAGTTGTGTGGCGTTGGATCAGCACCGTCAGGATGCCCTTCTGCCCTTACTTACCCTTCAAAAACCCCTTACAGGTAATTTTTGTACTTTTTATTTTTTTATGAGGGTAGATTTTTGGTTTAAAATGTACTTGATTCTTACTTATTAGCAACTAAATTCAATTGATTTCAAGTGTTTTACTAGAATTTAGCATTCAACCTTCCGTCCAAGTACCCTCACAACAGTTTTCTAATAATTTAAAGTAATTTGGTACCGTCTCGGGTAACCATTTTAGTACTGGGTGTGAACAATTTTCACAAGTAGGTTATTTGTCACATTCCAGGGGTTTTTTTATCTCCTTACTGAAGTCTGCGTTTGGCCCTCGGCTTGCGCAGAGCCACGTGTACCACCGGCTACTCGTCCTACCCTCGGTGTTGCATCACATTACCCGCAGAGGAAAGTTCTATCTTTTTAATATTACTTAATTTACTTGTTTTAGGAGGCACGCCCTTAAAATAGTGTCTGGCGCCCTACCTCTTTCTTACCTTTTACTTTAATCTACCTTACTGCTCCATTTTGTTGTGCGTGACCATTCTCCAACGCTCGGTAAACCCAAATATCTTGCCCGCGCTCTACCCCGAGCTAGGCCCTTACTCTTTAATTTACTTACCTATAAGTACCATTACGTACATTACCTTTAAGTACCATTGTATAATTGCATTTTATTAATAACAGTTATACTTTTCTGAGTTAAATAAATATAATAACTATTAACAAACTTTTTTTTATTTAACACTACTCTCGAGCGACGTCGGTGCGTAAATCAGTTGGCTGCCAACAACCTTCGGGCGCGCCCGTACGCACTGTTGAATTATTTGTGTTACGGTCGATTCGTTTTTAAGCGAACTAATTAAGTAATACGGTTTACATATCCGGTCATTTACTGTACTAATGCAACCAGAAGCATATACGTTTCTAAGCATATAAATGTCGTAAACACTAATAACCGCAGAATAACTAATATTATGCTCTTCTATACTAAATAAATGTATCGATAGATATTCAACATAAATTAATGTTCTTAGAACGTCATTAGTACACTTAAATAACGTGAAAGCTTGGAAGTAGCTTAAAAAGTATCGATCGAGATTCGAGACTGAATTAAGAGGAAACGCAGTCTAAGTGACATTTGAAAAATAGGTTTTTGAATAAAATGTTGCTGTCTCGATGCAAGCTCTAGCGGCCGCCCCCGCACCCCGCACTGGTCTATGCATGTGTGAGTAGCGTAAGTTTGTGTGTGTGCGCACTAGACCTCGCGCAAAACTCGCTAAAATAAAGTATTTTCATGAAACATGACGTACTCTTTGATAAACTATAACCAAAGATACAGTACGCAATACAAAATAAAGTCTATGTATACACAATTCCTTTAGGTGGAAAGTTTCTTAAAACTATAAAAACAAAGAAGAAAAAGTTATTTAAATTCAGGTTATGGTAGGGACAATATTGAATAAAATTCTTGTTATGATTCCTTTATTTATATTTAAATGTAAATATGTGCCGTGGCTGTCAGTTTCATGATTATACCCTTTAATATAGTCTATCAAAGATATACCAAGAAATACGAAGGAGAGGTGACATATAACATTTTCTGGTTCACTCATACTACGAGTAGGTAACGTAATTAATATTTTACAAAAATAATAATTTATATAAATTTTTATATCTTTACAAACATACTATTAAGACACGACACGACAGTCTACTTTTACTACAAGAATGATCTTGCAAAAGCTTAATGTTTATAAAATTAAAGTTTTTTTTTTTTTGTTTATACGTGTAACGGAACTTTTTTACTTATGAAGATTGATTGACAACAATGACAACACCTTTCAACAAGATATTATCTAATTGTGCAACAATAACAAGTTGAAATCCACTATCTTTTAAAGAAAATGTCGTTTATGTAATACGTAAATGCAGGATTCTTAAATACTTATGTATCATATGCCCGACACAAATAGGTCAATCTGCACAAACGTGCTTTACACGAAACGATCGCAGCAAGAGAAGAGGCCAATTATTCTAAATGTTGGCGTGGAAGGAAAACGACGGAATCCCTTTAGTAACAGTGGTCGGAGATGGATCTTGGGCGAAGAGAACCGCCAAAGTGGATACAATATCCTCGGACAATTTCATATCAGGTGCAGGATAATGCTGCATGTGCAACACCTATAACAACGGATTCGGGGCTCTGCTTGGACTTCTTCCATACGGTAGCGCATCCGCGATGTTTGCGAAGCATAGGACTGATGGTCTTTACTCAACCATTCGCAAGAAGACAGGCTCAGTCTAACCAGAATGTTGTTACAGTCTCAATGTGTTCGTGTATCGACATTCATAGTTGTAACAATAAAATTGTTTTTCTTTCTTTGTTACTAACCCTAGTTTTGAGGATAATTGTATATTATTCTAACAAGTGGTTTGCAGTTGGCGCAATAAAAGCAATATTATGAAACAATTTGTTTAATTGGTTTAAGAAGCTAGCATATTATAACAAGCCTTCACTCACCTTATCTTTTAAATATGTATATTAAAATGAAAACTGACTTAATGTCTGACTGACAGCCCAAACTGCTGGGTCTAGAGACTCTCAAAGGTTTTATAAGATGTCTAGGGGTGAACTAAGAAAGGTTTTTTTGGAAATTCACCCCCTAACGGGTTAAAAAAGGAGGGGCAATTGCTTGTATGAGACTCGATCAGTTATGGAGCTAAATCGATAAAATGTTGTATTTAGCTTTTTGGTTAGAAATTAAGAATGACGTAAACAAACAGGATTTTTGGAAACTCATCCTCTAAGCGGGTGAAATGGGAGTGAAAGTTTGTATGGTAAATTCGACATGTGCGCGGACCAAGTCGTGGGCAACCGCTAGTAAAATCCATTTCTTATAATTAGCTTCCACCGACATTAGAAATCAGCTAGGCTACAATCTATCGAATTGAAATGAATCAACTTACGTTACGTCTTCAGTAAGTGCTTAAATGTATGTGCGCAGTAATTCTAGTCAGCAACGGAACTGTTTTTCACTTCTATAGAAACACCACTGAGGAGTAGGAGTAGTTGACCTTTAAAAGCCAAAGTGATGAAAGCTAATAATTAAAAATATTTATACAAATTATCAAGACAATATAATAACCTAATGCATCGATTTAGATTAGGCCAACAATGGCATATCGATATATTATCGACTATAAAGCATCACTGTACGTATACGTATTTGTTATGACATTACCCACCCCCCAAACCTCTCCTCTTAAAGCAAGAAAGGGACAAATGCAGCTCAGACCAAAATTCCCTTCTTAAAACTTACCAAAACAGCATTTCGTAGTCTCCTGTTTTCTCGACGAAAACTTTACCAATGATAAAATTATTTTCATTAATAATTTAAAAAAGGATGGGACTATGCTCCTATGTTTTAGTTTTTGTCTTAATGTACGTAGATTTTATTTGGCGAGCGTCTAAAGTTTGAGGTTAAAATTTTGCTATTTTCTTAATGTTTGAAGGCCCATATTTCCTGTGTTAATTCGAATATAGCAAAAAACGAAACATAGGAACATAGCCGTAGTAATTGCAGATATTATAGCAAAAAAAAATTCGACCTTAGTCTATATCCAGGGAGGAAACAGGGGACTACGTTTGTATGGAGAAATGGTGCTATTCTTTCGTCTTAAGAACCAATTTTATGACATCCACGCGTTGATGATTTACAATTGGATAACCTACGCCTTACAAAATCAAAACTACTAAGTACTTCTTTAGTTTATGGCGAAAATCAAATAAAGACTAAACATGGGAAAACTTTCAGAATGACACCTCAATTGACACTTCTGTTATCCATCACTTAGTAGATGATAATTTATCGGAAGTATATAATTTATTAAAGCGTAATTAACTATATATACAACTTATTAATAAAAATTAAGATAAATTACTTAATACAACACAAAAACAAAAATTATAAAAAGGGTCCTTGTGGTAAGGTTCCTAGGATGCTGGCAGCATTACCGCGCTGGATAGCGATGCTTATACGCTGAGCAAGGTACTTGTCACTTGTTCCTTGGCGGATGGGTCGGGCTCTTGTGTGGGACGCTACCTGTGTCGACACACTTGCAGCCTCTCATCTGCCCGGGACAAGCCGTGATGCTGGTTTGGCTGCGAAAGGTGCCGAAAACTTTAAAAAGAACAAGTACAGGCAGATCGACTCCCGGTACCACTTTGTACCGTTTGGAGTCGAAACACTGGGTTCGTGGGGTCCCAACGCTATCTCTTTTTTCAAAGAGATTTCCAAGAGGCTAGTTGACATCAGTGGTGACCTAAGAGCTGGCAGCTACCTTGCTCAGCGTATAAGCATCGCTATCCAGCGCGGTAATGCTGCCAGCATCCTAGGAACCTTACCACAAGGACCCTTTTTATAATTTTTGTTTTTGTGTTGTATTAAGCAATTTATCGGAAGTACATTTGTAAATGATAAACCTTAGACACCCCAAATGATTTAATTTGTGATAAATCCCCTGGCCTTAAAATGACACGATTTGATTATTTTATCAAACATAATATAACGTTTGTTATTTAGGTCTACTACTTCAGACCCTAAATTCTACGGCATGATATTAGGACAGGGGCTTGTGATAAGTTTGGCAACAGGACTTGACACGTAACTAAGTACTATTTTACGATGTCGAACAAAGTGTCAATCTTCTGACCACATGCTTAAAAGCAAGATTTAGTTTTGAGCGAATAAAATTCACAATGCATAAAAATATTACTTTAATAGATATACTCTCGTTTATTCACAAACTACATTGGTTTTTTTTCAGTTACAAAGATATACCCTGAAGAAATTTGAAGTTTGGGCGAAAATGTACGCAGTTGGATTTAAAGTCCATTAGATTATGTTGTCAAACGGGGACTGGAAAATGTTCCGGAACTGTCAGGTCTATGGAATATCTACGGGTATGGTTGATCAAAGCATCTATGAGTCAATTTATTGACTCGCGCACGAAGCTCCAAATTTAAAGCCATAATTTTAACCTTGCCGCTTCTCGGCTTCAAAATTCTGTACTGGTAAGGTAGTCACAAACTAAGAAATTACTTCGGTCGAATTACGAAAGGACACCCGCTGTCCTTTCTTAGCATTTACTTCTTATTTTTAATCCCCGGCGCAAATACGACGGGGTGTTATAAGTTTGACGTGTCTATGTGTGTGTGTGTGTGTGTGTGTGTGTGTGTGTGTGTGTGTGTGTGTGTGTGTGTGTGTGTGTGTGTGTGTGTGTGTGTGTGTGTGTGTGTGTGTGTGTGTGTGTGTGTGTGTGTGTGTGTGTCTGTCTGTGTCTGTCTGTCTGTGGCATCGTAGCTCCCGAACCGATGAACCGATTTTGATTTCGTTTTTCTTAACATGTTTCAGCTGCTATCTTACAGTTTTTGTACTTATGAAGTTACAACAAATTATAGTTTGGCAGATAAATTGTAGTTTGGCACAAATATGTATCTCAATCACGCCAAAAACAATAGGACACAAGAATAAAAACAAAAATGTAGGGTAAGTTTGTACCTGCCCTACGGTTAACCTGTCAAGCCCCCGCGGGCAAGTTGATAACAATTATTTTTCTATTGTGTCTGGAATACGTAAATGTTTTTGAGTGGCGAATACTCAATTCAAAACTTCTAAATTGCGAAATGTAAGTATTTTCTTTCAAGTGCAACGTTTTGCCAGGATCACGTGTCCCCGTAATTTTGTTTGGGTGCCTAAAAAGGTCATGAGTATATAAGTCGCTAATGAAATTTTAAAAGAAAAACAATCACGGTTGGGCGTATATCGGTATCTTATACCTTTGAGCAATTCTTGTATGTGTATATTTATTTATATAATTATATTTATTTGTGATCTCGGAAACGGCTCTAACGATTTCGCTGAAATTTGGTACATAGGGGTTAACGAGGCTGAAAAGTCGTTTTATATTAGTCTTATGTTTAGGAAAATGCGTGTTTTCGAGTTTTAATGCGTTTTTTTCGCATTGTACGACGCAGAATATGGTCGCTAATTTTACGCTGGTAAGCATGAGCATCGTGGTCGAGTGCATTAAACTTAATATTATCTGTACTGTGTGTCTGGGGTTTACATCACGCTCAGTGACGAAAAGTTATTTACTTTGGTTTTTTTTTGTATTTATTCAAGTTTATAGCTTCTTTTTATAATTTTAATAAGACTTAATGTTTTTAAATAAATTGTAGTATTTGTTACTACAATTTCGGTCAACTAGGTACTTATTATTATAGGCTTTAGTAGTTAATAAGCTACAGTCGACGAACTAAAAAAAATATGTAATAGCTCCGTAGAAAAGGAAAACGACAAGCGCTTAAATAAAATATATTTTGTATAAAAGATCTTCAAACACGTCAAAGTACATGAAAGTGAAATCTGTCATGGCGACCCAGTTTCCTCGTATGATTTTATGGATTCAGAGTGACAACTTTACGACCCTATAATGATAAAGATGTGAATTCGCTCTCTCAATTCCTACGGAAAATTGTTGCTGGGTGTTCATAGATAGATACCTACTCGTATGTAAAAGTATACTTATTTAGTTGTTTGCCTTAGTAGAAATGCATTTGAATAGATGGAGCTTCTGCACGTGCGAGCGTTACAATTTAAAGTGAAACCTTTCCCGGTTTGGGAGTGAAATAACAAAAAAAAATGGAAGATAATTTCTTCTATGGATGAAGAATTCGCATTGATCGCTTTTAATTAACCTGCCAAACCCCATAAGACCCGCGGGCGGTCCGATAAAAATTAATTTTCTATTGTGTCTGGAAACATGATACATGAAGGTTAAGGCAATTGAGCGAAATGCTTAGAGTCATACTACGTACTATACCACAGAATAAGTACTAGTACTCCGTACAGAAGTATGACTTTGCAATGAAATTCAAAGAAATATCTACTCAATGTTGTTAACTATATGGTGTTATTCAGTTCGCCTCTGACTCAAGCACATTTTCGTGTAGACACCTACAGTCTGGAATATGATTCATAATACACTAAACCTATTCAGTGACGTACTATCACGCAACGCGATAGGGCTAACTGCCACAAGAAGCTACTTACGCCATCTAGCGCATCTTTCTAGGACTTTATTCACGCTCGTCCAACCAGCATCCTAGTGTCGCGCCCCGCCGGTGAATAAAACGCGGGAGCGTGTCGCTGCCGGCTAGCGACACCCAACTTGTTTAGTCCCTTACGTAGGGGTCGCCGCTCGTAGGTACGTTTTTGCTACCTACGCGGGAAGATACACAGGCCTGACTATACTTACTTAATAAAAAAATATTTACTCCGACATTTGGTGCTCCTGACTACGAAAAGAATTTTCAATATCTTTTTGTGGGTGTATACAATCGACTAACGAGAAATATTTGCGGACCGTACATGCTATAAGTTAATAGACAAGTGTCACCACCATGGATGGTTCTTGTTCTTATTGACATGTCAATGGCAATGTCACTGGAGAACTAATTACCGAACAACACTGTGAAAGTGCCTGACTAAATCAAGTAGATAGATATGTTGATACTTTGTTTTGAGAATAACACTAAGTAAGCATGCTTCTATTTGCAGAAGGGAATCTTTTAACAAAGCTTAATACCGTTGTCATTTTTATTATACCTCTACCTCTACATTGATTATTAAGTTTTGTATGTCATTGTCAGCGCCACACTCATAGGTTCTCATCAAAACATTGTATGGCTTTTGCTGGTCAAACCTTAAAATTTTAATGACGTCTTTTTGAAAGCTGTCGACATAATTATTTACACCACAGATTTGAGGGTACCCTTCTAACACAGGTTTCTATAAAACCTAAAAGAAGAAGTACCAACCCATGTAATATTTACCTTGTAAACACAATAAAGATTTTTATTATTACTATTTATTATAATCATTGGTTTTGTTGTATCTACTTAATACCTAGCCTATAGCATTAACTAACATTTTAATACTTTTCTTCAAATAAATCTTACCGTATTTCAGCTATAGTTCTCAATAGATTTAGTGACACAAAAGAAAAAATAACATATGGCAGATACATATATTATGGCAGTGGTGATACTTTGGGCTTCATGTGACACAAAAATCTCCTTGATCTTATTAAAACTATACGTACAATCTTAATTTATCAAACAAATATACACAGAAAAACCATAAAAAAATAATTACCTAATGAAATTCTGACATGCGAAATGCGAAACTAAAATAAGAAACAAAACTTATTATGCCAAAATTGGTGTATAGCGCCACAAATTTTAGGTAGGTAATGTATAAATAATGTCGGTACTCCTGTGCATTTTAATTACTTTGATGACGGAAAATCCCATTTAACATTTAGGGGATTGAAGGCTATTTCCCATGTGGTAAACTTCCCATTTGGTAAACCTAAAATTGTACCTACTAAAAAGTTGCGTTTGGTAAACATTTCGTTACTTCATACATTTAATCCCATTTGGTAAACTATGTTACTATAACTTACTATTTTCTTAACGCAAACGGACTATTATATTGTTATTTTTGTACGGTACAGTCAGTGTCAAATTAAATTAAAATGAGTTATAGGTTTTTTAAAAGCTTCGAAGTACTGAGTTAAATTATTGTCAAAGGGTGTTTTGTTCATTTTGGCAGAGCGCTATTAAAAATCACTTGGCTTATTAGAACACGAAGAATCGCATAATCACGTCAAACTATGTATGGCTCTTGTACAATCACCCAGTGACCTAAACGATGGCTACGTTATGAGTTCAAGGTAAATTGATTTTGCAGTATTGAAATTAACGCTTTTAGATCCGTTTTTTTCCTGCCACCGCTTTGGAAAGGCGCTGCCTACTTGATTTTATGCGTTACAAACTTCAACGAACGAATTTTGTTACAGTTTTAAAGAAAAAGCTAAAACGGAATTCAATGATTGTGGATCAGTGGTTGGAAAATGAAGATATAATTGAATGATTACATTGTGGATCAGTGGTTGGAAAATAAAGATATAGTGAATATTTGGTGCTGCTACGCCCAAAGACACCGCACGACAAACCTCATGGAATATTGGAATTGGAGTTTCAATAGCGAAATTGGAAAAAGGCCATGAATTCTTTTATTTTCGAAACCAAATTTATGACACACTAAAGATTATAACACAATGCTTGAAGATTATAACTTAGAAATAAATATTAAAAAAACTAAAATAATGCAATTCCTACCTTACAATAAATCTCCCTTAACTATGAATATAAACTACCCTGGTTATGGTAGTTTATATCAAATATAAACTGTAGACACATTTGACCTGTTAGGCTTGAACATTGACAGTAATTTAAACTAGAAATCTCACATAGAAAAAATCCAAGCAAAACTGTCTAGATTTACTTACGCTTTATTCCAAATCAAACATAGCACGGACACAAAAACCGCTATTACAGCATATTACGCATATGCCTACTCGTGGCTAAAATACGGGATAATTTTATGGGGAAACAGTGTCAATGCCGAACATTTGTTTAAACTCCAAAAAAAAGTGAATAAGGATTTTAGCCCAAATCGATAACACCCAAAGTTGTAGACCATACTTTATCAAATTTAACTTTTAACTCTCACATCCCTGTACATTCATGATTTATGCATATTTGTCTTTAAAAACATGCATCTATTTAAAAGAATTAGAGATACCCACAGGGTCAACACTAGAAATAAAGAAAAATTGTGGCTACCCTACTCTAGAATAAAAATGCTTAACTGCAGTCCACTCTACATGGCAATAAAAATCTTTAACAGCATACCCAACAATATTCAAAAAGAAACCAAATTACATGAGTTTTCGAAAAAAATAAAACAGTACCTAATCTCTAAATGCTTTTACACTCTTGAAGAGTTCTTTACCAAAACATAAATTGAAAATAAAATAAACCTAAATAAATTAATAAAACAATATTAAAAAATTAAAACAATATTACTTTAAATACCTACCTCAGACGGATAATCCATGTCATGTGTGATGCATCATGATTAAGGTTAAACCTATGTTTAAAAATATTATGTATCTATTAATTTAAGTAATTAATATTATTTTGAGTGTATTTTAGTTACTTTCTTAAAAAATTGCAATACCCAAAAGGGTCATTATGTAAAGCTCCATTTTCCATAAGACCTGAATGTACTCATAATGGCAATAAACGCATTTGAATTTGAATTTGAACGTTATCAGGAAATATTAAACATTATGAAAATCTTCTAAAAAGGGACAAAAGTATTTTCGTTTTTTCTTTAAATAAATATGTGATACATACATTATTGATTTAATTAATTTTAACATTTTTTTTCCAGGTTTTATAATAATCGAAATATGTTATGTATTCTAAAATTAAATGTGATTTTACTTTATTTTGCATAGTAAAATTGTAATATCTTATATTGTAAAAGAATTAAAAGTTTAGGTAAAGTTAAGTAGCGCGTAAAGTACGCACCACTTTTTATCTCTGCTTTCAAATACTTATAATCCAACTATTGTATCTGTGGTTAAAAATATTTAAAAATATATATACCTATATCAACGTTACCTGATCCCATTTCAACAGAAAGTTTACGAAACGGGATACAACATATATAATTACTGAAATGTTTTCGAAATGGGACTAAATGTATGAAATATTGAATGTTTACCAAACACAACTTTTTAGTAGGTATAGTTTTAGGTTTACCAAATGGGAAATAGCCGGATTGAATTCTTGTACATAGGGTACCGCCCTGACCACTATATCAACGAGACAAACTTAAAAGTGTTTTTAGACTGACAGATTTTAGACGATTATTACAGTAAAAGTTATAACTACTTGTTCAGGAATTTCATGAAATTGTATGCAGTTGAAGTTGAGACTAGAATGTTATGGACAAAAAAGTTGGGTAAAAATATTAGCACAGACCAAGCATCGCTTGCTACAATGTAGGTTCAGAAAACAGCGCCGCAAAAACTTGTTAAAAAAACCTAAGCACAACATTTCATTGTATATTACAAGAAAATTATAACAAACAATGTAAATACTCGTAGTGGTTACCTACACATTGTACCTACAAGTAGTATTGCAAATTGTTGTAAATAATATTCACGTACTTTATTTGCAACACTTTTACAGTGTGTTGATATCCACATTTAAGACATCAGATTATTAGCAGATCCAGGGGGTTTGGTGGGTATGATGGGCTTAAACCCCCAATTTTTGTGCTTATTTCGTGTTTTCATCCTTTCCAAAACCTACCTTCATCATGGTCTAGCCAATTCTTACAAGCCAAAATCCTGAATCCGCCACTGCATTAGATCAGGACCACGCATCGAGTAGGTACTGTGCAGGTTTATTGCTATCACTAAAACCTTCGTTCGAAGCTCCGAGTATGAATTTCAAATATTGATTGATTAGGAATAGGTCTTGTTTTTATCGCTTGACACAGTCTGTTTTACGTTCCGAACCGGACGAGAGAGAAAAATGTATTATTAATATCAAGAATTTTGTTTGTTAATATAACTTTACTGTAATGGGAGCCAACGCGTCGGCGTTATGATATACTCTCAAATGAATAAGGATACCTGATGGTGTATTTTTGCTTTACTTGCAAATTAAACTTTAATTTATAATTTATTGGATTTATTTAAGATACGCATCCAAATACGAAGCTTGATTAAATCTACAAACAAATGTAAAGCTCGAACGGTGATAAACACAGAGCAATGTTGTTACAATTTTAATGGAATGCTTTTAAGTTTATTTTAACAACTTTTTTTTTTAATTTCCATTGTTATTTTCGTTGTATTTGTCGTCGTTTCTCATTTGACATTCATCTACTTGGCTTGGTCGGGATGTAGGCATTGTTGCCACTTCCGTGTCACGAGGCACCTGACATTATTTACCATCTTTTGTAAATAACTTTACATAATTTGTTAACTAATTCATTTCAAAAATAAACTTTAACGGATGTTCCTATTTGTTTTCATAGTACGAACCTAGCTACTTTGTACGTGTAGGATATATTATTTTAAATTACTTAGTTGAAAAGGTAAATAACTGTGATGTTTTTTTTGTTGTACTATCGTGGGGTAGGTAAGTATGTAAGGTTGTGCTTCCCAAGGTTGCTCGTATATATTCCATTTTGTATCCTGTATAAAAATATAACTGTGGTTAGACCTCGTTAATATAATTTATAAGACGCTGCATCATACCATGCTTTAAGTATAGTACTAGATACTTCCAACTCCAAAAGTGGAGATATGACATCAATAATTGACATGTTTTCACCTGTAACTGAGAAAGCAGCACCCGAGGCACTTTTAATTTTTGGAACATAAACACAATTTTATGGATTACTTTGCGAATTACACAAAAAGGATGCATAAGTAGAGCATGTAGCTACAAAATAACTGGATTGAAGTGTTAGGTATGTTGTGTCTAGATTTTAGGCATGCGAATATGCATTAGAACTAGGCATGAAAGATTTCATGAATAGCAGATGAAAAATCATATGAAATGAATTTCATTGTCCACACTTTCTATTTTTTTTCATATAGACTGCTACAAATCGCTCTCTGCAAAATCATAGATCATGCTCATTTCATTTCATTCATTGATGACTGCAAGTAGCAGAGCGAGCGAGTAGGAATGATTTGCCCTAGGTGCGTGTTAGAAAAAGACAAACACACTAGTTATGCGATCATAGGTGACGATTGATACTGGGCGGGCATTTTAAGAACTTTAAACTTATGAAAATAAAGTTTACATTCGTTTGCCATGATTTTTCATGACAACCTAAATATAACATTTCATATTAGTAGGAACCGTTCACAACATTTCATTATAAATAGCAAATAGCAAAAAGTGTTACATTATGACACTGCGAAAAAAAATCATTGCCAATGAAATTTCACATGTGATTTCATATGAAAAAAATTGTCATTTCATGAAATGAAAATGAATTAAAAGTAGCAATCATTTCCATGCCTAATTAGAACGATAGATAGGTTTGTTGAATGAATTCCCATATTACTCGCATATTATTAAATTAAAAAGTGATAAACATTGCAACAAAAAAGTTTAAAAAGTTGAGCATCAGCATGGTTGGTAATTGGCTGGCGATGGCTTATGTAACTATAATTTTTATGTTGTGTATTGATGAACCCGTCATTGATCTTTTAAAATCAAAAGAACGCCCTTCATTTTGATACCGCTACCTTCGCTTGCGTTTGCCCTCACTTCCTGTATCACTTCCCCCGAATTTTCTCTTAATAACCCTTCTATTTCTGTGAAAAAATCAGTATGGTGAAGGGTGGTTTCAATTTTAGCCGAAACTAAGACCGACGCCGGACCTTCGGTGTCAAAATTATGTTTTGTTATTTTTCAACACACTTGCTCGTAAAGTGAGCCTTATTTCATCATTCTTAGGGCCATAAACCAAACTATAACACACGCGTCCATAATTCTATTACGCATTAGTGCGTAGTACCTAACTGCAAATTATATGCGAGTAAACAGAACATTTTCAATTTATCCGGGTAATACCATTTTTTCGTGGCAACAAAGAGGTTTTATGCCGCCGAAAATCCATTTACATTTTTGGAATAAATAATTGTGTCCGTAATTAAGAAAAAACATTTATTATTATCAAATTATTAACAATTCGCAAAATTCGTTACAAACTAATTGCATTTTATCACTAAAATTATAATTTTGAAGTAGGCTGTATGGCTGTATGTAATTAACCACCATACATTTGGCACGCGAAAAAAAAACTTGGGCGCCATTTGCCATGCTTTTCATATTTTGTTTGATATCGCATTTGTTGTTGTGTGGTATTTTGTGGTATATAATTGTAAAATGACAAGTTTTAGTAGAGAAGATGAACAGTTGATACCTTTAACCCCGCCAGAAATGCTGAATGCAGCACAATATGCAAACGAAAGACTCATCTAGTGAAAACCAACAACCCAATATCGTTTTGAAAATTGTACATTCACCAAGTGTATTAATAATTTAACTATTTAAACAATACTTAATTGCTTTTTTTCCGCAAGTGTGTTGAAAAAGTTCGTATGAAACACGTGAGCAACTTGCTCAATAGACACTCGGCTGATTTACGCCCTCGCCTTCGGCTCGGACTGCAACCCACAGCCTCGTATGTAATGAGCAACTGTACTCACTTGTTTCATAATGTACTATTATGACCTAAGATATTTATTTCCCAGATTTTAGGTAAATTTTGCACACGAAAATTTATTCACCATATTTTTCAGGTTGGAATTCAGGTTGGTTACTTACCACATGTGGACCACATGATACAGTGTGTCCCGTCACCGATGTCGGAGCCTTCAAGAGGTGATAGATGAGTTTGAACATTTTTCTCTACTTATTACAAGAACCTCGAAAACAGACCATAAAATGTACTAGTAATAGTATGGGGACGTGAAAAAATTATTTGGGATTTCAAAGTTGATCCTATTAAGAAAGTGGTAGCAATTTTTCTTCTTAGTCACCACATGAAGGCTCCGACATCGGTGCCGGGACACAAATATATTATTATTATAGCTTGAAGTCATATTCTCCGGCACGTCTCAATATTAATTAATGTAAGTAGGTAAGTGATCGATGTAAATTATCATGAGATGCATTAGTTATTGTGTAACAGGTAGGTAGGTACAGCCCATTAATATATAGAATAGACAGACGATCATTAAAATTTGATGTGCGATATGTAGTTTACTGATATCATTAGTACAAGACACGCGATGTTGAACGTGAGTAACGTTAACGTTGTGTCAACAAATAATTAAAGCCATGGTAGTCAATATTACAAACAAGAGAATTTTGTTATTAAACCAATCATAAATCTAAATTAAATTGACAACGTAAGATAAAAAAAGATAATTTATTAGTTGATAAGTCAAAATTGTATATCCAATCTATTGTAAAATGTTTGGAAAGCCAAACTAGGAAGGTATAATATATTAGAGGATATGTAAAGGTGTGTTGGAAGATGTTTGGGAAGATGATAATAACTCAAAAAGCTTGGAAACTAATATTTACTAACTACAGTAAGTAGATATTAATGTAAACTGGGTTAACTTTACGAAGAAAAAATTATAATGGTGCCACAAGGTAATAATTATTTGACTACGAAGCTGCGATCAAGATTTAGCTGATATTTTCTTTAATAATCCGTATTGATAATAAGTTTATTACACACCATAAAATGAAAAATATGAACAAAAATACTGCCACAAAGCTAATCAAAGTGCATAGTTTTGTTATAAAAGCAAACTTAAAGGAAAAACTACCACAGATTATATTTTACTGCTTAGGATTAAAGTCATAATCTCTGTTTGAGCACCAGAACTTGAATAGTTAATAGTGCTGGCATTAACTAGAACTATACGAAGATAGCAAAATGTAGATGGAATTTCATAAAAACCTTCAATGCCCTACGGATACAATTCAATAATGCGTTCAGGGTGCTGTTGAGACTGCCTCGCTTCTGTAGTGCCTCAGGCATGTTTGCAGAGGCA
Source organism: Pyrausta nigrata (assembly GCA_949316185.1). Lineage (NCBI taxonomy): Eukaryota > Metazoa > Arthropoda > Insecta > Lepidoptera > Crambidae > Pyrausta > Pyrausta nigrata. The sequence goes on along the minus strand of OX438944.1, from coordinate 13,536,740 downwards.
CATGTCAACTGCTTTTTTGCCACAATGCGCAAAAAATGCGCTTCACTAGTGCACAGAGTCAGGGGCAGTGGCAACGGCATCCTGACCATGATTGCGAGCCGACTGGATTGTGTGTACGTGAATCGTTGCTGTGCCACTGCTTATGGAGTAAAGCAGCGGTGATTCTCGTATATAATATATTAAAATATTTTACTTACTAACCCTAGTTGTTTAAGTTTAATTATTGTTACTAACAAATTGAGTCTTGGTCACTTGAATAAAGATTGTATTATTATTATTATTATAAAATATATCAGCTTTTCACTTTTGAGAACATTTTCGAAAACCACGTCTTAAAGCTTTAACGTATATCCCCTTACTAATAATAATTTTAACATTTATTTATCACTTGTTCATCTATGAGACGCCTACTACGACGGCGTCAAATAGGTAGTAGTATTATGACATAGTGGAGACAAACATTTCAAATCAGTCTCATATTTATATATGAGACTAATTTGAAATGTTTGTCTTGAAATATTTGTCTGAAGTTTTAAAGAAATGTCAGAATCATTATTATTAAATTAAAAGGCGTATGTCAAATTTTTACAAGCTTTTGTCACGATTTCTGAATTTTACATCGCGTATTTCTAATATGATTAAGATGATGCGTAGTGCTGACAAATGGCAAGTTAGTAACTTTATACAACAATATAATTTATGAATAATATGAAGTAGTACGTAAGAATGCAATAAGATAATTAAAGACAAGTTAGGGACTTTATACAAAAAAATAATAACTAATAATCTACACTTATATTATAAAGAGGAAATGATAATTGGTACAGACATAGTTTGAGACCCTGGAAAGGACATAGGCTACTTTTTGTCGCGATATAAAATTATCAGGGGGGTGAAATGTGGGATGAAAGTTTATCCGGCATTTTGCGCGGGCGAAGTCGCGGGAAACTGCTAGTTATTATATAAAGTGGTAAGTAAGAATGCTTAATTTTTCGTCAGACTGATGGTACTTAAACTTATTTTAGTAACATCTAGTTATCTTCGCGCGCCCACCGTCAAAGAGCTGAGATTGTTGTCGGTGGCTCTGAGCAGGTGAGATAATAATAACAGTTCGCTACAAACTCATTAAATTACCTAATGTTACCTAAACAAAGAGCTTTGGTGATTTAATTTTTGATAATTCAGCAGTTTTACCTTTACTCTTATCATCAAATTATTAATTTAATCTTATCATCAAAATTGTACCTAAATACTTAAGTCAATGCAATGGTGTGAAACCTGAACAACCATTCATCTCATCAATACTCTTTGTATTGTTCAATAGCGCCGCGCTGCTTTGTTTCTAAAATTTGTTTTATTTCATTTTCCAACAAAATCCTACGAATAAAGTTTTCCTTAAAAGGAGATCGAAGACACAAAAAGTAATCATTAGGAAAATAATAATCAACTTAGGAAAGGAAAAATTCAGTCGGTAGCACGTCAAGCTATACAAAGGAACTATCAAAACAGCTGTTAATATGTAAAGAATACATTCCCAATGTCAACATGTATAGCCTGACTGGCGGCTGTGTGTACCAAACCTTTACACGTGTTATCTATTTCGTCTATTTTGTCAAATACTCGTACTTACGTTGTTAGTCATCATACAGCTAGTATATTATATAGTATAGTAGCTTAATCCGCCCTTTTTTAAAGGTTCACATTTTGACAGACAGCAGTTCAGAAGAAGATAAAGCTTTTAAAGATTGAGAAAGCTCGTTTATTTCAATCCTCAACATAATATTGGTTGATTCCAAAAGATGAACAAATATCCACTAGCTGTTCCTACTGTAAGCTTGGATGTGTCGATGTTTAACGTAAGAGAGGCTATTACAGGAAAAATAATGATGAAAAATGCCTGTTGTCTCGCTTAATCCGACGCTCCGATTCGAATAAAGGCAGTTCAAACAAACACATCCTTTGCTCTTGTAAAATATTGCTCGGGTATCTTGGGGGCTATGAATTGTGTTGTCAACAGATGGAGTAAGGGAAATTCTTTAAGCTGCTTATTATGCGCTTCTTGGTAATGATGTGTTAGCGCGAAGAACTGTCAAGAAGTTCAGGTATCTAGGCCAATACTTTACAGGCTTACAGCAGACTTAGATCACCAAGCGGAAATAAAATGTCGGATCGGACAAGCTAAGGCTGCATTCTTTAAAATGTCCAAAGTACTATGTGACAGTAAGATTTCATTTCCCTTGAGATATCGCGTAGCACAATGCTATGTATGGTCCACATTACTTTACGGGTGTGTGACGTGGGTCCTCAGAAAAGACAGCTGCAATAGACTACAGGCTTTTGAGATGTGGTTATTGCGTAAAATGTTTAAAATTCCATGGACCAGCTTTACCTCAAACATCAAAGTACTGCAACGTGCCAAGTGTAAACGTGTAAAATGGATAGATGACATCAAAGACTGGACCAAACTTCATTTTTATGACCAGCTAACAAGAGCGGCTCAAGACCGCAACGGTTTCTACATGCTGACCTCCAAACTTCAATTTGAGAATGGCACCCCATGATGAAGAACTGATGGCCGTTGGGACAGAAAGTTTCTAGATTGGAGACCCTTTGATCAAAGGCGAAACGTAGGACGGCACCGGCAGGATGGAAAGAGGACCTTGTAAAGATCGCAGGATTACATTGGATGCAGATGAGCACATCATCATTATAATTATTAGTTAACACAGTTAAGTTAAGTAACAAGCATGTTACATGGCCATTAGAGAGGGCACTCAAAAAACTTTCGTTTGCAAAAATTGCAAAGCATTCTGACGATAGCGACCTGCTATATTGTGTTTTTATATTTCGTATTTCTGTAATGTAAAACTTACGGACCTAGTTTTTCATAATGTCTACAAATTTTCCAAAAATGATTTATAAATTTAGCTATGTTTATCAAGGGAAAATGATAATCGCTTGTTGTATGAAAATGTTCAGTTTAAAAATAGTCTTAAATACAACCATTATCTTTTTAAAATCGCGCCAGATACAGAATTAAATAGGGCAAAAATGTGTTTTAAACCGATTAAAAACATAAGTTCTTTGAAGTCTATTAATTATTAAATAATTTCATTAAAATCTGTAAATTGGCAATACTTTTAAACGACAATCTACTGATGTGAGGAAGGTAAACTTTATGTAAAGAACAATCGGTATTCTGAATGACATACAAAACTTCTCTGCACTAACACAATAACTTTGATTGACAGTCTAATGTCTGCATTCCTCACTTTTGGTAATACCCGATTAGTACAGACAATTGGAATGTAACGAAAAACAACTGTACAATTCTGTAAATACCGAGGTTTTTCTACGATCCATATTACTCGAAGGAATTTGGGAAAATTCGGTCTTTGAATTCTTTGCAAAATACCTACGCTCGATCCTGAAACAATGAAAGCCTGCATGGCATATTGCTAGACTTTTTGTTGCTGAAAACCCCGCATTCTCGAAACCTAAAGCTTTGTCTATTAAATCCGTTAACATTTTGTACGGTACGGTATCCACGTTATTAGTTTCTCATAATATTGTTGCTTAAAATACAGAAAATAATATGTTTCCCATTTATAGGGAAGTTACTTGGAATAAACATGCTCGCGACTCGCCAGATTTTCGAGCTACATCAAGAATGTGGCCAATGTAGTCCAGCCATAGTTAGCGTTGCCGCACTATTGATTATATTCGTTCTTATCTAACGCATCTCTCGCTATGCGTGTGACAGATGCAAGGATGCGCTCTCGCCTGTCTCTCGTAGAAATATAGCCGTAGGAGCAAAAATCGGTCACCGTCTGCCATAGGGAGACATCTGCTTCAGGGACATATTCCAAGATACAGACATAGTCTTACAAAGGAAGATGAATTAATGAAGATGCATTGCCACTTAATTACCAAGGCTAGCACTAAAGAGTGCGTACGGTGAAAGCACCGTCACCCTTATTTGTCTTGGAGGTGTTTAAGTTTATCTACAGACAGCATCGGAAATTGGACCCCGGGTGACAAGTACAGGGGGCCCCACATCAACCTACCCTGATGTGTCAAATATTTGCAACCATATTTCAACCTTATGATCACATTCAGTTCCATATCATATAAGATATACAGGTTTGGTAAGGTTGATGCGAGGCCCACTGTCCATTAAATAATGATGGCAGCGTTGTCTTGAATTTGCTGAAAATTGTAAATTGCGCTATAATTGTGAATTAGCCAAAATAATCTACAAAGATGATGCTTTGTTCTGATATTCTCCACATCGATATAAACACAAATTCTTTGTTTCGTCTCATTTATTTCAGCCGCCTTCTTTGACCATGAGGATACAATTTGAGTACCTACAAATTTTCAATTTCGAGTAGCTAAGCGATTTTCTGATATTTTCTTTTACCGATTGGTTTTACTCTACCCGTATACGTCATCAGCCGCAGCTAGGTAATGGGAGAGGTTTATTTCTCACCATTGACCGAAATAGTCTCATTCATCACCATCTGTCTACGCAAGTCTTATCCGCAATGTCGCCTTATATTAATAGCAAAGGCATCAAAAGCCTTGAAAACACTGAATGGAGCTTCTGATTAAATCAGCTTCTACTACAGATAACTACTATGAAATCAATACCTAAATTAAACCAATAATTAAATTAGCATGACTTTATTTATTAGCTCGAGTAACTAATAACAGTGATTCATGTTGTTAGTATTAGATAGGTACTTAAAAACTGTGTTAGCAACGATAAATAAACATTAACTGATTGTTTATGTATGAGCATGCTGTATCTTTACGTTTTTATTACATCTAAAAGACACAATCAAATCAAAAACAAACTCGGGTGCTTCATACTTTTATTATCATGTATGTCAGCAGTTTTAGCAGTCGAGGGTAACTAGATAGTGGTTATTGTTTAATAAGGAAATTTATAAAAAGTAATAATAAACTTCCACAGTTTATTGTAGAGTTTACTCCAGACTTCCACTATTAGTCCAGAAGCAGTAGTAGGATCTTGTGATCTGTATAAATAGGTCCCCAATGGGTATACATGGAAATGAACGACTTTTATGGCATTTATAGTGGCATAATAATGTAAAGTCGTGCCGTACCTACGTTGATTTTGATTTATTTACATGATATCTACAACGAGGTGCGTGCTCAGCGCTATTCTTGAATGCTCGGTCGTAATTAAATAATTACAAAGAAATATAATACTTTATTCTACACAACAGCCGCACCGCAGGCCGAAAGAAAGAGAGTCGCGAGCGGCGCGGCGTGTCGTAAACCACTAAGCCTGGAGTTTTACAACAAATGTTTAATTTTTAATCACTCGGTTTAGCATTATTTGACATATTTTATATGGGATTTCTGGCAAAATAACCGTCAATAAACCGGCAAAGATGAGTGATAAAGACTATATACGCCTGCGGCTTCGTCACCATCTTCATGGCTTCTATATCATCTCATAAATATGTAAACGATATTTTAGTTTGCTCTAGTGATGATTATTAAAGACTACTACAATACTTCTGCCATAGTAAAATTCAGTCTACAAACCCTCTTTTTATGCCTCATCAATTATGTTATTGGATACTCACACATTTATCATTTCCCTGCAAAAGTCCCACAGAGGAATTAAAATATAATCTGCTTTGATGTAGTCAAATAGGATTGTTAAAGGCAATACATAGGTAGATTGCAAAAATATTTGTATTTCTCTAGGAAATATCAATTAAGTATATTTACGTAAACGATAAAACGTGGCCTGAAAAAGCGACTTAGTTTGCCACAACTCTTTGTGAATGGCTAAGATGTTCCAACTTTCTTTTATGCAACGTACCTATCTAAAGTGACTTTTACGTTTTGTGCCACGTAGAAGTAGGAACCAATGTTTTTATTTTAAGACTGATTCAGGTATAAAAAGTACGAATTAATATATTATTTCTACACTTTAGAATTACGATCGTAATAATAATAATATTTTATTTCAGACCAAGTCCATAAGTAGAGTTAGTAACTTAAATGCTATGGTTAGTTAGTAACAGTGGACATTTGTATTGTATTCATTTAATTATTAAATTAAAACACAAATCAAATTAAATAAAATAAAATATTGTAACAACTTACTTATTATTATTTTTACCTATATGAGGTGTACCTATCTCCGGAGTAGCGAAGATTCCCACAAACACCCCCAGGATGCTGTCATCGGAATAGTGATGCCTTTAAATTTTGCGGTAGGCCTGCGTGTCTCATAAAGGTAGTACCTAAATAGTCTACTTATTTAATACGGTTACGAGTGATAAAATAAAGCAGTTTGCTGGCAAAACTACTGCAAGTGACAGGCAGGCAAAACCGTGTGAACTGTCATTTGAGATGAGTATGTGAATCGGTGCAATCGCACATAATCTACAAGAATGTAAGCTTATTACTAATTTCTGGATAGGGCACTTTATACTCGTACATATCGGGGCTTGGATGTCTGTATTTTCTTCCGCAAAACAAAGTTTAAGGAAACTGAAAAATATAGACTTTATTATTCATATTAGCTTCGTATAGGAATTGATCAATTATTAATATCTATTATTATATAATCAAACTAAAACCGATGCGTCTGTACATTGAGCATTTTTACCAAAAACTAATTGATCACCCATATTACAATAGTAACAGAATAGGAATCTACAACTTTAATTTTTTTGTCTGTTTGTCTGTTATCTGTTTGTCTGTTTGTACACGCTAATCTCCGGAACTACTGAACGGATTTGAATGAAACTTTTTTAATTGTGTAGCTATTAGGTCTGGGCAAATACTAGGCTGTAACTTATTTTGAAGATCGAAGTACCTGACGTGGAACCTTAGCAGTACACTTAAACTAAGAGAGATATGAAAGCAGCGCCTTAAGAAAAGTTAGTTGGCGTGATAAGCATTTTTTATTGACGTACACAAATTGAAGGTCTGGAGCAACTGATATAGTACCCTAGCAGCTCAGTTTAACTATAAGAGATATGAATGGAGCGCTTTAGGGAACATTGTTCAACGTGAGAAGCACTTTCTATTGACGTACACAAATTGAAGGCCTGGAGCATCTGATATAGAACCCTAGCAGTTCAGCTTAACTATAAGCGATATAAATAGATCGCCTTAGGGAACATTGTTCAGCGTGATGAGCATTTTCTATTGACGTACACAAGTTGAAGGTCTGAAGCAAGTGATATGCTTAATTACTTTAGACCGATTTTCAAACTCCCACGGTAATCCTACTGTCTCCAAGTTACGATCTGGTGACGGAAACCTGGAGAAATCAAGAAATTCCTTCAGATTTTATAAGCATATAAACCATATATGCTACAGCATTCATTTAGGTATTTAAGCGTTTACATTCAGGAGTCAAAATTTTATAGTGCTGACCTTAACGCTAAGTAGTTCGTGGATACTTTCACCACAGATAGTTTGTCTAAATTTTGTTGAATTACTGTATTAATAATGAAAGATCAAATTAAACTGGCATTAATTTTTATACTACTTATCACTAACTAACGGAAATTGAACTACGAGTATAAGAAGAGTCCTACTTACTTTACGTTTTGGGAGGAAGGGCAGGGAGGCCTTTGCCCTGCAGTGGGACACGACAGGCTCCTAATAATAATAATAACTTTACGATAGTAGTAACTTACAAACCGACCTTTGAGTAGGCTAGGGACACAATAAATAAATGCTAAACCGCATTCATCTATTGCGGTAGGGTTTGAGTCTAACTTTTTTTTGAACACTAAAACTAAAGTTACCTACTTATATTTTTTTACAAACGATTTAAACTGCCTTTAATAAAGTAAACTAAAAAGTTTAAAAAAATCCTTTAGACTTTTACTAAGATAAATATATACTACAAAATTTAGTTTTAGAGTTGGTGTCACTGCCATGCGAAATTTTCTTACCAGAGGAGGATGGCGAGGTGATAGTAACCTATCTAAAAAAGAGTGCCTATTGACCTTGATTTTTCATTCCTCTCTTCTCCTTACGACATGGTAGACTAAGAGAACATGATAGCGCCGGGAGTATAAAATATTTTGTATCATCGAGTCCACGCGTTTGAAGTCGCGGGCAACAGCTAGTAAATAATATAACGTAAATATTTAAAGTAAGTTTGTTTTTTACACAAAACTTCATCGAACGTGTGGTCCAGTGATATTTATTGAACCCGATTTTTGTAACCAAGTCTTAATTTAATACAAATAAAATTAAATTGAAGTATATTTTCGTGTTGAATTAAAATCTCACTATTTTCAAAATGTTACTGTATTTGTTTTACCTTTATTTTAAAAAAATGATTGAGTTCATCATAAAAGGTAATAAGATATAAAATTATTAAAAATGCACTTTACTACAACGGTATTCTTACAGTATATGTAAGACTTTGTAAAGTATATTTCGCAAAATAGCTCTGTAAAATCAATGTCTCTGAATGTTTTGTGCTTCTAGTCAGTATCTTTGCTGCCACAAAATTCTAAGCATAATATTATTTTCAAACTACCAATTTTTCAGTGACCTTCTTTCACCTCTGACGTAAAGGAAACGATTTGGATGCGAAATTCCATCTTACAAGACCAATGGCCTTGTGTCATGTTACATTCTAACTTAGGCGCGGTGCTAGATTTTTTTTCTTAAACTTATAAACATAAAGATTTATAAGATTTTTTGGAAATAACACACAACATCACCGTTACCGTACAATCTACATTCCGGACTAGCTAGGGAATGATTAGCACTTCGTTATCGAGAATAGAGTGAAATAAAAAATAAAAACCCGATCCTCAGTTTGCGAACTAGATCGAATCAGTACAACTTTAATCACTGGATTCCATGTCATTAATAAAATAATGGACACAGGGGGCACTCATACACGTGCCCCCTGTATATTTTTACCCCCGACTCAGCGCAAAGAGGGAATTTATAGGTTTGAAGCACTATGTCTGTCTGCCTGGACGTATATTTGTAGCGCCCCAATGGATCAAGAGATTTCTAATGCGGTTTTTTAGTTGAAAGTTTACCTTTAAGTAATTTATTACTTCAAATGGTTCTTGGCCACGTTTAATGAAAATCCATCCAGCCATATATCAAGATGTCAACTGTCTACCAAAACGGTAAGAGATACAGGGGTGGTGGTTTGACCACAACAATAGACACACTGGGCAATATTAGGTGCAATAATAATGGGTTCACCATTACCACACCTAGCGGTTGAAAAAAATAATTACAAGTTTCAAATGCCCTACGAAACTACGATTCGACGAAAGAAGCTACTTTTCTATAAGAGAGATCAGTAATCTTTTATAAGCGTGGTGTGCAACCACGCCTACTTTTATAGAGAGTTATACAAATACATAGTAAAGTGTTCATTAAAGATTACTTATCACGAGGTGTTTGTTTATTTGCTTGTTTTCTCGTAAGTGAAATGGAAAACGCTTAAACATCTTTCCACTCTAGTCAAGATACCAATTTACCAATCCAAGATTATCTATGGGAAGCACCTATAGGTTTTGATTTCGCTACGAAATGTTATAAAATCGACCGTCTTGGTGCAGTGGTTCGCTCTTCGGACTACAAAACCATAGTGTTCGGCCACACTGGCGGACCTAAGCGCGGGCGCGATAGCGGGCGCGAATTATGAAACATATGAAAAGCGTCTTTGAGGCCATCGTGGCGGAAGGCACGACATTGTGGCGCTTTCATTAGTTTGACCAGTCACGCCCGTTTATGCCCGCTGTATGGCCAAACACATAGAGATTGCGGGTTTAAATCTTATGTCACGGAGACCATTGCGAATGAAGCCATCAAAATCGTAGGCTTTATAAGGCATATCACAAAACCATTTAAGAAATACGAATCACAGCTAACACTCTACGCTCAGACTGATTTCGGAGTATTGCTCATCGATTTGGTCGCCTATCTATTCGATTCATATAGATAAGGTAGAATCAATACAGATAAGGTTCCTGAGGTTCTTGTCAACCAAAAAGAGATTAAGGAGGTCACAACCCACCTCCGAAGGTTTCTTCGTACTCACTTCGGCACGTTTCGGTTTGTCGACTCTTTAACGAAGGAGGACGGTCAGCCATTTGGTATCGCTTTACAAAATCAACGGTCAGATGGGCAGTGAACTCCTAAGCTTCCTATGTTTAGGACTGGTAAGTAAAGAACACGAAATCCATAACTTTCTGATATTCCAACCACCAATAATGATGTCACTCGTATTAAGCCTGTGTACAGTAATGTGCCGCGAATTTATCTTGTCGTCCAACCTCGATCTCTTCAACCAGAGTTCGTGGGCTTTCCAAAGTTTTCTTAATCTATCTCTAATATTATATAAAAAGAGGAAAGATTTGATTGTTTGTTTGTATTGAATAGGCTCTGAAACTACTGGTGCGATTCAAATGAAATTTGGTACATCGATAGTTTGCAACCTTGGGAAGGACAAAGGCTACTTTTTGTAGCGATATAAAATCATCAAAGGGCTGAAATGGGGGGTTAAATTTTGTATGAAAAATCCGACTTTTGGCGCGGGCGGAGTCGCGGGGAACTGCTAGTAAGTTATAAATTAAAGATTGGTGCAATGGTGTCATGAAGCACCTAGTTTTTTACCTTTGTGTACCTTCAACGGCCAAGTCACACAACATTAGCTATAATAATAAAGAGATCGCAGTAAGGAACCTTAGACTTGGCACGACTTTGTTAAGATTTCAGTACTTTTTAGAGATAAAAAAGCAGCTCCATCGAGACTTGGTTAGTTTTTTACAGAATGTTTTTGGTGGGATGTACTTTTCTCTTCCATTATTTCACTCAATTCATGTGTTTGACATTCTGTCCGTGCTTTCGATAACGCGAGAATGAGAAGGTATCATGGGCGCTGCCATGATTATTTTCATAGAGGTTTCAGTACCGGTGCGAGGCCAGGTTTAGGTTAGGACAAGATCAAAGTTTGGCGGTTCCTACAATAAACCAAAATTTTAATAATATTTTACTCATCGATATCACAAAGTATGGGTCTACTAAGCAGTCTGTGCATGCTCAGTGTTTACAGGAAAAAAGTAGAGAAGGTTACTGAATTTATTGATAAGGTAAGTGATGAACAAAAGAAAACACACCTAGACACGTTCAGTTTTTAATTAAACAGCCACATAGAACTTTAAATAATGAATTCTTTCTATCCTGCCAGGGGGGTGTAAGTCCACCCCTGCACACTGCTGCTGGCGCCCTTGGAAGGTAATTTAGTATTTTCGATATCTTTTACAATGATTTGAGTGTGTTATAATATTGTGGGATAGCTAGATAGAGAGTGAGTGATTGAAGGCTGTATGATTGGGATGAGTGTGACAGAAGAATGAAGGATAGAGTGGTTGTTATGGGTTCGGTCAAGATGGCGGGGAGTCGTAAAAAAGATGTTAAGAAGTAAAGATGTTCTCAGATGTTTTAAGATGTTTTGCTGATTAAGAAGAAGGAAATATAGAAAGATTATAACGTGTTCAACTAGCATTATTTTAAACCACGGTTCCACATTATTTGGGGGCTCGTCCGGGATCGAGGTCCCTGAAATCTGCGGGTTGAGTTGCGAAGACGGCGCGGGTTGTGGCCAGCAAGCGCGTGGCGGAGTACTACGTGATCAGAGAAGGAGGTAACCGGTCAGGAAACTAAGCTTGACGACGAAGTGGCAGAGATGCCGAAAACCAGACGGTGCAGCAGGCAGCCGGATCCTGACGATGAGGAAGAGGTAGAGGTTTCCACAGGTGGAGGTAGAGGTGGAGGCGGTCTGTTGCACATGGTGAAGATTTGATACCCAAGTTCAGTGGTAATGATGCACTGTATACAGTCGCGGCCTGGATACAGGATATCGAAGAAAATGGAGAGATCTTCGACTGGACACCGACTCAGAGGCTCCTGGTGGCAAGGCGTTCTCTCACAGGTACAGCAGCCCTATGGGTGCGCGCTGAGAAGACATATAAGACGTGGGATGAACTACGAGCGGCCATTTCTAAAGAATTCGCCGACACGATGGACGCAAAGGCTGTCCATGAAATGATGACTCTGAGGCGGAAAAAGCACAGTGAGACCTGTTTGGACTACATGCTGACCATGAAGGCTCTGGAAAGGCGGGGAAAGCTCCCAGACTACGTTGCAATAAAATACATCGTAGAAGGAGTTAACGATACCTCAAGGAACAAGGCGATGCTATATGGAGTAATGACGTATGGAGATCTGAAAGAAAAGTTAAAGATATACGAGGAGGTCGAAGCCAGTATGAAATCTCAGCCGCAACGCCCACACGACGGTCAACCGAGGGGCGGTGTTCACCCAAGTCCTCGAAGAGCAACCAGGTGCTACGGCTGTGGAGAGAGGAGTCATGTTTTGGCGGAGTGTCCTCATAAATCGCTGGGTAGAAAGTGTTTTGGCTGCAACGAGTTCGGACATACAGCACCAGAATGTACCAAGGCACAAACGCAGATTCAAAAAATGGCGGCAATGGCATCGGAAGCGAAGAAACCCGAGACGACACGACGTTATAGCGAGTGCGGCCGACCGCAACCGAAGCAAGTGTATTTTGCTCAAGATGGCGACACTGTCTATGGGGAACGATATTGTCAAGTTGGCAACCCTTTCTGCGCCGAATCGCTGCGGTCCAAAGTCAAGACAGATTACCAGAGAAGTACAGAGGGCAACGGTTTGTATGGCACGACACCAACTGTCAACGTCAACATGAAGGACGACGGCGCATGTGCGGAAATTGCGGACGTCAATGTAAACAAGAATTTGGAAAATTGTAATCAACCGACAAGGCCAGTGAAAGTTGTAGAAATTTGTAATAAAACTGTAGAAGCGCTTATTGATTCGGGGAGTGATGTAAATTTGATAACCGTAGAATGTTTTGAAGGGTTTGGCTTAGTAAATTTTGATGCCAATTTAAAAATCACGATGTCTGGATTAGGTTATGGACAAGTAAGGTCAGTAGGAATGTGTTATGTAAATTTAACTATAGATGAATGAGTTTTTGCGAAAAGTGGTCATGGTTATGAAAGATGGATCTGTGTTGCTGAAGCCGTCAGATGAAGGGTGGATATATGATGTTAATTGTGTTTCGTGTTCTTCTGATTGTATAGGTTTAGTGAGTGACCCGACATTGAAGGAAGAAGTCGTACAGCTGGTGGAAAGTTACCAACCGAAACAAACAAAAGAGGCGCCTATAGATTTGAAGATTGTGTTAAAAGATGAGATACCGGTGGCGCAGCGTCCGCGACGAGTATCACCGAAGGAAGAGGAAGAAGTTGACAAACAGATAAAGGAATGGTTACGTGATGGAATTATCAGGGTAAGTTTTTCGGAGTACGCAAGTTCATTAGTGCTTGTTCGAAAGAAGGACGGCACATTGCGCGTGTGTGTAGATTATCGCCGTATCAATTCGAAGATGGTAAAAGATGAATACCCTTTACCTGTCATTGATGATCTCATTGACAAGCTAGCTTCTGCGAAAGTTTTCAGTGTCCTTGACCTGAAAAACGGGTTTTTCCATTTGAGGGTCCACGAGGACTCAATAAAGTATACAGCGTTTGTTACGATGACCGGACAGTATGAATTTTTAAGGGCTCCTTTTGGTCTATCTGTGTGTCTTAAGGTTTTTGCGAGATTTGTCAATATTATATTCAGAAATTTGATTGCAAGAGGTATTGCTATAGTATTTATCGATGACATTTTGATTCCAGCTTTAGACGAGGTTCAGGCTGTTGAGAACCTGCGACAAGTGCTTGAGGTTGCATCGGAGTATGGACTTAACATAAATTGGAAGAAAGGTCAGCTGATGATGAGAAAAATTGAGTATCTTGGGCATGTTGTTGAAAACGGTACAGTAAAACCCTCACCAGAGAAGACGACTGCTGTATTGAAGTTCCCTGAGCCGCAGAACCTAAAACAGCTGCATAGTTTCCTCGGATTATGTTCACATTTTAGAAAGTACACACCTGACTATGCTAAGATTGCACAGCCGCTTACGGATCTGTTGAAGAAGGGGTGTAAGTTTCACTTTAATGAGGTACAAAGACAAGTATTTAATGAATTGAAAATGAAGTTGGCCTCTGAGCCAGTGCTTAAGATCTACAACCAAGATGCAGAAACAGAGTTGCACACAGATGCCTCTGCTGTGGCGTACGCGGCAATATTGATGCAAAAGAGTGATGACGATCAACTTCATCCAGTTTACTACATGAGCCGGCGCACAACAGATGCAGAGAGCAGGTACACAAGTTACGAACTTGAGGCTTTGGCTATTGTGGAAGGTGTGAAGAAATTCAGGCGCTATCTTTTTGGAAAGCAGTTTAAGATAGTGACAGACTGTAAAGCTTTTGAAATGACACTCAATAAAAAAAGATCTTGCTATGTCAACAAGGGTTGCTCGATGGGTTTTGTTACTACAAGACTATGATTTCACTGTTGAGCACCGTAGTGGCACGAGAATGAAGCACACAGACGCGTTGAGTAGGAACCCAGTTGTGGCCGTAGTGTTCTCTAAGTTGCATGATGATATACAGCGAGCTCAAGAAACTGACGAGGGATTGCGAGCTATAAAAGAAATTCTGAGGCAAGGGCAATCCTATGAAGACTTTTATTTGCATCGAGATTTGTTGTATAAGGGATCTGAGCATCAGTTGGTTATACCTACAAAGATGGAACTTGAAATGATCAAAAGAGCTCATGAAATTGGTCATTTTGGGAAGAAGAAGACTTTGGAATCTATAAGTAAGGATTACTATATTCAGGGGATTGGAAAGAAGATTGATGATTATATAAAGACGTGTATACCATGTGTTGGCAAATCGGAAGGAAGGGAAGCAAGAGGGGTTTCTGCAATCGATCGACAAGGGGGATACTCCTTTGCATACATTGCATTTGAATCATGTTGGGCCGTTGACAGAAACACGCAAGCGTTATAATCACATTCTTACTGTGGTTGATGCCTTCACGAAGTTTACCTGGTTATTCCCTACTAAGAGTACCTCAACGAGAGAAGTTTTAGATAAGTTGCTTATACATCAACATGTGTTTGGAAATCCTGAGAGATTTATTACAGATCGAGGCACTGCTTTCACCAGTGGTGATTTCCGGCAACATTGTGAAAATGAAAGGATTCAGCACATCACAATAACGACAGGGGTTCCGCGAGGAAACGGGTAAGTTGAGAGGATGCATCGGACGATAATAGCAGTGTTGACGAAGTTATGCATTGAGAAGCCGGAACTGTGGTACAAACATGTAGGAAGAGTGCAAATGGCTCTGAATAGCACTTTCCAGAGATTCAGGCGCTATTGAATTGCTCATAGGAAGGAAAATGAGGAGGCGGAATGACATTGAAATATGCCAATTATTAGAAGATGAGGACAAAGAAGATTACAAACGTGAGAGGGAAGAATTGAGAAAGATGGCTAAACAACAGATACTGGATATACAAGAAGAAAATAAGAGAAATTACGACAAAAGAAGGAAAGATAAGGAACAAAGTATAAGGAAGGGGACATAGTTGCGATCAAGCGCACGCAGTTTGGACCAGGTTTAAAGCTAAAGCCGAAGTATTTGGGTCCATATCGGATCACCAAGGTCAAGCGAAACGACCGCTACGACGTGGAGAAGGTGCATTCTTCAACAGAGGGTCCAATTAGAACTTCTGCTGATGTCAGCAGATCACATGAAGAGGTGGCCTGAGTAGAAAGGTGTGTTCGGTTTTTATCTATTTTATTTGTATTTGACTTTATAGCTTTGTTTAGTGAAAAGATTTCTGTTTTGATGCGTGTTGGTCTCTGAGTGGGATTCATTGCTCAAGTTATGTTTTAAGTGGTTTACAAAGATGTTTTCTTACATAAGATGTTAATTACATGCATGGTACAATGTGTAATACAGGGTGTACGGTAGGTAATATGGGAAATATGCTGTTATTTTACGCAGATGGGTTATTCTAAGATGTTTAATGTTGAGCCATAACTTGTACCTATGTCAGATGAACTTCTGAGGTTGTAAACATGTGTGATGATGATGAATTGTACGTGAACGATGGTGGGCATGCCCGAGGACAGGCATGAGTCAGGATGGTCGAGTGTGGGATAGCTAGATAGAGAGTGAGTGATTGAAGGCTGTATGATTGGGATGAGTGTGACAGAAGAATGAAGGATAGAGTGGTTGTTATGGGTTCGGTCAAGATGGCGGGGAGTCGTAAAAAAGATGTTAAGAAGTAAAGATGTTCTCAGATGTTTTAAGATGTTTTTCTGATTAAGAAGAAGGAAATATAGAAAGATTATAACGTATTCAACTAGCATTATTTCAAACCCCGGTTCCACAATATTTCACAGACAGAAAAGAAGCTCTACTATACAAATAAAATTTACTTTCATTAAATTACTAAATTGTTACCTCCAACTAATGTTAGCGAAAAATTGTTTAAAATTTTTAAATAAAGACAACATACGTTTTTTGAAACGTGCCCCATTGTCTAAATATTTAACTTTACTTAGTTCAAAGATCTCAAAATGTTATTTTGACGTGCAACGATTTGTTCAGTTCAACGAGGGTCAGTTTTGGCAACCTACCTTTTTTAAAATACTGTCATACACTAAATTTATCCCCCACTTATTTTATTTTTATTTTTGTACTGCTTTTCTAGAAATATGTTCTTATTTATTGAATTGAGGGGAAGTAAGACCAGCTGTTTTATATTAACTGTAACATTCTAGCAATAAAAAGCCGAAACTACGCATTAAATTTTATTATAGTCTTTACTGCACACCGCACATAGTATACATATATAGTATTATTGAAGACGATCTTACCACTAAAATATTTATTTTCCATACAACCTTCAGGTGTTAAAAATTGAAGAATTATTTTAAAATATAGCATGCAAATTGTAATATCACTCCACTGTGCTTGTGTGATTGTCATGGGCAGGTTTGTAAAGGTAAATTGACAACTTAAAATTGAAAAACTTTCAAAAGAAATAATAAAAATGTTGATAATATACTTTTGGAAAAAAGTTTCAAAATTATGTTATAACTTGCAAATAAAATTAAAAGAAGTATATAAGTATACCGATAACCATCGATTGTTCAGATATCGTTTGATAAAAAATGGTCGTCATGATGTTCGCCATGAATTACATGAATTTCGGATTGGTTGCGATAGAAATATTTTGAGATTTATGGTTATGAATAATTCTTTATTCGTTCTTCTAAAATTATAAGACTTTATTAGATATTACGTTTCTGCTTTTGTGTTTCTGCTTTTCTTAATCATCTTAATTCAATACATCCAAAAATTAAATTTACTATGGAAATTGAGGCAGACAGTAAACTAGCTTTCTTAGATATTTTACTAACTAGGAATTCGGATCATACCCTTAGCCACACAGTCTTTAGAAAAACTACCCATACCGATAAATATCTCAATGGTGCGTCTCACCATCATCCTTCACAGTTAGCTACCGTGGGCAAAACTTTGTTTCAGAGAGCTAGGGGCATCTGTGACGACCGACACCTGGCTGCTGAGCTTCAGCATGTAAGGAAGGTACTACGGGACAACCAGCTTCCAGTACCATGTCGTTGCAGACCCTAAGCCAAACCTACGACAGTTGAACGCCAACCTGCAGTACTAGATTAACCAATTCCTACCACCTGTCGAGTGCAACATACCTCTTCAAGATGCAGGGGTGTACAAGCTGGAGTGTGACTGTGGCCTCTCCTACATCGGGCAAACGAAGCGAAGTATAGGCGTGCGGATAAAAGAACACATAGCTGACGTAAAACATGGACGGAACACAAAATCTGCAGTGTGTGAACATGCCTTAGACAAACCCAACCACTTCATTCGTTTTGACCAACCTAAAATACTTGCAAAAGAACGGCGTTTTATTCCTCGAATGCTACGTGAAGCCATTGAAATTAAAAAACATCCAAATTTCAATAGAGAAGATGGTTGGAAAGTTCCACCGGCATGGGATCCTATTCTAGCAAAAACCAAAGCAACACCTAGCACTGCAAGATCTCAAGACACGGTTAGCTCTTTCTGCGTAAATAGAAAGGTAAATTAATATTATTGAGTGACGGTAGTTAAAATTTTTCAAAACTTTGTAATGACAAATAATACCTTAGTCTCCCTGTGACCACGATCGCTGTAAAGTGTTCGAAACGTCAGGTTTAAAATAAAATGTAAATAAATCGCGAAGTAATCCGTAAAATTGTGTTTTAATGAGTTCAACAATTCGCGTAAACGTAAGAAACAAATATGGAATTTTTATGGTGAAAAACAGTACAAAAATAAGAAAAAAAGAAGTTAAGTTTTTAATTCGTAGACGTCGCCCGCAAGAGTCCAAGAAAAACTTAGAAAAAAATTGTTTAACACAATTAAATAAGCAGATGAAATAAGACTTTGATGAATAAAAGGTTTTCAGGAGTATTTCTGAGTATCCTTATCAATTTCCTGACTCAACAGAAGTACTTAGAAAGCAGTACCATTTTGGCATAAATCAGTAACTATAATATCTGTGCCGGCAGTACTTACTGTTTGGAACAGGAAAACGAAAGCCTGTCTTGTTTTTGAAGAAAGGTATCGGAGTGCCTACCATCAAGCCAAAGTTGGTGTTACAAGAATATTAATTGTAGGAATCTCGTATTGTATAACAACAGATAATTATCATACCAGAGTGTGAGATAAAAGAAAATAATTTATGTATGTGACAATTTCAGGAAAGTAAGTAAGTAGCTAATTTATTTACTTTGAATAAATAGGAACGGCTACCGATACGAACATGGTAATAGTAAATCGTTATTTATAGAGTACTAATTATTGATAGTGTAAATATCACGAAAAGGTAATTAAAATTGTTATCTAGTTGCCTATTTTATACCTACTAACACTATGCAAGTTAAAATTGTTTTCTAATTTAACTTTGGAATGAGTAAATGAAACTCACCCGGCTTTGAAAATCCAAACAATGATAGCACTGGTACACAAAACAACACTTCAAGTGATCACTTATATCGCGTCACTGCAGACGAAGTTGACGTGGGACGCAGAGGCGGCCTTCTAGGGCGGCTGCGGCGTGGCGACTAGCGACTATGGAGCGCCCTCGGAAGACACGAAGTACGAGACGTAGCGGAGAAGAGCCTTCCCTCCGAAAATTCAGACATTTTCCATTCAGCGGAGACGTCACTACCAAACTGTAAAATGATTTTCGAAGCTGACTACCGCAGACCACCTAAGTCGATTGCTTCCAAATTGTAGAATTCATAGGCCATTTGCTTGCAAGTTTTTACGAAAGTAAATTAAAATTCGCACACACAAATTGATCGACTGTGTCATCCGGTGTCCACCCGGGAGACAATTTCAATTTAATTTACTTTCAAACTCATAGGTATTTGGTTTTTACCAGCATGTTACCTAGGTATAAAACTATGGGTTAATATCCTTAAATAACAACGTAAATATTTGTTTAATTATAATCTTTTCATATCAAATGTATCCTGAATGAATAGATTTTAAAAAAAGAATAGAAATAAACTATTTTAATTAGCTTAAATTGCGTATGTTTATTTATTCAACAATTTACACCTGTTTAAATATGGATAACAATCCTTGCATTATAATAACAATAATATGTGTTTAATTAAAATCTTTTAATGGATTCTAAATAAAAAAAAGATTTACAATTGCTTAAAAATATTTTATAGACATACGTACAGTCAACCACACGCCAGTTTACAGGCACGTAGGTGTTTTGTAGTTAAAATAACAACAAATCAACTTTTATTACGTAGGGAACAGAGGTGGTCTCCAGTTCAAAGTGTGGTAGTCTGACGTGCGGCCGTGTGTACCATGCTGGCCCACTGCTTGCCGCCCCCGTGACCGTCATTTCAAATAATATCTCTTCAATGTCAACGTGACAGCTAGGACAGTTGTTGAGCTAGTTTTAGCCAAATCTGACAAAAAACTAAAACTATTTTATATCATAGAAATGTTTACAATAACAAAATAAATACCAATAATTAGTGTTCTCTTAGACACTTTACCTTTTATTTACAATATAATTTCAATATTAAAAAAGCGGTAAAACGAAATGCATTTTTGTTGATCATCCTGTTAAATATTGCCAGGCTTAATTAAGTATTGCAGTCTTATTTTTAGCTTGATAATTTTAAATGGTACAACCGTTGGTACAGCAAATGAATAAGATATTATTGCACTTGAAAAAATTGACCTCCAGAGGCGGAGATCGATCCCGCGTTCCTTGTATATAATACCGGGCGATTGCCTAACCTCTCGGCCGCCCTGGAGTTGGCAGAGCTCGTCGAGTGCAATTATATCTAATATTTAGATTGCAAAAGTGAATGCTTATTACTTAAAAACAAAAATATTATGTAAGTATTAAAAATCAGAGATTTTTATTTCAATTACCTTAATAATATAGTTACTTAAAATGTACCTTTTGTAATGTAGGTACAACATTTGGGCGTATAACAACGTAATTATGTGGTCAAAAAACGTGTCCTTTGAAATCGTAGTTTTTAACCTAAATTTTCATAACGACTAGGCACCTATTACTTATCTACATCGATTTCGATGAATTATTTTCGGTTTCTTATTAATTCTTCGGCAAACTGTTAGAAAATATTTTAACAAATAATTGCCAATGAGCTAACCCACCAAAACACGCCAAGGTGTCAAATTCCTTTAATAATCAATTGTCGGAATTGCTTTTCAGACTTCACCACTCGTGTTTTAATATCAGCCTGTATTTTTACGGTTCCGTAGTTCTGACAAGTAATTATAGTTTCTTCATGTCTGTCTGTCTCTCTATCCGAGGTTTTGCTAAGAGACCGTTAGTAGTAGAAAGCTGTAGTTTAGTATGTACCTAAACCAATTACGCTGACAAAGTAATACAAAGAAATTTTTTTTTTTTGGGGTAGCTCTGTATGTGTCATAGTCGTTGAACTCTGGTGTTGGACATCTTTGCACCAAATACCACAATTGTTTAAAGTGACAAGTATTTGCTTGTTTAACGGGCTACTACGGAACCCTGCACTGCGCGTGGTCCGACACGCACTTGGCCGTTTTTTTTATTCGAAGATAACTCGATGGTGACACGTTTTCAATCTGTCTAATATTTTAAAGCTGCATTCGTTTGTTTGGTTGAACGTGCTAATCTCTAGAACACTGGTTCGAACTGAAAAAATATTTTTGTGCTGGATAGTCCTTTTATGGAGGAAAATTATAATTCATTTGTTAAGGAAGGCTACATCGCATCACGCTACGACCAGTAGGAGCGGAGCAATAATGAACAATGTTGCAAAATAGGAAAATATATATTTCTTTTGAGAAAACATGTAGAAAATAAACTTTGTAAGTACGGAACCCTCAGTGTGCGAGTCCGACTCGCACTTTCCCGGTTCTTTTAAAAACACTAATTTATTTTAAGATTATTTAATATTTAATGACTTCAAGATATTAAATAATTTATTACTTAAATATTATTGAATCGTCTTAATTTTTTCCTTTTATAATTCTTCTGGTCTTAAAAATCCAATTTGAATGAAGTTTTGAGCATACATCTGTACAGCACAGTGCATACAGAGGTTGTGTGCGTATTAGTAGATAATAATAAAATCAATGCATATTTTAAATGAACTAGCACGACTAATAATGCTGGTAAAGTCACAAGGGCAAACAATTAACGCAATGACTGATGCCGCAGTGCTAATAAATTGATTTCGAACTTGAACGCAATGTACAGGCAATTACATAATCTGTGGTACAGGCAATTACTGAGTTAGAGGCAGTAGAGGGGATGAGTTAACTTGCGACATGTTTAACTTCGAAATTTGACAAAACGAACATATCGTGTTGAACAAAACTTGACACAGAAAAAAGGGAAAAATAGGGAGTTTAGGCTAGATCTTACAAGGAAAGTTCAAAGTGCAACTTCGTTTCTTTATCGCGACATGAAGACTCGGATACAGATAACCTAACACCGGTATAATAAGCTGCATTTGTATTATATAGGGTAACATTGCAGAGGTGTCAAATCAGAAGCGACTCAGAATCAATAACTTTATCGATCAATGTAAAAAAATCATATTTTTTAATTAATATTCCTATCCGCTGTTAAAAATCGCACGCATGGGTAATTTCACTCATTCGTAGATAAATACGGACGAATGATATCTGCGAAAAATCAACAGAAAGATGCAATACTACATTAAGTTTATTGAATGTTAGAAATTCAAACCAGATTTTACGAATGCTTGTTGAAGAACTTTTTCTTCATAATGCATGAAATTAAGTATAATGTTGCATCCTATTTGCTTGATTTTAAAGTAGGTAGTACTAAGGTCAACGCAAATGTCTGGCCGGAACGCGATACGGCATTAGCACAGATTATATAATAGTTACTGCATGTCCTTATGCCAACCGCGTATTTAGTAGATACGTAAGCAAGCATGGCCAATTTTGGGAATAAGGTTTATGTGTTTACTCCGGATACGGTGTACGGTGTTTCTCTTTAATATCGGTCAATAACAACCCTTATATACAGTACGGTCGGTAACAACCCTTGCGTCCTAAGCTACAAACTTAAGTAGATACTTACTTACCTAAGCACTTTCTAATATTCCTGGGAGGAAGGGATTAATTAACAAAACCGACGAGACGAAATTTCTATCATAATTTAAAACTTCGGTTTTAAACTTATTTCACAAATATAAGGCGGCTGTCATTGTCTTGGTCGTTATCTCTTTAAATATCTGGGGGCGTGACCCACGCTAACGCGACATGGGCAAAAGGAACTAGCTATCTTCGCGGCGTATTGGTCACATTTCACAGTCATTTGTATGCATTCAGCCGTTCTGTGCGCGCCAATGAGCGTCGCGTGAATTACTGTGCTCTTTATTTATGCTTACAAAAGTTTTAGTAGTTTTAACGTACACATAAATAATTTTTGCGACGGATTACAGAGTATTACAATCTCTTCTTTAAATGATTTAAGCCCTGAACAGTCGCTGTATTGTGGTAATGTGCATGGGCAAAAGGAACTAGCTATCTTCGCGGCGTATTGGTCACATTTCAGTCATTTGTGTCCGTTCACTGCGCGCTAATTAGCGCAAATTGAGTTACTGCGCTCTTTAAGCTTAAGGAGCTTTTTAGTAGTTGTAACGCACACATAAATCATTTTTGCGACGGATAACCGAGTATTATAATCTCGTTTTTCTATGATTTAAGCTCTGAACAGTCTCCGTATTATGTTGATGTATTCACCCCGAAGGCATTGCCCGTACCCATCTAGTTTTGGGGTTAATGTTACTTTTGTTGCATTGCATTGATGGAATGTGCTCGAACTTGTGTCACTCGCCCCATTATGCTGAAATGTCCAGGGCAACTTTAGTTTAACAAAGATCGACATGGGTACAATGATTGGCGTTGTACTCATTTGTTGATGACCTTTACCTTCAAATATAATCTGGGTATACACTTGGTGGGTGACACTCTAGGGTTCCATTTTAGGTACTTGACATTTTTTGTTCCCCAGGGCCCTATTTCACCAAACGTGACAGGCGCGACAATTGTTTGTCACAAAAATTATCATTTTTTTAAAAGTTATTTCATTTATATATTTTACAATGGTTTTACTTATTCTATATTTTTCTTTTAACTTTAAAAAAATATATTAATCCATTCTCTATTATTTTTTCTGTATAAGAACCCGTCTAAATCGCTATCACAGCCGTACCTTTTGTTTGCACGGCGAAAACACTACAATTGTCACGCAAAACAGACACAGCTTCGATCTCATATCAATAATTTTTGACAATTCTACAAATATGTCGTAAAAATATTCCTGTTTCACAACTGTACTGATACTGACAATTGTCACATAAATGCTAGAAATGTTTACAATTTTAGCCGACATAAGTCACTGACATACGAGTATGTCGGTTTGGTGAAATAGGGCCCTGGTGTCCTCATGCATTTTACATTTTTTACACTCGCTGACCATCCAACAACATATCAAAAATTCTAAACTGCTGGACCGATTGTAAGGTTCTTTTAATAAGATTAATATTTATTTATTTCAGGCTACAGGCTACAAAGTAATACAGGCCCATAGGATAAATACCTTACAGACTAACATACATATGAAATATAAAATAAAAAAAACTAATCAAACACTATTTAACTAACTACACGAGCGACTAGATACGACGCGCGCGGTGTCGGCTGGCAGTTGTCCCCGGAATCTTCGAAACACGACTCCCTGCGGCCGGAAGTCCTCCGTCATGAAGGTCGCCAGATGATGGGTCGGTACTCTAACCACGAACGAACTAAAATTCACTTTGTGGCTAGATTCCAACCGTTCGACCCTCAGGGTGAAGTTGGACTTTCTTCGAACATAGTCGACGACCTCCTCTACCTTCGTCGACCAGTGACATCGGGACACATACAGTTGCGTCGAGCGTATTTCGGGACGCAGCGGGTGTTCGGGTCCAATCGTGCGGTGCCATGGTGGTTACGGTTTAAGTCTCTATTCACTGAGCTATGTCGTGGCAGCCAATAATTACGGCAACAATATATTTGATGTGAATGTGATGTGTATGCTTTATTGGTTGTCCTCAAATAAATAAATAGAAAAAGGTATTCAATTACATTTCGCTCACAAACCGTGTCATCCTTTGGGATTCGAACCCACAACCCTTCGCTAACTTGCAAACAAACAGATTATTTAAGTAATAAAAATAATTACAAGAAAAAGGTATGTTCAAACTAAGTGTTTTCTCATAAATTAGAGTGTGGAATGGAGAAGGCATGGAGGCAGTGGCAAACCACTCCATTAGAACATAATGAAAGGCGTTGAGAGTGGTAATATTTCATTCCTCATAATTTTCATTTATCCATGAGTGAAGTACTTAGTACGTGAGCAGTTTAATTTTCATCACAATACAATAAGTTCATCTAGAAATAGTAGTATCCATTAACACAATTTTACGGATTACTTCGCGATTTATTTACATTTTGTTTAAAACATGACGTTTCGAACACTAAAGCGTTCGTGGTCACAGGCAGACTGTATTATTTGCCATTACAAAGTTTCGAAAAATTAAACTACCGCCACTGATTTATATTATTTTCTTTTCTATTTACGCAGAAAGAGCTAACTGTGTCTTGAGATCTTGCAGTGCGAGGCGCTTGGGTTTTTGCTAGACTAGGATAAATATATATAGAAAGGAAATATGGGTTAATAATTAAATTTATTTAATTATTAATTCTTTTCAACGACAAAAAATACGGTGTCAATAAAGAAGATGAGTGAAAAAACAAAGTTAGTCTTCTATTACACAAAACTGAGTAGGTAAATATTTTGTGCTGTTTGTATTACTATGGAATTATATTTGCTGTTAAGGCCCAACTGTTCCATTGCGTTGTTGCTGCGCAGCTTCGCACATGGAAATAGTTTTTTTGCAATTTTATGAATAAAAACTTAAACAAAACAACAAAAAATGTATTCCTATAGTTTTCATTTTTGTGTACCTACTGAGGAACAGAATAAAAGGGTAGGCTCGGAACCGAGGAAAACATAATAAGTAGGTACTTGTATGAAACATGCAAAGAGGGCAAAGTTAGACAAAACTTCAGGAGGATTTTCTATCAAACCAAATTCATCCTATCGTGTTTCGAGATCCATAATTGTCATAACTATGCCCTGCAGATTCTGATAATACAGGTTTGAAACTCTCCTTATCGTATTCATATTATAAAAGAAAACTTTAAATCCAAATCGGACTACTATGTAAAAAGTTTTGCGTGGTTATACATAAAAAACGCGCTGCTCTTGAAAACCTCTTACGTTTTAAAAGTCGCTAAAAAAAAAAATTCAACGCCATCGTTTCTGACTGAGCTTCTCAAACATCAGCAAGGCATCGAGCATGTTTCGCCTTAAAAATCTCAATGGGTTACAGTGGTTTTACACTGACCCAAATCCGGTATTCTCAATTAGTATACATACATACAAACGGACGGTGGTTATTATAACTAAGCCCGGATTTTCAGGGCTAAATCGCAAACACACTTCAAGCGGCTTTGAATGGTTTAATTATGTACGGGGCCCATTAAATTAAATTCATAAACCTGCCTGAGGGACACAATACAGGGTGTTCGTGTAAACAGTCTAATCCTTTTAAGCCCATGCTAGTCCGGATTAGTTAATCCGGACTTGCGCAATTGAGCTTTCAACGCAGATCATAGGCCTTGCTCTTGTCCGGATAAGCTAATCGGCCGGGTGCAAAAGGACTTACCAGATTAGCTAATCCAGACTAGCTCAGACAGCGCACAGTGATTATTAAAGCTGAGAGACTGGGAAATATTTGGAATCTGCTATGTAACCATATAGTCACCTTTTTTGGATTTTTTAATTTAAATTAAATTTTAAGCCATAAGTTACCTAACGTGAATTTTACACTTCGGATCAACATTTTCGTAATTTAGTCAAAGTTACGAATCTGACTACTTCAGGCAGAACTTCAGGCATGAAGGTACAACGAAAATTTAGCTGCAAAAGAGAAATTCCAAAAAAAACGTTAACTTTTTTTATAAAAAAAAATTTTTGTTGTTTAGGTGGAAAATTCTCAAAAATTCAGAAAAAAAACATAACTCGAAAACTACGAAATATCGCGGAACATACATGGGGGTGATTCGGGTACACCAAGAGATACTCTATCTATGGACTTCCGCTTTACCATTTCTTGGGACACACTGTATTTGTAGCAACCAAAAAACGGAAAATCCTTCTTTGGTCCCATACAGTTTTAATAACGCTATTTTTAAAATATTTAAACGATGAAATTAGTTTAAAGGCTACTAGCAGTTTCCAGCGTCTTCGCCCGCGCCAAAAGTCGCATTTTCCAAACAAACTTTCATCCCCCATTTCACCCCCCTGGTGATTTTATATCGCGACAAAAACCAGCTTTTGTCCTTCCCAAGGTCTCAAACTATATCTGTACCAAATTTCATATAAATCGGTCCAGTAGTTTCGGAGCCTATTCAATACAAACAAACAATACAATCTTTCCTCTTTATAATATTAGTGTAGATTAACTAGAGAAAATCCATCCCGTGTTCTAGAGACTTTAGAAATCTATTCTAAAGAGAGTTTGGAACATAGTCAAAGTTATGTAGGGTAGGACTAGGAAATAATGAAATGCTACATTTAAAAAGCCGCAATTTGTAATTATTTTATGAGGAGTTTTAAATTGAAAATGCAGAAAAAGACTATGTGATATCTGACGGGCCGGATAGTCTTTTTTCCTGCATTTTCAGTTCAAATTTTCTTGTATACCTATTTCTATTAACGTTCATCTATAACAAATATTTTTCTTGCCAAATATTATTGTTGGAGAAGGGTAGTGAACTGGGCAGTAATATAATAAACAGAGACATAATTTCCAAGACGCGAATGTTGTTTGTTTTTATAGAGTGCAATGCCAAGCCATATCTTAGTAATAATATTTCAAGCAAGCGTCCAAAATTAATCATGGTAGGATGATAGCGGTGTAAAGCGAAGCAGATGTTTTTTTTATATTTTATACTTGACTTACTCTGGTTAGAATCCTAGGTCGGGCCGGAACATCGAGCACGTAACCTATAGAGGCGATGTAAGTGCAATATTCCTCAGAAACTTAGGCATCGTTCACACCAAACGTTTTGTCTGCTGTAAAATCGTTCACACGGAATTGACAATACGCCATTACATTACTGCCGATAGTGTATTATTCATTATTATTATGGCTGATAGTAGGCAGGCTTACAGTCGACGGCGGACAATATGTTTGGTGTGAACGATGCCTAATCAGTGCTTGGTACCTACTGATACGACAAGTGCCAAATGAAGCGTTTATTTTATAATCGATATTATGAAATATGAGATATTTCGGTTTTGATTGTAAGTCAAAGTCAAAAATATTGTTTATATATTTGCCGTCGTGGACGAAATTGGGCTTGGAGAATATTTATTGTTTGACAAGGTCAAGCGCGACCTTCCTGCGGTCGCCAGAGGTGCGAGGGCTCGCACGCTAGACGTCAGCGGGTCACAAGTGATGTTGCGGTGAATGGATTTGCTTTACAATCGCGCGAGCCGCTTCTTAGCCCTCACATGATTCGCGGAGTGCAAGGAAAGTCGCGCAAGAACTTGCCCGAGTATAGCACTTATAGCCATCGCACTTGCAGGAGTAACAGGGAGTGTCATACAGCGACACTCAGGGCTCATTCACACGAGATCCGTCATTGACGATTCGTCAAAATATACGATACGTCATGACGGATGGACGTTCACATTGCATACCGGATCGTGTTTTTTCACGATTCGTCAAAATATTTAAATTGGTGGCATCAGCGGATCCGTCACAATCAATTCACGATTCGTGATTTTTAAAAACACGCTACTAGATTCAGATCGTCAAATAGGACAAATCGTCATTTTTCACGATTCGTGATCCGTGTGAAATGGGCATTCAATTATCTGTGGTTACAGGTATGGCAAATCGTCATTTTTCACGATTCGTGATCCGTGTGAAATGGGCATTCAATTATCTGTGGTTACAGGTATGGCAAATCGTCATTTTTCACGATTCGTGATCCGTGTGAAATGGGCATTCAATTATCTGTGGTTACAGGTATGGCAAATCGTCATTTTTCACGATTCGTGATCCGTGTGAAATGGGCATTCAATTATCTGTGGTTACAGGTATGGCAAATCGTCATTTTTCACGATTCGTGATCCGTGTGAAATGGGCATTCAATTATCTGTGGTTACAGGTATGGCAAATCGTCATTTTTCACGATTCGTGATCCGTGTGAAATGGGCATTCAATTATCTGTGGTTACAGGTATGGCAAACCAAACTGGTTGAAACTACGGATCGTCTTGAAGAGCGCGCCTTTTAATTAGAGCTGCATAAAAGTATTTCCTCTTTGAGACGAGAAACCTCGCAAAATACATTTTTACTTCAACCTGAAGTCTTTGATGTAAAAGAACAGCTCTTATGATGTTTTAACCGCCTTTTTGTAATTTTGTTCAAAAGTATGTCTGCGCGAACTGTAATTTACAATTTGAAAAGGCAAGAAGCCTTTTAAAATATTAATTACAGTTTACTTATGCAATAAAAGATTCATTTCTGGAGACTAAAGACGCGTGGGAAATACCTACTTTATTAATTACCTTTAATTACCCATGCTATTACTTAATTATATTCATCCGATTCATGCGGATTTATTACACGCGAAGGAATAAAATTGAACATTATTTTCGAGTACTTTTGACACGAGTACCTACTGTTTGACTTGTCTTACCCAATGTCCTAATTATTCTACGAAATTTACCGATAATTTGATAATTAAGCCTAGTATAGAGATAACAACACGTATTTAATTTTTAATCAGCCAGTTTAGCATTATTTGACATATTTTGTATAGGATTTTTTTCAAATTAACCATCAATCGATGTTGACCGGTTGTTTAAGCATTGGTGAACACGGGGCTTAAAGTGCTATTTAAACCGATGACAATTTTATAGTTGGATAATAATAATTGTACTTAATTTACAAGCATGAAGGAATGATATGGCGGCAATAATTACATATACCGGTAGGTATTACACAAGTAGTAAAAATGACAAAGTAATGGGTTCCTATTCTGCAAAGACCTGTCGACGCTGCAAATTGCCCGAGCTCTAAGTGCATACTCATAATACGATAATACTAGTGGAGATAGAAAGCTCGGTTTATTTTATTCTTACGAACATACTTAGTCGTATTCGTCCATACTCATTTGCATAGATACGAATCCTCTATACATATTTAGGATTGTCCAAAAGTGATTATATCTAATTATTAGGTAGACAGTAACCTATCTGCCATTGGGCTTGATTTGAATATGCCCTGTCTAATATAGAATTTAAGTTCAGTCTCTCTCTTTTTTTGCCAAACAAACGAAAAAAGACGGACTTTAGAAACGTCAGACAAACAGCTGTCAGTTGTGGAAATCAAAAAATTCATAGACTTTAAAAGGGATGTTTTTCGATGACGATTAAAGTTTTACGAAAAGAAGCAAAATCCTATAAAAATACGTTAGAAATCACATCACATAATTTGACGTTTGTAAATTATTGTAGTTTATCTTTTTTCGTTTGCTTATCAGGGAAAGAGAGAGACTGAACTTAATTTAATATTAGACAAGGCACATTGGAATCGAGTCTAATATTATTGTTTCTATGTTTAACTACTAGTGGTTGCCCGCGTCTTCACCTGCGTGAAAGTAAGCTTTTTTATATAAACTTTAATTCCTTATTCCACCCCCTTAATGTTTATATATCAACAAAATATAGCCTAGATGTCCATTCCAGGGTTGCGAATTTCAACCAAATTTCATCTCAAACGGTTCCGATAAAACAGACAGACACACTTTTGCATTTATAATTTTAAACTCGTATTATGGTTTTCAGGGGCTCCAGACGTCGCGCTCCAGTAGTTTTCTCTACATACCTACATGCATACCTACTGTTTTTTCAAAGTCGTATACCTGATGTCTGAGGGTCGTGATCTTTATGTGGAATGAAACATAAACTACGACTTTAATTTTTTCACATTTCTTATGAAGTGGTTTGCCTTCTCCATTTCACACACAAGCAATCTAACCTAATTTTTGTGAAGGAAATAAATAAACTTTTATTATTATTAATTTATCGCGATGTTTTTCTCTACTATTAGGCTGCATCTTTGAAAAAGTCTGTACTTAAGTTTTTATACAAACTCAGTGGTACAGGCGGGGATCGAACTCATGACCTCACGGATGAGAAGTGAAGTTCACACCGCTCCGCGCTCGGCTATGGCATCTTTTTTACCGACTGAATAGGTATCTCCTTTATATCACGCTATAATATTTATTGTCCGTAAACAAAACCTTCTGCATCTCTTACTCAATTGTGCTAAGTACTTAAGTGTTTTCTGCTAACAAAGACAAAATGTATGCAAAAATGGATATGAATGTGCTTGAATCAACTCTGCAACTAAATACCTACGACAAATGGATGGGACGACAGTTAATTGGGTGTTTAGTACTGGTTTGATAACCTACTTAAATTATTCAAATGAACAACAGAAAAATTATAACCAAGTAAGCTACGTTGAATATTTAAGTAGGTAGGTAGGTACTTTAAATGTTTGGACAGTATTGAATACCAAACATAGCTACTAACAAATAACAGAAATACATATAAAAGCATAGCATAAAAAGTCACATTTTCTGAAAAGACTTATAAAATTTAGGATTCATTCTAAAGATATTATTCCAAACTACATAAACTTCTACTTTCTGCGAAAATATTTTTATTTTAAATATTTTATATCTTACATTAAGTATAAATGCCATAGGATGCACTACGCCATACAAAATCAAAGCCCAAACATGGCACATGTTATTATTCACCTTATGAAGCTTCAACTGGCTAAGTTCATACATTGCCGCTTAAGCTTCAGCTATTTAAATTGTCATGTGTAATTACGCAGCAAAGGATGACGACACTACGTCATATGTCCAATATCATTTACTTCTTCATTCATAAGCCAATAATACGAACAAAGAAGTAATGGAGTAGATTGTTTGTTCATGTTTTGTATGAAATTAAGTAACTGATGAAAGTCATGATTTATATTTTATTTACTACTTTTCATAAAATTAGGTATATTATGTGTATGAGAATACGAGTATTTTTTAATGAAGACACTTTCATAATAATCATATTTCTTCATTTCTACTATACAGGTCCAAACTTGTCATACTACAACCAATAATAATTATATTGACACAATTCACCAATTCTGGGTAGGTACACTACAACTACACTAAACTACAAACTAACCTAACCTAACTCATTGAAATGCGGGGATGGTTCACATTTCGATGCTCGACAATGACACAAACGATAATGTACAAAATTGATTTTGAGGTAAAATATTCTATAGGTACTATAGTACACACACACCAACAACATGTTCCACAGGTTTATAAGAAGCATAAGGCTACTGCCACAGGTATTAATTTAGTTAATTAATGAGTGTAATAGTATTATAATCGGATTACTAAATTATTCTATTGAAAATGTATCTTATGCTTTGAACATTACGTTATTATTTATCTGCAGCTGTTTTTATTGTTAGCACGGTTTAAAAGACAAGAGTTCCAGCAGAAATTACCATTTATAAAACACTTTTTTTCGTCTTTATTTTAGTTACAGTTATTTATTATAGTGTGGTTTTATGAAAATACTTTGATTTACTGCTAAGGTAGCTAGAAGGTTCTCTTCTAAACAGTTGGCTAACTTAATTTAAAAATGAGGTGAATAAGGTAACCTAGTTAAGTTCAGTCGGAAGTACGTCAAGGCATACATTTGAACTACAAAAACAGCGTTTATCATGTAAGGAGTAGAAGCGGTATCAAGGTCAACACGTGTAGTCTGACTTGCGGTGTGTAAGTACACTCGGCTCACGTCAGACTACCCCACTTTCACTTTAAGACCTACGTATTAACTACGTAATAAAAGCTGTTTTATAGCTCACATGTAACCTGACGTACTGCTGGCTGTACTAAAATTAAAAACTGTTTCTTTAGTCTAGGTACTCGTTATACCTAACTTCTACATTGGATTTTACCGATGACTAAGATATATGACAGTTAGACAACAAGCAAGTGAAATACAACATAAAAACATTGGCTGGGTGCCCCGAATACTAGCCTAATTATTGTAGCCTTTTTGCATCTACATCCCTTTACGTGTAGTGTAATACCTACATATCAGATTCAGAAAAAATATACGAACACACAACGCTATATTTTCCCTTCTCGTAAAACTCATCGTCCTGGTTTATTGCGATAAATTTGCTTCATTTTCTTTACAAACATAATTTTGTGGAAACCTAAAAACTCAAGTATTTTGTTTAACAAAAAAAAAATTCACTGGCGACTCCATCCTTAAAATTGACTTTGTTCCGATGACGTCACGTATTTTGTTTCATTTTAGCTTTGGGTGTGAAAGTGATAGAAGATTGGCAATGTTTTACGTAAATAAATTAGAAAATTAAATATTAAAGCAGGTTTCAAGTATTATTTCGGTTTCAAACCTTATCAATAATATTTACCTACCGATGAAACGTCATTCCATATTTTTTACGATTTATTGAGCTGTGATTTTTGCAATTTTTGACGACACACTTAGGCATGTTTATTGTTTGACGGACCACGCGTCATTAGATACTTAATCGGCTTAAAATGGCGATCCGGCCGATTAGAGCATGTGCCATAGCTGTGAGTGTGATGAGATATCCCTATATATATTAAATCAATGATAAATGCTATAATATTATTCCTTTCTTACTAAGTACAATGTTGTTATATTTAATTTACAGATAGAAATTAAAGATTATTAATTTGTTTCACTTAAAGATTTTTGCATATCTTTGCAGAAAAAACAAAACCTTGTTTATTTTCGGAAAAGAACGATCGTTTTAGCGCGCCGCAGTGCCAATCTTTTGTCACAGAGTAGGTATTAAGACCCCTTTCATTAAAAAGTTAGAGTGGTTTATAGACTAGTCATTGACACGAATGCAGACGATTTCTTCAAACTCTTTTGCTCCTCATAATAGGTTACACGTGATCTCGTGTTATAACGTAATTGTGCTTCGAATACATTTTGTTTTGCTTGCCATTTTAGTCGGGTTACACTGATGATATAGTAGACGTTGCACTAATAACTTAAGGTAGGTAAGTACTTATGTCCTCCTAGCCGATTTCGACTACGGCGGCCTATCTCAACAGAGATTAGCCAACTGCGCAGGACATATAATAGTGCACAAGTGTGTGCGCAATATACAGGTGCACACTCTGTTTTTTCACTCTTATAAGTCGGTGATACGGCAGTCTGACATGACCGTAGAGAGAAGTACTTATGAAGATTACAGCGAAACTGAATAAATCTTGAATAATAAATAACAAACAATTTGGTAGCCTATTGTATAAAAATTGTTACACAAATAACTATAGTGTAGTGGTTCGCGCCCCGGACTTCTAAACCAGGCGGTTGCCGATTCGAATCCTTCAAGGGGCAAATGTTTGTGTGATGAGCACGAGCATTTGTTCCTAAGTCATGGATGTTTATAAGTATATAAGTATGTCTATCCGTTATCCTAGTCACCATAGCACAGCTCACGCTTAGTTTGGGGCTAGGCAATTGGTGTGTTTGTTGAAAAAAAATATTTATTATTATAGTTCCTAGTAAAAAGGTTCGTTTTATTAAAATTAAAAATTTAAATTTATTTGTAAGTAAACGAAGTTTGGTTATGTCGATTAAAAGTAAAACTCAACTTAGTTTTTTCAGTGGAGAACTAGCTAGTCGAGGTTTACGAAAATCAAAAACAACCTAAGAATGAAATGACTGAATTTAGTAACGCAGTACGTAACGCAGGCATTGCTTACCTAATGAAGTGGGTGTAGGTTAATTTGGATATTTATCAGCACGTTTAGAAGACAAATTGCCCCGAAATACACAATCTAATTCAAAGCGTGGAGGATAAGGCTAAATATGTTACAGTTTGATATTTTGGATAATTATTTATTTTAAGACTCAATTCATAAACGGAGTCAGGTGTGATTATTATTCTGGCCAAATGCGTGGAGTTAACATAAAAACCATAGAGATATTTACCCCAAAAAAAATATGCTTTGGTCAAGGTCAAGATTCAATAAAATCATCCAAACCACAAATTTTCATACAAAAATTAATCGAACATGTCGTTCGGTGGGGCTTGAACCAATCACCTTTCGCTATGCGGGCAATTGCTCTTCCAACTGAGCCACGGAGGACTTTAGTCAGCGCCAGTGAGACGGAGTATTTCATTAATCCTGGCGTCTTACCGGACGACACAGTCGATCAATTTTTGTATACAAAATTTACTTTCGTAAAAAGTTGCAAAGAAGTTGATTAAATTTTTAAAATAATTAAACCACTAAAAACTCCAAAATTACCAGAAGGAAATAAATACAATACACTAAGATAGTACAGGCTGGTACTTAGTATAGCTGGCTGCGTTAGATTCGATGAAAAAAAGGGCAAAACACATTTTTGGGGACACTGAACTTTCTGAAAATAAGCTGCAGAGCCTCAAACAAAGGCGAAAGGTAGCGTACCTCAGTGTAACTCTGGCTACATCCTGCCGAATGTGCGAAGGATACGAATGATTATCTGCCTCGCCCAATGGGTGACTAGTAAAGAATGCCTTAAGGCATTAAGGCTGCCATTTGTACCTTTTTTTTTTAGTGCAATAAATAATAAGCAAATTGCACGTATTGATTCCGCCGGCCCCTTATTTCTATAAGGACTCAAAAACTAGCCAGGGTTTCCTCCCTTATATCGGTGTTATATGAGTATGAAAACGTTTTGTATATACGTTCTTCTTGCGTACAATTCTTTAGCCGAGTAGAATTCGTTTCTGGCTTAAGTGTTCCCCTTTACACACACAACTATTATCTGTATAACCGTCAAGAAAAGAGTGAATAGGTTGTTACTAGTCAGACCTACTTACATGACCTATTCACGGCACGGCCTCATCATGGTGGTGAGATTGCGGTCAAATGTCTGACTATAATATTTTTGTTAATCACAATTTTTTAAATGTTTGCTTTTCTTTTTTGCGTTGGGGTTTTTTTAATTTGTTATTTTATTTGGCAGTAAAGATATCCTGATTTTTAAATATGTTATTTTCATACGCCATCGCTAGTACCTAAGTTGTATTGTCATACTATTATAATCGGATACTATAAAAATGTTTGTGCCTACACGGTTTCACAGATGCCGGTGTATTTATTGTAGTTTTACTGGGCCTCTATAGTTTGTTCGTTCACAGTGACTGTTCGGAAATAGATGTGACCCAACGTCATTTGCAGAAATATGTTCTGATGACGGATTGACACACTTCGTAATTGTGAAAGGAATAGCGCTTAACTAGCGTAAAAAAGAAATAATACTTACTTACGAATTCGTTTCCCTCCGAATTAAAAAAAACGTGGGCCGGTGAAGGATCTACCTCCTAGTGGTCCATCCCGGGCAACCGGTAGGGTCCGTTAGGCGCCGCCTGGTAGCTCCCACCGGTACAACCCTCCCACCGGAGCCCAGCGTCAAGCAGCTTGCTGTGTTCCGTCACTGAGTGGGAGTGCCAGTACCTTCTGGGTAAGCTCGCTCCACTGTTGACTCTGTCTACGCCACGTTTGGTGGCGCTAGTTTACAGTCAAGAGCAAACCCATTCTAAATAAGAAAAAGTGATTTTGAGATTAAGTGTTACTCTTAAACCCCTGGGAGGTGCTTGTGGCGCAGTGGCGGCAGCGCTTTGGTAGTGATACCAAAAGTTAAGCAACCCACGGCGCGGTCGTGATTAGATGGGTGACCATTCCGACCATTAAAGTGACGAACATGACAAGCATCTCCGTTCTTCAGAAGGCACGTTAAGCTGTTGGTCTCGGCTAATATCTGTTGGTATTAGTCGTTAAGCCTAGTCAGAGGCCCTAGGGCGGCTTGATATCATCTGACAGTAAGGTTTGTCACTTGCCTTACAGACACCCCTCCACCAATCCGCAATGAGCCCGCGTGGTGGAGTATGGCTCGTACCTCCTCATAGTTGAGGTGAGGCCTTTTCCCAGCAGTGAGATCTAATAGGCTGACTTTACTTAAACCCCTATTCGTTAGATTTCAAAAATACCAGTGCAATTATAATTCAAAGCAAGATTTTTAATATATAAACTACAAAGACGCAATCTGGGCCCGGCTTTGGTCAATATCCTTTGAGGTCTCCATCCAGCCTTCTAATAACACATTACGACATGTTACTTGACATGGACATGTTCTCATCTGGTTCACATGTGTAGCAGCTTAGGGCTTGTTTTAAGTTATATCTGTTTCAAATCAGAATTGGATTTACTAGCTTTCATTTGAAAACTAAATGCTATGATAAAAAAACAGCCCTCCCCCACCCTTTTTCATTTACGTGCGCCATTTACAGATTTTATATGACGTATGTCACAATTGTACATATATGTACCTATCGAATTCAACGACATTTTATAGGTCAAAACGGTCCAACTAATTGTTTGAGATGTAAAGTCAGCCTATTAGATCTCACTGCTGGGAAAAGGCCTCACCTCAACTATGAGGAGGTACGAGCCATACACCACGCGGGCGCCAGTGCGGATTGATGGAGGAGTGTATGTAAGGCGAGTGACAAACCTTACTGTCAGAAGTTATCAAGCCGCCCTAGCTAGGGCCTCTGACTAGGCTTAACGACTAATACCACAGATATTAGCCGGGACCAACTGCTTAACGTGCCTTCCGAAGCACGGAGATGCTTGTCATAGACGTCACTTAAATGGTCGGAATGGTCACCCATCCAATCACGACCGCGCCATGGGTTGCTTGACTTTTGGTATCACTACCGAAGCGCTTCCGCCACTGCGCCACAAGCACCTCCTGTAGTTTGAGATGTAGGACGTCCTAAAGAAGTGTACCACAGTATGTCTATTTCTTCATCCTACGTAATACTTATATATATGTATAAGTACTGAGCCCTCCTCTGAGTACTTATCTATACTGTATAAAAATTGTTTGAATACAGCGAGATAAGAAGATATGTAAATTTTTGAACATAATGAAGACAGCTGCTGTTAAGGGAAGAATCACGTTGGCTGCCTTGCCGAAATGCCGAATAATTTCAAGCGTAAATCGTGATGTAAAATCAGTGTTTTATTTTTATTTAATTTTTTTTTGGGATTTGCTAAAACTTCTAAGACATAAATTCAAATAAATAGTTTGACTAATTATTGACATTGAGTGTGCTTTATGGATAAACAGTAAATAATAGGTTTTTTCGGTATAAATATAGTAGGTTTATATTTATATGTATAATTTCGGTAATAGGTTCGTAATTTCTGTTTTTAATCTCAATAAAACTATTAGGGGCTATGCACGTGACTGAAGATGACGGTTTTATGCCTGATTTCTAAAGAATTAATAAGCGATTTATTTATACAATCTGTTACCTCGATAAATAAACCGCTGTTAAAATGCAGTACCACATAAATCGGGCATTAGTATACTACCAATAACCTTACAACAGTCAGGACAACAGTAGGCGTTTCGAACCGACGTTACCCATATAGGTATGGTACCTAAAGCAATACAAAACTAATGAGCTATGAGAGTTTAGAGATGTAGAGTTTTTCGCACAAATGTTAGACACATCGTACCAATAAAGCATCGTTAGTATAACACCATCGCACAAACGGACTATCGACAGACCCGTGTTCGATATAATAAATATCGAATCATCAACGTTTAAAATCTGATAGGAGAATCCACTGAATTGACTCTGAAAATGAACAGCGCGATGTAATCATTCTATTTCATTTCGTAATTAGATCATTTTTAAGGAGTCTGTATCAAACGGCAACCTTTATAATTTTAAATGAGTCCATTTGATATTGGGAGTTGTGATAGCCATTTCTAGGGTTTCGTACCCAAAGGCACAGAATAAGTACTAGTACTCCGTACAGAAGTATGACTTTGCAATGAAATTCAAAGAAATATCTACTCAATGTTGTTAAGGATATGGTGTAATTCAGTTCGCCTCTGACTCAAGCACATTTTCGTGTAGCCACCTACAGAAATACATTGCAAGATAATTTCATTCTTATAACTCTGAAATATGATTCATAATACACTAAACCTATTCAGTGACGTACTATCACGCAACGCGATAGGGTTGACTGCCACAAGAAGCTAGTAACGCCATCTAGCGCATCTTTCTAGGACTTTATTCACGCTCGTCCAACCAGCAACCTAGTGTCGCGCACCGCCGGTGAATAAAACGCGGGAGCGTGTCGCTGCCGGCTAGCGACACCCAACTTGTTTAGTCCCTTACGTAGGGGTCACCGCGCGTAGGTAAGTTTCTGCTACCTACGCGGGATGATACACAGGCCTGCCAAAGGGTAAAAATAAGTCCCTAGTGCTAAGCTTCCTGTCTGTCTATGTCTGTCTGTCACCAGGCTGTATCTCATGAACCGTGATAGCTATACACTTAATTTTTTTACAGATTATGTATTTATATTTTATACGAACGTCTTGGTGTAGTGGTTCGCGCCACGGACTTCTAAACCAAGCGGTTGCGGGTTCGAATCCCGCAAGGGGCAAATGTTTGTGTGATGAGCACGTGCAATTTGTACCTAAGTCATGGATGTTTATAAAAGTATTGAAGTATGTCTATCCGTTATTCTAGTCACCATAGCACAAGCTTACGCTTAGTATGAGGCTAGGTTATTGGTGTGTTTGTTGGAACTATTTATTATTATTAATAATATATGTCACAACAAACATTTAAATATTAAACCCTAATAAGACGTGTAATCGTTGTACCTACCTAACGGCAACCTGGGTTGCTTAAATATAGAGTTCTCGATTTTCTGATCCATTAACTCGCTACGGTATCGACGCCCTTAAATACTACGGAACCAAGTTGCTCCGAAAATACCGTGTCATTTTGCCGGTCCGCTTCTGCCTGGATTTAAAAAAGTACATTTTTGTTTTATGTGATGAATTTATTTTGCGTCTATCTGGTGCCACAAACGGCGGACGGTTATTATAATATGTGTATTATGCAACATAATAATTGTAATTTACTTAATCTTGTTTCTAATAACCACACGGTTTTCTACCACCTGTTTATTAAGTTTTGCGGCATGTAACCAAACAGGTTTGGTGTAATAACACTAGGTTTTTCCTGCCACTGCCTTCCGTGTGTAAAAATATAGCTGCACTTAGATTATCCTGCATAGCTTTGTGACCTATGATGTTGGAGTGCAACTGATTAATTAATTGCAAACTAGAATTGATTGCTAGCACGCAGCAGGCTTAACGCGATGTTATCATAAGTTAATTAACAATTCAATTTCGCCCGAATGGCCTAGTTTGTTGGTGTTATTTTTCGGGATATTGACACCTATGATCCGGCTATTTGAAAACTAATTAACTAGGTATCATTGAATCTCTTTTTTGTAGGCTATTCTAGAAGATAAAGGCTGAATATGAAACAGTGAAGAGAGTTTTAAAAAAATAATTACCAAATTATTGATCGAAATGACACCTTAACATCGACTTTACAAAGTCCTTAGAATTTTTTGTTTAAAATAGCAATCAAAACAAAATTAAAGAACATTCTTTTTGCTGTATTAAAATCTCAATAATTTTAAAATTTCAACAGCGCTAACTTTACAGCGATTTACATCGGCAGAAGATTGGAGTCGCACATTTAAAATATGCCAAGTCAGTTTCCGGAGCGGTCCACTATTAAGCATATCACGCAATCTTATCTACCTATTGCACTGCAATTGACTCAGACATACATTCATACTCACAAGACATGTGTGACATTGAGACCAACAAGCTAGGTTTTCTTAACAAGTTCTTAGAAACTGTTCGAGAAATCTAGGAAACTCCTGAAATGATTCAATAAGTGCAATACAAGATAATTACACTGCACGAATATCGATTAGTATTACCATTTTTCACGAAAATCTTTTTGGAAGTTTCAAAATGCAGTTAAAAATAAAATTTAATGGACAAAATGTCCTGATGATCATTAAATTGTATAAAATTACCCGTTAGTACGCATGAATCTAAAATATGCTACGAGTCTGCCTATTAAATAAAATAAAAAAGTAAACATAAACATTATAACGTAATAAACGCTTAAACCAGGCTTTTCTTTAAATAAAAACCTTCCTGACTCAGGTTGTTCAACGCCATCTGGCGGATTTTTAAGTGCTGATTTATGACACTAAAAACTCTCATTGTAAACTAACACCCCGTTATTCTAAAAACTTAGTATCGGGTTTAATACAGGACTCAACTATTAGCTAGCCAATTAGAAAAGCGCTTCTCTATTAGGTTGTGTCATGAATGTGTCATTCATTTCTCTGTTGTCGGCTAATATTTACACCCATTTTAAACCTGGTCTAATTTTTTTGTAATAACACCGACAGTCTTCTTTAATATCTGCGTTTTTTTTTAATTGCGAATAAGCTAGACCTTTCTTTTAATAATTTATTTTATTATCAAATAAATAAACTATAACGGGGACATGGAAAAGTAAAAAATAACACACAAAAAATGTGTACATAAAACGTTTATTATTTTGGTTTTAACGAATAAATTAGGCGTCATTAATGTTTATTTATACAGGATGTCCAGTAAATAAAGGAT
Source organism: Pyrausta nigrata (assembly GCA_949316185.1). Taxonomy (NCBI): domain Eukaryota; kingdom Metazoa; phylum Arthropoda; class Insecta; order Lepidoptera; family Crambidae; genus Pyrausta; species Pyrausta nigrata. Next base: position 13,495,301 of record OX438944.1, on the reverse strand, counting down.
AATCTCATAACTTCAGTTTAGTCATGTAAAACAGTTATTTGCCAGATGTTTACGCGTTCACTTGAAGTCTTCTATCCATGTTCGAGATTTAAATGTACATTTGTTGTTTAATTCCCTCAAGTTATCTTTTGACTTGAAATGTCAAAAGATCCCTGAAAAATAACAGAAATGAAATCAAATTGAATTTCGTGAAACTTGCAAAATAATTGCTTAAGTTATAAAAAATAATTATAACAGAAATGGAAAATATATATTGTTATCGATAATGGATATCGATGATAAATGAAACTAGAATTCGTCCATACTTTGTGTAATTGATCCACCAATAGCACGATTTACATAGGTATCACACACACGTCTTCCACACAAGGAGTCTCAGCCAGCTCTGCCCGGCACAGGACGGTTCCGCCCGCGCCTCGGCACCTCTGCTGACACCGCGATTGCTAACACGGCCATACTGACCCCAGCTTCGTCCTCGAAGCTTTAGAATACCTGAAACTAAACAACCGTGATAGAGGGGATTACCATCCTCTAACACCAGCCTGACTTTATTGTCAGAAATACTGTAGCCTGATTTTGCAATTATAGCCTGCCTGACTTTTAGCCAGAGAATTATCAGCCTATATTAATTAGCCAGAGACCTGTCAATCTGACGTTTTTGGCCAAAAATGTACGCGCCTGATGGCACTACTCAGATTTGTCTGACACACCCATAGTCAGAGCAACAATCAACAACCTGACCTAGCCAGTCAGAACTACCTGACCTAACCAGTCAGAAGAACTACCTGACCTCCCTAGTCAGAATAATATCAGTCTGATGGAGAACATGTCGACCATTCCAATCCGAATCATAACTACCTGACCAACCAACTCAGAATCATAACAACCTGACCAATCAAGTTAGAATCATAACTACCTGACCAATCAATTCAGAATCATAACCTTCTTAGTCGGACTTTCACAAGCCTGATATAATCAATCAGAATCATAACTGCCTGATCTAACCAATCAGAATCTGAACAGTTTGATCTAGACAATCAGAACCAACAACAACCTGATCTAACAAATCAGAGTCATAACAACCTGGTCTAGACAATCAAAATTATAACAGCCTGATTTGTGCAATCAGAATCGCCAACAGCCTGACTGATCTACCAATCAAAATAATAACAGCCTGATGTCACTAATCAAAAGCACATTAGCCTGATTTAGCCCATCAGAATAACAACAGCCTGATTAAGTAATCAGAAATACAACAACCGTAGACAATCAGAACCACAACACCCTGATTTAATAGTCAGAATTACCACAGCCTGAACTGAACATCAAACAGCCTGATGATGTAAACAATCAGAATTACAACGGCCTGATCTTACCAATCAAAATTATGTCAGCCAGTTTTAAATTCAGCCGGAAATTTCTACCAGTTAATTCTACTTTTCACTCCGTGAGTGCTGCCATCGGTTTGCCCAACTTACTCCAGAATCGACCATTACAAGTTAACTTACTAGCACTTAAGACTATGCTCTGCCTTTTAGATCGTCACCCAATAGCAACCGTGCATATGCATGTGTGACTTTCAGCTGCTAATCTCACCTACCTACGTGAGAAAGCCCGTGCTTATGCACGTACGTACGGCTCTTAGGCCCTGCCGCCTCTCATCAGCCTTTATGAAATAGCACCCGTGTCTATGCACACTTGACCTTAGGCCCTGCCGCTCCTATCTCTGAGATAGCATCCGTGTTTAAACACGTAGATCATTAGGCCCTGCCGTTACTCCTTTTAAGGTAGCATCCGTGTCATTGCACGTATGACCACTTGGGTCTTGCACTCCTCTCACCAGCCCACGTGAGATAGCTTTCCACAACCACACAGCATCGTTGACTTGTAGCCAAACATTAACTCATTTTGAGTTCTGCCATAGCTCATTGACTGAATAATATAATTTTTAACTGCTGTGTCAATTTGAACATCTCACTAATCCAATTTGGATTCTCTCCGAAAATAGCGTTCACCTCCCATTGAGACGCTCTGCCTGCCTTTTAGCAAAAATGTTTTTTGGCTTTTCGGATAATCATGGAATCTTTCAGCCACCGCTCTAGCAGTAAAACAACACCGACTTCCTGTCATTAAGTTCCGCTCTTCCACGATAGTAGCATCGTTTTTCAACCAGAAAAACTTACTTCGATTTCCACACAGATTGAATTCTGCTGATAACATACACACCAGTTTTCATCACACATGATCAATATACGCCATGCTTTGCCAGGTTGTTCAGTTTTTAGTTTATCCGCCGGCACCTTTCCAAGCTTTGCTTGTTTGTATTTTATCAGCCGATGTCGTTATCAAAACGGTCATAATGTACACCAACCAGCATCCACAAGTAAGTACTCAACCGATATCATAAACGTAATCGTAATATTATTAACGATCCACCAGCATCCAAGCCAGACATTCCTTTAAAGTCGCATTGTACCGTCATAATAATTGCAATTGCCAAAACACGATTATAATCGTCTTCAGTTTTATTTAAACTTTATTGAGAGCTTTTCTTTGTCTTCAAACATTCACTGGTATGTCAGCCACCGTAGCGATGGTAATGTTTTCATAGAACCGACCCATTGTTTATGTTAGGGGCCCCGATCTCCTTATGCCTAGTAGTCATGTGACGTGTCCAGCTAACTAAGTTTCAACTTACAATTAAATCTTCTATCCAGCCTCACCGCACCTAATAACAAGGGCTCTTTGTTTCTCCGCCGTCAGTATGTGACGAGTGAACTTGAACTTGTTACTATGCCAATGCTTCGTATAACGCACCGTCAAGTCCGGAAAAACTACTGGGTGTTACTATTTAGTTTTCGTGACATTTGTTTGTATTTCTGTCTTGTAATATTTTGCTGCGTTGCATTTCAGTATAGCTAGGATGCTATGTCCAATACCACCATGTCACTAGATGTTCTTTATTGCTGATGTTCACACCAAATCGAATTTCCTTTCGATTCTTTTCCTCATACGAGTCTAATGTCTTCTCTGCCGTTACTCATAAAACTCAATGCATGTCTGCCATCCTTGGGTACGACTTTAGTACATACATCTTTCTATAATCGTTTTCAGAGTCACCTTTTCGTGAAATCTAAGATTGAACCGGTTTATTCTTCCTTAAACCTCTAGCCAAAGCCTGCATCACACGATACTTTCTTCTCGCTTCAAATACAACCGACCTCATTTTACTAATTCACCTTTCAGTACACTAGCTTCCATGAACTCAGTAATAATTCTCTTAACAATCTCTCGTTCAATCTAAGGTCATCAGTGAGAGCTCATAAATAACTGGTTCATCCTTCAAAAGTTTCCTCGAAAGTTGTTGTTCGTGTGAGCAACCAATGTCATTTAGTGAATTAGATACACGATGCCAATATGGGATTGAGATAACAGATCCTCAAAATCTGTGAGTCCAACTTCAGACATAGCACCAGCTTTGATGTCACAGTCACACAACTAGTTGTTGTGTCCGCTGCGTTAACGTATTTAATCTCACCACCAGGTTCTTCATAACTTATTTTAACCCTTTTTTGGTTAGCTACTTTTGGTATTCGAGGATTCATTATATATCTCGCCCCACTAATAAGTAACCTTATTTGCGCACAAGTTGATAGTTTTTAGCTTCTTATAGCATTCGTCAATAGTGTGCCCAAACCCATGGCAATGTTTTCATTAAGCTGGTTCTTTGTTTTCATTAGCGGAGCTCAAAGCTCCGGCTATCCTATTCGCGATAACCTGACGCGTAGTAGTATTTGGCGTCAACTTACATTCAAATCTTCTAGCCGCATTTGTCGTACTTGTAACAAGCCATCTTTGTTTTATTCCCGTCGCCAGATTTGTTATTGTTACTCTATCGCTTGCGGTATGGCGTTATCCATCCGGGCACGCACGCGTCTAACCCGTCAACCTGTGAAAAATTTGCGTTAACGCTTCATGTATGCTTGCACAACCTTCCAATTTATCAGCTACGTTATCCAACATGAAATCTATTTGCTGCCGCTCGACCAACTTGACGCCTAGACGTTTGATCTTTGCATAAATCTGCCATTCACTCTAGGGTTTGCGTTGTTCGATACAGCTTCCTTCTTTTGCTCACAATACAAGCAGCGGCTATATCTTCCATCGGGTGAATCCACTCCGTTACGTAACAACCTTCCTTGCTTGGAACAAAACCAGCGTCAATGCCAGGAGCGTAATTCATAATACTGATTCGTGAAGAAACACGCTGCTGCGTCCACCGTAAACTTTTATTCACAGTTCCTCGCCGACCAACATTGCATTTGCGACAAACAAAGCGCTGCACATCATTGTAGGTTCACTTATTTTCATCCAGTTGGTTATCGTATTCTTGGCTTTCTGAATGAACCAGCACAACCTGCGCTGCACTTCTTCTGTGATCTTAAAATCAACACGACGCGACCACCAACTCCGATTCGAGCACTTTCTTTTCACAGATTTATCACGAGACCAACATTGTCACTAATGTTTTCTTAGTCCATCCGTTGTCATGCGAGTATCACTGCCACTTAAGTTCACTTTGGTAGGTACTTGATTTGAGTCTATTTTGGGAAATATCCCACCGCTGTATTATCGATAATGGATATCGATTATAAATGAAACTAGAATTCGTCCATACTTTGTGTAATTGATCCACCAATAGCACGATTTACATAGGTATCACACACACGTCTTCCACATAAGGAGTCTCAGCCAGCTCTGCCCGGCACAGGACGGTTCCGCCCGCGTCTCGGCACCTCTGCTGACACCGCGATTGCTAACAATATCTTAATAAAATGTCGAACTTTTATTTGAATATTTTTTTGCATACAGTAGAGAATAAGATGACGAATCGGTAGTTAGAGAATTATCCTCCATTTACTGAACACCATGCGTCCACCATCGTTACAATAACATTTGAAATACCATCTTATGTGGTTTTATCAGGTGGTTTTGAGTAACCAATCGGTATGGAAGTCATGTGTGATTTGCTTTTCGAGGTATACATTTCAAAGTTGGAAAATGGATGCAAAAATTAGAAAAAAATCCAACTAAAAGCGTGTAGATACTTTAACACTTTTGCCCTCTTTTTCTATTTTGATACTAAATCAACAAGCAACACGGATGGCAGTAAGTCAAGCTTAACACTGTGGCATCTTATACTGGTGTTCAAGATAGGTCGGTTAATTAATGTCCTACTTTCTCAAGAAATATGTATAACAAAAAGAAAAAATAAAGAATTATCTTCTGTTTCCGGATCGAACTATTGCGTTTGCGGGTTATTTTTACATTTTTCTTACCAATTGTATAATTGTTAGTTATTAATTGCTTTATCTGATAGTAAGACAAAGTATTTTTTTTGCCCCTTTTCGATTTTTAATTATGGCCATTGTATAGACCTAAACCCAAGTTTACAATAGTGTTTTAAAATATCTTCATACAACTTTAGTTATGTAAGTTACCAAGAGATGGCGCTACGTGTCGGTTAACTCGCGCTAACGTTTCGATGCTCGCAAATCGTGTATACCAACGATGTGTTTGTTTATATTATTCTGCGTTTGTACTGTACACCTCTGGTGTAAAGTTCAATATACGGTTTTCATACTAAACAGTGGTTTGATTGTCGGCCAAAGGATCCTAGCGTGATCATATGGTCCATCGTGCCGTATCTCAACTGGGATAAAGGCGATTTTGTAGGAGTGCATCGCACCTATAAGCAGTGGATCGCTGCTTGGGGCGAACGGCTGAGGCGCTGCAGCAGCTGACCGGTCAGATGACTGGTTGTGACGTCAAGTGACGTCATTCGAGACTACGATCAACGGGCAAGCTGTGACGTAGAAGGCCGGGTACCGTGTGTTCGTGACGGCAGTAAGTGAAGTGTTGTGACGTGAGTACTTTTCAAATCAATTAAAATTGAACCTTATTACAAGAAGAATATTAACTTATAAAATTTAGTGGTTTTGGGACTTAGAATAATTCAAGAAAAAGTTCATCTACGGGGAACCTATGCCCGATTTTTTACAAGTGCTGTGAAGTCAAAAGACTTAGAAAATTTTACATTCGAATTTGTATGCAGACTGGACTTAGAATATTTACGGCTTAATTTTTAACTTGTAAAATTTTTATGTTATTATTATTTTTATTGATTGGTGTCTTAGTTGTATTTTCGGATCTGCACTTGAATAACTACTTTAAAATAAAATAAAATGGATAAATTAAACGCAATTCAGGATGATATGTATTCAAAAATTAATAAAGCTAAAATAAATTATAAAAAATCTCCAAAAGATAGGATTACAAAATCATATGTTCAAACCCGATTAGATACTTTAGAGAGTTATTGGTCATCGTTTGTTAAAACTCATCAGAAAATTATTGAAGAAGTTGAGTCAGATGATTACGAAAATTCAACGTATTTTCAAAATGATACCTATGATCTTACTGAGGAATTGTACACGGATTATAAGTCTGATTTGAAGGAAAAGTTAGAGCAGTTAGCTCCTAGTAGAAGTAGTAGTAGGAATTCAAGTGTTGACCGTGATGTGTCTATAAAGGTTGATCGCTCTTGTGTAAAGTTGCCAAAAATAGTTATACCTACATTTTCAGGCAAATATACTGAGTGGACGACATTCCACGATTTATTTGTTTCCCTTATACATAATAATGCAACGTTAGATAACGTACAGAAACTTCACTATTTAAAAAGTCATCTTAGTGGGGAAGCCGACCAGCTTTTGAGACACATTCCAATAACAAGCGATAATTACTTAGCATGTTGGGAACAGCTGACTAGCCGCTATAGTAACAAGCGTTATATTGCAAATTGTATTTTAGAAAGATTTATGAATTTACGATCAATCAATACTGAATCTTCTAGTGCCCTGAAAGAATTATTGGATACAACTAACGAAACTTTAAACGGATTGAAAAACTTAGGCGTTGATACAGAAAACTGGGATATTCTTGTAATTTACATTTTGAGTCATAAACTAGATTCTGAATCACGCAAGCAATGGGAAGATAAAGTTAGTGATTTGACGAAAGATTTACCCACATTAAATAAGTTCAAAGAGTTTTTAGAACATCGTTTCAGAGCGCTAGAATTTCTAGATAACAAATCAAACAAAAATGTACCTCGTAATAGTAATTTAAATCAGCCAATCAGTAAGAAAGCATTTCACGTCAATGTCACGCCCTGTATTTACTGCTCAGATAACCACAAGGTTGCAAATTGTAAAAAGTTTGCTAAGGAAGATTGTCAAGCAAGGCGTAGTTTTGTCCAAACTAAGAACCTCTGTTTCAATTGTTTAGGATCAAACCACTCCGTAGCACAATGTCGCCATCCGAGTACGTGTCGAATTTGCCATAAGCGGCATCATTCCTTGTTGCATTTGAAATACAGTCCACAATCAACCGACAATTCACAATCACCCGAAGAAATTGAAAACAATTTTGTTCTAGCAACAACATCAACGCAGGATCAATTAAGCACTCTTGTGACTACATGTTTCGCTAACATTCCAACACAAGTTCTTTTGGCAACAGCACTGGTGAAGGCTCAGTCAAGATGCGGTCTTCATATTACTCTCCGGTCCTTATTGGACCAAGGTTCACAGGCCTCGTTTATAACGGAGTCTGCAGTCCAGCTTTTGGGTCTGAAAAAATATGCAAGCAGGAGTACAATATCAGGACTAGGAAGTGACGAAGCTATGACTTCAAAATATGTTGTTTATTTAAAAATACAATCACTTCATGATCAAGGTTTTATACTTAGTGTCAAAGCTCATGTTTTAAGTAAATTAACAGCTTTTCTACCAGAACAAAAATTCAAAATACAACTGTTGCCACAACTATCAGATTTAAAGCTAGCAGATCCAAGATACAACGTTCCCAATAAAATTGACATTTTATTGGGGGCGGAAGTTTATGGGCAAATATTATTAGAGGGTCTGATCAAGGGTCCAGTCGGATCACCTGTGGCTCAAAACACAAGGTTAGGCTGGGTTCTATCTGGTAAAATTCAAGCACACAAATCAACGTCAAATAATAATCACATTATAAGCATGCACCTGCAATTATCTGAAGACGAGTTGCTTCGCAAGTTTTGGGAAATAGAATCAGAACCTTATGGTCAAAAACCCATTTTGACAGAGGAAGAAAAAACTTGTGAAGAAATCTTCGTATCTAGTACCAAGCGAGATCCTTCAGGCCGTTATATAGTCAAACTTCCATTACGTGAAGAATCAACCTGTAAGGATGGAAATTCAAGATTAATTGCAGCTAAAAGGTATAATATGTTGGAAAAGAGATTATTAAAAGATCCAGACTTAAAATCTAAATATGATCAAGTTATAAAAGAATACATACAACTCGGTCATATGGAATACATACCTCCTGAAGATCAGCTTAGAAAAGATGTTGTATATTTACCACATCACGCGGTTATTCGAGAGGACAAAAGCACAACAAAGCTTCGCGTGGTATTCGATGCTTCATGCCCTGGAACAAATGGTGTTTCATTGAATCACGACTTGATGATAGGCCCTGCATTACAGGACGACTTGCGTCATATAATCATGCGGTGGCGCCAACATTGTGTATGTCTGGTGGCGGACATAGTTAAAATGTACAGGCAAGTCAAGGTGTCTTCAGAAGATGTCAATTTGCAGCGTTTGCTCTGGCGTGATAATCCGGAATCTGAAATAAAACATTTGAGATTATTGAGAGTTACGTTTGGTACAGCGTCAGCTCCTTACCTGGCAGTTCGAACATTGCAACAACTGGCTCGCGATGAGGGTGCCAGTTCTCCTGAAGCGTCTGAAATAATTCTTAATGATTTTTACATGGATGATCTCATGAGTGGGTGTGAAACAATTAAAGAAGGAATTAAACTCTGTAAGGATATAACTGAAATATTAAGTAAAGGCGGTTTCGAGTTGCAGAAATGGTCGAGTAATAAATCAGAAGTACTAAAAGAAATAAATAAAGACAGCGGAAAGGAAGAAGAAAATTTACAACTAAAATTAGATACAGTGATGAAAATACTAGGACTTACCTGGAACCGTTGCACTGATGTCTTCGAATACGCCATTGCGATCACTCCTAACAGCTCACCTGTAACAAAAAGAAAGGTTATTTCTGAAGTCTCCCGATTATTCGACCCTCTGGGGTGGTTAGCACCAGTAATAATTAAAGCAAAAATATTGATACAAGCATTATGGATCTCAGGAATCGGTTGGGATGACGAGTTACCCCCACAGCTATTAAAAAATTGGTGTGACTATCGTAATGAGTTGCCTTATCTTAGCAAATTCAAAATTCCACGTTGGTTAGGTACAAACCGAAATAGCAAATTGGTAGAGATTCATGGATTTTGTGACTCTTCTAATGATGCGTACGCTGCAGTGGTGTATATAAGGATTGTTGATAGTAATGGTCATATCAAGGGCACCTTGGTAACCTCCAAAACCCGAGTTGCTCCGATTAAACAATTATCTATTCCTAAATTGGAGCTGTGTGGTGCACTATTGTTGGCTAAATTGTTACAAGAGGTAGCAGAGGTTTTGAGGATACCAAAGAAAAACGTACATGCATGGACTGACTCTTCTGTTGTTCTAGCTTGGCTGAGTGATCATCCAAGCAAGTGGAAAACCTTTATAGCGAACAGAGTTTCTGAAATCCTGACTAGTCTCGAACGCAAGCAATGGTCACATGTGTCAACAAAAAGCAACCCTGCTGATTGTGCATCCAGGGGAATGAAACCATCCGAATTCATAGATTTTGAGCTTTGGATGAAAGGTCCGAGTTGGCTGTATGATGAAACAATTAATTATGAAAAAAAGAATTTCGAAACAAAGGAAGAGAGAAGGAAGCAGACACTAACATGTAATCATATTAGAGATTCACAAAGTATTGATACTTTTTGGATTAAATATTCTACATTAAGTCATCAAGTCCGAGTATTAGCATGGATAAAAAGAGCCTTCAAGCGGTCTAAAAATACTAAATTACCATCCTATCTAACAAGTAAGGAAATAGCAGAAGCGTTAATTGTATGTATTAAACATTGGCAAGCACAAGAATTTAGGGAAGATTTGATCAAAATAAAAGGCGGTGAACAATTAAATAAAAAAAGTAAACTTACCTGTTTAAATCCTTTCCTGGATGAACTTGGAATCTTGCGAGTCGGTGGTAGATTAAACAATGCTGCAATTGATGAAGGCAGAAGACACCCGATTATAATACCTGCTAAGACGCACTTCACTAATCTTTTGATCAAGGAAGCGCATGCCAAGACGTTACATGGTGGTCCTGAACTGATGATTACTCATTTGCGATCTCGTTACTGGATATTGGATATAAAGAATCGAGTCAAATTGTTCTGTCGTAAATGCGTCACGTGCATACGTTATTCTTCTCGCACCAAAGGCCAATTAATGGGACAACTACCAGCATCACGAGTGACACCGAGTCGACCGTTTCGGCAAAGTGGAGTGGACTACGCAGGTCCCATTAATATTCGCACATCCAAGGGACGTGGACATCATGCATACAAGGGATATGTCTGTCTGTTCATTTGTATGGCTACAAGAGCCATACACCTTGAACTGGTTAGTGACTTAACGTCTCAAGGTTTTCTGGCAGCTTTTAAGCGCTTTGTCGCGCGTCGTGGTCACTGTTCCGACCTTTTCAGTGACAACGGAACAAATTTTGTCGGCGCAGCACGAGAACTGAAGCAGTTGTTGTTAGAAGAAAAATCACAAGTTGCTGTTGAGATAGCAGATTGGCTGGCCAATAATGGCACTACGTGGCACTTCATCCCTCCCCATGCCCCGAATTTTGGTGGATTATGGGAAGCCGGGGTGAAATCCATGAAACATCATCTGAGGAGAGTTATAGGCACTTCCACGTTGACCTTTGAAGAACTCTACACTGTGCTCTCCCAGATAGAGGCCTGTCTGAATTCGCGGCCGCTTTGCCAGCTGAGTGTAGATTCTACAGATCCTGTTCCGTTTACTCCGGGCCATTTTTTGATTGGAGAGTCTCCAGTGCTGGTGCCAGAATCTAACTATGAAAGTTCAAGTATTAGTAGTTTGAAGCGATGGCAATTCACTCAGAGAATGGTACAGGAATTCTGGCGCAAGTGGTCGCAAGAGTATTTAAGTCAATTTTTAAATCGTTACCGTTGGTCTCATTGTGTTCCGGAACCAAAGGAAGGTGATGTGGTGTTAGTAAAGGAAGACGATCTTCCTCCTTCACGATGGCTCTACGGTATTATTGTACAGAAGCATCCTGGTTCGGACAAAATTACCCGCGTGGTGAGTCTAAAATGTAAGGGTGTAGTAATAAAACGCCCTATATCTAAACTTTGTGTATTACCAGTCGCAGACTGATAGTTACATTTATAAATTTATAAGTTATGTTTAGTTGCTTGTAATTTAGATAAGTTTATTTTTGCATATACATACACATTGTGTTAGTAACCGCTATATTATATGTTGAAGATTTGTGTTGTGTCAAAGATTTGTTGTATGAGTTTCAGTGTAAAGGCTATCGTGTATATTATTCAAATAGTCCCGTTTTCCTGTGGGTGCATGTTAATAATATTAGTATAGATGGACATTCTGTCATTCTGTCCATGGTCGGCGGAATGTATAGACCTAAACCCAAGTTTACAATAGTGTTTTAAAATATCTTCATACAACTTTAGTTATGTAAGTTACCAAGAGATGGCGCTACGTGTCGGTTAACTCGCGCTAACGTTTCGATGCTCGCAAATCGTGTATACCAACGATGTGTTTGTTTATATTATTCTGCGTTTGTACTGTACACCTCTGGTGTAAAGTTCAATATACGGTTTTCATACTAAACAGTGGTTTGATTGTCGGCCAAAGGATCCTAGCGTGATCAGCCATTCATCGTCATTTTGCGGTTAAGTTTTTTTTTCTTCATTTTTTTAGGGATAGGATATTAGTCAAGCTACCTCACATAGCGATTTGACTAACCTATTCTGGAACACTGTAAAGTTGTGATAGGGGCTAGTGTGCAACAAAAATGTATGTACCTATAGTCTGATGTACTGTCATCTCTTACCTGGCATCTATAAATTCTTGCTTCTTAACTTTGTCCTTATGTATAACATTAAAAACGTGTTTTTAGAATTAATTTAATTATATACTTATTTAAAATAAACACAAGGGTTCTCTTGTAATACGGAATTCGTAAGTAGGTATGCCTATGTATGTAGTGTTGTGATTACCAATAACAAGTCTTAAGTTATTGTTTATTTATAATAATCAGCAAAGCTACATACTAACTTTATAACTACAAATCTATAGACACACTTTTTGTACAATGATTTCAATAAACAGATCAATCAATTGGTTGATCCCTGGAATTCACAACTTTTAAGTATTAGCATCAGCTATTATCTGAGCATCAAAAAACATATTACCTTTAAAAATGTTTATTGTTTTAATACAAGTTATGCATTTTTTTATTTTTTGACATGTAAACGACAATGGGAGTACAGGGTTTTCAGTCAGGTGCCATTTTTTTTAATAATAGGTATTTAGGGTACAATATAAAGATACGAATCCATCGCAATTATTTTAAATCATTGTATCTTTCGAATAATACCTGCATTAAAACATCCGAAAATAAAGCAAATATTATGTAAAATTAATATTGTGAGTGCATACATTTTTTTAACAATGAGTTATTCTACGTGTTCGATTTTTTGAATAACGGATAGGATAATTAAATTAATTAAAAAATAATTTTTCATAGATCGATTAACTAATTATAAATCGCCTTTGAAAAATTGTCACCTCTTTGCAATGCAACCCTGTAGATTCAATTAGTTAATTAGGAACTACAAACGAGTTCGAAATTCTTTAATTACTTTAAATAAATGAAAATGTTTTCTTCTGAGCGAGACTTTGAGCGCTCGCACATACAGTTTTCTTTTTACATTTATTTTGCTAAAACACTGCCAGAAAACAAACTAACAGATAAGTAAGTAAGTATACTATAGGACAAAGTTTCTCATTAGTCGCCGATACATGCAATAAATTATGGTTAAATCAAATTAAACACAATTTTCAATTCGCAATAACGTTTATAGATGATAAATAGAGGTAGGTATTATTATTTTCGCTTACAAATAAAGTAACAACAATTAAATATTTGAAAATATAATTCACACTCTATTTAAGTATGTACATTGTACTTATTCGTTACACCTACTGCTTATTCGTTCAGAAGTAGGTAGGGAATGACCAGCCCATTCCAATATCTCAAAAATGTCTCATGCATCATTGGTCAACAAAAATATATAAAAGACACAGGCCTAGAACTGTGTATCGTCCGATAATATTATATATAAATTTGATGTCGTTAAACCTTATCCCAAAGTTTTAAATTATATTTTTAGGATCTAATATTTATCACCAATTAACTACAAAATGAACAATTAGTTATTTGTAATTGAATTAAATTTCGCTTACAAAAATAACCGTGTCATCCAGATTTATTTTTGTGAGTGAAATTTAATTCAATTTAGAAAAAACTTGCAAAATAATTGCTTAAGTTATAAAAATAATTATATTATTTGTAATAAGTTTTAAAACTAATATTATGTGTTTTTTTTAAATTTACTTAAAGAAATAACATTTAAAACAAAGTTCATGAGGAATGACAATCCTTGGAATTAGGTGTAAGAAAGTACAACTATCCTGCATGCAAATTTTCGTGTTTTTGCATGTATGTTGGTTCAAAGTTTACACTTGTAGGTAAAATGGCCTCGCGGTGTAAATGAGGCTGCATAACTGAACGCTATCGCGTTTCTTTTTAACAACGTTGCGTTAAAGATACAACACAGACGGGTAAAAAGGTATTGTTTGTTAGTGACAACATATTTTTATGGCAGAATTGACAGGTAATCTGGAAAAGTGGAAAATTAATGGCACTGGGTGACATGAGGTCGAGTTACAACTTATTTACACAAATTTATCCTTAGCGAGAAATATGCCTGACGAAATTTTTGTAAAAAAGTATTATATTATGTTATTCGTATCAGGTTTGTGCAAAAGATTCTGGACACACAAAACATACACTAGAATTAATGTAAAATGAAGATTAATTTTGTGTTTAAACTTTGGTCACAAAGCCCACCGTCACCAAATGGAAATAGGGGTAGTACCTACAGACTTTAGTATAAGTAAACAGTAATGGAGGATCAAAATTCTTACAATATATAAGCAAAAGTTTTGGGGCTCAATCGTCAATTTAATTATTGCCAGTGGCAAAACTGCATTATACACAGGGTGTTAGTGTAAGCAGTCTTATCGTTTAAGGGGCTGAATACGACCATCAATACCTACCTTTTACTATGAAGTCAACACTGAAATCGTGAAAAAAATTTTTGCTCTCCATACATTGTCACCGAGGTAGCAGAATTATTTGTATGGAGCATCAGTTTTTTTTAAAGATTCCGACCATGGTCCCATAGTAAAAGTTGTAGCTTAAGCTTACACCCTGTATATATTGTGTAGACAGGCAACATTCTTTCTCCTAAACCTTGATTTTGTTCACGGAGAAGATCTTGGTTTCTGTCTCAAAGACATACTTACTTTATACCACGGGATATTATTTTAATAACACACTGTAAGAAGGGCTGCCAGTAACGCCATCCCATTTCATACCGCCAGACTTCCAAAATTATACAAAGTCAAATCTCATTATTACATAATTATTAAGAAACAGGCTGCTTTTATCTGTTAGCCATAAACTGGACCGACTTTTTTTATTTGTGTCGACTTGCACATTGCTACGATTTTGCTTGTCTCAATATATTTTTTTAGTGGAGGGTTACAGCACTATTGAATTGTTATAATTTAGATCCACTTATACAATACAACCTAGGATACAAACGTGAATTAAATCAAAAGATAACTGGATTATTATTATTTCTATTATTTATTATATTATAATCAGAAAGGTTAGTCAGTAAAAAAATCACGTTTGTTGTATGGGAGCTCCCCTTATGACCAGCCCAGGGTCCCGTTTTTACCCTTTGGGTACGGAACCCTAAGAAGAAGAAATACAATCTGGCAGCCCACCACAGTTTAATTTATTTTCCTCTATACCCTAATAAATGATAACTATTGCCATCTAATGCCTTATGCATGTTTGTATTCTTCAGGGCTTGGGTCCGGTTCTTCAGCCTCCCCGAAGGTGCCATCCCCGCTCTTCTTAGCTCTGTTGATGATCATTGAAGAGGTCGCTGCTTTCACTGAAACAAACAATGTTGACATATTTGAAAATTTACCATAGCTTTTGACAAAACTACTACACTATGCTTTGAGGGCTACTGATACAACCACATATTATGTATGTGAAATAAAATATGGAGCCTGCTCTGTAGCATCAACATCATCAGCTGTTAAACTTTATACTCTCTCCTGCTTTTTTTTTTAAATTACGGCTCTGGGCTGCGACTTCTCTTAAGCCAACTCTTTCCCGCCTAAGTTCAGTGTTGGTAGAAATATATGCAAGATTAATTTAAAAAGGCCAAATTAATTCAAGCGTTCAAAAAGGCCGTGATTTTTTTCCAAGACGGAATGTTATACGTATGTATATAACTAGTTTTCAATTCAGGGGCGTCAGGGTATGTTGTGGTCTATGTATATCTACTTATAGCTCGCCGTAGAAAAGAAAAAAAAAAAAACTCTAAAAAAACACAAGGCTGTGCCTTGCCTCAGGTAGGTAGTACACGTACTTTTTTTATTTTGATGTCACCCTTACCCTTACCACAGTTACCACTAATAGAGATACGAGAGTACTAACGAAAAAAGTAAATACCCGTATCCTTATCACTAATAGAGATACGAAAAAGTAAATAAAAGTTACATACGATCATACGCCCATCCAATCTTCGCAAATGCATCAATGAAGTTGGTCGAGATGTTGATTCGGCCCAGTTCAGACGTGCGGTAGTCCCACGGAAATACGTGGTGGTAGTTGTGCCAACCCTCGCCCAGGGCTGCCAGACTCACTGCCGTGTTCTCAACTGACTTGATGAACCTAGAAAAAAAAATGATTAAATCTTTGGTGTTTGTTCTTCAAAACGTTCTTATTGTGAACAATAAGAGTTTTTGTCCTTAATAATAAATTAAAGTAAGCAATTACTTTCACGATAAAAATTACTTTCACAATAAAAACTGTTAAATAACTCATTAAAATATAATTTTATGGGCACTCTGCTATTTATTCAAATTTTATTTAAAACATATGTCGTTTCGTGATCCTGAAATCAAAATAATATATAAAAAAAACGCGAAGCAATCCGTAAAGTTGGGTTTTACTCGTAACGAGTTCTATACTATTCGCGTAAAAGTAAGAAACAAATAGATGTTAAACAGAAATAAAAAGGCTTATATTTTCTGTTGAAATAAATATGTTACTAAGTTAAATGTGGGAATAGAACCCACGACCCTTCGCTCTTAAAAAAATTGGAAACCAATTGCTTAAATTATAAAAATAATTAATGGGTAACTAGTTTATTTATATCTAATCTAGTGTTTAGTAGAAACCCCATAAATAGGGAAGTCCTTCCATTTTGATATTGGGCTATTTTCTTTTTCCTTATGGCCCTTCCTGAAGGACTCTGAAGTCTCGCTACGTGTCTATTTACACTTTAATTTTCTGGCATAATCAAGAGCATCTCTGTAGATTTTGTGGTGTCTATTATTTTTGTGTCTTTTAAGTATTTCATTTTCGTAAAACTATATTTCTTAATTAACTGTGAAAGTACTCGTCGATAGGCTTTACAATACTAGCTAGAGGCCCCGCTGCCCGGGCCTTGCTACTTTCATGCAAGTAACAAATCTAGAAAATCTAAAAACTAGAGCGATTTTATGTTCCTAGATCTGGTTCTGAGTTTATAGATCCTCCTTTTGGATCTTTTGTAATATATTTTGTATTACGATAAAGTTTAAGTGCGAAAATATTTCCGTAGCTTGGTAAATTATTTACTGCTACTAGCTAGGCTACTAGGATTAAGGTCGTTTAAAAATCCTAGTAGCCTAAGCCTCATTATCTCTTCAATTTTCGCTTTGAGTCAAATCAGGCAATCGAGGACCATCAGGCAATATCTACCTACACTAGTTACCTAATATTTCTAGACTAGTCTAAATATAAACTGGAAGACGACGAGTCATTAGTAAGTAAAGAAAATTTAGTTAAATAAATAATGTCATTAACAAGTCGCCTTTAAAACGACCGAAATGATGAACGAAGAGAAAATCTGACGATAAAATGGGAATTAAATGAACTAAACCCTCTGTGTATGAATTATTAATATCACCATGTCCCAATTTTATCGTTTCGTATTAAAACTTTTAGAGATTGAACTAAAAGACTTAAAAAAGGCATTTTTACTCACAGATATAGAAGTAAGCTGAAGGGAAACATAGTAAATAAGTATCTTAGACTGAAGGAAATATAATGACGAATAGTGTTATATTATTTGGTATATTACTTTGGTTGCGGACTCAAGGTGACTCAATACACCATACAGCCACCGGTGTTTCGTTACCAACAACTTGTATAGAAATAGGTATATTTTGTTGGTAGCGCAACGACGCAGGTGTTCATGGCAAACTTCAGGATAAGAAAATTGGTTATTCTTTTATAGGGAGATGTCTCCCCATAAAAGAATAACCAATTTTCCATCTAATACATATTAGAATTTTATCAAGTATTAATGTAAGTACAAATATTGCTAAAATCCCTGATGAATAGAATCACTTGTTGAGGATACTTAAAAGGGAAAAGGCTATTATAAAATATATGACAATTTAAACGAAAGTCCGACCGCCCAACTGAGTCCTGGCCTATTGGCAATTGGGTGCAGCCCCGCACCCCCGGGTTAGACGAGAAGGGGGACAATAAGCAGTGCTGGCTGCGGGCGCTTGTGATTTGAATCTTGAAAATAATGCGAATTTCGAATTTCAGAATTCTTAATGACCTTAAACTCATTCCCTGGGAGCAGGGACGGGCCTTAGTATGGGACGCAATTGAGTTGATACTTTGGCCCCTTCTTATCTCAGGGAATCGGCTCTTAAAGCTGGGTCTGCCGCTGAGTCGGCAGAAAACGCCAAGCGGCGCAAATACGAGTCTCTTGCTGGTGATTTTAAACCGTTTGGCGTTGAAACTTTTGGACCGTGGAGACCTAACACCAAATTACAATAATAAAAATAGCCCCTAAATTAAATACAATTCTGGAAAACAAAAAAGCTGGCTCGTTTCTCGCTCAGCGGCTAGTATAGCTATGCAACGCGGAAACACAGCCAGCATTTTCGCTTCCTTGCCTCACGGACACGGGTACATTTTTGAATAAGTAGATTTTTAAGTTTTGGTTAAGTGTACATATTTAGTTTATTGTTTATTTTTAAGGTGATTCAATTATTATCCTCATAAAGTTGTCACATTTCAGAATTTCAAATAACGAATCAGCCGATCAAATCTCGGACGCTTGTGATCCTCGCTCTGCTCATTGTCACCGTCTCGTCTAAACGTCTCGTCGGAAAACGAGAACTGCGGAAAACAGGGTAACAAGTGTGTGGGAACACTTGTTACCCTGTTTTCCGCAGGCGAGGACTCAGCTAGGCGGTCGGGCTATAAATAAGATTATGTTAGTAGAAATCGGGTAACTAACCTGTCATACGGCTTGTTGCCCCACAAATGGGCGAAGCTGTTGACACAGTAGGCTATGTTCAGCGTGATGGTGAACCGAAGCACAAAGCTGACGACGAAGCTGTTCATCAGCGTCTCCTGCCAGCAATGCCACGGGATCCACACAGGTAGCGCTATGTTCAGTATTGCGAACATGGGAATGAAGAACCTGAAACAATGCCAATGCTATTAAGTATATGAACAGTGTCAATTATATTATGTCAGACCAGCTGAATAGGTATTTTACTGGCCTATAATTCAGAGGTGTCGCCATCTCTGAGATCCCAGATTCGATCTCGGGTCCAGTACCACCGTTGTTTCAGATCTCCATAACACAAGTGCTTTAGCTTCTGATTTGGGATCTGGATCAATGACGCGATGTTGTCCAATTTTAATTATTATTTATTGCGTTTATTTTTATCTCTAAACCAATTCATAAAAAAATCATTACATGATAATAACTAAAATTGTTATAGGTTTCAGAAAAGACAGTAAAAAAATTCTCATTGACGTCGAAAATGCACGATAGCTTTTAAAGTGATGAAAAAATTACATTCTTTTGTTGTCATGCCTGGTGAGCGCGATAGATTTTAAGTTTCAAGCAAACTTCCGCAAACGCAACCTATTAATTAAGTACCTAGATAGAGTTCAATATCATTTGGGATATATTAATTGAGTTGGGTAAGTCGATATGCTACCTGTAAAGTGACTAGCAAATCGAAACAGAGTAAAATTTTTTTGCACACATTACTCTTATTACAACTGTATAAGATGGCACAGTGTTAACCTTTACGTGCTGGTCGTCCGTACATTATTTGATTTTATTCTTTTCCATTATAATAACTTTAGTATTATAGTAAGGTGTTTTGTTTTTTCAAAAAAGAGGTCTGCTTGTCTTATATTAATGTCAAACTTGATAACGTTTGACACAAGAAAATTCGATTGAGATATTTTCCGTGGACAGCCGTCAGCGCCAAAATGGCGATAACTAAATGGCTTCATTTTTAGGTTGACAGTATGCAGTCCAGCGTACCTACTTGTATTATTACTCTGCCCAAAAGTTGATGGACAATATATTTATTTGAATAATTACTATGAAAATGCACTCTTATATTGGCCATTTTTTATAATGACTGGGCATTAAGCATAATGCCTAACTTATCACTTGGTCCATAACATATACATTTAGTGATACAGGGTGACCTCCCTTCACCATACGACAGAGTACAAATAAGAGACCACGATTACTGGACGGCTATAGGAGTATGAGTAAATTTGTAGCATCGACCACCACGCAGACGAAGTCGCAGGCCACCATTGGGCAACACATCGTTGTCTACTTATCTCGAACAAATAAACAATATCTTGGAGAAATAAGAGCTATTCCTCCAAAAAATAGGTACCTACACTATTAAATTGAAACAACAAAACTTTTTCATGTATCAGTAGTAAAACAAGGACATTGATTTATTATTTTTAGATTAATGACATATTATGCCTTCTGCATATTATTCTTTTTGGTCGCATATTTTTGAAGTTTACGGAAAGCTCAAGCAATGATACTGTTCAAAGTAATAAGAAAATCTCAAGTTATGTTTAATTGATTTTAAATAGCACCTTACATTAGTTAAGTGACGATGCGGCCGAGGATGAATTATGTCTGGATATTCACTATTTTCTGAAAGTAATCATTAGGGATCGTTATCGAAATAGCTTTTAAATTAAGCGTTAGGCCTGCAGATCCAGTGACTTTATGGTTTTGCTACGGAAGTAGGGAGATATTTCTCCACGTGTAAGTATGTATAAAAGCCTCGCATGATCATATAATACTTACATCTTGACTTGCCTCTTTGGTTTAGTAGTCGGCACATTGACTTCTATCCACGAGCTCGATAAAATTGGTTTCTGGGCTACTATAGCTTGAAATAACTCAGGAACAGCTACGGAGTCAAGGGGTTGATAGAGTTACACCCCTGTGCACTTCAATTATTATTATAACTGTAATTTATTGTATGAGATCTGACAACGCAGGTCCATGTTGTTAGTAGAAAATAATCTTAAAAGCTATATTAGTAACAATAAAAAACAGAAAATAGTGAAACACTAAATACACAGATGGCAGAGGCGGGTCAGTACATATTCCTCTTGACCAACGCTCTAGCAAGATGACGAATTATAGGGAGTCTCCTGCTACGGCCCTCAAAATGAATAAATGACTCCTCCGGCAAGTACAACCAGGTACCTGCACCTGGTTGACCTTGCCTAGCTTTCGTAGCCGAAAATCGTTAGGAGAACACACTTACATCTTCTGCAGTCTCACAACAGGGTCTGCCATCAGGTCCTGTGAGCACTCCGCCAGCGCCACCCGTCGGTTCTCCACCGCTGGGTGGGGGGTGAGTACCAACCACCCCACGTGGGCGAACCAGAACCCCCGCCGTATGTCGTGGGGATCTGCCACCGTCTCTGAGTACTTGTGATGAACGCGGTGGTCTAACGCCCACGTGTAGATGTCCCTCTGCAAAAAATATTATAAGGATCTTTAAGATTGTTCGAAGATATATCAATGCAAGGATCTGATAGTTAGACATGATCTGATAATACGGCGAGGTAATAATCTATACTGAGAAATTCTAAATTGGTTCAGAAATATAATAATTGGAACTTTGAATGAACGTCAAGTAAACTGTTTGCTTAATTTCATTCACGACGCGAAAACATTGTCATCCTTGAAATAAAAATCAATTTTCGTACATAAAGATTTTTTCAATAAACTCCAAAACCCATCGTGTTAACCTCTTACAGAGAAAATTGTGGTAAACCACTGCTTTTAGATGTTTTCTTTATTAATAGATAGAACTCTTTAAGTAAAAAGAAACGTGTTTACTGTGCGATGTCAGACTTGATACTTTTCTTTGCAAGTACGCTAGGATTTCGTTTTACTTAAGATTAACAAAAAGTAATCCCTAAAACTTCAACAACTAAAATAATTACTCTGAAAATAATATTTGGTATGTTTTAGCACAATAAAAATACGAACTTCTTAGTTAGCGGTTACTTTGACTTCAGCAATTTATTTTCCAATTCGCCCGTATACCGAAAAATAATAATATCAAGTACTTACTTGATAAATGCATTTTAAAGAGATTTTGAAAATTCCACAGTATCTCCAGCAAAGTCAGGTTAACCCATCTGGGATTTATTTTTGAGCGTCTTATCTACCATGTCACATTTTTCATAAAAATAATAAGTGAATAACACATGAGGGACCTAATTCCTTATAACGTATCTTTACCACCCGAGATAAGCACAAATGTTTGGGCTCATCACACAAACGTTTGCCCTTTGCGAGATCCCAGTATTAATTTTTAGTCTGCAGGGTGAACCACTACACCAAGACGGTCGCGTTTGGAAATATCGAGACTTAAACGTCTTGACTGTAAATTTCTTTTTATTTGCAGATTTTACCTCCTTGTGCTTACACTGAAAAAGCTATTTTACAGACAGTTGAGTTAACCGACAAATAATCAAACTTTGTTTACTTACAATTTTACTTAAGACCAATTTTACTTTATTTAATAATACGATTTTATTTACTCAGAAATAATGTTATGTTGTCACAATTTTTATACAGTAAATAGGCTACCATTTAGTAGCCTATGAATCTTTGTTATTTAATACTTAAGGAGCTGCAGCGCGAAGCAAGTCGAGTAAGTCTAAACGATCTTCAATCAGAATCGAACTTATTAATTTTATTAATTAGATCCATTTGCTTTAAAGTTTTAGACTTGATGATTTAATTAGAACAATAGTTTTGTTCTGCGCAATGCGCAAAACCATCAGACATTTGTGTTAAAAACTGAAAAGTGTTTATATTTTCTTATCTATATTTTATTCGTGTATATTAAAAAGATGGGGACCTGCGGAGTATCAATACAATCATTTTCATGTACAAATTATTGTTTCATGCGTAAAAATCACCAAGTTTTCAAAAAAAAAATGCTCTTAGATATCATTAGCTACAAGTCATGTTTAGTTTCAGTTTCAGTTTATTTATTGCAATAATGTACAATACACGAGTATAGTAACATTTACCCTGTCGGGCATGGCAAACATAGTCTTAAAAGTAGGTATTATATTTAACATAGCTATTTTAATCTTAGACTAATAAATTATTTACATTAAAATCTATGTCGATAGAAATATCAACATTACCATAGAATATCCTACTTCAAATCACATAATATTATTGCACATTACAAGGTCTTTTAATTATTAGGTCTTTTAATTTACAAGAGCAAACAGAACTTAAAGCCATGTGAGTATTACTTAAGGATATCATTATTGTATTCGTCTATAGTGTAATAGCATTTTTGAATAAGAAGAGTTCTGAGTTTATTTTTAAAGGAATTTAAATTATTTTCATTTTTTAGATAATTCGGAAGCTTATTGTAGATTTGTATGCAACGATATTGTGGGCTATTTCTGTACATTTCAATTCTTGGAACAGGGAGGACCAGATGATTTCTACGGCGTGCGTTTTGACATTCTTCGAACATATGGATATTTTGACAGGGGAGACTAAGTATGCGCTCCTCAACAAAGTGGGGTCTGCAGCTGTCCGTTCGCCCTATGTTGGCTATGATGCGAATACATTTTTTTTGTGATACGAAGAGATCATCAGCGTCGACGCTGTGGCCCCACATGACAATACCGTATTTCAGCCAGGCGTATGCGTATGCATAATACGCTGATACAGCGCATGCTTTGGAGGTGTTCGTTTTAAGGAGGTATAGTGCATATATAAATTTTGAGATTTTGGACTTCGTCGTTTCTATGTGCTTTTTCCAATTTAAGTGTGTGTCTAAAGTTATTCCTAGTAGCTTGAAATAATCGACCTCTTCAATATTTAAGAAATTTGTTATTGTTTTAAGGTCTAGTTGCTGCTTTTGGTATGGTTTAAATTGAATAATTTTAGTTTTCTTGCTATTGATTTTTAAGTTGTGTTCTTGAAGCCAAAGTTTGATGTTATTGAATGTTTGTATAATTAGCTGGTTGTGATAGGCATCTTTCTGAGGGATTTTAAATAGGAGCGAGATGTCGTCGGCAAACAAGAGGCACAGAGTATCGCATATTTTTGGCAAGTCATTTATGTAAATGAGAAATAGTATACAACCCAGTACGCTGCCCTGAGGTATGGACCAGTTTGTGGTTAGGTAGTCCGAGCGAACGCTCTGCAGCTCCTCGGAGCTGTCGCTGAGATGGTCTACCTGGACGCACTGTCTCCTGTCGCTGAGGTACGATCTTACCCATTCATAAGCCTGCCCTCGAATGGCAACTCCCTTTAGCTTTGAAAGTAGAATAGAGTGTGAGACCATATCGTAAGCAATACCCCGACTGCATAACACTTGTCACGTATATAATTTAATATTTCTTGATTGTACTTAAAAATTGCGAGAGAGGTTGATCTATCTTGTCTGAATCCGTATTGGTTATTATCTAGGATATCGTACTTAGTCATGAATTTTAGTCAACATAAAATGTTGATTGAAAGTGTTGGCGACCGAAAGCGGACACGTCAGTGTACTATTGTTTGTTATTAATACAGTGTTACTTGAGGGGTTTGTGGGCTTTGATGTAACTCGTTTAATTATATTCCACATTTGTTTAGTTTTGTTTTTTGACTTATTCATTTCTCGACTGTACATAAGCTTTTTTGATGATTTAATAAATTTTTTAGGGTTTTTGAATATTTATTGTAGTGATTTTTAAGGCATACGTCTTTTGTTTGATTTACTAGTGTTTTTAGGAGTCTTTTATGCGTACAGGAACTTCTCAGACCCTTTGTGAGCCAAGTTTTGTTTTTGGCCTTATTTATTGTGATATATTTTTTTGGGAAATGGGTCTCAAGAATTTGTTGAATTTTAGTATGGAAAATATTGTAATTGGTATTTATGTCATTACAAGGCAATAGCAAGCTGTTCCAGTCTACTTCATATACTTCTAATTTAAACGATGATAACTTTTTTGAGTTGTTGAAGGGTCGAAATGATCTTTGGATTAATTTAGGTTTGATAACAGGGGTTCCTTCAAAACTATATAAAATGCTTTTATGGTCAGAGATACCAAGGTCATTGATAGTGATAGTGTAGTTTTTGTTATTGGTGAAGAGTAAGTCTATGCAGGTCGCACTTGTGGCCGTCTCTCTTGTAGGTTTTGTAACTATTTGTGTAAGATTTTTTTCTAGCATTAATTGAACCAGTTTTTTATATTCCTTAGAGTTTCTTAGGGCCTTAATATTAAAGTTCCCGGTGATAATTACATGCTTTTTATGATAGTGGGCCTTAAGTTTGTCTAGCAGTGAATCAATGAAGTCAAAGAACAAGTCTATTTTACGATCTGACCTATAAATACTGATTAACACGATGTTAGGTTGAAGTTCTACCGCATTTATAATATCATAAAGAATTTGTTTCAAATTTCAACAAGACCAGGACCTTGTGCAACGATTAGGCTAACGTAAATAAGTTGTTTTAATGTATTTAACTAATTCAGCTCATCGTACAAGTGATTTAGAAATACGTTAATTTTCTCAATTTCGTGCAGGACCGCCTTAAGACTTTCTTCAGTGTAGACAAAACAAGACAAAATTATTCAAGCATTGGCAGAAACCAAGTAAACTGGTTGGTAGCGCTTTCTAACGTTATTTACCTACTTCTCAAAAAAGATTTAAATCCATTCAGACAGGCAGAATACGACCTTCAGTTCATTTGTTACCGAATACTCTTGACATGTGTGGGTGTGTTTCGTTGATTTCGTCACAGTGTAATCATACAGTTTTGCAGATACTTTTGTACACTGTTTAGTCTGGACATGCAGGTTTTAATTAAATAGAAACCGGGAAAACACGAGTCGGGATTGTACCTTGAGGGTTCCGTACAAATAAGGGTATTTTTCTAGGTCGTAACAAAGCGGTTTTGGGATTTTTTCCTTTACTTATGCTGTGAAACCTTCGTTGCGCAATTTCATGATTCATGGGAAGGCTTATGGTCTAAGCATATACTGTATTGATCCCCTGTGAAATGTTGGGAAATAAGAGTCAAATAGTAGGTATGTTTGGATTGCGTTGATCTAGAACCTTCATTGCGCGAATCCGATTCGCACTTGCCCAGTTTTTTTAAGGACATTTGCTACATTAGTGTAGGTTTGTGAAAGGCGCGGGTTCAATTCCTATATTGCTATGAACTTTTGACGTACAGCGGAAGCACGTCAGTTTACTCATTGACTACCCGTCAAACGAGCAAAAACAGCTTTTATTACGTAGGGAATAGAGGCGGTCTCAAGATCAAAGTGGTGGGTAGTCTGACGTGCGGCTGTGTATACCTGGTGACTGATTGGCTGAATATGACATATTTTTGAATTTAGAACAGAACTGACGGCTTTACTGACTGACATCTGACAGTCCCTGACTCAGCTTGTTATTGTTTTTCCTTATCGTATTTTCCATGTATTTCATTACTTTTATTGTGATTACGCCCTCTGTGACGACATATCAAGACTTGTTATCCTTGTTGTTCTTACACACATGTGGTTGTTTTCCAAGGGCCTTATCTTTAGATTTTGATTTATCACAAACAATTTAAATTACCCAATCGTATCGTATATTTGCAATATTGGAATTTTTATTCAGCTAAACCCGAAAAAAGTAGATGATGAGTATCAAAATATGACGTCACAGTTCCCGTACTAAATCAATGGAACAAGAGCGTTTTGACAGTTCATTAAAAGTACGTCAACGTTTGGTCAAATAGCTTAATTCTACCTCTCTCACATTTGCTAATGTTAGAATGAAAGAGGGCCTAACGTGCCGAAAGGAGGAAAATAAAATTTGTAACATCTTCGTTTGATACTGTATTGACTGTGTTGTACGGGGAATCAGGGCCCTGAGCTAGCTGAACAGCAAACATCGCTTTAGAAAAGATTGCATCTTCTGAACTAATAGTTTTCATTCAGATTAGACTATTATCGAAAGTTCGTTTTTCATTGCTTGTCCAACTTTTTTACTGAAATTATTCATTTAAAAATAAGATAGACACAAAAATTACATCCTAATATGGTAGTTTATCGTTTAATATATGCAGCTTTTTAGAGCTTTCAGTAAATATATATTTTTTAACAGTATTAGTTTTAAAAGTCTTAAAACGATTGTTTACAATGTTTGACACGCAAAGAAAAACTGACTTTAATCAACGGAAGAGAAAATCTAATCTCATTTACATATAGCTTTGCCCTTTCAAACGAGTGATATTGTGTGGGTAACGACCATTGTTGCATTACCATTATACTTAGGTAAAGCATTGCATTGCGTGCTCTGTTTTTGATTATATGATTTTCTTGTTGTATCACTGTACGTCTACACAAGCATCAGAATTTTCATTTCAAATACAAAAAAAAACATCACGCTAATTTACATTTCTATTAGTTTCTATGACATACAATGTCATGACATTGCGAGATACACTCAGCTACAAAAATATCATGGAATCTATGCTTATAATTATTTTTATAACTAAAGCAATTATTTTACAAGTTTTTACGAAATCAAATTGAGTTTCGCTTACAAAAATTAATCGACTGTGTCATCCGGTGGGACTCGAACCCACGTCCCTTCGCTATCCGGGCGAGTAAAAATCTTTCCATCGGATACATGCGGGTACATTCCCGGAGTATTGATGAAATCGAACGCCGGCTCACTGGCGTAGCAAGCACTTGCAAAAACTCGTCGGCTGACTAACGTCCTCCGTAGCTTAGTTGGTAAGAGCACTCGCCCGAATAGCGAAGGGACGTGGGTTCGAGTCCCACCGGATGACACAGTCGATTAATGTTTGTAAGCGAAATTCAATTTGATTTCGCAATCTATGCTGTTGATCGCAGGTGTAAATGCATATTTTGATCTAAGTTTGAAGCCTAATCTGCTCTATTAAAATACATGGAGATTTGTTTGCAGAAAGTAAACTGATTATGATAATTCTTTCACCAATAGGTACAATTCAACGTTAACAATAACTGAGTGATATATTTTTTATTGTAATATGTCTGAGTTCAGTTGTTATTAAAAATTACTTGATTCTTTGCCGTTTTTTTGCCGGCTTAGGCAAATAACACTCGTTTTCAAATTCGCTTAGGCCTTAGTATTGGTATAGAGGCAAGTCAGGTGTTGTTATTACGTATATTTTGATGGCTTAGTGTACTGTTTACAGAGCAGCACTGCCGAGCAAAGGGTTAACATGACAATTGACTTCAGTTGCGACGAGGTCGGGTTCCTCACACATATGATTGCAACATTTTTATAAAACTGGACTGAATACATTATGGTTAATATTATTCATATTTTGCTATTTTCATAATTAAATCAAAGTTAACCAACGTCCCACTGCGATGGTGTGAGTCGTACTTCACCACGCTGGGCCGTGCGTATTTGAGGAGGGGTGCCTTAAAGAAAAGTAACCAACCTTACTACATTTGACGTTATCAAATGCCTCTAACTAGTGTGCCGTCAGAAGCAGGGAGATTAATTCACGCCTGCTATGTTACAGCTATTATAGTGCAAGTTATCAGTGTTTCAGTAATTCACCCAATAATTGTTGAAACGCCATAATATATAATTAATAATAGGCAGACAATTATGACCGCAGCCTTACCTAATGGTAAGCGACGATGCCGCCGAGGATGGGTCATACGCACTCTTTTCTTAAAGGAATCCAGATCACAGTGATTTAGGAAACACTTCCCTAAATATTACGAACTGGGTCTCTTTAAGGCAAGAGTGAATAGGTTCTTAATAGGTAAATATGGACCACACTAGACCGTGTCTACACCTTGCACCAATCTTGTGTGATCAGTGTCACTACGGTTAAAGACCTGCTTCTAAGCATTTTTTTAAGCATAAAACAGTTCAAGCCATTTTGACCATCCTTTAAATACAACAGTTCAAGCCATTTTCGACCATACTTTTTATACAGCAGTTCAAGCCATTTTCAACCATCTTTTTTATACAGCAGTTCAAGCCATTTTCGACCATCCATTTCATAAAGCAGTTCAAGCCATTTTTAACCATCCTTTTCATAAAGCAGTTCAAGCCATTTTTAACCATCCTTTTCATACAGCAGTTCAAGCCATTTTCGACCATCCTCTTCATAAAGCAGTTAAAGCAATTTTCGACCCCCTACAAGTTCGTCGTGGATAAAACTAGAACCCTGAATTTTAGTAACCAAGCTGGCATTGTATAAACTGGGTATATTTTAAATTTCATTTAATTTGAACCAGTAGTTTAAGAATTATAACTAGTCGAAGTTTCTTAATTTTGTCACTCACTGACTGATCATTATTTCGTGTTAGTTCATTCTACGAATGATACAATAGTGGGCTATTTTGCGCAGTCCGTGTGCTTTCAGCTTTTTCAGGGCAGGGAGTGGTGCCCGCTGAATAATAATTGATCTATTATGGCTCACACGAGGTGCAAACACGCGACCGGCGAAGTAATTACTTCCATTAACGGTCAAATGTATAATAAATATCTATCAGATTATTATCAATTCCAATTACACAGCCTTATTGTAAATGGTGTAAAAAAAAGCTGATTATAGTGATTTTAGTAATTAACAATAGCTATGGGAAAGCCTGGAGTTTCTTCCCTCCACGGTGTCTAAAAATGAATGGTTTAAAAGTGATCACTAAAAAAATTGTCTGTGAGGCTATCTCTTAATAATAAACACTTTATGACGAGGATACGTATTGGACACACTTTTCAAGTGTATATCTTTAAAAAGAAAAGGTTTAGGAACTTCAGTGTCATTTTTATGGTTCCTTAGCCAATGGATAAATAATACAACCGCCTTCAAAAAACGTAATTGAGTATTACAATGCCAGACTAGCGATGGGTGATTATTACTAAATTAATCGAATTATTCGAATGGTCCATGTAATCGAATGTTTTCGATAAGCAACCGCAGTCATTCGATTATCATTGGATAATGTGGCGAGCAATACCGGAGCAAGCGGTGCGCAGGCCGTATTACTAACTACTAACGAATGAATCGTCATTCGTCGCGTCGATTAATCATTCGTTCACTGCCTTTCCTGTCGCGGCAATTCAATCGAATGCATCGAAGGGCCGAGTATAGATTATTATTCGATTTTTTTTTTCCGAATTACTAAATCGACATTTGATAGTTCGAACGGTCAATTGTCGATTCATTCGATTTTTTTTTCGAACAATCGCCCATCGCTATACAGAAAGACATGACGTATCTATGAGGATTCCGTTTTATGCCATTTGGCTACGGAACCCTAAAAACAAGTATTTTTAATGTAATCACATTATTCCGGACTTTCCGATATCGTATCCAGCGTCCCGCCCGAGTTGATTATAATTCGGCACAAGACGTTGTTTGCTCAAGGTGGCGCGACGATAATTATTTATAAGTACTAAAGCTTACAGCGCGATCAAAGTATTTTAATATTATCAATCCCACCCAATTAGTATTGAAAACGTTATCAGTAATAATGAATCGTTGTCAGCTTTTCTCAATACTTCGCAAATTCTCAATGATCGTAACGCCACGCCCATCGTTTTCCACAATGAACGGAATTAAGGAGATGATAATTATTTTTATAACTTAAATAATAATTTTGCATGTTTTTACGAAATCAAATTGAATTTCGTTCACAAAAATTAATCGACTGTGTCATCCGGTGGGACTCGAACCCACGTCCCTTCGCTATCCGGGCGAGTGCTCTTACCAACTGAGTTGGTACCAACGATTAATTTTTGTGAGCGAAATTCAATTTGATTTCGTAAGGAAATTATTATAAAGTAATTTGTTTTCAATTCGTGCCGTGCTTTGTTTTGGGTAACGTTATTTAAGAAAAACAAAGCATTTTTTTATTATTAAAAAATATACTAATATCTAGTAGGTATTTATACATTAAATAGTGAACAGTCGGATAACATAACGTACTTCTGCTAGGCAATTTGTCTCTGATTGGCAGTAATGTAAAAATAAATTACTTGTGTTCGAGGCCACTGATAAATAATGGAGTAATAAAAAGTACCAGTTAAGAGTGCATTTTTTCACAATACCTTCATATTAGCAACATACGTGTACTACGTAGGTAACTTCGAATAATATAGGAATTAGTAAATTATCTGACGCACTAATTGATTTTGGTAGTTAAAATCATTTTGTATTAACATAGATTTTAATGAAAAATTAAAGTATAACATATATTTTTTGAACTCGACTCGAATCATCGAGCTTGCCTTGCTTCTTACTACTGAAACCTTAAGATTGATATTTTTCAAGTCATTAAGAAATCAGCGAGCTTGAAAGTATAGCAGACAGCGAGTACATTATTTATTTAGTTGACATATAATAAAAAAACTTTTCCAGACATTTTGTTCGGTAAATTTCAATTTTGTTATATGAACTGATTATTGCACTGCACATACATGCACTAAATATTAATTCAATTGTGATTTATAAAATACTAGCTGTTTCACGCGACTTCATCTGCGTGGACTTGATGATACAAAATATTTTATACCACGCCGCCATCCAGCTATCATGATTTCTTAGTATATTATGTCGTAATGAGAAAAGAGGAATGCAAAATCAGCCTAAAGTAATTAAGCTGACCTGCTATTGTTCCATATAAGTTGCTTCAAGCCTTCAATTTATGTACGTCAATAGAAAATGCTCATCACGCTGAACAATGTTTTCTAAGGCGCTCTATTCATATCTCTTATAGTTGAGCTGAGC
Organism: Pyrausta nigrata; assembly: GCA_949316185.1. Classification (NCBI taxonomy): domain Eukaryota; kingdom Metazoa; phylum Arthropoda; class Insecta; order Lepidoptera; family Crambidae; genus Pyrausta; species Pyrausta nigrata. Next base: position 13,463,706 of record OX438944.1, on the reverse strand, counting down.
TGCTAGAGTTTCATATCATTTACTCCAGACCTTCAATTTGTGTACATCAATAGAAAATGCTCATCACGCTGAATAATTTTTTTTAAGGCGCTGTTTCGATATCTCTCTTAGTTTAAGTGTACTGCTAAAGTTTCACGTCAGGTACTTCGATCTTCAAAATAAATTATAGCCTAGTATTTGCCCAGACCCAATAGCTACACAATAAAAAAAGTTTATTCAAATCCGTTCAGTAGTTCCGGAGATTAGCGTGTACAAACAGACAAGCAGATAAACAGACAAACAGACAAAAAATTTAAAAGTTGTAGATTCCTATCCTGTTACTATTTTAACATCACTCTCAATTAGTTTTTCGTAAAAATACTCAATGTACAGACACATTGGTTTTACAGTTTTAATATACATATGTATAGATTGTCATTACTTAAGATTTCAGAAGAAAGCCACAATTTTGTGTCGCTTGTAAATTAGACGAAAATCCAGTAAAAATTCGGGAGACTACTTTATAGAGGAAAACAGAAAGTTATCAATTTCTTGAGAGCATCCGATAGAACAGAAAAAAAAACTTTACCGCCCGAGTCATCAAACGATCTTTATCGGTTGATGACAAGTTTTGGAACACACAGAGAATAGAAACACATATTCAAACCTGCCACTTACAGATACATATAGACTACATAGTGTTACTTTATAATTATACAGAATGTTAGATAAAATGTGAGCCTAACTTCATCAGCATGTTCTGCATTGTATTTGAAGAACTTTGTCTGTTTTTTTCTGCACTATGACAAGATGGCACATAGCGCGAAAAACTGATGGTCGTTGGGGTAGAAAGATTCTAGAGTGGAGACCCCTTGGTCAAAGGCGAAGCGTGGATTGGCAAGATGGACGAAGACGACCTTGGAAAGATTACAGGATCACATTGGATGCAGACAGCTTGCAACCGATCGCTGTGGAAAACCGTGGGGGAGGCCTGGGTTCAGCAGTGGACGTCCACTACACAAATGCTGCATATCCAGTCCACTCTATTATGATGATGATGATGACAAGAATGTTAAAATCTGAAGATTTTTTTTCTAAACAAAATATCCACTTACCTAGACGATAATGTGTAAAGCTATGGAGTTAGATTTAGTAAAAGCTTACTTCCATTAGCAAATAAAATATCCTACGTTTATCTGACCCCTTGATTTCTCACCTGCCCCGTGATTGTGAACAGGATGGCGAGTAGCACGCGCAGCGGCGCGCGCGCACGGTACGCGCGGTGCGACCAGAGCCGGTGCACGCCCGCTGTGATGCCAAACCCCGATGTGTATACTGTGAAAAACACTGAAAATAATATAATAAATTATTATTTTTAAGTGATTAGCATTTACTTTGAAATCTAAATATATTATTGCACTTGAAAAAATTACCACCAGAGGCGGGAATCGAACCCGCGTTCCTTGCATACCGGGCGATTGCCTAACCTCTCGGTCACCGTGTTGAGTGTTGAGGGTGTAATCACAATAACATTGATGATAACAACGCGGCATTACAGCTTTAAGAGGCACTTGGAAATTTCGACAGGCTCTGCCAACGCCAGGGCGGCCGAGAGGTTAGGCAATCGCCCGGAATGCGAGGAACGCGGGTTCGATTCCCGCCTCTGGTGGTCATTTTTTCTAGTGCAATAATATATTTTCACTGAAAATATAACATTTCAATTTTAATCGAGTAAATAATAATGTCCTTCTACCTAGCCGAATTTCGACTACAGTGGCCAATCTCAACAGAGATTAGCCTACTGCGCGGGAGATATTATAGTGCACACGTGTGTGCGCAATACAAAGGTGTACTCTCTGTTCCTTCACTCTCATAATTCGGTGAGACGGCAGTCCGACATGGCCGTAGAGAGATCAGGTGCAGGACCAACGGCTTAACGTGCTTTCCGAGGTACGGGGGTGTTAACAACACCAATTTCCTGACTTGGAGCTGGGTCTGAGTTATTTCAAGACAGAAAATCCCAACACTCCCCGACCCGGGATTCAAACCCGGGACCTCGTGGGTGCCCAGCCTGCTGACCACTAGACCAACGAGGCAGACGATCAACTAATGTATGCATATCTTTTGTTAATACGGAAAGTTTATACGTAGTACATTGCTTGGGCGATCACCAAATCACCGATAGTTACTCGTTTACTAGTCGGCAGTGAGACAGCTGCCTTAGGGTTTCGCCACACTTGACGGAAAATCCACCGCCGAATTTCCGTCACGAAAAATCTTCCGAACGAATCGAACGACTGATTTTCCGCGTAGTGTGCCCGGTGTGTGTAATTTATATGCAATAACATGTATTGGCGTTCCGTCGCGGCAGATCCGCAACGGACTTTCCGTCAAGTGTGGAAAAGGCCGTAGGCCTTAAAAAGCTTTGTTGTAAGGGTGTTTTTAGGACTCGATCGGATTTGCTCACGGACCCGGAATTGAGTACCGTGATGCGTAGCACCCGCAACTTAAAAAGTTCTTTAACATCACAGATTATGTATCTCAATCCCGCGGGCGTGACCAAATTTGACTCTAAAACTCTTTAATACGTGCCTAAAGGGGGTTGAATGCAGTTTTGTTTCCTTAAAAAAAAAAGGATTGTTTCCCTTCAGTATAATAAGCTTACTAAAGGATTTAAGGTAGTTTCTGTCCAGGGCCTATAGATTTTTCCCATCGTGTATTTCCATTTCTTTGGCCCTACAGCCCAAACGGCTGGAATGTTTTTGACATGAGGTGACGTTGAATTCGTCAGAATTGTGGTCTAATAACGCTTAGTTTGCGACTAGGTAATTGGTGTTATTGTAGAAACAATTTAAAAAAATATATTTAATATAATTAATAAATTTGGAAAATTTCGTCTGCAAATAAAAAAAAACGAGTTGTCTTTTAATCAGTTGCCCTATCAATGTGGGGTGTCGGTAACAAATTAAAGCTAGTGTTAAGACCTTTTCAAAAATATAACAATTTACACATTCGGCAAAATAATTATTATGCTACAGGAAAAGGATGACCACACATTGGTGGTAGGGCTTAAAAAATAATATGTTGGGACGTGTATAAGTGCCCCCTGTGGGCCTACATACATAAATAAATGACTTTTATGACTTTACTTTTATGACTTTTATTGAAAACGCTTCCTACAAAGCAAAAAAACGGTTTCAGATCGTTGATGGATCTCAGATTTGAGGCAAAAATCCGATAATCTCCTTTTCCTTAAGGGAGTCCGGAAGTAATTAGCTAGAAAGTTTTATGTTATCCTCGTAAGAAGGGAGTGATTGATAAACGATCCTGGGGTCAAGTTTCGTAGATTTTTTTCGCAATTAATCCCCAGTTAGAGCTGAATTTAACTACTTTCGACCCGCTTTCCTCAAAAATGTTCTTTTGATTTTTAATGGAAAACCGGTCATAAATACGGGCATAATTTCAAATTCTTACACACTGTTCAACGGCTTCTTACAAATGTAGGTGAGATCTAACAGAAGTTTGAGTACGTAATACGTATGTGGTAACGTACCTTATGTTTCATGATTTTACACGTTAAAGCCACACCTGCATTTTATTTTCATCCTGATTCATACATTGTCACTATATATATATATATATATATATATATATTTTGTAATTTACAATAATCCATACTAATATTATAAATGCGAAAGTGTGTCTGTCTGTCTGTCTGTCTTTTTGTTACCTCTTGACTCTTGAAATTTGGTATGGAGACAGTTCGAGACCCTGGAAAGGGCATAGTCTACATTTTGTCGTGATATAAAAACAGTAAGGGGGTGAAATAAAAAATCATCTAACTCTTGCAGGCGAAGTCGCGGGGAACCACTAGCATCCTATATATTTTTAATTTTAAAATTACATATGATAGTACATTTGATAATTTGACATGACATTTGATAGTAAAAAACATGTACACATTCGAAACTAGAAAAAGGAGAAGGCATTTTTTGAAGTCGGTTAAAAATGACTACTTGAATATAATTTGGTAAAGTCACACATCTATCAGTTACTCGAAGTGACATAAACACAAAGTTATTTACACAACTTTAAAACGTACGTACTTTAAAAATATTCTTACAATACAAGCTCCATTTGGTCAGAAGAATACAAATATGTTACGAATCAAACTTGACTTCTTACAGGATAATTGATATTCTTTTCCTTATTGTTTTCAAGCGGTAATTACATTATCCTTAGCCAAAAAGGATTTAAAAAATGCAAGAGTCAATGAATCACAATGTTTGTATTTTTAGGGCTAAGCCGCTGAAGTGTTTGTGATGAAACCCACAATAACCGATAGCAAATCCAAAAAATACAACATCGGTCGAAATGTAGTGAAGATATTCTAGAAAAAAAAACAGAAGAAGTACGCATAAGCGTCGCACACAAACTTGACGGACTATAACCTAACGTAACATAGGTATAAACTCTAGTACTGTTAAACTACATTAAAAATCGTTTAGGCCCGAGTTCACCATTTTTTAAACAGGCGATAAACATCGATTGACGGTCAATTTGAAGGAATTCCCATACATAATTATTGATTAAAAATTTAACATGTGTTGGTGAACATCTGGCTTAGTGTTTATAAAGGTAAACAAGCGGCCACGTCTCCTCACAATCTTTGCGCTTTTACTAATAGGACGAAACTATTTTATACTAATTAACCAAGAACTTACCGAATAAAACTGTGTAGAATTTCACTTGAAAACTTAAAATCCGATAAATTCCGTATAATGATACTAAATGCAATGATAATTGTGCTATGAGATCTGGCCATTTGATCGTTGGCCTAAATTCCATGGCCTCGTATTCACTAATGTCGAAGTCTGTGTTTTGGAGTACGGGACTATTGTCCCCACCGTTCACCGCACTTTCACCCTTATTGTTGTTGTCATTGAGTCTCATTTTGATTTGGGGCTGGACCGTTTTTCTGCAGATGTGGACGTCTTTCTCCGCTGGTGCCATTCTGTGGACAAAACAAAGGAAATTTAAATAGTTTGTTCCAGTATTTTAAAAAAACCGGCCAAGTGCGAGTCGGACTCACGCGCGAAGGGTTCCGTACCATTAACTTAAAACATTAGACAGTATAGGCAAAAAAAGTATATATTTTTATTTTATTTATAATTTCAAAAGTATTAATCACAGGATACCCGAAACTTTTGCGCCTGTTTCTTTACGTGAATGATTTGAAGTTTATAGGTCAAAGACTTTAAAAATTACAAATTACACCGTGTAAACGACTTTGGCGGGCTATACCTCGCAAATGGTAAAGCTGATAAAAAGTTTTATATGGAAACCCTACCTTATTTTCATAGTCCTTTTCAATGTATGGGGAGGTACCTTTAAGAAGGGGTAATTTAAATTTTACGATCTTAAAAGGGTTCCTTGTCGGACTACGGAACCCTAAAAAGGCTCCAGAAAGTTGACATTTCTTTTTTAATCGCCCAGTGGAAGGAAATGTGGAAGAAAGTCGGTGCCAGCATAGACGTACACGTATAATACTCCTGATTATCATATCACCAGCACTGACTTCTAACCACTTTTTGGTGCGGTTTTTTTAAAGGCGGTTGTAATTTGCCATTTTTTATCTAACCATTTTTAAGCGATAGGTACACTAATTGCACAATACTGCAATCGCAATTCGCGATATCCTATTTGATGAGGAGTACTACTACTTTCATCATCAGCTCAGCACCATAAAATTATTACTCCCAAATGTAAACGTTTAAATAACTAAAATTTTGCAGCAAAAACGGTATACGTGCCTATTAAACCTTAAGAGTTAAGTACCGCGATTTATCCAGGATCCAATCATCAGATCCTTACTTGGTGACAATGAGACCACTTAGAATATGCTTTTCCATTTAAAAATATAATTTTGAAAATCAGTCCTCTAATGACAGTAAATATGTTAACATATAAAAACATAGATGTATGTAGAGAACTTCCTTCTTTGAAGTCGTTTAAAAAATGTTACAAACTTTCAATTGTTTTGTGAGGGGTAAATACAGGAGTGTAACAGGCATGTAAATAGATTTGAAATATTCAGTACTATATGCTTAATTACTCGTAAGGGTACGTCCTCGTTGTACTCGTATTACGTCGAGCCCATTAAATATCACACCACAACAGGTGGCTTTATTATGTTTTTATATGGATTAATATCAGCCACTTATTGGAAAAATCTTACGTATCCGATATGCACCAATTTGAAATTACTAATATTTATCTGATTTTTGCCTGTTGCTAACACACCAAACTGACTGTGTAACTACATGAACGCAACTGCTGGAAAAATAACAGGCGTTATAAATTAACCTTACTTTATTTGAAAAAAATATAAAAAAATATTAGATATTTGCACTTGAAAAAATTACCACCAGAGGCGGGAATTGAACCCGCGTTCCTCGCATACCGGACGATTCACTTCTCGGCCACTCTAGCGTTGGCGGGGCCTGAATCCTATGGCAAGAACGGAGTCTAGGCCCTGTTCCCACTATGCCGGATCCGGCAGATTTTCCGGATCTGGCGAAAATTGTACTGCTCCATAGGGTGCTATACCTAATGATTTGTGGATTTTTTTTCATTTCATTTAGATTTACTACATTTTCGCTTGGTTTTATACAGTCTGTTTGCCGTCTGTTCGTTTTAGCCACTGAAACTATCTCCCAGTCAGTCCCGGTCCGGTAAAAGTACCGGATCCGGCGTAGTGGGAACAGGGCCTTACAGCACAAGTAAAGGTAAAAGTTTGTAAGCCGCAGATTTGTGGTTACATGTTGGAAAAAACTACGGACTAAGTACCTTTGTTTGTACGGAACCAATAGTGTTATACCTCTATTGAGATAGCCGTGACTCATAACCCATATTTTTGATAACAATCATTTCCGATTCGAACATGACAAACAGCATAGTCAACCTGGGCTAGCCAGCACCTGTGTCAATTCAGACAGATAGATAACACTTATCAGGACCCTTGATAACAGAATTCATTATAACTCTACATATAGTTCTTGTTTACTGCTTGCTTAATCAGTTACGATTTCCTTTTGGTATTGTTTTTTTTTAATAAGGTAATGTAAGCAAACGGCCATCCAAGTGCGAGTCGTGCACGAAGGGTTCGATAGGTACAACACTGTACAGAACGAGAGTTAATCAATGATTTTATATTTAATTGAGGACCCAGAGTGCGGCAGGTAGAGATGAAATGAAACTATTAATTTTGTATGTTTGATTTAATTACTATAATTTACCTTTTAATAAAATGCTAAATAAATACTCTAAACGACTTAACTCTACGCGCTTTCCGCGCGTTGCCTAAAGTAATGTCCTCCTAGTCGAATTTCAACTACGGCGGCCTATCTCAACAGAGATTAGCCAACTGCGCAGGACATATTATAGTGCACAAATGTGTGCGCAATACACAGGTGCACTCTCTATTCCTTCACTCTCACAATTACGGTGGGACGGCAGTCCGACATGACCGTAGAGAGATCAGGCGCAGGACCAACGGCTTAACGTGCTTTCCGAGGCACGGGGGTGTTAACACCACCAACTTCCTTACTCCGGAGCTGTGTCTGAGTAATTTCAAGACACGCCTGAAATACGGTTACATGAAGGACAACTTAACCACTAGACTGTAAGATTGTTTTAATTAAGTGATGACATTTGTTGAATTATCTTGTTTGCGTATTGGAACATTCTGTAAGCAGACTTGTATAATAAAATAAATAAGAGATAGAAGGATCCTGTTTTTTTTTTAATGTAGCCCAACTCATTACCCCGAGGACACTTTTTTTTATTTATCGATATCACGATTTTATCCCAAAAGCCATAAGAATAATGAATTTTTTTCATTATTGCATATTCCAAAAAAGTTTTTGTCTATTTCAATTTTATTTAAATGAGTAAAATGAGTGTCTTTCCGGAGCCAGTGTAAAAGCGTTTTCTATAAGCCCTAGTCTATAACATTTTTTTTGCATTCTACCATCAAAACAACCCTGAACACGGCTATAAATCGATCTTGGAAGTGAAAATATTGCATGTTTTTCGAAAATATTCGCTTTCATGAATTCTGAGCATATGGTTTGAAAAATCGAGTGAGCAAACATCTTACCAAAATTCGTGGGCCGCATTAGTAAAAAAAACTAAAAAATCTGATGTTAACCATAATCAAATGTTGTAATCATATTTTAACGAAAAGTCAGCACATCAGCCTACCACAGAACGCCAAAATGTCAGAATTTAAATTGAATACTATTTGAGTGGGCATTTAAATAAATAATAATACCTAATAATTTCGCAAGCAAGTCCTGTCCATTTGTGTGTCTGTCTTTCAAGAGCTTTAGGTTAAACAGAAAACTGTGATTATATAATGTAATAAGAGTCGAGTCGAGTAGAAAAAAATTTAGTAAATCCTTACCCAAAAATTCAACCGTTAAAGATATCTAGAATATTATAATATTTGTTGTAGATAGAATATAAACTTCAACATCATTCGTAGAATTGTTCAAAGGATATATTGATTTATTTACAATTACAGAACCCATGAACCATAAATTTTGCAGTTTCTGCAGTTTAAACAACATGTTTCGTTGTTTCTATAACTCCTATAACTCAATACTCATATTTAGTCATCGCTAGCTTTAATTAAATTGTCCCCAATTGGTCCTAAATGAACGAATGACCTTGTTAACGAATGGTTAAACTCGTTTTCGTTGTATTGTCTCGCCTACAGGATTTGTTATCTGTGATTCTGTGTAAGTACAAGCAACATCAGATATTTGTTTTAATATTAATATTTGTATACTTATATATCTCCAAAGAAAATCTCCAATACAATATCTTTGGTAGCACCCTGTCTGGGTCTGGGTGTTGTGATACCACCCTTGTTCCTGATTTTTATATCACAATTTGGATTTGGATCAGAATTGAAACGCTTTGGATCAGAGCAATGTATGTGATGTTGTCCAATATTTATTTTCTATCCTTCGTGTCAATATCATCTAAACACCCTCTTAATAAATATATCTTATAAAACAAATCTTCTCTATTAAATAAATAAATTGTTTAAACAAACACACCAATTAGGTACCTAGCCCCAAACTAAGCGTGAGCTTGTCACTTGTGCTATGGTGACTAGGATGACGGATAGACATACTTATATACATTTATAAACATCCATGACTTAGGTACAAATGCTCGTGCTCATCACACAAACATTTGCCCCTTGCAGGATTTGGACCCGCAACCGCCTGGTTTAGAAGTCCGTGGCGCGAACCACTACACCGAGACGGTCGTCAAGTATTAACTTATCAAATGATGTAATCGAATGTAACCAAACACATTCCTAAATATTTGTTTGATAAATCAAAAACACAACACGTTTGCATACAAATAATCCCACTAATATTATAAATGCGAAAGTTTGTGAGTGCGTGAGTATGTGAGTGTGTATGTTTGTTACTTCTTCACGCAAAACTACTGAACGGATATGGATGAAATTTGGCACAGAGATAGAGTATAGTCTGGAATAACATATAGGCTACTTTTTATCCCGAAAAAAAAACACAGTTCCTGTAGGATACAGAAATAGTAGTTTACGCGGGCGAAGTCGCGGGCAACAACTAGTTCCTTCATACATTCTTTACGATTTCTATACGATTTTTACAAACCTATGACTTTCAGTTATAAACAAAATACTTCAAAACTTGTGTGCTCACTCATATTTAAAACACTGCACTGGGCGCTCTTAACGATCTGAAAACTTTTGTTATATTGATGTATATGGTCCCGTTTAATGTGCGGATTTGCTAGTCTACTTCTGGTGCTGACTGTACTGTCATACAATATTTAGTTACGAATTTAAGATAACTCAACCAAGAAATAGGTAAGTAAATATAATTCATGTTGTAGTTCCATTAATATTGTAGATAAAAACATTAGCCAAATGCGTGTCGGTTGATCTACGGCCAAATATGTGTAAGTAATAAAATTATAAAGTTATTGATACAGTTGGTTTCTATGGAGCTATTACAATATCCAATACCTCTGTTTCCATAATCCTCTGTTTTCGACCTAAATACGTACACAATGAATTGCTATAACAAAACATTTCAAATTCGTTCAAGAGCAACGGATTTCATTTGTGGAATTTTCTATTCGATTTCTTTGCAAGTTTTCACCGACTGTCTTTAGTTGGGACTCGAACCCACGACTCTTCGCTATCCGGGCAAATGCTTATTCAACTGAGCCGGAGGACGTTAGTCAGTCGACGAATTCACTTTCGTAAAAACTTGCAAAACAAATTGCTAAAATTATAAAAATATACTATAAGAAAAAAAATATAGGTACCTACCTACCTAACTTAAGTTTAGAATGGTGTCTGATGTTGTTTTCCTGTCCATATTTTAAAACGTTAAATTATATTCGTTAGTTGAGTCGAACAAGCCGCTTATTGTTTTGCCTGTTGCGATTTCCATACATTACTTTTGCAGTATATTTGCTGTTGTTGCCATTCAAACGTATGTAACTTGGTTCACGCTATTTTGCCTCTTGACAAATATGGAAAGTTCTAAGTACATCACATATGCCTGTTATATTGACTCGGCTGAGCATTTTTTTTTTTCGCCGTATTCAGTACAGTCTAGCAATTCGCTTTTCCACAATAAATTCAAATTTAAGCGTTCCGTTAATCATGGATGGATAATCTATATTATTGATGAAGTTAAATAAAATAAAATATATTTCATTTGCATAGTTTAATTTAGGTACTTAGTTAGTAGATGTGGTCAAGAAAGACCTGAGACTCCGCAATGTCTCCGTAGACGATGCGTCCGATAGGGCAAAGTGGAAAAGAAAAATTGAGATTGCAGACCCAACCATTAGATGGGTTTAATAATGCCCAGGAGAGAGAGAGAGGGAACGTAGGTACTTAGTTGCTATCGTAATTAACCACTGAAAATAATTATTACTATCCTGAATCCTAAAAAATAATTGGCTTTTACAAAGGAATTCCTTCTTTGTAAATGCCAATTATGTTTCAGGATCTACGCTTAAGAATTTACTATCGTGCCTAAGTACAAAATACCTGGTGTTCGTGTTGTGAAGACTGATTAAATTGTAAAATCCAAGCCTAACACAAAGCTCGTACCACAAATGTGACTTTAATTATTTACCCCAGCTAGCATTCGTGTCGAGTTTCGTATATACCTACTGCTACAACAAAAAAAACGAAGAACTACCTACTAGTGTACATAATTATATACTCTGATTTAAAAACGATTTAAAAGAACTATCTATGTGTTTTATACTCTGGTTTATTTCATAAGGATCACTCATACTAAAGAAATTGAGCCGCCAAGAGTTGATTTGTTGACTTATCAGAGTTAAGAAATGATGTTGAAATAATCGGAGTTTATCGACGTTACGTTCACTTTAATAGAAAATAAAATAACTTGACGTCCTTATCCGTTGCGTTAATTCCCGTATTAAATCCTTCAAAGATCGTGTTTCCAGAACAAAGGTAATCAAATTGTTATCGGGACGGCGCCCCGGTGTGCATATGATATTCGTGGCGTTAATATGGTTTAAATTGCAACGCAGAAGTTTGAAGTGTTTAAGAAAATATTTCTAGTTTTGGATTTTTTAAGCTGTGTTTAGTACTCGTATGTATGTACTTACCTACAAATGTAATATGCGTAAAGTAATGAAGGTTTGGTCGCAAAATTATATACGTCAAGGAAACTTTGTATAGGTCTTTATCTTGGCACTAGAAATGAGGATCCGCCGAGTCCTACCTAAATATCCGACACTAAATATGAAGTATACAGGATCACAGAATAAATACTAGTACGACGTAACAGAAGCATTACTCCGCAATAGTATTCACAGAATTGTCTACTCAATGCCATAGAAATGTGTATACTCAATGTCTTGAGCGTTTTGTTATACGCCTAAGAAACGTACCACATATGCGAAACAAGAACTTAATGCTTTCCACATGCGCTTTCTGAGGAGAATAGTTGAAGTGACTTGGGAAGATAAAATGAGCAACTATGTATGTAGTACTCTCAAAACACATTGCTGCACACAAAGACTTTACTAGGGTTATCACGTACCTTGCATGGACCCTGAGAGACTACCACGTCAAATAATGCTTGGTCAGATAGCAGACGTTAAAAGACTTGTCGGCCATTAAACCTTAGGATTCAAAGACTCTTGCAAGCGAGATATGAACAATTTCGGTATTCAGTCGGACGGTTGATGGAAGAATTTCGTTAAAATGAGACCCGAATAAAGGCTAGAACTTCAAAATATGACAACGAATAGAGAACCTTAAGCAGAAAAGTCTCTCTCGTGCTCTTCCACCTCCTGCGGTCTCTCGCATTGTGTGTGCTCGATATGGCAAAAATAGTCGCGCAGTTGTCAACCGCATTATTGAGTATCAAATACAGGAGCTATGGTATAAGGGGCTTTGTAAGAACTTGGTTTCCTAATAGATCTCACTTCTTTTATTAGCGAAACCGTTAAGAACTTGACATTTATTCACATTTATGTTTTTGTTGAGATTAATTACTCTCCAATCAAAAGAAAAAAAACTAAAAGCGCGTGGTTGCTTTTTTTTTCAAAAAGTGACGGCTATTGGGACAATGATGAGTTGACCAGCGCTTACCTTATAAATCAGTGGATGGCCAAGCCAAGGACGCAGCGCAGTAAATAAGTTCTTTAATTGTACATTTATGTAAGTCAACGTGACGGAACAAAACATTTGTTCTTCCTCTAGAGCATGGCAGAAACAAATGAGCAATTTTATTTGTTGCAAAACGATAAAATGTTATTCAAACATTTTATTATTTCACTGGCTTCTTAGATTATGCGAATATGGGTTTTAATGGCTTCACAAGTGCTGAAAAGTGTAAGTAAACGACTAAATACTATTTTCCAACTCGTACACGAATCGTACTCTTATGTTTTGGGGGAATTCAAATCTAAAGCATAGCCCGAATACGTCATTGAAATACAAAAATCGCACGTCTTCAAAATTGCCCTTCAGCCTATAATAAAACATGGCGTAGACGCGTACCACAATTTATCTTATGCTTGGGCCCCAAAACAATGACTTCTTAATTCATAGTCAATATTATTTGTAAAGCACAAAATAATTATGAGTTGTTAATTAATTAATTAACTTTGCTCGTTTTAAGGTATTAACAACGTTCTATTAATTTAGGGATAAGATTGTTCTATTCAGGTCTAAAATGAATGTGTGTGGATAAAGTTTATACACGTGGCAAGTGGCATAAAAGTTCGTATACCCGACGCGTGCCTGTCTACGAATCTCTTTGAATTATCTATTGCGGTAGGTACTCGTAGTTCATTAGAGACCAAAGGGAAACATTGATATTACGCCGATAAACCAGGGACACCACAATGCCTTCGGTTAATAGCTTATTCCAATAAGTTTCTTTTGAACTTACACATTAATTAAAAAGATTTCTTACTTTGTACTTTTAAACTTATCTGATGTTGTATTGTAGCATCATGATCTACCATCCATCATGTTGGCGTAAATAAGTAGGTATATTACGTATGCCATTGCACTGAAAAAAAGGTACAACCAAACTAGTTGTGTTAGTTGAAGGTTTCGTTGTAGGGAAGTAAATATTTGTTAAATATAAACAATCTTTTGGCTATCAGTAACAAAACTTGTTTGTTGTTAATAATACAGAAGTTCGCAAGTCACTGGATTTGGCTACTAGTATGCCAAATTTTGGTTAATGTTAAGCAATATTTTTTTTCAGTGTGGTTGCGTAGTCAACGAATGTTCTGAAACTTGTTTCATTGAAAATTCATAAGAAAATTTATATTTGAACAACCTTCGTGGCTGTCTAGTATAAACCAAGAAAAATCTTAAAAGCTTACTTAAAGTTTCGGTTTTATGAACAAACTATTATTCACAAAATTTAACTTTATTCAAAAATAAAATTATTTCAAGGACAATATATGAACATACATTGTGAAATAAAGAGTTTTACTTTTGCCTCCCTTTTACCTACATCATTATATTACCCACATCATATTCTGAAATATTAAATTTATTATATAACAGTTTGTTAAAATCACTTCGGGGTTAACCTCTCGAGACATCCTGGCAGAAAACTGAATACCAGTAATAAAAAGACACATGTTCGACGTTTCGAATGGTACAAACTTGATCAGATCAGGGCAGAGCCACCTCTGGTCAAGCTCAAGCCAATATATTAAATTAATGTAAAAACTAAAATAATTATAAAACTAAAAGGTAACATAAACATAGGTTTGAATTAATAATATTAATTGAAAATACTTTTATCACCTTGACCGCCAATTAACTTTTTTCTGACCATGTTAGAAAATTACTACTTGCACCAAACAGAATGGATCGGGGCTATTTGACATCCCTTCATCCCATTATAATTTATCCTTTCGGCTTAATTTCCGCTCAAATCCCGATTCTTTGCATGAATCGTTTCCAAACAGATGGACATCTGAGAGTGCTGTCATCTGGCATCCATCCATATAACATTTGATTACTTAGACCATGTAAATACTCATATTATGCGATTGTTTCTTCGTGATAGAATGAATTTGCGAATAAGACAAAACAAACATTTTCAACAACGAAATAAACGACATCCCACATATTTCAGGTGTATAACAAATACCATCACCCCTCATCTGTTATTATCATGTTATTTTCACCAGAACAAGTACAGGCAGATCGACTCCCGGTACCACTTTGTACCGTTTGGAGTCGAAACACTGGGTTCGTGGGGTCCCAACGCTATCTCTTTTTTCAAAGAGATTTCCAAGAGGCTAATTGACATCAGTGGTGACCTAAGAGCTGGCAGCTACCTTGCTCAGCGTATAAGCATCGCTATCCAGCGCGGTAATGCTGCCAGCATCCTAGGAACCTTACCACAAGGACCCTTTTTATAATTTTATTTTTAATAAGTTGTATATATAGTTAATTTCCTAGAAGTATATTTTTTTTCACCAGAAAATATTTGAAAATATATACATTTTACAACCTAATCTTTATGTCCAAAACTGTCCGGCCGTTTGGGCTGTAGGGCGTGCAAAACATATACATACATACTTTCGAAAAACATAACCTACCTCCTTCCGCAGTCGGGTAAATAATGATCTGGGGAGGCCAAAATGGTATCTAGTCTAAACTAATATAACAAATGCTATGCAAGATAACGAAGGTGCGAAACTATTAAGTTAATATTTACAAACGCAGATACCACAAACGTAATTTTGCATATTATGAAGATTTATCAGATAAAACTGATAAGCCAATACAACATTTTAAAGTTAAGCCATGTTTTTCGAACTAAAGTGAATTCACGATTTTTCGAAAGCTGTGAAAACCAGGCAAATAATTTGTGACCTACTTTTTTATTTAAAGAAATTACAATGAATACTTAAAATTTATAATAATCCATTCACAGCGTAACATAAACCAGCTGTGGTTTTACCGTACGCTGCGCAGATATTGAGTCGAACTTCAGTTAGTATTTCATTATTATATATCTAGTCTACCGACATTACTGACAATCAAATACGTAATACATATCAGTAGGTATTTAGAAAAAAATGTACGCTGATCCGATAAATGCAACTAAATACTCAGTTACTGCTCCACCCGACCAAGACTTCGTGGGCACATTACTTTGACACATATTCTTTTATGTAACCTTCATATTACTAACTTTAATCAAAAGGTGGCAATAGTAGGCTGAGGTAAATGAAGGTGTATTTTTTTAAAACAACACTTACTTGTCACGCAATGTGAAGCCAACATAAATTAATTATGAACGAACGTATGCTGACCTTTAAAAGGGACTTCAGTTTTTGTTTACAATGGCACCAAATACATTCCTAGTCCCACATGAAGTGTTAGCTTGTGATATGGTGACTAGCATAATGGATAGATATTACCTATATTTTCATAAACATCCATTAGGTACAAATGCCCGTGCTCATCCATTACATAAGCATTTGCCCCATGCGGAATTCGAACCTGCAATCTCTAGCATTGTTGAAGTTCGGAGCGCATAGACAACTTCACCCAGAAGTTAAACAATACCCCCTTACTAATAAATAATGAATTTGCCACTGCTATAATACTTGTTCATAATAAGATGGCTTATTTGGAATTGATGACAGATAGGTGACATGACATAGTGGAGACTAACATTTCAAATTAGCGGTCTAATCAAGTGATATGGTAATATAAGTTTAAATAAGAAACCAAAAATTCGCACACATACAGGATTTGAACCTACGACCTTTGGCTTTGGCGTAATTTTTGGTTTCTTATTCAAACTTATATAATTAAGAAAGAACACTGTGAGTGTTAAAAAATATTAAAAACTATTGTTATGGTAATGTCAAAATCATTACCCATACTAATATTATAAATGCGAAAGTGTGTCTGTCTGTTACCTCTTGACGCTTAAACCACTGAACCGATTGAGATGAAATTTGGTTTGGAGACAGTTCGAGACCCTGGAAAGGACATAGGCTACATTTTGTCGCGATATAAAAATATTGAAGGGGTGAAATGGGGGATGAAAGTTTTTATGGAAAATCTAACTCTTGCGAGCGAAGTCGCGGGGAACCACTAGTAATTAAATAAATAAATTATAGTAAGGGTACAACAGATCATCAGTTATATACATCTATCTACTGTGGTAATTTGTTGTATTAGCTTTAATACAAGACCAAACTTATAATTATTTTATAATCTAGGCAATTCCTTTGCAACTTATAACGATAGTAAAGTTTTTCACTTGTAAAAAGCTGTGAGTAATGAGTTTCTGAGCATCGATTTAATCAGTGTTCCAAATCAAGATTGTGAGGGTTATCGTGAGTCATCGTTAATATTTATTGCTAGAGTAAACGTCGTACGATACTCGTGTTGTTTGCATGGCTCTGACTACCGGCCTCTGTAGAGTTTTAAGTGTTAATATACTCGGATCCAAAAGCCTATACGCCAATCCTGCCAAGTACAGTAGCATTTTTCAGTTTTCAATTTTATCGAGTGATATTGTTGTAGTAATAAAGTTGAAATTTCTGCTGAAATTTAAACTTAGTATTGAGGATTCCCACAATTGTGCATTTATTGACTTCAAGCTCTCTCGGTAGATACACTTAAAAGTTTTGGGGGACGAGACAGGACACTTTAACCTCAACGAAAACCCCAACCAATGAAGGTCTCAGAAGGAAACTATTTTCTTGGGTTTCGCCGAGTAATAAAAAAGTAAACAAATGGAGTCTTTCGAAGGCCAGTGAAGCCTTTAGAAATAGTTTAATAGGTTGAAAAAGACGAGATAAGTTTGTATGAAACTCCGTCAGTGTTAAAGCTGAATTGATAAAAAAAAATTATTTAGCTATTAGTATAGAAATTGAGATTACAGGTTTTTTTAAAAATTGAACCCAAGGGGGTAATTAGGGTGGAAGTTTGTGTGAGAAATTAGACATTTGCGCGGACGAAGTCGCGGGCAACCGCTAGTTTTGCATACGTGTGCATTAATCTTTCACCTATTACATTATACTTAGAAACATAAGCATACTTTCTGCTTTGACGACGCCGACGCCAGCTGCGCCGATTGACTTATAAAACTTGTATGTCCCCCCTAAAGCAGTTTATTCACTCGTTGTCCCGTATTGCTAACCGTTCCCTAATTTCAAATATGGCATTCAACATTTGAACCTTAATTGGACGTTAAATACTAGCGTACAGCGTTCAGTCTGTTAATTTAAATTTATTTAATTATTAATGAATTCAAAATTTTCTGGTGTACAGATTTGTGTAAATGCAAAGATTTCAACACAGTTGACGTCAATGTTAAATAGTTGAAACAAAAAGTCGTATGAAAAAACACAATTTGAATAAGTTCCTAAAATAGTATTCAAGAAAAATTGCTTTGTTTAGCTTTGATGCAAGTGATGTTAACATTTGTATTTTTCTCAGAGTTTATTCTTTCACCATGTTCATGTGATACCTACTTGAAATCAGATTTGTATATTGACTTTTGAACGTTTGGTAATACCGGTTAAAGAGTAATCACCGATGACATCATACATTAGATTATGTCATGCAAGGCCGCTCTTATATTTTACTTCACGGAATATTTCTGTTGAAAGGATATTGTATATTATTGGCCTATGGACCGTTGAGAATTATGATTAGTAATTAGTTATAGTTTCATTTTATTATGCTTGGAACGTACATTAGAATCCAACGGACACCTAAAGTTAACAAACTCAAATAAAAAAAATAGTTGAGTGTTTGTCACAACTTCCGTAATCATACGGTATAGTTTTATAATTTATCTGTGCTTCCGTTTCATAAAGGCGCGATCAACTCCTTGTGTTGCCAGGGTTCTCAATTAAAAATGTAAGGCTTCGTTTCGATGCCAACAGATGGCGTGGTATACAATATTGCTTACTCTTGAAGTGAAGGTCTGGGAAGGTATTCTTGATTCTTAATTCTACGGAGTGGATTGACAGGTCGTACTGTCGCTTGTCTAGCTCTCTCTCGTTTCTTTATCTCGAGAGAGAGGGAGCAAAGCAACAGTTCGACCTGTCAATCCACTCCGTCGAATTAAGAATCAAGGTTTAATGAGAATAAAGATCTTTGACCAGGCTCTTACTACAGGGCGATAAACATAACTGTAGAGTGACAAATTGTAGTTAGTTGATACCATTTTGTTAAATTGCGGATGTGTTTATAGTTTGCATTATTTTTTACTTATCTTACAGTTAAGATGGTCGCACGTCAAGTAACAAGTTGATTTTTGATAATACGAGTAATATTATATTATAAAAGTACCTAGATACTTTTTACTATGGCGCGAGTCCTTTTTTAAAGACATGTGACGGACAACTGACTGACTGACACATGCTTTGGCTGATACGGATAGATCCAAGGCCGTAAAACTAATACTGAAAAAAAAAACTGACACATCACATGCTCTTGACTTGAACTACTTGAACGAAGCTCTCGCGCATTCTGCAACTTGTTTGTTTTTCGCTGCTCCTAAGATTAATTTTGGTTAATTTCACTTATTTGCACTTATTTTTGACTTGGCTGTGATTAAAGGGCTCTGTGAAACGGAATGGATCTGCAAAATCAGTTTTGTGTGAAATGTGAATCTGCTGGAGGTTCCATGCTATTAAACAACGAAGAAATTCTTCGTTGTATACGCCAATGGACTGCTCCACGAGTTTTAAGTAAGTTGCATTTGGAATTGCAATCAGTCATGCATTAGGAATTCATTTAGGCTGCGTCTTTCTATTCTTTTTATAACCTCAAAACACGATGCATTTTGTGTTATTACCATGTTCCTTCAAGTGTCCGTTGCTTAAAAATGAAATGTCTCGAGTTCTTGACTATTCTTATAGTATATCTATCTAGTTTTCATTACCAACGGTTCATAGGCGAACATTATATGAAGCCAGAACATTCTCCTTTAGCTAGAATGTTTTTCATAATTATATATCACTAGTTTTGATATCATAATCTGTTGTCATCCAAGAAGCAAGCTTAAGTTAATCTCTGAACAGAATCTGATTTGTTGTAAAAAATGCTTTAAATGAAATGTTCTGTCGATTTTGTAGCGCGATGCTCATCTTACACTAGCTGGGAGTCTACAGGTGTATGTAATATTATCTGTGCTACAGGCTACTAAGCACAAATCAATCACTATGTGGACACAGTCGCCGTACTTTCGTAAATTACAGCGTCAATACATGATGACTATAGCCACAACACATGAGATTCATCACGTCATAAGTCATTTAAATCAGACATACAATATATAACGTCAACCCGCTAAGAAATTTTAGTTAATATGCCGATAACATGGCTGCTATAAAAATCGGCATAACAGGCCTGCATTTAAAATCCAGAGAGGCGGCAAACTAGGAAAGCCGCTTGCAAACTTTTTACAGCCACATTATGTTTTTAAGAAACTGGCAAATACGTAAATAGAAACAAGGCATAATTGTCGGCGAGAAAAGGTTAACCAACCTTCGATTTACTGACGACATTGTACTATTTGTCTCCTCGTCAACAGAGCTGGGTCATATTCTCGAGGACCTGTGCATCTTTTCAGTATCTATAGTATAGGACTTCAGATGAACACGAGAAAGACCAAGCTTAAGACAAATATTGTAAAGCGCGTTATTGTCAAAACGAGGACGAATGCATATACCTAAGTACATATTGACTGAGTAGGTACCTATACCAGAATGAGACAGGCTATAGGTAAAATAGTTTTGTTTTAGTCTGGCACATATTAAAATCGCTATTAAACGGTGTAAACTCTCATTTTAACGGCTCGTAAAGATAATATTTAAAACCGTTATTAAGTCTGGGTCCACTAATAAACTGCAGTGTTATATTAGCTAATCTAGTCCATGTACACATTATGCAACCGTTATCCACTTGTAGTTTAAGCAAACAATAGGATGTTATTAAAGGACAAGATCATCTGAATCATTATTTATCTTTTTTAAATATTTGACTGTGAATCGCCCGACATCCAACATAACAAAACAATATGTTTTAAATTGGATATAATTTCTTGTATTGAAGGACATTTTCATTTATATTTCAATTGCCTGCATACGTCTGTTTTGAATGACTCACCGTGATGATGCTGTTTTATATGGAAATTATGTTATGATTAACTTAAAAATCTAGGCAGTGTAACCTCCCTTTTGGGGTTTACTGCAGCCGGGTAAGAAGCTCGGCATGCAGTGCTATGGGCTAAGTTAGTAACTCTCTGAAGTTATGTAGGTACTAACTTAGCCCAAAGCTAATATTCTGATATTCAGTAGACACTGGGTTCACTTATTCTAAAAATAACAACTACCAATACTTTGCCCACTGCTAAATTATTTTCTTCTCGCGATTGTCATAGGAAATCTCCTTACCCGCAACACCGCCTGCCCCTGCTGACTTCTAGCGCGCCTCGCCCCCCGAAATTCGATTTTTTTAACTTTTTCGGATTTAGTAGCTAACTTCTTTTTTAGGTTTAGGTTAGGCTAGGTTTTTTTATTGTTACATCTTTAAAGGCAAATTACTAAGGTTAATAGGTACATCACCCAATGCTATGATTGCTAAAAGTAGGTATTTTAACAGTTATGTAGGTATTTTTAAATTTTATTTTTTGATGTTTGTAATTTAAATAACGATTAGATTTTGGCGTCTTATCTTAAAAACTATGATTAAATGTTTTGAACTTCAAATTCATAAAAACCTTTTAACCGTTTTCGGGGCGAGATAGACCAAACTTTGTGTTGTTTTAGCGTGTGTTAAAAATAGTATTTTTGCCGGATATCAATTCACCTGACTTATGCTAAATAACACATGTTTTAGTCTCGTTTTTCTATCTTACGTACATAGATAATATAATTATGAACTATCACTGTCGCTTTACTCCCGCACAAAATTTTACTCAGTATGCTGAATCCAAATACCTACATTAACCCTATGAATGATTCGGCAGTAAAAAAAATCTAACTAATCAAAACTAGTATCCCAAGGTTGTTAACCTAAAGCTTAGGTCATATTTTAAAACATTACTTTAATACCTTTTGAGGTTTAACCATATCAACAGATAAAGTATGGCAGGCACGCTATAAACCTTCTAATGAATATTATTAACCCTAACTCCAAATTCAAGAGTAGCTTTAGACCGAAATAAAGCGTCTATGGAAATTAAACAGGTCACACTCGGTAATGTAAGCAAAATAGTTTTTTAAATTATATTTCATTCATCGTCAATTTAAGGCAAATATGGTCCACGACATGGCAACTATCTATCAACGCCCAATATCTCCTATAAACACAGATGAAACGTCGTATAATTTACACCGGATACCGCATGATGTAACAAGTTCTATTTTTAGCTCCCAACAAGTTTTTAAAATTGGTAAGTCTTGCAATGATTGGTCCTAGTTTTATTAGATAGTGGTTTGAATTTTTGGTGTGAGATTCTAAAGATATTATAAATGTTGAATATATAAAAAAAAAATATTAAATTCATTTATTTCTATGGGAATAAAAAACATTAATTTATTGTTTTTAACGCTTTATTTTATGCCAAGTGAGACCAGCACAGCTTAGTACAGCGACTCCAAGACTTTGTAATGATGACATTTAGTTTTATAAAAAAAACTATTTTTTTTTATTTTGACGAATTCAAATTCATGTCCCAACATAAAAATACTCTACTTCTGGTTAATTGGGGCAGGTATGTATCACTGATGATGATAAATGTCACTTGGTAGTGTTGATTAAGTTTTACCTATGTACGTTATCGACAATAACAATAATTTCGATTATAAAATAAGAAAGTGACAATCTTGGTAACGACCTTCTTCATTTATTCAACAGTAAGTCAGCTAATAAGCTGTAGCTTTTCGTCCGAGAAAGTGAAATAAATCCGCATAATAGATGCTAGATTTGTAAATTTTATTGTTAACCATTTTTTTTTTTTACCTAAGTCATGGATGTTTATAAATGTATTTAAATATGTCTATCCGTTATCTTAGTCACCATAGCACAAGCTCACGCTTAGTTTGGGGCTACGTAATTGGTGTGGTTGTTGAAACAATTAATTACTTTATTATTTATTTATTATATTTTTATAACTTAAGCAATTATTTTGCAAGTTTTTACGAAAATAAATCAAATTTCACTTTTTAATTTGATTAATTTTTGTAAGTGAAATTTGATTTATTATTATTTATTTAATTTAGGTATTCAATGTTAGTCAACTAAATTTTTAATTCAGTTTAACTTGTATTAAATATGGTATACGTAAAATTCCAATTGTAATGAGCAGTCTACATTATAATGTTGTAAATAATTATTAATGCTCTAACTAATACGTACCCAGCCCATGTCCGAGGGTATTCCCATTTGGTTTTAGTCATTCACACAATTTTTTCTTATAACAAGGCACATTCAATTTGTGAATCGGCGGTCGTATACACCATGGTGCCTTTGCTCAACCTACGCTCAAGCCTCGTACAGACGGCGACAAGAATAACTACCCATAGTTTACTTTTAAAATAATTTAAAAAAAAAACTACTACTCTTTTACATGCAAATTTATATTAAAAACTAGTGGTTCCCCGCAACTTTGCCCGCAAGAGTTGGATTTTCTATATAAACTTTCATCCGCCATTTCACCCCCTTAATGTTTTATATCATGACAAAATGCCTATGTCCTTTCCAAGGTCTCGAACTGTCTCTAAACCAAATTTCATCTCAATCAGTTCAGTGATTTAAGCGTCAAGAGGTAACAGACAGACAGACAAACTTTCGCATTTATAATATTAGTATGGATATGGATTAACTCGCAGTCCACTTAGCAAAGGAGTTGTAGAATGCGTTACCCTGGACCCAAGCGATTTCCCCAGAAAGTTTTTCAGGGTGCTTAGGGAGCGAACACTCTAAAATAGAGCAATACCTAGTACACTTTTGAGCAATGACAAACATTAGCAAACATGGCAACAAAAAATAATACTAGGTAAGCTTTGAAACGCCAGTGACATTTATGATGCTGACTATACACGAGCCATAATGACATGAAATAATGAACAGTTTTATGTCATCAGGGGTTGATGTCATTGTTATTTCTGAAGGTGATAAACTATTTCTACTTTATTGAAGTGTAATAAAATACGTACTTTGCTTATATGGGACTAGACAATTTTTTATCTATATGACTAGGTCAGCCTTTGTCGTCAATCTTGTCTGAAGGCAAATGATGTTCTAAGTCTGAAAGGCGGCGAGCGATGATTTTGTAAATTCACAATTAATTGGTTATTTTTAGATAAGAGTAAATTGAATATTTTTACTAAACCTCGTTTTAGACAATGATGGGTGTAAAAAAAAAGCCCCTATTGTTTAAATTTATATTTCTAATATTATAGGATCAGCTAAATGTAGCCATGTCACAATAAAAATCCGAAACGCATCTAGTAAAGGCGGGAAAACCCCTTTCTCGCCAACTCCTAGCGCTGCTAAATTCTAAACTCAAATGAGTTAATATATTTGAATCACCCAGTACCTACAAATGTCAAAAATGACAAAAAAAATCTCCTCTCTCTCTCTCTCTTTGACAGAAATGAAAGTTTTACGAACTGCAATGACATCAGAAATTGAGTGAAATAGAATAAAAAAATAGAACCTCCAGAAATCAATTTTATGTTTCAGTACCTATTTATTTCATAACTGTCATTGTTATCGTTTGAGAACCTTCCGACCCTGAGTCTTCAAGGCTGTGTTCAAACGAAATGTCACCGGCAACACAATTAAATCAACATCGACAATGAATCACCAAACCAGCCTAAATAAATAAAACACATTTAGCAGAAAGCACATCGTATCGAGAAAATAATGATTTTTTTGGGGTTTTGGCGTTACACTACAATATAAAACACTTTTACAGTTTGGCAGACTCCTGTCTGTTTGTTTGTGCACGTGCTTATCTCAGAGGTTCTTTGGAACTTAAGGCGATAAATGATTTTTCTCCACGTATTCCAAATATGTCTGAAGCGATGGTAGCGTAGTGGCTAACAGGCGCGGCGGTGGCGTAGTGGCTAACAGGTTGCCTCTCATGTCGGAGGTACTGGGCTCGATCCCAAGCTGTGGCAACGCAACAATGACTTTTTCGGAGTTATGCACTTACTTTATCGATATTACTTACATGTTTTTTAGTTACGAAAACATGATGAAACCTGTACATTTAGGCAACTGAATGTGTAACCGAGATCCAATCTAGTCTGGTTCCCCTGTTAGCAGGGTCGCGGAGGTCAGACGGCAGTCGCTCTACTGTAATTACCTGATCTGCCATATCCTGGATCATGGTCCAACGCGGAACCTGGGCCCTCGCGCGTATGTGCACAACTGGGATAGATAGATAACTCTTTATTGCACACCATAACAGAAAATACAGTAATAATAAGATAAAGATCTAATATAATATTAATCCCAAATATTTGTGCCTTTTTAATTATTATTGCAGTTCGATTACGGAAACCTACAACAGCTTGGTCCGATATGCAATTAGCGATATAAGTGGAGGTAATATTTGCGACTTTTATTTAAATTTAAATTTTAATTACTACTTAATCTTAGTTTTGAACATGTGTTACAAAGTGCTAAGTACCTACTCAGGTAAATCACGTAATTTGCAAATGTATTTTTCCAATCATATCAGACTGTCGTCTCGCCGAACTATGAGAGTGAAGAAACAGAGAATGCATCTGTGTATTGCGCACACGCTTGTGCACTATAATATTATCTCCTGCGTAGTTTTCTATCTCTGTTAAGATTCAGCCGAAATTCAGCTAGAAACAACATAATCATTTTGGAACACTAGGTACTATAAAAGATGAAGCATGAAGTGTTGTCACGTGATAAAATAAATCATCGGCAATGAACACTGCAAACAAATTTTGCACGCTGCCGAATAATGACTAACCGTTGCAACGAACTATTATGTAATAATGTGGGTTATTTTTTGTTTGTTTCGGGTAATAAAGTAGGTTGTTTTAATAAAGTAGCACACAGGAAGAGGTTCATTTTCATACTTATTTAGGGAAGCGTATGAACTAAATCTCTTACATTTATATGACCCCCTAAACTTAATAGATACAAATGTTCACGGAATGAGTGACTAAGTTTTTATATTTAAACTTAAGCCCACACCCCCGCGCCTAGGTCTAACATACAAAAATGTATTAGGTACTCGTAATTGGTTCAAGAATCTGTAAAACAGCGATCTATTAATCGAAAATAAGTTTGTATATCCATCCATACTATTAGACTATATACTTATACTATATAATATTATAAATATATAAATTATAAATGCGAAAGTGTGTCTGTCTGTCTGTCTGTTACCTCTTGACGCTTAAACCACTGAACCGATTGATATGAAATTTGGTATGGAGACAGTTCGAGAACCTGGAAAAGACATAGGCTCCATTTTGTCGCGATATAAAAATATTAAGGGGGTGAAATGGGGGATAAAAGTTTATATGGAAAATCTAACTCTTGCGGGCGAAGTCGCGGGGAACCACTAGTAACAAATATAGATGACCTAGTCCTTTTACCCATGTGGGTATCATTATGTCCTATTTATTTTATCAGTATTAAGTGCATATAGGTATATATTTATGTGATTATTGCTTTATATTATTATAATTATTTCCTTAATAGGTACTTCATTAACAGGCAAAACGGTTTCAACGCTGATTAGATTCCTGAAAACCTATATGAGTAAGTCCAAAAATGCAATAAATCTGATTAGGTATAAAAAACTCAAAGAAAGTGACATTCCAATCATAGTTATTGCATTTGCTAATGGCGTCAGAATTAACTATTCTGAATATAACATTACTAATTCTGACCTAAATCTTGAAACCTTGAGAGTGGCAACTAAACAAATAGAGACGCATCCGAAACTATTTGAGAATGGCTGATAAACGCATCACGAACTATTTATATTCAGTTTTGAATAACAACTTCTAAATGTGTAAATGTTCAATGACAGTTTTTTCATGTTACCGAGCACAGTCCGACAGAATGTTCATAGTTCTTAACGCACACGCAATTTGAAGCAAAACGAATTATCGGTGTGACAAATTCACAAATCAATTGTTAACATCCTAGTTCTGTTGCTATACCAACAACAACAGTTGCGATGCGGCTGACAACCTCCCAACCTGTTACACAAGAGTTAACTTTTTGTTAGGAAAGAGAAAGTTTCGTAGGTTGTATGTACCTGCGTAGGCGTGTAAAGCTTAACTTAAGTGTTTGTTACATGACGGGGATTTTCAATTGACTTAGCATCTATAGTGTAGCAAACAATGTTGAATACTGACATTTTAGGCGTCCTTGACACACTGTCCGAAAGGTTGCTATCGATTTTCACACCACTGAGAACATTTTCGCGGTGTAACTAAGCTTGTTTATCACGCAAGTTGCCAATTCGGTTCGCGCGATGCGTGGTCGGTGTAAAAAACGTGCTCTGACAAGCGGCGCGCGCGACGCTCTATGGTGTACTACCAGAGCCGCGGCGAGCGAAGTGATGCCATGGGATGGGGTCGGGGCCGTTCACCATTGCACCTACCTATTCTTACTCATAGTTCTCTAGCTGGTGGGATAGAATGGTTCACGGACGTGTCGCGAGATATCGTCGGAGGCTTTATCGTTTTGGTTACGGGTTTGGAGAATGTACATTTTGGTAGATAAATAAATAGATATCTAATACCACTTCTTGCGAAATCACTGCTAGCATTACAAAATTAAGTAGGCTTTATCCTAATTGGATATTGGGCATTTTGGCAGATAAATAAATAGGTGGTATCTATTACCACATCTTGGGAAATCACTACTAGCATTACTAAATTAAATAGGCTATTAAATATCCTAATTTACAAGACCTTCCTTTCCCTTTTACCTTTTACGAGATATTCTGAAAGACTTCCTTTAGTTACGAGTTTGGAAAGTGATTATGGAGAAATCAGTATCAGGACTTAAAGAACCAGCTCTCGGGAAATCACTGCTAGCCTTACAAAAAGAAAAGACTCTACTACATCTAAGAAATAGGTTGGAGTACACACGGCCGAACGTCAGACTATCCCACATTCATTTTGAGACCTCCTTTATTCGCTACGTTATAAAAGCTGTTTTTGTAGTTCACATGGGCAATCTCACGTGCTGCCAACAGTGCCACCTTTTGGAAAACCATCACCAGCATTATGAATTATGGTATATACTTACACGTCTATTCTATTCAAATAGTGCATAAAATGTCTTTCTAAATAAAGATTACTGTCCTTGTCAAGGCTTTGCTCCTTTGATAAGAATTCAACCGACTAAATCATAAAACTCATTAGGCCGAGTTAATAAAAATAATACCTACCTAAGAAGGAGCTGAATCTCAATTAACTTTAAGCAGTCAAGTAGACTATTTGGTACTTTAAAATAGTAAGCTGTTATAAAATCTAAATCAAAGTAACTTTATTTTGTGAGCACAAAAATATAATACAAAAAAATATAAACAATACCAACGGTCTTAATTCACCGTTCAAAATAAGTTACTTCCTCATTCCTTTTTTAGGGCTCAGCTACTATAAAATTCCCAGGTTCTAATCTCAGCAGTTTGAGCTGCGCGTTGATAGGTGAGTCACTCATTAAATCATTTATGTCTATAAGTACAAAATATCTAGCATATCTTAAGATCTATCCAAAGATGGTGTTTCTTCCACACCCCATAGCCAGTCGCGACGGTGCGTCACGCAGGGAGGCGTTATGTCTCCATAAATGTTATTAAGACGAATATTTCCCAAAATAATAAAGCCAGCCATATGGGAACGATATCTCACTAAATACGTCATAAATATGTAGTGAGATTTTAAGTTATTAAACAAACAGCTACACAAACATAGTACAATAGGCAGCATGTCAGGTTACCCTAAACTACCAAAATAGCTTGTATTAGGGAACAGAGGTTGTCTCAAAGTCAAAGTGGAGTGGAGTCAGACGTGCAGACGTGTACCTACTTGTTGTCTTTATAAACAACAAGAACAACCTGTTGGTTGTTCTTGTTGTTTAGAATTGTTAAAATTGTTGTTGTTGACAATTAAAAAAAACTATAATACCAACATTCCTAAATAAATAGGTAGCTATGGTTGTATTGTGAAGGTACTTTAAGGAAAGATGAGGCTCGTAACGCGAAAGGGTTTCGAAATGTCATACAGTGGTCATTATGATTTATACGTATGTAAATAGGTACCACAGCTGTGTAAAGGCATGGATAAAGGGCTTTTACATATTGGGGGCTACGAATTACCTACAGTACTGTTGTATATTTATTCCTCTGAAATTGTATTTTTTGTAGCTGTAGTTAACTAGCTACTTCAGTTTGATAAATACAGAAAAATTGAGTTAATACACAGAACAGAAATTATCATAAAAATCAGTAAAATTGTGTAAAGATATTTAAGATTTTATTAACTGCTGAACAGAATGGTAGAACTGGATAGGGATCGGTGGAGAACTTTAGGGGAAGCCTTTGCCCAGCAGTGGGATGCTAAAAAAGTCAGATTGAGATCAATATGTTCCAGTTTTAAGTTTTCATTTAAGTATTAATAGTACATATTTCTCTGTCTAACAGAATGTGTGTTTGTTCAGCTGTTTTACTGTGACTGAGCTGACTAGGACCTACGTCATACGCTTTTTAAATATTTTAGTAGAATAAAATGTGACAAAGATAACAAATTCGCAACCTACGGTATTTAAGCTGGTATGTGTGGGCGTATGTATTTTAACATTTCGAGTGTAAAATGTAATTTTTGGTTAAATGTCATTGCAACACGCTACTAGCCGGCGATTTTGGGTTCGAAGTCAGCAAGGAGCAATTGTTTGAGTGATGAGTACGAGCATTTAACCTAAGTCATGGATATTAGGTTAAAAAGAATATACATTTTCTACTATAGGTACTAAGTATGTCTATCGTATTATATTATCGTACCTAGTCACCAGAGCAATAGCTCATACGCTTATTTGGGGCAAGGTCATTGGGATGATTGCTGGAACACTTAATTATTAACAACTAAACTAAGGTTACCTAATTCCACCTGATGGCCATTTCTGCACAAATAAAAACGTAACAAACCATTTTTGCGACTCTTAGTAGTAAGTTCATGCTAGCTATCTACATGACCAAAATAAAATGTCGTTAGAGTTGAATGAATCACAAATTGAATCAGGATCCATGACTGTCCGATTTTATGATCAAAAATTAAAAATTATCAAATAAAATTATCGCAAAACAAAATGCACTCGAACGTGGAGTTGACATATTCTCGTATGTATTTTTGGATAGTTTAAATACGAGTAAGAACTATAATGTATATCGGTGTATAAAAATGATACGGCAAGGTCGCGATGCGTCACACAGGCGGCGCCGAGTCGCTCAGGCCCACGCGGTGACGCTATGTTAAGGCTAGATGCAAACTTTACCTCATTTGTAACACAAATGAGGTAAAGTTTGCATCTAGCCTGCCTGCTTTACTTCAGCTGGTAAAAGTATGACTACCTTACAATACAAGTACAAGTGTACAATCACTCCCCATAATTATTTAAATAAAAAGCGACTCTTGATACGGCATAATAAATTTCAAATCGTGGAGTGCCAATCACTGCCTAGATATTTGCGATGGCTTTTTCTATCTTGGAACTTTATCTCACTAATACAATACTTACACAGAATAAATAATAGTCTACTTACTTAATAATAACGTACCTACCTGCCTAGTTCTTACTTCTACCTTGCGACTGTAACAAAGTTGTTAACTTACATATTTAGCATCAAGTCCAACTTCGTGGTTTTTAGATGTTAAATAAATATATATCTGTAGGCAATTGTTTAATCTGATAGTTAAATTTAAAAAAAGAAAACCTAACCACGAAGAGTTGAATCGTGACAGCCGTCCTTCCCTGGTTGGACGGACCCGCGCATGTACTTGTAGCTTCACACCTAAACTGCGGTAAGCCAAGTCTGATGTGGAGGCCTAAGATGATGGCCAGAGATGTCGACCAAAAATGGCATTAGAAGACTCGTTTTGGCAGCGGCTGAGTTCGCAATTGGACGGTTTGGCACTAGTGAGATGGTAATCTAACGAAAAATAAACCGTCAAATTGTACTTAAGCTTTTTGTACAATTCAAAATTTTCTGAATATTTCTAATAATTAGGTAGATTATTAATACGAGCTGTTTTTACAATATTACGGTAAGAATAGTTACATTTTCAGAAACTTTGACATTAAATCATAATATTTCTTTTTGAAGCTGAACTGAGAAAGTATATTTAAATGGGGCAGCTTTGAGTATGAGTTTCGTGTTTTATAAGTATTAACTTTATCAGCGTTTATTGGAAGCAAAACTTTTTAGTTCCTAATTAGCCACATTTTTATTCGTATGCGACAAACTGTTATCAAATGTCAGTGATGGGTAAATGTTTGCTTTTTGGGGCGTTTTTTTAGATCGTGTGTGACTGGCCTAAAGCTGCCAATAGCAGACAAACAGCGTCGCTCGACACTCCGCTGTAATTGGAGGCACGTGTCTGCCACTTTCTGGATAGAATACGACTACATTATTTTAACCTTTTCTTCCATACCTATTGACATTCTATTAGAAGGGTGTGGCTTCACTAATATTTTTCCATATTTGTTTCAGATTGTTGAAATGTTTCAGATTTGAAATGTGTAATAAAGTACATAACTGGGTGAATCAAAAATATTTACCCATTTACCCATACCACATATTATATAATACCGAGTGTCTGCGTCATAGTATATAATCCATAAATTGTAAACCACTAATAAAGGCTGCTGCGATACAAGCTTGCTTAGTGCAAAAGCCGCTAGTTAAGCATTTGATGTTGTAAAACTGGAGGTAAATAAATTGATTACTATTTGAATTTAGATTTAGCGCTTACGAGAGCGCGAGTTGTCCCGAAAGGTTTTTGCGCGTTTACTATTTCCGGGAAATTTTAGTGGCATGCATTTACGAGTATCAGGGAGCAATGCGTGTTTTACGCAAAGTGTAGATTTCGACTGTCACTGTTCGACGATTATTTCGGTGATACGATGGCCTACATAACATTTCTCAACAACTAGTTATTATTATAACATACAGGTGTTGTTTTGGTCAACAGCATCCGACTCAGGGCTGGTAGTGTTCATAACACTGATGCCAAAAAATATGTAAAAATAATAAATTTGGATTTATTCATACAAAGTTGGCCGATCACCGATTGATTTTGTATGAAGAAGTCCAAAAATATTTTTTTTTTTTTTAAATATTTTTTTAGCATCAGTGTTATGAATACTACCAGCCCTGAGTCGGATGCTGTTGACCAAAACAACACCCTTTATGTGAACGGGATGTAAACAATTCGTAGTTATATTAAGACGTTCCAGCAAGAACGCTATAAGAAAAGTGAACCAAACGCCTGGATCGTCTTTTAAGCAATGTGTGTTATGAAGTGAATAAAATGAATATGAATATGTGTCTGTGAAATGTGTAGGCCACGGCCGTCGTGACACAAAATTGAGCGTCGAATACTTTACGAAAAATGCCTGCACGTTGCGCACCGATAAATGTAGGCATGCCACTAAAGTTTTCCAAAAACGACTAGGTACTAGTGAACACGGGAAAATCCCTTGCGCGTCAACTCACCTGAAAGTTTTTTACCCCACTGCGGAAGGAGGGTTATGTTTTTCGAGAGTATGTATGCATAATTGTTTGGCACGCCCTACAGCCCAAACGGCTGGACAGTTTTTGACATATGAGGTGTCGTTGAATTTATCTAGATTGTGATAGTGACATAGGAATAAACACATTTAAAAATGGCGCCTGCAAATGTAAACAAATAGGGGAGGGGAGATTGATTTTTTCCTTACCATAGCAACAGTCGAGTTTTTAAGTGATAAGCATTCACTATGCAATCTAAATATATTATTGCACTTGAAAATAAAAACGACCACCAGAGGCGGGAATCGAACCCGCGTTCCTCGCATACCGGGCGATTGCCTAACCTCTCGGCCACCCTGGCGTTGGCAGAGCCTGTCGAAATTTTCAAGTGCTTCTTAACGCTGTAATGCCGCGTTGTTTTCATCAATGTTATTGGGATTATACCCTCAACACTCGAAAGAAATACTATTACAAGTATTTAACAATCGAAAGATGAAGCTTGCAAATAAGATAATTACTGTTTTTAAGTGATAAGCATTCACTATGCAATTTAAATATATTATTGCACTTAAAAAAAAATCGACCACCAGAGGCGGGAATCGAACCCGCGTTCCTCGCATACCGGGCGATTGCCTAACCTTTTGGCCACCCTGGCGTTGGCAGAGCCTGTCGAAATTTTCAAGTGCTTCTTAACGCTGTAATGCCGCGTTGCTTTCATCAATGTTATTGGGATTATATCCTCAACACTCGAAAGAAATACTATTTCAAGTATTTAACAATCGAAAGATGAAGCTTGCAAATAAGATAATTATTGTTTTTAAGTGATATTTATTTTCATAATTATTGTTTTTTCAAGTGCAATAATATATATATATTTAAATTGTGTTTGCTTGTTTGTCACTCAGTATTAATACAGATGGTGCAGCTCTAGCTCTACTGAGCTCGACAACAAGTCCTTAGTTGATCCATCTTAGACTTTATCAACATCATTTACAGCTGATGAAGGAGATCTGAACTTACACCATTATTTATCGTTTTGAACCAACAATTGTGTATTGTATTATTAGTAATGGCTAATTATATTATTATATTATTACTAGCAGTTCCCCGCGACTTCGCCCGCGCCAAAAGTCGGATTTTCCATACAAATTTTCATCCCCCATTTCACCCCCCTGATGATTTTATATCGCGACAAAAAGTAGCCTGTCCTTCCCAGTGTCTCAAACTATCTCATATCTGTCAAATTTCATTTGATTCGGTCCAGTAGTTTCGGAGCCTATTCGATCGTCATATTCAAGGCTATATCAGTACCTGTAAATCACTTTTTGAATTATTCAAATCGGACATACTATTCAAAAGATATCATGAGTTTAATATTTATTAAAATCTTGATTCTACTGCTCTTAGTGACTCTGGTTCGGTTTATCGGCCATAGATGGCGCTGTACCTTTTTAACTCGCGGTAAAACTCATTTTTTCCCAAATAGCTAAATCGGTAAACTATCTATTTTACACTGTATCTAATTTTAAAGAGTATGAGTATTTATGAACACTCCTTGTTAAAATATTGCTGGCAGGAAATTCAAAATTTACGCGGACGAAGTCGCGGGGGACCGTTAGAAACTAATAATTAACCAGGTCAAATGCCAAGTGGATAGATCCAGGAAAGCAGCATACACAGGTGTCCCCCCACAGACCACACAACCTAAAGACCACGCATTGCGGGGGACTTGCGTTCGCCTAGGTTATGCAGTATCACTGCATAACAGCCGGCCCCGCCCCCTTTCGTTCCTCATTCCGCTACCGAGACTCAAAGTAACAACATTGACCTTGCTCCCGAAAAAAAATAAAAATAAGCGGTAATAATGCCGTATTGTTCAGTAAAATGATATGGAAAGTGTAGTAAAACATCTAGTCTCACGAAAGATGGCATTACATTTCACCGGTAAGTAATTATTCCTATCAAATTAATTTAAATACTCCAAATCAAAAATGAAATAAAATGTTTTATTTCGAAGAGCACGCGTTGATGTCTTTTTTTTGCTATCCCTTTCTCGCAAGTTAAATTCAAATGATGTTGTCTCAATTTGTCAATTGGCAAGGAGTAAAATAGTGTCGAGACACATTATAGTAAACCTAAAATTCAAAATATCGACAAATCCTGAATAAAACAAGTGATATGTGGGTATCAAAATTTTAGTTATTTCATATTTATTTTAATAAAGTGACTTTACAAAAGAGGACTTACGATGAATCAAAATATGTGTAAAGTGCTTAAACAAATAAACTTAGCTATTAAAAAACCGGCCAAGTGCGAGTCGGATTCGAGCACGAAGGGTTCCGTACCATTAACTTACAATATTAGACAGTATAGGCAAAAAAACTTTTTAAGTTTATACTACAGGATACCCGAAACAATTTTAAATAAGAGTTTCCGCGCCTGTTTCTTTACGTGAGTGATTTGAAGTTTATAGGTCCAAGACTTTAAAAATTACAGGGGGGGACACCGTGTAAACGACTTTGGCGGGCTATATCTCGCAAATGGTAAAGCTGATAAAGAAGTGTTGTATGGAAACCCTACCTTATTTTCATAGTCCTTTTCAACGGTACCCCACACAATGGGGTGCACTCAAAAAAATTATTTACCCCCCCCTTTATATGTATGGGGAGGTACCCTTAAAAGGGGGTAATTTTAATTTTTTGTATTTTAAAAAATGAAATCTATATGTGAAGTATCCTCGAACCATGCAAATCAGTCCATAAACGTAGAAGATATTCTGCTGTGACAGACTAGGACGGACGGACTGAACGATCTTATAAGGGTTCCTTGTCGGATTACGGAACCCTAACAAACAACTTAACTAACCTTTTTTAAATAAATATATCAAACTTCACATTGCGTACCGATTGCCATTTTTTAAAGTTTTTGTACACTTAACAAAATGATGTTGAGTGAGATAGGTAACTTGTTTTACTGAAACCGCTAAATTATGAAAAGTAGCTAAATAACGTGAGATCTCCTGCGATTGACCTTTGCCCACTGCAGTTTTTTTAATTGCTATTTATCGGAAATCGGTTGTGCGTGTGTTTTTTAAATGAATTAATTTAAAGCTCCTTAATATTGTCTTACTTTTTTTTTAACTCGGGTATCGATATCAAGAGATGTCTTGCCCATCACTAGTGAGCTATCACTGCCATTGTCAATTTTGACGTCTCCTTGTATGAGCCAATAAGAACTAGGAAACCTCTCCCCGCACCCCACCAACTTTTGGCGATTTTGTTTTCGTATTAGAGTTGATAAAAGCGTGGTCTTTAGGTTGCGTGGTCTGTGTGTCCCCCTCTGAGTATAGTACCTGACTGAACAGTATGCTTAAGCGAAAATAAATAAATGAACATATTAATTATAACGGTCCCCCGCGACTTCGTCCGTGCTTTTTGATTTAACTGCTTCCCCGTTGATTTCTAGGTAGGTATCATGCATTTTATAGTTCATACAAAGCGTTCCCCGAGAAATAAGCTATCTAACACAAAATATCATACCAAGGTACAAGTAATGTAACCTACTTTGTACCGTCCTTAATCTTACATAAAAATAGAGTTATAGTGGCGTATCTGTTATAGTTAGACATATAGTATCGGGGACTTTATTGTAGATAATGATGTCCTCTACAAAACTGTAGTAAAATATTTTGCTCTATTGTCAATAGTTTTCGCAGCGTTCGCAATTTAATGATTTTCCTTTCACACCTCCGGTTACATAATCGAAGTTTTCATACGGAATTCTAACTTTTTTGATAATGTAATATAGCCTATGTTCAGATAAAGCAGGATTCTAATGGTAAAATAATTTTTCAAATCGGTCCAGTAGTTTCGGAGCCTATTCGATGCAAATAAACAAACAAACAAACAAACATACAAACAAACAAATCTTTCCTCTTTATAATATTAGTATAGAAGTATAGATTATGGTCGAAACTATCTGACATATCGTTACCACCTGAACTAATTGCCACTTTTCAGTACTGGTATGGTAATCAAATTAACCAGGTCAGGTGGTCTGGAGCGTTGTCTGACGAATATGTCCTCGAATGTGGGGTAAGACAGGGTGGTTTGTCGTCTCCCGCTCTCTTCAGCCTTTATGTTAATGACCTTATCGTGGAGCTCAGCAACACCAGTGTCGGCTGCTTAATAGACGGTCTCATGTCAATAGCATTAGGTGTTGCTGTGCCCCACGGCGAATGGTCTGTGTAAATTACTGTCAGTGTGTGAGAAGTATGTTTCCAAACATGGACTTCTCTATAATGTTAAAAAAGTGAGCTAATGGTTTTTCGTTCATGTACTAGGAAGTCGATCCCTGCACCTCCAGTAAAACTCCTAAATAAGGAGAGTTAGTCAATTTAAATACCTGGGACATGTTGTTACTGAAAATCTATCTGATGACTGTGACATAGAACGTGAGAGGAGGGCGTTAGCGGTCCGATGTAACATGCTCGCTCGCAGGTTTGCCAGGTGAACAAGAGACGTCAAAATTACTCGCTTTAAGGCATTCTGCCAGACATTTTACACGTTTTGGACGTGGGTTCGAGTCCCACCGGATGACACAGTCGATTAATTTTTGTAAGCGAAATTCAATTTGATTTCGTAAAAACTTGCAAAATAATTGCTTAAGTTATAAAAATAATTATAAGTTAAGCTGATTTCATCTTAACTGATGGTTAAATATTTGTAAAAATATTTCCATCGGATACATGCGGGTACATTCCCCAAGTATTGATGAAATCGAACGCCGGCTCACTGGCGTGGCAAGCACTTTCAAAAATTCGTCGGCTGACTAACGTCCTCCGTAGCTTAGTTGGTAAGAGCACTCGCCCGGATAGCGAAGGGACGTGGGTTCGAGTCCCACCGGATGACACAATCGATTAATTTTTGTAAGCGAAATTCAATTTGAAGACATTTTACACCTGCAGCCTGTGGTGTACTTACACGCAGAGGACCTATAACGCTCTCTGTGTCCAGTGCAATAATGCCTTCAGGATGCTGATGGGGCTACCTAGGTTCTGCAGTGCGTCGTCGATGTTCGCTGAAGCTCACGTGGATGACTTCTACGCTATCATTCGGAAGCGGACGTCGTCGATGCTTGCTAGGATACGGCGGAGCCCCAACAGCATTCTGATGGCTACCAGAAATAGGCCATCATGTTCCATCTTTAAGCACTGGATACAAATACATATGCAGGGATTCAGGAATCGGTTTTTTGACTGAGCACTTAGTAGTTTTATTTTGTATGTGGTAGTTTTAAGTTTTTATTTTTAAGTTGTACTAACAATAATTTTAAGTTATATGTTACTAACAACTATCTGTAGCTATGGATCTTTGATTTGGTCTGAAATAAACGTTTTATTAATATAATATTATTATTATTATTCACACGCGTTTTGATTCTTATCTTAAAAGATATCACAGTTTAAAATAATACTCCGCTCCTAACAATGCCCACAGGAAATCCTAAATGTACGAGAACGAAGTCGCGGGGGACCGCTAGTTACTTATATATTTGATGTGCTATTCATAAAACTGAAATAAAATAGCTATATACCAGATATTTCTATAGCTACGTGTTGTATTAGTAAACATATTTCGCTCCGTATGAAGCTGGCAAACTTTATGTAGATACTTTTATGTACTACCCACAGAGAGACAACCACCTGTGTGTGCCGAACCATCTGAAGGCCGAACCAATTGTAAATGTCCACATGTGTGTTAGAACACATAATAAATTATAATAATAATAATAATAATCGAACAATGTGAGTTCACCAAATCAACACAAGATCAACTTACTTCCAGCACGCCAACTGAGGATGTTTCACAGGAGGCACCAGCCACTAATCCTGCGACCACCAAGGCTGGCAAACCTAGAGTACGCATGAGGTGGGACGATGATATAAATACCTTTATCATGCGTACATACTACTACATCACAAAATTAGAAACAGACCGTACTATGTACTGCAAAAACTTGTTTGACCGGTTCAGACTGCAATATCCACAACACAATTTCACGGCACAGAGGATTGCAGACCAACGTAGAGTTATCATCTGCAACAAACTTTTACCTGACTCTGTAATAGAGAACATTAAAAAGGAAGTGAAAGAACAACTTAGACGTGAACAGGAGGCCGAACTTATGCAACCTACAAGGAGTAGTCAAGATGCGATTTCTTCTGAACCTCGTGATTGTAGTTCTGAAGACAATGTCCCATTAAACATACTCTCTTCACAGTTACACAGCAGCGCTCCAATATCGACCATGCCAACACAAACTGCATCAGTCCACACACCTTCGAGCTCGGGAAACATACCTGACGAAGTCGCCGTAAATGAACAGTTAGACACTTCTATTCAGACACTAACAGATTTGCTACAAACGACACTTACTGAATATTCCGGAACAGACCCTACCACAAGACCTAGGCTCCCACAGTTGCGTGAAAACAAACGCCTTTATAGGCTAATATACATTTTCAACAACAAAATTTTGCCAAACTTTTTTTCAGTAGACTCCGACATAAATGACATTCATACTCTTGTATACTGCAGCGCGGTAGTAATATCGAAACAGTGAGGTCGTAGCACTATACCTCAAATCTCAAACAAAAATTACAATGTTTTGCAAAATAATAAACCAGCGTGGCAAATCCGCTTGGAAAATGATATTCAAAAGCTGAGGAAAGATATTGCCAGGGTTACACAATTCATTACAAACTCAAATATTTCAGAAAAATTACGTAAAAAGGTTGAATTGATATTTAGAAAAAACCAGATACATTCCACCCATGAGAGGAATAATAGAAGACCTAAAGAATTTTTGGATACACTTAAACAAAAGCTATCACTAAAGGCACAAAGACTTAGACGATATAAGAAGGCAATGCAGCGCAAAGAAGACAACAAACTATTCACGAAAAATGAAAGAATATTCTATAGAAGTTTAGAGAAACAAAACACATCAGACACTGAGCAAAAAGAGACGGCAACGCCAACGTCTGAAAATCTCTCTACCTTCTGGGCTGGTATATGGGAGAAAACGGCAGATTACAACTCTCAGGCAGAATGGATTAAAGCTGAGGAAAATAAATGGCAACACATTGATGAGATGGAATTTTATTGATAGGGACGATGTTGAAACTGTAACACGCAAAATTAAAAGTTGGAAAGCTGCGAGCGTAGATGGACTTCACTGCTTCTGGTTTAAAAAAATCCATATTCTTCACGAAACTCTAGGTAGAGTTATAACTGATGTGATAAAAGGAACTGCTATCTTACCGGTATTTTTAACACAAGGAATTACTTACATGCTGCCCAAAAGTAGAAACACACAAGACCCCTCACAGTACCGCCCCATCACTTGTCTGCCAACTCTTAATAAACTGATCACGTCATGTATTACTAATAAGCTAAATACTCATATTGAATACCATAACATTTTATCTGAAGAACAAAAAGGTTGTAGAAGAAACCACTTGGGATGTAAGGAACAATTAGTAATTGATTCTATAATTCTCAAACACGCACACACACACAAAAGAAACATAAATATTACATATATCGACTATAAAAAGGCATTTGATAGTGTTCCACATTCCTGGTTAATACGCGTTCTACAAATATATAAAGTAACTCCAATCATAATATCATTCTTGGAAAATGCAATGACTGACTGGAAGACAACACTTTCTCTCAAGCAGATTAGAACGCAAGACATCCCGATCAGAAATGGTATTTTCCAAGGTGACTCCTTAAGCCCCCTTTGGTTTTGTTTAGCAATGAACCCCCTCTCACCCCTTCTAAATAATAACTCAGAAAATGGATATAAATTAACAACTAATACACACATAGCACACTTAATGTACATGGATGACATCAAAAAATTTTCGAAATCAGAACAATCAATGAAATCCCTAATAGACATGACAAAAAAACATTCAGTGAAGATATCAACATGAAATTTGGTCTTGATAAATGCAGAACATTACGGATTGCTAAAGGTAAAGTAAAACCATCCACAGATATCGACGAATCTCAGAGTTTTGAGTTAATGGACATAAATGAGTCATATAAATATTTAGGAATTAGGCAAGATAAAGGTATCCATCATATAGAAATTAAAAAGGAGCTTACACAAGAATATTTCAGGCGAATTAATTTACTCTGCAAGAAACAACTTTATTCAAAAAACTTATTCAAAGCCATCAACACATTCGCGGTACCATTGCTGACATATTGTTTTGGGATTACAAAGTGGACGAAAACAAATATAAGCAAATTAGAAATAAAAACCAGAACCACTTTAACAAAACATAACTATTTACATCCAAAATCAGCAATAAAAAGGACTTCAATCAAAAGGGAAAAGGGAGGAAGAGGCCTTATAGATTTAAAAATACTATGGGAAGGACAAGTACAAAACATGAGGAAATTCTTTTATGATAAATCTAACAACAGTGATATTTATTTAGCTTCAATAGATTCAGATGACAATTACACACCACTAAACTTAAAAACACGAGAACTAGATTACACAACTAAACAGCAATATGAAATCGACAAACTAGCGACATGGCGTAGAAAAGAACTCCACGGTAGACACCTTCACGATTTAGAACAACCACACATTGACATAACCGCATCTAATAATTGGCTGAAATTAGGGGCGCTTTTTCCAGAAATCGAAGGCTTTATGATTGCAATTCAAGACCAAGTCATAAATACTAGAAATTATAAAAAGTTCATATTAAAAGACCCCCGCCTAACCACCGATAAATGCAGAAAATGCAATAGACAATCTGAAACTATCCAACACATTACCAGCGCCTGCCCTAATCTCACTCAAACAGACTACACACACCGACATAATCAAATCTGCAATATTATTCACCAAAAACTCGCGCTCAAACACAAACTTATATCTGGAAAGCCAACGCCGTACTACCAGTACACACCAAAGCCAGTATTGGAGAGCAGCAGTCACAGGATGTACTTTGACCTGGCAATTCTGACTGATAGAACCATACACTACAATAGGCCTGATATAACACTAATTAACAAACAGAATAAAACAGTATACATTATAGATATAGCAGTTCCAAATACCCATAATTTGCATAAAACCATAACAGAGAAAATACATAAATACACTGAGCTTAAAGAAGAAATACTTAAAATATGGAACATGGAAAAAGTATACATCGTGCCGCTGGTGCTCTCCAGTACTGGAGTCGTACCTAAACATCTTCTCACTGCCTTGCGTAATCTAGACATTTCAGAGAATACATACATCACTATGCAAAAGGCTGCAATCCTGAACACGTGCCGCATTGTCAGGAAGTTTTTGCAGGACGATACAAACTCCTTTACTATGCTGAACCCTGAAAACGCAGTTCACTTGGCTTAGGCCCGTGAGTTTAGCGTTATCACCGAAGACGCTTTTGCTCTTTGAGAACATAAAAAAATAAAAAAACAATAATAATAATAATAATTTATTTCAGGCAACTTCAACACCCAAATTATATTTAGACTTTTAGAGCAAATAGTCAGATTACTGATCAGATGATGATGACTGAATAATGTAACACTATCGATAGTACTAGGACCTAGGTGTCTTTTAGTATCATGGTATCGAGTGCAGCTAATTATTTTGACGGAAGAGCGTTCTGGTTCCTTTTTTCATTTTTTACAAAATTTTCACCAGGTTCACTTTGTCCGTCCGTCTGTCTGTCAAGACCCCTTTGCTTAGGAGCGCGTGGAGGTATCAAGTTTAAATCAAAATTAAATACCTACTTATGGATGCGATCCTTGAAGCTGTATAAAAATCAAGTTTCTAAGTTAATAATCGTTATGATAATTAATTAAGGATCTCGCTCATGAGATTCGCAGACATTATTAGAAGAATTAATTCAATAGAAAATCCACCCAAAGATTGGCCAAACTCTGGGTGTCTTTATCTTTGCATGCTTAATATGTTCAACCAAGACAAATTATGTTTGAATACATTTTTGTTTTGTTTTAATTTTCCTTCTCATGAAATAGATAAAAAACCATTTTCATGTGAAAATGGTTTTTTATCTATTTCATGAGAGATATATCAAAATCATCATCATTTGAGATATATCAAAATCTGCGCAGCGATGACACAATGAGACAGTTGGGCCAAATTATTTTCCGACATTTTGAAAACCACGAACGAGGGATATGTGCCGCGTGCTCCAATTCCGGCTAGGAGAACATTTTTGTATTTAATGTTATGTTATATATTGTTATGTCGCTTATCGATTTGTTGGGCATTGTTGGCTGATGTTACGCACGTTTGCCCGCAAGGTCTCAATAAATGTCCCAATTCATTCAATGTCACAGCTGGCACCCTTACGTGGCGCTACAAGACATTTTTATCGATTTCGTAGATTTATCTAAGCCCTGAGTGAATTGTATCTACATTTGTTTAAAAGTATTCAAGTAAGTATTAACCAACAACTACAACTGTTATCATGCCTTTAACCTATTACACCTGATTTAATGAAAATTATATTTAAAATAAAAATGTGTCCGTAACGCAACAAAAAGAGATTGGTTGTTGAAAAAGCTGAACCTAAACCGACTTCATATCGGTATTTTTCATGGTATTTTGTCACACACACATCTGTAGCGGCCAAAATGTTATATACTTTGTATACAAATAAGTAATTTTGCAATGATTGTATACATGTGTAATATTAATGAAAAAGTACAATGGGATTGTCATCGTCACTTTGTGTAGGTACATAAATCCCAAATAAATAAATTGATGAAAAAAAAATTCTCAAGACTTACAAGCATTTATCTAATTTACCTTCCTAACGTTACCTAGGAATGTGAACTCTTTTGTAATAACTTGGAACTTATCATTTTAACACATTTTCTTACACATGAAGAACCGTTTTTAGCAGTAGTCGATTTGTACAAACCTAACTAGGGGCTTAATTAGGAAATCGAAATTAGGTACAAATTGGATCCATTTCTTTAGATAACATTTAAGTTTTTAGACGCTATTTTTTAGGGTTCCGTACCTATTACGTATACGTACGTAGGCTGTACCTATCTCATGAACCGTTATAGCTAGACAGTAGAAATTTTCACAGATATGTATTTCTGTTGCCGCTTTAACAACAAATACTAAAACAGATTATAATAAATATTTATTGTTCCCATACAACAAACGTGATTTTTTTGCCCGATATTAATAATGGCTACAGGTAGACGCTTGAAATGTTTACAGAATATTATTATGTATATTCACTTAAAAAATGATTACTTAATTTAAAATAAAATAAATATTAAAATATGAAGGTAATACAGTATTTTTTTCGTATTTAAAATTAAATAAAGGTCTGTTGTATTATAGATATAGGTACGGAACCCTTCGTGCGCGCGTCCGACTCGTACTTGGCCGGTTTTTCCTAAATTGTCTTCGATTTAGGTGTCGTACAAATCGAATTGTGTAATAAGTGTTTAAAGCGCTAATTAAAGGACTGTTTCGTGAAAATGTTTACTGTGAACTCGGCTTACAACAAATACTTACATAGCAAAATGTTCACTAAGATACGTAATGCACTGCGCTGCTACAAGGCGTTATTTTGTTTATTACCAACATTAGGTACCTTACTGGTACTAATTATGTTATCTATAATAAAGTTTAGATATATATTTAATTTCTTTTTCTGCAGGAAGTAGACAAATAACATATTGATGACTTGACATTACATAGTTACGACCGTCTTGGTGTAGTCGTTCGCGCACCGGACTTCTAAACCAGGCGGTTGCAGGTTCGAATCCCGCAAGGGATAAATGTTTGTGTGATGAGCACGATCATTTGTACCTAAGTCATGGATGTTTATATGTATTTAAGTATTTCTATCCGTTATCTTAGTCACCATAGCACAAGCTTACGCTTAGTTTCGGGCTAGGTAATTGGTGTGTTTGTTAAAACAATTTATGATTATTATAGTTTAACCATTTATAGTAAAGTATACAAGAACATGCACTGTACTCTATTTATACCCCTGAGGAAAACTATTAAACTAATAACTAAACTAAACTAAAAATAATAACTGTAAAGTGTCTGTTATGATTTTACGTAAGATGTAGAGTACGTACGTAAAATCGTAACAAACACTTTACAGTAAAGATTGTTTATTTATTTATTTATTTGCAAGTACACAGGTTGTATAACTTAAAAAG
Organism: Pyrausta nigrata; assembly: GCA_949316185.1. Lineage (NCBI taxonomy): Eukaryota > Metazoa > Arthropoda > Insecta > Lepidoptera > Crambidae > Pyrausta > Pyrausta nigrata. The sequence continues at coordinate 13,419,065 of OX438944.1, read as the reverse complement.
TAACACTACATGTGCACACCCGGTAGGGCACAGCAACAAATATGTAACCTATGTAGGTCTACATTTTAGTTTAAAATTACTATATTTTATTTTTACATAATAGAATTGTTACATAACAATATTATTATTTTTGCATTAAGTAGGTTATAGATTATTATAACAAAATAACAATTGTCTTTCAATTGTTATTTTGTTATAATAATGTAAACTTATATTACTATTTTTATTCTAAGGGTGAAGAAAGAGCATGTTTACATAATATCAACCTACTAAATTGACTTGTTTTAAAATATTAAAATTTATCTACATATCTATTTTAGTTTAACTACATATAATTATCCTCCATGAACTCCTTTATATCATAATAGCATTTATTTACAAGTATATTTTTTAGTTTTATTTTAAATATGTGGTCTTTTTCTACACTTTTTAAACTGTCTGGTAGTTTATTAAATATTTGTATACAATGATTGTCACTTGCTATTGCTACTTAGTTTATGTCCAGTTAGTTTTATGTGATTTTATAAACAGACTACTTATTCATTTATTTATGTTAATAACGCATAGTGTGGAGCTAACTAGAAGTGAGCGCCTTGTATTTTTTACGTGCAAAATCTTGTTCACACATTTATTTTTACATCTCTGCTAGGCGTCTGACTGACAAGAACTAGGTAAGGCTACGGCTCCTACTACTAGGTAGACTTGTTGCGAGTATATCTGAAAAATTAAAAAAGGTAAGTGCTTTTTCTGGGCTAAATTAGCTTTAGTTAAATGAACATACTCCCAAGACAAGATTCTTCGTTTTAAATTGAATCTTTGTATTACCTTTCAGACTTTAATGTCTTTGCCCCATTTATTGGCACTCTGTAAAATAAAGCGGCTAAATTATTGAAAAATATTTTGGTGTTTACTAGAATGCTCTTAAATAAGCAAAATATGGTTGGTGTCACTTTTGAAAAGCCTTAAACTCTTTAGCCAAACTCTACCTGCCATTCAGTGCGTTTGCATGTCTACCTCAAATCTCTCTCTATATTTATTTTACACCATTACCTACCATCATGATTTATTTCTAGTGTACCAACTAGATACAGGCTAATTGATGAAATAACTCTAATACCTCTTAAAACCAATGGGAAAACAAGGCTCTACCTGGGCCGTGGACTAGGTCATGGAAGGATCTATACACACATTGTAAGTCGAATTATTAATTTAAAAAATATTCCTCAGGCCTTAGTCTCAGTGGAATACAGTAATTTAGTTTTTGGATTTTTCGTGTAGGTCAAAATCAAAAATTTAAAAAATCAAAAATATTTATTTACCTTTAACAAACGTATTTCTACAGCAAGTGGCCAGAGTCTCCTTTTAAGTATAAAGATACTTATGCCAGGAGCCTCTGCTCTTCAATAACAATGTTATATATAACTTTATTTAACTAAAATATAATAAATATTACCTTATATACTATAAACGTGTGTTTGTGAACTAAAGTTTAAAATACTAATTTAAAAAGCACATCACATATTTTCAACCTCAAAATAAACATATTTAGACCTAGGTAAACTAAATCTTATAAAAAAAAAACAACACTCTTTAGTGGTATGCAGGCTAATTGTGTATATGTGCGTGCGCGCACGCGAAGCGTGTGCGTGTGAGTGTGCCTAAGTGAGTAAGTGTGTGAGATGTATGTGTCTGTGAGCATGATAGTTTGATCTTTCACTTAGCATGTACAATTATTAAACTATGATGAACTTAACATACATATATATTTATTCTTATTTTAAATTATTTTTGTTAATGAGATTCAATTTATTTTTAATATTAATTCAATTTCTTCATACTTAAGGCTTTTAATGCAAGATGTTAAAGTAGTTTTACAGTCATAATACGTTTTATTATGTATATAAATATTATTTTATTAATTACATTATATAGACGAGCTGCTCGTACATTATATTGCATTTTAGAAAAAACGGTTCGAGTGGCAGGTACGTTCAAAACAATGTCATTTCGTCTCCGGTTTTCTATATTTGGATCGTATGTAATACATTTATGTTTTTTTAAGACTATGCTTAGTAAATAAAGTTTACGCACCGAAAGCAAGTCACTGAGTTCATAAAGCTCCTTAGTAGGGAAACGTCGTTTTTAAAGTACATTACTTTTATTAGCGCTCTCTGAGCTCTTTCAACTTGGATGAAACGCGTCCTGTAGGCTCCACCCCAAACAGGTATACAGTATGTATTTATCGATTGGACCAATGCAAGATATATTTCATTTAGTAGATTTCTTGAGCTTTTGTGGGAAGGAACTACGTCTCTTAATGTTTTAAACATATAAATAAATTTTCTAATTCTAGTTGATATTAATTCAGTTTGTGGATACCATGATAATTTTTGATCAATTATAACACCTAAATATTTGATATGATTTACTCGTTCTATTGTAGGGCTATCACATTTATGGTTTGCAAAAAAAGTACAAACTTTTAAATTAAAATCTTTACTCGGTGTCATGTTACTTTTATACCAAAACAGATGTAGTTAGTCTTGTTAGTATTAAATGTCAGGAGGTTATATTTAAGCCATTTCGAAACAGCGACCATACCCCTTTCAGCATTTTGTTTTACAATATGCCAAGTAGGTCCATAAAAGACTATAGCTGTATCGTCCGCATAAGTGAAGATTTTGGCACTTAGTAGATCCATGGTACATAAGTCATTTATGTACACCAGGAATAGTGTAGGGCCAAGTACACTACCCTAAGGTACACCATAATGCACGTCAATGTATTCACTGGTATCTTGGTTAAGTTTCACCTTTTGCTTTCTGTTACTGAGATAGTCCTGGAAAATTGAAAGAGTGGAACCTCTAATCCCAATTTTTTCCAATTTACGTACAAGGATGGGCACAGAAACCGTGTCAAAGGCTTTTTTTAGATCAATAAAAATAGAAAGGCATTTATTTCCTTTGTCGAGTTGCTCAGATATAAGTGAACTTAAAGATGTGACAGCATGTTCAGTCGATATTCCTTTTCTGAAGCCAAATTGGTTTGATGATAATATATTAAATGTGTTTAAGTACCTAATCAATTAATCTGGTATTAATTAATTTTTCTAGGATTTTTGATAGAGCAGGTAAAAGAGAGATAGGCCTATAGTTACTTACGTCATTTCTGTCCCCACCCTTGTATACCGGTGTGATTATTGATAGTTTTAGTAACTCGGGAAAGGTATTACTACTAAAACAAAGATTAAATAGATGAGTTAATATAGGAGTAATTTCATACCTAATTAGTTTTAGGAACCTTGTAGGAACATTGTCCCAACCCGGAGCACTATCAGATTTTAAGTTAGTGATTATAGAATTGATTTCTTCAGGATCAGTATCTAGTAAGACCATAGATTGAGATTGGGCAGGAATACTTTTGAAGTAGCTGTTCAGATCATTATCAGCAATATTTAATAGTGTGCTTTCTGCCAATTTTTTGCCAATATTAGCAAAGTATTCATTAACATAGTTTGCTGAATCAGTAGGTGTAGTTTTCAGTTTAGTCAGTTCGTCGTTCGTTTTTTTAGTTTTAGTAGTGTAGGTTATTTGTTTTACGTTTTTCCAAAGTAATTTGTTATTATCCATTGAACCAGCAAGTAATTCACGTTCATATTTTCTTTTAAGTTTTTTTAACAAATTGTTACAGTAATTTCTGTAACGTGTATTTGTAATTTTTTTATTTTATTACTAGGATCAGAATATAGTTGTTTTTGAAGTTGGTAACGGTTTTTAATACACTTAAGGAGACTAGGAGTCATCCAAGGTTTAATTACACGTTTGCTTTTTGGAATTTTTACACTAGAAGTGTTATTTTCTATACTTTCAGTTACTTTCCTAATTAGTTTCTCCACTATTATGTTAGGATCATCACATAAAAGTAGTTTCAGTATATTTTGCTCCTTTAGGTATTTGAACGCGCTTTCGAAATCTACGATAGTCTTAGATTTAATTACCTTATGCTTATGTTTAGCTATTACCAAAAGCGTAGTATAATGGTCAGTTGAAGTTGTTTGTAATATGGCAATGAACGCCGAGTCTTTTTTACTATCTATTTTCAGCATAAAATGATCGAGACAACTCTGCTTTCTAGTCGGAAGAGTATGTCCTGGAAGTATTCCATAATTAGATAACATCTCAAGGTATGTGGTCCTATTTTCATATTCAGTGGGCTGTTCTGTAGGTTTACATATTAAATTTATATTTATATCCCCCGTTATAATTAAGTTTTTCCGTGTTCTAAGTGTATCTAAATGGTTACCAAGAGATGTAATAAAATTATCAGCTTTTTTATTCGATGGTGAACGGTAAATGCATAGTATGACATTGTTAATTAAATCCAGCTCCAAGCACGAAGCTCCAGATAATTTAACCTCTTTTACATTACAAGCATTTCTTTCATATAAACAGTCACTCCGTCGTTTTTGTTTAAATGATTTGTAGTTTGATATGAGCGATAATTATTTAGTCTGGGAATGGGCTTATCAGAGTTAAGTTGACATTCTGTCAGTACAATTACATCGATTTCATTTTTTAAGCTAGATAGTAGGTGTTAAGCGCAAACTAAAGTTTGCGCTTGTAAGTAATTATAGTCTGGAGCACAACATAGACCAGAGAGTTCCATCTCAATAGAGTTAGTACATCCAGACATCGTATCTTCTACCGTATACCAATAGTAATTATATTGTCTGTGCTCGTGCTGACTGCCTCGTTGGTCTAGTGGTCAGCGCGCTGGGTACTATCCACGAGGTCCCGGGTTCGAATCCCGGGTCGGGCCGATAGTGTTTGGGTTTTTCTGTCTTGAAATTACTCAGACACAGCTCCGGAGTCAGGAATTTGGTGGTGTTAACACCCCCGTGCCTCGGAAAGCACGTTAAGCCGTTGGTCCTGCGCCTGATCTCTCTACGACTCTACGGTCATATCGGACTGTCGTCTCACCGAATTATGAGAGTGAAGGAACAGATAGTGCACCTGTGTACTGCGCACACACTGGTGCACTATAATATGTCCTGCGCACTTGGCTCATCTCTGTTGAGATAGGCCGCCGTAGTCGAAATCGGCTGGAGGAGGACATTACTTATATTGTCTGTGCTAATACAAAAGGTGGTGGTTGACAGGTGGTCATAACTACTGCGTGGCAATGGGAGTACCTAGTACCTACCTAGGTTTAAGTATTTTTTTGTATACGACTCTACGCAGACGAAGTTGCCGCAGAAAAAACACTCACTCTTGAATAAATATACAAGCGCTCCGAACAGCAAGTTTTGCGGTTTCCGGTGTACACTACTTATCTCGAATCCTCAAGACCTGGTTTTTCTGTTTGTTCCTCGCACATAAGGACGGAATATTCAAGGTTAAGTAGGTACGCACACCGCTGACACTGCACAATGAGGCACGTAAAACATTGCTGTTTGATATCTCATTGGCACTGTCTCTTTGTATTTCTGACTCAAAGTTGTCTTCTTTTTTTTTAAAGTCAGTGCATGGGCGACAACTTCTCTTTCTTAAATAGTCGTAAGTATACTGAGGGTCGTAATCATTATGTGGAATGAAACACACACAACGGCGTTGTCTATTCCATTTTACACACAAGCCAATATCCAACTTAGTGTGCGAAAATGTCTTAATTTTTAGTCAAACTAAATGTTACGGGCCGGGATTCGAACTCACGATCTCATGGATGAGTACCTAGTGGTTCTCCGCAGACAACACATCACGTGCAACACTGCGAAATCTCATTTAGTTGAAAAAGGAGCTATTTTGCAAGAAGCAATATGTTAGTTCGGTGTGCTACTGTAAATACTGGAGAATCTTCGTCTGTTTGTCGTATAAATAATATTTACGCACCCTTAGCGCTTGTTTTAAAAGGAGTCAAGTGAAAAGAAATATAAGTATTCATACCTATTTGTTTCTATAAAAGGCTTTGTGAAGCTCCAGAAATTGTACCTAATAGCATAAATTAAAAAAAATAAAACATTATTTTGAATCAACGAGTACCTAAAACAAGCACCTAAAATAGGTCACATAGATAGGGAGCAAATACACATGACAAATTGAATACCAACGTTTCTTTAACGTAACAAAGCTTTATTTGAGCGGGTGCCTTTTCGGCATTCTCCATTGATGATTGATGTGTCTTTTTCGATTGTAATTTTGGATGTATAATCACACTAATATTATAAAGAGGAAAGATTTGATTGTTTGTTTTTATTGAATAGGCTCCGTAACTACGAGATAGTTTGAGACCGTGGAAAGAAAATAAGGCTACTTTTTGTCGCGATATAAAATCATTATGGGAGTGGAATGGGTATTTGAAAGTTTGGATTGTATGGAAAATCCGACTTTTGGCGCGGGCGAAGTCGCGGGGAACTGCTAGTTGTCAAATACATAATTATATGTATTTTTTATTTTATTTATAGATACAGTCCACATAATTTCGAGGTATAGGTACGAACGCCGTACGTCATAGTAAGAACTCTTATTAACAGGTCTGTCTATCAAATGACAGTCCAGCTAAAAATGAAAATGGCTTCTTGGCATTCGTTTTTTGGTACTATCCTCTTTAGTAAACTAGACACATGTTTCATAACAACAAAATTTGTTAAAACGTCAAACATCATTTATTACTGATGGGTAAAATAATTAAATAAGTATATAACAGTGATTATTGTGAACTTTTAAATATACGCAATTCAATTACATGGTTGGGTAATTAAAGAAAAAACATTAGATTATCCAATAACACTCATTAGTTTAACTCTAATTAAGTAGATACCAAAGTATACTGACTTACCTTAGACAAGTGAAGTCATAAAAAAATTATGCCATCGACCACGTTTAAGCTGCCTCAATGTGAAACCTTTAGTAGTCAATAGCCTAGCTTACAAAAATTTTGCATTGTACAATTCCATGAAAAAATTAAGGCCTTTTTTAAATTGATGTATACGGAGGGATTCCATAGATAACACATGAAACAATGAAAATTTAATGCTATTGATTGTAAAGTTAGATTATAGAACCCGAAACCTAACCTAACGTAAGTAGGTGAAGTACCTACAGTAAAGTGAAAATTTGATTTTAAAGTTCAACCCATTTCACAGGTATAGCTCGAAGATAATTCGCACGATAAATTCAAATTGTAACAAGCGGCAGATAAACATTCTTCCAAATTATTTTTTAATAAATATTTTTAACTTAAAATAATTTTCAGTAGAGTTATAGTCTGACAAGTTAATGCGCGATCTTCACGCACGTCTTAACGTGCGGGGGGTAAAAAAGCGGCATTTGCACACGACTGGCAAAGAAAACCCTCTTATCCGCAACACCATCGGTCTCCGCAACACCATCCGTCTCCGCTGACATCTAGCTTGTCTCGCCCCCCGCACCTCTGGCGACCGCAGGAAAGTCGCGAACGAATTTGGTGGACTATAAGCCCTTTGTTTGAGTATCTACACTTGAGCGTGGCCCGTCACGTTTATGTCATTTTTTTTTAAATTAATCTATCTTATCTGTTTATCCTATTTTCATCAAGAAAATTCGTATTCACAGATGCAAGTAATTACAATTCAGAAATCGAAATCTTGGTAAAAATATTTTTAGTTGTTGATTTGGTAAAAAAAATCTGCAACTCTAATTAAGCTGAAATGGTTTTGTTATTGTTACACGACATATTTATTTGTTTACGGTCACGGTCAAATCGCCAGTAACCAAAACATACCTACATTGAAACATCAGCAAACTAATCAGCTTTCGTTAACAGATCTGATATCGTTCATACCTACGTGTCGAACGGATACAAACGCGTAAAAATGCGACGTGTATGCCACATGTCACTAGCTGAGGTGAAAACAACGAAATCTGAACTACAGAAAGGTTAAGTTATAATAGTTTACATGAATCATAAACGTCTGATAATATTATTCCTCGACTCATAAATAAACTATGTACGGAATTGCGAGATAACATAACTGTAATAAATATAAGTATAAACTTAAAGTGCATTTCCTCCGTTCCCTTCAAAATGTTTAATAACCGAAAAGTAAGTATTCCAATTCTTGTTTGTGTATTTGCTGCACATATCTACGTCCCTTATAGCGTGTTGATAAAATTAAGATTTGTTTTATTATTTTGATTGAGTGTAAGCTAAACATTAATGGTTTCGCTATGCTTAGTAAATACCCACTTAGTATTTTTCAAGATAATAAATAGAAAAAAAAATACCTATATACCACAGGTATGTTATTCGCCGTCTGTAACCCTAGTGCGCGAGTCTTCCCTACTTACCTACTATCAATTTGATTTACCTACTTACTTAAAAATACCTGACTGCTTAATTAGAAAGGGAGAAACATTTTCAATGAATTTCAAAAGACATTACGTACACATTACATACAAAATAAGAAAAAAAAAACAATTTTAAAATCCACAATAAAATACATCAAAAACCATTTATGTATATAAACAGCCAACAATGCCAACCACACGGTGCTTAAGTGTGTCCGTGATGTCCAAATCAAAAGGACTCATAATTTTAGACGACTGTCTTGGTGTAGTCGTTCGCACCCCGGACTTCTAAACCAGGCGGTTGCGGGTTCGAGTCCCGCAAGGGGCAAGTGTTTGTGTGATGAGCACGAGCATATGTACCTAAGTAATGGATGTTTATGAAAATGTATATAAGTATGTCTATCCGTTATTCTGGTCACCATAGCACAAGCTCACGCTTAGTTTGGGGCTAGGTAATTGTTGTGTTTGTTGAAACAATTTAATTATTTATTTTTAAGGAGGTCGAAATGCAGTTACTCACCGTCACCTACCAGTTGCGGGGTGCACCTGGTGGTTGTGAACACTGAACCTATCCACCGTTCCTTCTCACGCCATTTCGGATGTCATTCAAATTCTTCCACGACACCCTCGGCCCTACCCTAAAGGCCATCTGCAATATGGAGCAATATGCTCCCCCTGCTGAGCTCCGCGCGCGCCTATTTTGGCCCGTTGTTGTGGTGTTGGCGCCAAACCCGAGCCTTCACCCATGGAGCATTGTGTAGAGTGACGGGTGGCCCCGGACACTTCACATCCCCCTCAGGTCACTCATGTCTACTCCTTCGAGGAGAGGCATGGGTGAGTGATGACAGTCCTGATCTCCACACAACCCAGGCAACGCCCCAACCGAGTGGAAGTCCGGACTTCCTCTAAGGTTTTGGTTTGCGCTGGCCCAAGCCACATATCTGGGGGGTGTTCCCCTCCACCACCCAGGAACACGCACAATGCGGAACCAGAAACCCGACGCTAGAAATCCAGAGGACCTCGCTTAGCATATAAACACGGCTCGCTGAAGGTCCTGGGCGCTTTGGTGTTCGAGTGCAGTGTGAGTAAGCATTAATATTCACACGAATTAAAATGTTTATTGCTAATTATCACTTGCTGCGAAGAGTTGATAATAAATGCCGGATTACTATGAGAGGTATTCGATGAATTCATAAGATCATATATGTTTTAACCATAATTTGTATGTTTCATAGTTTTGTAATTTTTCCCCAAATACACCACTAATCTTTGGCGTTCACAGGTCAGTATTTATTTTTAACTTAATTTTACTATATGATGCCTATTCGAAATAAACACATTTCGCTAAAGGCAAAAGACTGTGCAACACATACAATTCCTAAAAACGCACTAACCGTGTAATTATTGGGCTTAAAATTAGTATAAAAAAACAATAAAGAATTGCTTAATTGTATTTTGGTCCCCTTGCAATTATGCTATCTAAGTCAGTGCCTATTTTAACACACAACTATTTTTAGACTAATTGTTTCAAACATAGTAGGTAAGTAAAACAAGAGCTGAACAGTTATCATAGGCAGGCATATTACTAAACCTTTGGGAAGAAGAGGAAGCATTTTATGGAAAAATAAATGACCAAAATGTAATCGAACTTTATCGAAATATTAATATACGTATACACGTGCATGTTTTTTTTTAAATACAAAAGGGTTCTTTTTCATTTTAAACTTTAAGGCAAACCTAATTTTAAGCCTAGTCTAGGCTGCCTAGAGTTTACCAACACTTGGTGTTTTTAATCATCCGGTTTAGCATTATTTGAAATAATTATGTTGTATTGGAATTCTGTCAAATTAACCATCAATCGATGTTTACCGGCTGTTTCACACATTGGTGAACACGGGGCTAAATGCCTAATACATAACTGCAAACGTATTTTAGATTGCAAGAATCTAGTAAAAGCATTTACTTTCCATAACAACATTGACTGACCATGGCCCCGAACGAGTTCAATAAATCGGACAAGATCGAGTTGAACTAAAAATTAGGAATTCTTTTGAAACCTTGCTAGGCCGGTAGGTTTATCATTACTATTTCCAAAAAAAAAGAGAAATTTCTTTTAGAGAAGAGATGAAGACGGTAGGGGAAAGTGTTACACGGCTCGTCTTAAACTATAAGTATGGGTTGGCTGCGCGCGCGCTCGCAAAGCTCTCACACGCGCGCAGTGACTCGCGATCGACGCGCGCCCAAAACGCAACGGATTTTTTTTTCGCCCAAAGTGGGTCGGTCACGTGTGTGATTGTCAATTGTTTTGGATATCCACGCGCCGATAAGGTAAGATTTTATTATAAAATATTTTTATAAGATTTAAAAAAAAAACAATCAAGTAGTTCATAAATGGGTAATAATTACTTTATTGATGGTATTTCGTGAATTTATTTGTGACGTGATGGTAAATTATTTTTTCATTTAAATGTTAACTTAAGAATAAAGTTCAGGGGAAATTATGTCTGCTTTATGCGACCATAATATCAATATTCTTACCTAAATGCATTTATTTTTAAATATGATATGACTGTATAAATTATGGATTAAAAACTATATTTGACCATATTTATAAATTTTAGTTTTTATCAGTTGTGCACACGCAAACGCATTTTCTCCCAAATAGCAAAATAAAAATTACTCTAGCTTTGACTGTCAGTACTTACTGCGCGATATGTATAATTTAACAGTTATGATCAACTCTTTAAAAAACAGAAATTTTAATTATTTAGCATAATATGATTAAAATAAGTATTAGCTGGAATTAAAAAGCTTCACAATTTTCTTTATCTCTTGTCAGAAAACTATTAGGTACGTTGAGTGGTGCGCTCGCCGGTTTTCATGGTGGTGACATCTCTGAGGTTCCAAGTTAGATTCCCGGTCATATTAACCATATTTTCTATAATAATTATTGTCTTGCGTCCGTGTATTGTGGTAGCACGGATGTTTCTGATAACTCAATTACTTTAGCAGCTGAAGTAGTTATGCTAAAGTTTTGCAACTTTTAAACGAGATAAGTTTTTAACTTTTAAATATATGCTTAAAAAATAAGGATATATAATATAAAACGTACTAAATAAGAGTTATACAATGTGGTTTACCACAACCTGTCACCCTGTATGTAGATTATGTACCCATATAAATATGAGTAAGTACCTAGGTATTCAAACTTCAAAGACTGCCATACATACTTATTGTAGTTATAGAAGTTTTGTAAGTGAGTACATCCTTACACAAGTCTGCAAATAAACTTGGTACCCAATGCTCATGGCTGCAATGTTGTCAGATAATACCTAAACATAGATATACACCATTGTGTTTTAAAACCTATAGACAATTTTGTTATAAGTACCTACTAAGATTAATATTCATCACGATAAGTATCTCGGTTTTTTAATGAGCATATTATTCGGTGGATGTAACTGTCCATAATGAAAAATTACAATAATAGGGTACATGCCACCATCAATCGTTGACGTACTTTAAGGACAATCAAAACGTTATTCTTTCATATAACATTTTGTATGAGAATACACAACGGTGACGTCACGCTTTTCAGTGCCCAATTCACTTTTAGCGTTATTAAAAATTCAATATAACAGATCAAAGAAACTCAATCAAAGAAATTAAATATAACAGAGGTTAAAAATGATCAATGAACCAATATGTGAAATTATGTTTTTTATTTCTATAAGTAGGTTATTGGAAGTATTTATAGATAGCGGCATCATCCCTATTGAATTACTTGTAGAGGTTTTAAAGTAGGTACCCACATATCCTACTGTATATACCTACCAAAACAGTCGTATGCCTAGAGGTACCTAACTACTCTAAAGTATGAATACCGAATAAGTACAACATACAATTTCATAAAATATTTTTTGCAGTTTTACCGCCTTTTTTGGCTCGAAAGCTATTGTGATTGCGCATGCAATTCCAGAGTAATTAACGACTGAAAAATTTGATTTTTTAAAATTATAAAGTTATCATTCGCTTCCGCTGTAACTAAGAGCCTACTGAAATACTATTCGAATAAAGCCTAATTCCCACCAGACGACACGGTCGATCAATTATTGTGTGCAAAACAAAGGACTTGTCCATTAATGATTTTTTATTCGTCAATATTTCTAACTAGAATAAATCAAATATTTTTAAAGAAAGAGTTCACAAAAACTAGCCTTTCTTCATAAATAATATATTTTTAAGGCCTCCGATTTAGAGAAAAAATTAAATTCATTTTACTGTTTGTCTGTACATAAACCGCACCTTCGGCTATAACATCAACACATTTAAAAAAAACTGTCAACAAAATTGACATTTCAGGAATGAATGATTGAATGAAAAATCAAAAAGAAAACATAAATACTTTTTAATCAATTCACCCATTCTAAGTAGGCCAAGGATTGAGCCCAAACAGCCAGGAAATGTAAGTGAGAGATCAATGGATGATGCACTTTGCACGATGCACAAATCATATTTTTTCTCTAAAACGGAGACGTTTAAAATTATGATTTCTATGGTTACGTGTTTCATATTCTTGTAGCTTAAAGATAAATATAGTTTATTGGTGGTTGGTGATATCTTGGAATAAAAAACCAGCCTCCATACAAAAAGTGGACATGTCTTTTGTATTCTTTAAATACTTGCAAAGAATGTTATCTTACTAAGTTTTACACTGGTGTTAGGACGCGTCTTAACAGGCTCTAGACTTAGGTCGACACTTCAGAGTAATCTATTTTGTTTAGAAGGGATGCACTCGGATGACGGATGCAAATGCGTTGTCTCTGTGCAAACAATGGCACACCTTACTTCTTGCCTTGAGTGCCCTTCATCATATGGGCACAAGGACTTGTACAACAACGTCAAAGTGCTGCAGTATCACAGAATGTTCTGGATGAAAATGCCATCGGTGTTTTTTTTTATATACTCATTCAAGTAAGAGTGAGACTCGCGCTAAGAAGGTTCCGTAGGTACAATCGTGTGTTCATAAAGCGGTTTTCGGATTTTTCCCTGAATGTGCGCTATAAGACCTTGTTTCTTGGCTCATTTCATGATCCCATACCAACGGGATGTATCCTTTTTTATCTCGCAAATAAAGCAAAATATACGGCCGAAATTATGTTAATTTGTATTATAATTATATACGCTGCTGGACAAACTGATAAACAGCCGGATGGATCGACAACGAAGAGATCCTGTAAGGGTTTCGTGTTCCGTTTCTAAGTACAGAACCCTTAAAAATAAATAAGGTTAAAAACATTGCATACCTAAGTTTAATAGACATTTCTTCAGTTCAGACGACCTCCGTAGCAGAGTGGCTTCTACACCGGTTTTCAAGGTGTCGCCATCTCTGAGGTCCCGGGTTCGATTCCCGGTGGGGTCAATATAGAAATTCTCATTTTGTATAATGTCTCGGGTCTGGGTGTTGTGGCACCACCGTTGTTTCAGATTTCCATATCACAAGTACTTGCTTAAGCTACTTACTTTGGGATCTGAGCAATGAATGTGATGTTGTCCAATATTTATTTAAAGTAAAAATTTATTTAAAGTAAAAATAAAATATTTCTAGACAATTCTTATTTTATGAAGAGGATAGCCAGTGAATTGGAGAATCAAATTCAGAAATGTTTGCGCTTGAACAAAGTTGGAGAAGTTTGTTTTATGCTCAGACAATCGCGACTAACGATGTGTGATGTATATTCAAGTTTCTTTTGGGTGTTGATATACAAAAGAATAAAAAACGACAAGTTATAAGCTTCTGAATGAACTTCAAACACAGCGTGCCCGGTTTTGAAAGTGATCTCCAGCCTTAAGGAAAGATAGACCATTTTTCTTCAGTTATGAAGAGACCTCAATAAAATTGTTTAGATGCGTAATGGTATTTAATTGACGTGCAAGACTATACAACTGTTTTTTTAACTGAGTATCCAATTTAATAATGTTCATGAGCCATTACACAAGACCAAATTTGTAAGAACGCAGATACATTAAGAAAGTACGTAGTTGAAATGGTTATAAATTAAAGAGAAAGCGAAAAGATTGGTCAACATATAAGTAATTGATAAAAAGTTGTACTCATTTTAATGTAGATACCTACTTACTTATACCTACCTAGTACTTGAAGATAAAATTACTAATCTTAGAATTGCTATTAGTCTCAGTTATTATGTATAAATAAAATACATACATACGTACTTATGTATGGTACTAACATGTGTATCGATGAATCTAGACCAAACAAAATAAACAAAACATGCAACAACGAGTAAACAAAATGCCTAGGTACTGTTATTACAACAAAATTGACCCCAAAATTTAAATGTGCTGAATATTTGAATCAGATAAAATTGATTATAACAAATATAGTTTAAAGTTATCGAGTTTATTTTTAGAAGCCGAATATAGCTTGATATTCTACCATTCTACATATAAAGCAAGGGTGCTCAACCCCAGGCCCACGCTGTGGCCCGCGAAATAATTTTGAATGGCCCGCGCAAGTAGGTAAGTTTTGAAATACGCACCAAATTATAATGTTATGGATCTAGTTGTACCTAGGTTGTATAAAGAACTCACTTATTTTGGTGTCATTGGACCGTGATTATTCAATTTGGTTCGAATCTTGTTCCTATTCGTTTGTTTTTACGAAAATTCTGAGTGATTTTACGTTTGTTAATTTTGTTATGTATTTAAGCAACAATTTATAATATACATATATGTATAATCATCATTATTATTAATATTTTAGATGATAATAAACGAGAATAAACTCGTTATCCCGTATTTTTTCTTAAATCCTGTAATTTAAGATTACATGTAGATACTGTAAAATGACCACACAGGGTTGGCCACCCTACGCAATTCCATCAGTGTTATGTGTGATGTCCATTTATAAAGTTTTCATTAAATATGTATGGACATCACCAATTCACCAAAATAACCTTTTTGTCAGAAATATTCGTTCATTGCGAATTGGTGGTGGGTTTCTTAGCGAAATTTTATAAGATTGTACTTCCTTATATATTACAAATAGATAGGTACATAGCCTGGAGCTCACCAAGACATGTTTAGTTTTTAATCAGCCGTTTTA
Organism: Pyrausta nigrata; assembly: GCA_949316185.1. Taxonomy (NCBI): domain Eukaryota; kingdom Metazoa; phylum Arthropoda; class Insecta; order Lepidoptera; family Crambidae; genus Pyrausta; species Pyrausta nigrata. Next base: position 13,403,615 of record OX438944.1, on the reverse strand, counting down.
GCATTGTTTGACGTATTTTGTGTGAAAATTCTTTTAAATTAACAGTCAATTGAAGTTTACCGGCTGTTTAAAATTTTTGGACTTGGGTGAATTAATTGTTTTTTTAAACGTTATTTTAGTCAATTTACAGTTTGAAACAGGGAAAAATAACGAAAGCAGGACGCAATTACTCGAATGCATAAATCTTTCCTTAATTATTTTCAATTTGTTTCCCTAATTATAATTAATATGACGCATTTCAGCCAATGATCATTCAATTATTGTATAATTTGTAATTACACGCGATAATATAACACGTAATTATCTAATTGCTTTTACTAAATTTCCAAAATCATACCTTTAGGGTACGATCATTAGGTTCATTTTGCATCGGGAATAGTCTAGGAAATGACGTACTGACGTCGCCAGAGGTGCGAGGGGTGAGGTATGCTAGATGTCAGCGGAGACGGGTGGTGTATTGGAGTGGCGAAGAAGGGCATTTCCTAATGACAGTCACGTGCGATAAGGGGTTATCAGACTACGCGATATCCAGACATTCTTAGGGAGTTATTAGACTACGCGGTATACAGACAGTCTTACTAAGACTCAGCGTAGTGTACTGCCTTATTACACTACGCTAAGTCTTAGTAAGCCTGTCTGAATACCGCGTAGTCTAATAACTGCCTTATTACACTACGCTAAGTCTTAGTAAGCCTGTCTCAATACCGCGTAGTCTAATAACTGCCTTATTACACTACGCTGAGTCTTAGTAAGCCTGTCTGAATACTGCGTAGTCTAATAACTGCCTTATTACACTACGCTAAGTCTTAGTAAGCCTGTCTGAATACCGCGTAGTCTAATAACTGCCTTATTACACTACGCTAAGTCTTAGTAAGCCTGTCTGAATACCGCGTAGTCTAATAACTGCCTTATTACACTACGCTGAGTCTTAGTAAGCCTGTCTGATTACCGCGTAGTCTAATAACTGCCTTATTACACTACGCTAAGTCTTAGTAAGCCTGTCTGAATACCGCGTAGTCTAATAACTGCCTTATTACACTACGCTGAGTCTTAGTAAGCCAGTCTGAATACCGCGTAGTCTAATAACTGCCTTATTACACTACGCTAAGTCTTAGTAAGCCTGTCTGAATACCGCGTAGTCTAATAACTGCCTTATTACACTACGCTAAGTCTTAGTAAGCCTGTCTGAATACCGCGTAGTCTAATAACTGCCTTATTACACTACGCTAAGTCTTAGTAAGCCTGTCTGAATACCGCGTTGTCTAATAACTGCCTTATTACACTACGCTAAGTCTTAGTAAGCCTGTCTGAATACCGCGTAGTCTAATAACTGCCTTATTACACTACGCTAAGTCTTAGTAAGCCTGTCTGAATACCGCGTAGTCTAATAACTGCCTTATCACACTACGCTAAGTCTTAGTAAGCCTGTCTGAATACCGCGTAGTCTAATAACTGCCTTATTACACTACGCTAAGTCTTAGTAAGCCTGTCTGAATACCGCGTAGTCTAATAACTGCCTTATTACACTACTACAAAAAACGGCAAAAATACCAGTTTGATGTAATTTTATTCTGGAAACTCTTAATTTTCATAATAATATTTTTTTGCTGTAGAAAATGCGAAGATCATAGATCGTCATTATCATCAATCTAATCAACGTATCATTATCATTAATAATTTATTATTAGTTGTGAGTGTAAGTACTTATTAGCGATTCGACAAAAAGTTGTTGTTAACAATTATGACCCCTATAATTACTTTTTATTAGTTAAATATAAAAACCCTTCGTATAATAATGCTCTAGTAATTAAAACTAACTAAGTAACTTTTAGATTATTTCTTTTTACCTTTTTAGGGTTCCGTACCTAAAAGGTAAAACGGGACCCTATTACTTAGCCTCCGCTGTCTGTCTGTCTGTATGTCTGTCTATCACCAGGGTGTATCTCATAAACCGTGATAGCTAGACAGTTGAAATTTTCACAAATGGTGTATTTCTATTGCCGCTATTACAAGAAATACTAAATACAGAATATAATAAATATTTAAGGGGGGCTCCCATACAACAAACATGTTTTTCTTGCCGTTTTTTACTCGATATTAATAATGGCAATAGGTGGACACTTGAAATGTTTACAGAATATTAATATGTTTATTCACTTTAAAAATAAATATTTTTATTATAATAATAATAATATTCCCATACAAAAAACATGTTTTTTTGCCGTTTTTAGCTGGATATTAATAGTGGCAATAGGTAGACGCTTGAAATGGTCACAGAATATTAATATGTATATTTACTTTAAAAATAAATAATTAAACTAAAATAATAATATCATTTGAGGGGGCTCCCATACTAAATTGACTTTTAAACTAAAGAAGGTCATAAGTCTTATGTTGTATTATAGATTATGGTACGGAACCCTTCGTGCGCGAGTCCGACTCGCACTTGGCCGGTTTTTCTATTAGTAGTACTCGTAGTTTGTAGACCCAAGAGAGTCAACTCTAATAAAGTTTGCAAGTTATACAGCTATATATTTCGCTAACGGATAGTAAAATGTTTTTAAAAGGCCTATTCATCAATACCTCGTAAAATAATGTTTTCATCACCACTTCATGAAGTAAAACAAAGTTTATTTATTTATTCAATTTTAACCTAACTTAATGCCTAGTGGCATGCTCTACCAGTCATACCTTTGGGCTAAGCAGAAATGAAAAGATAAAAACAAAATTGTTAAATTTATTTGAAGCAAAAAAAAACTATAAAGTTTCAGCTTTTATTCTAATTTTAATGTTTCGTCGATGATCGTACGATTACATTGTACGATCATCATCGACTAAGGAACACTCTTATTTACTGCGCCGAAGACCAAATAGTTAGGATTTTATGTATTTCGTACTTATCCCATTATTTGGAGTCGGGTCTTTCTCATTTCCTCCGAGTCTAAACGATCTTTGAGTAAGGAAAAGAGATAAAAAATCTTTGAAGGCCACACCTAGACCTGTGCCTAGACGCAAGAACACAATCAATGAAGACGTAACCACAGAAACGCAACGTTTTGAGCCGCTCACGAACTCATTTAGTAGTGCGGCAAACACGTTTTGATACTTGCATCTACACTAATATCATAAAGAGGAAAGATTTGATTGTTTGTATTGAATAGGCTCTGAAACTACAGAACCGATTCCAATGAAATTTGGTACAGATGTCGTTTGAGACCCTGGGAAGGACATAAGCTGCAGTTTGTATGGAAAATCTGACTATTGGCGCGGGCGAAGTCGCGGGGCACTACTAGTTTTCAATAAATAAACAAGTATATACTATCTATGATCGCTCTGTTTTCGAAAAGGTTAATTTTAAATGATAATTTTTAAACCTTAACATTTTGTTATTTACGAAAATTAAAAATTATTTCCTGATTTAATTCAAAAATAAATCTCGCCTACGTCGCCTTAGAAAAATATGCATAGAATTTATATGTTAACTATTGTAAGCACTGCCTCGTTGGTCTAGTGGTCAGCACGCTGGGTACTATCCACGAGGTCCCGGGTTCGAATCCCGGGTCGGGCCGACAGTGTTTGGGTTTTCCTGTCTTGAAATTACTCAGACACAGCTCCGGAGTCAGGAAGTTGGTGGTGTTAACACCCGTGCCTCGGAAAGCACGTTAAGCCGTTGGTCCTGCGCCTGATTTCTCTACGGTCATGTCGGACTGCCGTCTCACCGAATTATGAGAGTGAAGGAACAGAGTGTGCACCTGTGTATTGCGCACACACTTGTGCACTATAATATGTCCTGCGCAGTTGGCTAATCTCTGTTGAGATAGGCCGCCGTAGTCGAAATCGGCTAGGAGGACATCATCATCATTGTAAGCATAGTGACGCTCAAACTCATAAGTCATAAGACCTAAGTCATTATTAACCACAGACAAAGAAACCGACAAGAATATTTGAAAGCGTAAATTATAATAGGTCTAAAGCTATTCTATTAGATATTCTAGATCAAAAGACAAAAAGCAATAATTTTATTAAAAGTACAATTTTACTAACTTTTATTATTTGCGTCTATTACTTTAGACCCAAAAATCTATGGCAAGTTTTCATACATGTACAGTGGCTTGAGATAAGTTTGTCAACAGGTTACTTAGTGTGTAAATAATAACAAAGTGTCAAACATCTGACCACATGCTTAAGAAGATTTAGTGTTGAAGAAGTAAAAGCCAAAATTTTTGAATAAATAACATATAACGAAAATCACGGTCATGGATTGTACTTTTGATTCCAAACAAACTACATTCGGCTTTTTGTTTACAAAGTAACATCCTGTCTATCATAATAAATGAAATAATTAGCGCTTTGTGCAACAATTTTAATCAAATTATAAACTTTTAGGCTTAAAATCAAATTCATAAAACCAAAATTACCGAGTTTCTAAAATGAACCTTTTGGATGAAATATAACCCGCTACTGTTAAAACGTTTAGGTTTTATAGGATTATGTGGGTTTCCAACAGCATGGATAAGCGTTGTTTCTTATTTTATACACAATTTACAAAATTAATGAAAACTCAACATTTGCCGAGTCCAAGTTATTTTCTTAAATGAAAGAAGTACACTTGTGGCAAATTAGATACAATAGACAAATTTACATACTTAATTGCTGTGTTGTATCCCCATGGCATACTTTCGGATATTGAAAAGGTAATTCATTAATAAAAACGTGTTTTTCTCATGCACTCGCCGAGGGTCTATGTACTCGTAAACACGTCACAGTATTATGTTTTTATACATTATGCGTTAATGACAGGTTTCCCGTGTCGTAAAAGCGCAAGCTAATTATTCGTCCTGGCTAAATGTTAGCAGACCTATAATATGGGTCAGCCAGACCAATCCATACTTAGCCTGACTAGTAGAGTGTACTCAAACTAATTATTATAAAGAATGTTTCTCTGATTACTATTAGAATTTTATTTCTGCCGAGGTATCATGAATGTATTTTGCCATACCTAGATAGTTTTTCACGGTATAGATATTATAAGGGCCGAAGCGTTTTACTTCTTAATATTCACTCGAAATAAAACGATTCTTTTCGGACAACCTTCGGTCATCCCTTTGTATGTATTATGTATGAATTCACAATACTGTATTTCCTTCTTTCCGCTTTTGTATAGACTAGATATCAATTGGATATAATAACGTAATGTGTGTGTGACACGTAACGGGCAGTAAGTAAGGTAGGTAAGTATTCAAGTATCAAACTATCTTTGTCCATCTAGATCACTCTGGGCGAATGTTTAGGCTACGGTAAAATATTTTGTTAACCACGGTGCAGGTCACGGCTTGAGGTTTGGCTCTCATCGCCAGATGAGCCACTAGTCTACAATAACTGCTTACGCAAAACACTACGCACACTGATTTTTGATAACGGAACCACTGCGCCAAATACACATTTTAAACGTTAATAGCCTTAATTTTCTAGTGCGCGTACAGATGCAATTACGAGAGACTTCAATAAAACTCGTTTAAATTATTTTATTTTAGAGGACAGTCACCTCCGAATCTGTTAGCCCTCTTTTTCGATTGAAAAGAGCGAGGCAACCTACATTTAGACAGTAATATAAATTAAACAGTAAACTAAACAATGAGATCATTTTACTGGTTTATACAAGTAACTCTCATTTGTTTTCATTCTATTTAGTTAAAAATGCAGAACAATCGACTCAAATGTATGTACCCTAGGTGGATTTGACTGAAGCGTCTGCAAAACTTTTTCGGAACAAGGTCGACGTGGAGAGTAAAGTTAATTCAAAGAAAACTAGAATATTTAATAACAGAATCAAAATTAAATTATAATTATAAATATAGATTGAAATGTTATTTGACTAGGTTAAAACTTCCATCCAATGCCTTCGATTTAAAAGCATCGTAAATGTAATTGAACATATTGAATGAAAGTGCTTTTAGCTAACGAGTTTATCGTCCGCTGTAGGTGCGTTTATATATTTTGAACCAACCAATCCCACTTAAGAAAGAATAGTACTCCATTGCTATTCAATTAAAAAGGGTGAACAAAGCCATACACATCAACAGTCTTAATGAATGAAATAACAGTTTACTCTGTTCCTAATTCATTTCGCAATTTTTGCTTTAAAATTTCATACAATGCCTTCGCGTCAAGCCTTACGAGTGCCATCTCAACGAGTATTAATTAAACTCAGCAATAAAACAATAATTTACTTCCATAAAAGACAAATTCTAAGGCGACGTTGTTGCCAAAGATATCAGACAGACAAATCCTCGATTAAGGAATATAATACCTTTGTGTGCGTACCTTTTTAATCACACGACATCCATTCAAGACATGTAACAAATAATACGGAGTCTCGTGGCGTAAGCGTTTTTGGTGTTGATAGGCGTTTATCTAATTGTAGGTTATGTTAAGTTTGTTGTATGTTTTACCGCCAATAAGAATAAATAAGTCTCTTCTCGTCCTTAAGTCTTGAATGTCCTTAAAAGTATACAAATATGCTTATCTGTTATCCTAGTCACCATAGCACAAGTTAACGCTTAGTTTGGGGCGGGGTATTTAGTGTGATTGTTATTTTTTTTTAACACGGGTCAAAGAGTGGGACATAGCATTTTTGTCATTTACTTATGACATTAATTAGGATTTGCCGTAATTTTTGGTAAAGACAAAAATAGCGTACCCACTTAATCAACCGAGGAAATCTGGATAAAGCATTAAATGCCGCACAAAGAGACATCTATTAAATTTAATCTATAATTAAGTCTCCTACTGTCACTTTTTTTGTCAATGAAAAAGAAAAGGAATGCATAAGACTTAATTGAAGATTAAGTTTAAATGACGTCTGAGTACGGCAGTAAGAGTTTCGAATACACTAAGTAAGAAATGCGAAGCCTAAAAAGTTTGAATCTACACAAAAAAAAGGAATAGTAAACAGATTAACAGTATGTAAGTAGTTGCTAAAATATTGTAACTCAAATAAAACGAAGTCTAAGTTCACCTTAGTTACACTAAACTGGCAGCAGAAGGATTTTTCTAAGGAGCTACGTATTTCTTAACCTCTTGCGTATATGGCTATGCTATGATGATAGGTTACCGCGGAAAACTGTAAGTGCTCCTTTATAATCAATATTATTACTCAGTCTCTCAAATGCAAAGACACTTTCGTTGGTATAAAATGTGGAATTCCTTCCTAAAAATATACTTAGTGATCACCCATATCATGGCTTCAAAAGATTAAATTTGCTTTAATGTAATTTCCTAAGTAAAAGTTAAGTACCTACTCCTACTTGTCAAACGAATGCCGTGTTAATAAAGACATCAGGGTCCCTAGCCAAATAGCAATTTGTTCTTAAGCGAAGTTCGTTATCGCTAACAAAATGTATGAACTGCCATAAGCCATCGAAACATCACGTAATTTTTGCAAACATATTTTGACATTTCGTTGGCGATAGCGAAGTTCGCTTCAGAAAGATTGTCATTTGGCTACGGACCGAGTTTCGTGGAACATCGTCGACTCGGTGGCCACGATTAATGTTGAGCAGCTTTTTCGGCACTCACTACTGAGATGTGTTTCTGAGAATCAGTTAAAGTCAAATAAATATTTTTCTTTCTTTCTGTTTTAATAATTGTTTGATTAGACAAAGATTAAATTATGATTATTTTTTTGTAAAAGCGCCGTTAGTTGGATTTAAAAAACCAATATCTCCTCAAAATGCTTTAGAATTTAAGATCAAAATTCTTTAAGAATTTAAGATTATGGCTCACCACATATACTCATTTACAGCATACTTGTATGAAGGCACATTTCCTAAATATTATACTTACAGCCGTTACCACAGTCAACATTCACCGTTAAAAGTAGTTTAAGTTCGTAGTAATTAGAATGCAGACCAGTATTAATAGAGAACATAGGTCTGCCTTTTGATTTCTACAGTGGCCAGTTGTAAGTGGTCGCATCCGGCGCAAACCTGCGACCTTCACAAGGTCCACCATCCATTCTGGTGGATCTTACACTCTATCGGAGAAAGTGTAAATCTGGTGTTTTAAGGATTGTTATTAGTGTGTTGCAAATTTTTGACGTTCATAAGTGTCATTATCTGTCCTAAATTAAATAAATTATTTTTGACTTTGACTTTGCACGACGTATGCATTTTGTTCAGTTATCTGTCATTGCCACCTATTGTGACTTTACTTCATAATTTGATTATTCAAAGTTGCGATACGGAGCTTTTTATTTACTGTGGTCTGTACTATGTGTGTTAATAAAATGAAATCATACTTTTAAATGTCACTGAGCAATTAAACGTGAGTTATTCTTCTACTGTTTTGTTTGCTGCCAATAAATGTGTATATAAGTAATAATGTGAATACTGACAGATAATTTGTAAGTAAGTAGGTGAAAATTGCAAGTAAGTAGGTACTTATTTTTCAGGCCAGTGTAGTTGTTAATAGGCCATTTGGGTAATCAGCTTTAAGAACAAAGTCATGATCGGAAAATGAAAAGACTTCCTACATTTAGCGCTGTTGTAGAAGCCGTAAGAAAATTAAAGGACAAATGTAGAGTCACGATTTGTATTATGTGTATAATTGTATACAAAGTTATCCCGTTGGTCGAATGATGACTGGCAGATGAACAATGGTTCTTAGAAGTTCTAGAAGGCGTAAATTGATTCTTAAATTTTTAATAGACAGTAAATGGGCAGTTCTCCGAAGATTAAACTTTCATATTCCGATATGAAAGTTTGATCTTCGGAGCACTAATTATCCTCTTGTAATCGCAAAAAACTTAGAAGGCCTGCATTCTAAAAACAGTAGAGTGTCCCGAACCCAGATTTATATTTTAACAAATCTAAACATTATATAATTATTGGATGCAGGTTTACACAATCTCGATCTCATGAAGGCTCCATTTATCTGTATATCAATACGATTCAGTGGGCTTTATGAATCATGTTCCATAGTTCTGGTTTATCATTTTAAAAGTACCTATCCCGATAAGCTTGAACTATTGTTCAGTATTACCTCAATGGTTGGAAAGAGCAGGGCAGAGCGTGGCCGATTTCTAGATTAAATATATTATAAGTTAAGTCGCATTACAAAGAGTGCATATCGCAATCTCGGTTTTTTGATAAATAAGGTCAAACCTACATGCCGCTTAAAAATATATTTAGGCTTAAAGTAAAAAAAAAAAAGTTTATTATGATGCACGTTGTCGTTAATTTTTGAATACGCTTGCGTTACCTGATTACTGCAATATACTTATCGACAGAATTAAGATAATCCAGAAACTCCATATTAGACACCTTGACCATAAAGCTCATAGGCAGCGCACAATATACTTAAGAATAGGACTGTCGTCAATATTTGCTCATGCCTCTATAATCCTGGCGTGAACTACTGGATATGTGCATGTGTTCCGTCTTCGTATTTTATCGTAACTTTATTGTAATCTAATTAAACGCAATGTATCGGTGTTCTGTATGGTTGGTCCATGCGGTAACAAAACGCAACCCTAAAACGGTTGCTATGCGCTCACTGCTCGAGAGTTGATTTTTGATTTGAGGGCAGTTGCAATTAACACGCCGAGCTGACCGCGCGCGAACCCCTAACCTCTGAAATCGCCACCGCGTGCTCGTGAACCATTATCAGCTACTATCTTGAGAAGGACTTGAAGTGATGTGCTAGAACCAGCTGATTTGCCCAATCGAAGGTTCCGGTCATCGATCTTCTTAAAGGTACGTGAGTGCATTATATTTTGTTTCCGCGTGCCTATCGTATCTGAACATCGATATCTTGTTGGCGGATTTTTCAATCTGATCCAGGTGTAGCAGGAAGCCACCAATCGTATTTTTCTTGTGCGTGATGCGTTTGCTACAGCATGATATCCTAAAAGCAACCCAAGTAACAACGTTCTTGAACGTATTCAGTTCTCCCCAATTACCGCACAAGTAACACTCCATTTTATTTTGTGCTTACTAACAGCCTACCACTACGTGATGAAAAACTTTCAAGAAACACATTTTAACAATGACTGTTTAAATAAACAGTCATTGTTAAAATGTGTTTCTTGACACATTTTAACAATGACTGTTTAAATAAACAGTCATTGTTAAAATGTGTTTCTTGACAGTACCTATATCGTCTGTAAATATGCATTTGCATATTTACAGACGATATAGGTACTACGATATTCAATAATTACACGTCAATGGCTATTGTAGAAAACGATAGGTGGCTTGACTTCTAAACAACTTGTTTCGTTTCGTTAAGAGGAAAGCGACTTACTCCACATCATTTATTTTCATTATCATTACCTACTTAGTATCTTCATTATAAAATAGTATAGTAGTTAATTACCTTCTACGAATCAAGACCTTACGGTACTTCTCATAGACCTACCTTACCTACCTGCACAAGTAAAGAAAAAAACCGATAATTTATGGTTATATCATAGAAAACAACCATGCTTGTACGGAACCCTCAGTGCGCAAGTTCGATCCGCAATTGCCCATTTTTTAGGGTTCCGTAGTCCGACAAGGAACCCTTATAAGATCGTTCAGTCCGTCCGTTCCATCCGTCCTAGTCTGTTACAGCAGAATATCTTCTACGTTTATAGACTGATTTGCATGTAACTTGGTTCGAGGATACTTCAAATAAAGATCTCATTTTTAAAAAATCCAAATTTAAAATTACACCTTTTTAAGGGTACCTCCCCATACATGTAAAGGGGGGGGTGAAGTTTTTTTGAGTGCACCTCCTTATGTAGGGTATCGTTGAAAAGGACTACGAAAATAAGGTATGGTTTCCATACAACACTTTTTTATCAGCTTTACCATTTGCGAGATATAGCCCGCCAAAGTCGTTTACCTACACGTTGTCCTCCCCCCCCCCTGTAATTTCTAAAGTCTTGGACCTATGAACTTCAATTCACTCACGTAAAGAAACAGGCGCGGAAACTCTTATTTAAAATTGTTACGGGTATCCTGTGATGAATACTTTTGAAATTATAAATAAAATAAAAATATATACTTTTTTTGCATATACTGTCTAATGTTTTAAGTTAATGGTACGGAACCCTTCACGCGCGAGTCCTACTCGCACTTGGCCGGTTTTTTTCCTGTGAATGTTTGTCTATCACTCACTGTGTTACTTCCGAATTTGCGTGGTCATCATTCAAGGCACTGTCTATCAGTCAAAGCATTGTTGTATCTAGTTATGAATTGAAGATATTCTCTTTATTGTCATTTATATTTTTCAACAGCGCGTGGCGTGGTGAAAGCTATACGCATTCTCTCTCAATAAAATGTAGGTGCTTATCTACAGATTTTATAGTGGTGCCGGTAAAAACTAGCGGAGTTAATACATACTTACTTATCTTAACGTCTAACGATCAACTCATACCGTCGTACCTACAACATAATTCCAGCAAGCGACCCACAGTTTTATCAATCGCCCTGGGACTAAACTACTTGTAAATTACCCATGCTATGGAAATAAACTTGTAAAAATTAAGCTTAAAAGAGCTTTAGAAGAATAAGAGAATGTGTAAAAAGGATTCATGAATGAGAATAAAAGTTACACTGGGATAAAATATTTGAGGTAAAATTAATGACCCCTGTCCAAAAGTGTACTTACAGCCAAAACATTTTTCAATTCTGCAGGTTGATCTTTATTTTGATCCAGTCTTAATATTAAGGAAGAGCTTTTGCACATTTATTTTACTTGATCGTGGATTCTTTTACGTAAAATATATTATCAAAGAGTCCTTTGAAATGTGTAGATACCTACCAAAGGATTTCGCCAGACAGGAGTTACGTTGGAACTATGGTTCTCGATTTTTCGATCAAGTGGGGACCGAGTACGGATACTCGAGGTAAGGATTTTCTTTATCCATTACCTTCCGTAAACATTATTCTGCTCTTATACCTACAGCGAAATTGCTTTTACTCGAATTCCTATTAAAATTTTCTGTTAAGACTAACAATCAGGCTGTTTGTCCTTGTTATTCACAATGCTTATTCAGTTCTAGAGTTCTAGATCATCTAAGGTCGTCTGGAGAGCCTTTTCCCGTGACTAAAAACCTAAAAACATATCTTTTCAGTTAGAAGGTACCTATCAAATGTCAAACATTTCCAAAATGCTCTTCTTACGCCCAGTTGCAGGAACAGTTTTTAAAATTTTAATGCCTTCCATTGCAGATGCCATTAGCTAATGTGACATTAATTTGGCAGTTTTCCCTTTAAAACCCATTTTAATGCCACATTAGTAGCTTATTCATTAGCTACTAATGTGACATTAATTTGTCAGTTTTCCCTTTAAAACTTTCATATTAGCGATGGGCGATTATCACTAAATTAATCGAATTATTCGAATGGTCCCTGTAATCGAATGTATTCGATAAGCAACCGCAGTCATTCGATTATCCTTCGATTATGCGACGAGCAATACCGGAGCGTGCGGTGCACAGTAGAGGTGGGCGTTATTCAACATAGATAGTTATTAAACTATCTATTTAGCTCCACAATGATCACTCGTTATCCGACATCATAAAAACTATCTATTTTTCACAACGCTTTATGTAAGACTAGCAATGGACAACTTGACAACAATCAGAAACCAAAAACTAATCGCAACATTCGCTTGCGCGCTCGCGAATAACTCGACTCGCTTCTTAAGCCCCGCAACGTACTACGCTACACTAGTTATCCAACGGTCAAAAAACTATCTATTTCCACAACGATGTAAATTCAGGCGAATACGAACGTTGAGATACGTTACTGAGATTCTTTAGCAGGACGCTTTACATTGCTCGCTCTGCAGTATAATTCTAACAACCCCAAAAAATGTAACCGGCAATGTAAAGCGAGCGTACAATAATGATCTTAACGTGTCGCAACGATGTGCGAATGAAAAACTTATAGAACGTTTGCATATGTGTGGATGAAACAGGTATACTCGGCGGATTGACTCGGACCTCCTCGTTGCATGATTGATTTTTTCACTTATTTGCAGGTACGAGAGTCCATTATAGATTGTTTTATTTTGAACTATTGACACTTGCTATTAATGTTGGTATAGTTTGACGTTGTGCAAATAGATAGTTATCAAAAATAGACAGTTTCTATAACGTTATTTACAAACGGATAACGTTGGCGTTGCGTGATTTCAAAAACCGATAACGACACATGTCTAGTGCGCAGGCCGTACTACTAACGAATGAATCGTCATTCGTCGCATCGATTAATCATTCGTTCGCTGCCTGTCCTGTCGCGGCAATTCAATCGAATGCATCGAAGGGCCGAGTATAGATTATCATTCAATTGTCGATTATTTTTTTTCCGAATTACTAAATCGACATTCGATAGTTCGAATGGTCGATTGTCGATTCATTCGACAATTTTTTTTCGGATAATCGCCCATCGCTATGTCATATTAATGCTACATTAGTAGCTAATGATGGTATTACAATGTCCGCTCCTGCAACTAGCTGTTAATCTCTTATTGACGAATACAGAGATACAGACAATCTCAAAAACTGAAATTACATCGAAATTTAAGTGAGGATCGAATTAATCAACGCGACTTAATTTAACAAAGTTATTATTGCATTTGTTTTCGATAATCAATACGCTAAGAATGCATTTGTATTTAAAATGAAACGTATGTCTAGAAAGTTTAATACCTCGAAGAGTTGTGTTAATTATTGATGAGTGAAAGCAGTGTATTTCAATAAAATGACAAAACATTTTCTTTTCTCTTTTTTTGGGACAACAAACAAATAATTATGATCATCAAAAAATTATAATTATGATCATAATTTTATAGTACACAGTACTAATTAAAGTTGAAACCAGCTCCGTTGAAATATATACCGTATTTAAAATACTAAATTTAAATTATGGTAAATTTTCGGATTCAGGCGTGCGTTCACTTCGCTATGCCTATAAATATTATTCTGTGCATTACAATGGCTAATAACATTTCCAAACACAACCGTAGCCCCGTTGCTTGCTTGACTAAGTTTTACGACGGCAACCTTCTAGCACAAGCGAGCAGTAAACGCTCGAAAACAAAGTTAAATCTTAACATAGAATGCGCGAACACAATTGACATTGTATGCAATAACTATAAAACTGGAAGAAACTTATTTCGGTAATTTGAATTTCACATGAATTTTTATATAGGCTGATTCGTAATTGACGAATGATCACAAAAATTGTCAAGAGTTGAAGACTTTTTACCCGACTGCGGAAAGTATGTACCTATGTATGTATAATGTATGTATGTATGTAATGGTTTGGCACGCCCTATAGCCCAAACGGCTATAAAGTTTTTGTCATATGAGGTTTCGTTGAATTTGTCAAAATTGTAGTAGTGACTATATACATTTTAAAAATGCCTCCCGCAAATGAAAGCAAGGGGGGGGGGGGAGTTGAATTTTTTAGCAATATGGGTACAAATGATTCCCGCCTCTGGTGATCGTTTTTTTCAAGTGCTAATATCTAAAAATCAAATGAAAGCCTGTAAAAAGACCATTTTAAAAATAGTTTTTGCAGTCGGGTGCTTAGTTTTTTTCAGTAATAATGTTTTCTTGTTTTCCGTCATGGAATCTCTATGCCGACAGCGGGAAACAGTTGGGGGTTACGTTACATGAGACTCCAGGTTTGGGGCCAACTGACCCACTGAAAATCTGCGTTCTCCTGTGCCATTAATGAATTAAGAACCAGCGGGTAATGGCGGGTATAAGCCTGGTAATGCCTTACCCATTTGATGACCTAGGCATAAGCCCTAAGCATTCGTACGCAGAGTCACAGACCTGAAGCAACCTTTAGAACTACTTATATTGTAGACCGAACGTACAAATACTTGAACTCTTTTACACCAATACCTACTTAGCTTTTTTGAGCAAAATTAAAGAATATTTGTGTCTCTTTAGGGTCCCGCTGTAGATAACGTCAGTTTTTTACCGAAGGCCGATCAAGGTTTGTAAGCGTAATTTTCCACCAAAACGGAGGGAAGAGATGTGCCGCGTTTATCTTTTTATAACACAGTAATCTGTTCTATTCCGCTTGACGCCGCTTTGTGCGCCAAATGTAAGGAAACACCACACACACATCTCTCGTCTCCGCATGACTGAAATCAACAGGCTTATTTCCTATTTTGCAAAAGCCAAGCGATAGCGAAAATCGCGCATACTTGCTCCAAAATCGCAAATAAGAAAAACGAAGCCATAGCAAATTAGTGACAGTGCTGCCTCTACCGAAGAAATCGATGAATTAAAGTGCATTTATTGTGCCTCTTTGACTTGTCAAATTTTTTGTATTAGGTACGCGAGCGATTTGCCAGCGATCACATACGTAATACACTGAAAAAATAATTGGTTAACAGTCACCAAAATTTGGCTACTACGAGTAGTAGCCCGTAATCTAGTGACGGGCGAACTTCTGGTTACCAAAAGATTGTTTATTTTCAACAAAAATTGACTTCCCTACAACGAAACCTTCAACTAGCAAAACTAGTTTGGTTGATCCTTTTTTCAGTGTACAAGTACCGTGTTTTTGACGCTAAGCAATAGCGCGTCTGTCGCGCGATAACTGCGCAATTTTTGCTGATTGCTAAATTTCAGGTAAAGCCTACTGGGCCTTAGGGTAGGAATAACAATAACATAGGTCTTCTTGACAGTCGTATACCACACGACTGAGGGTCGTCCTCATTATTTGGAATGAAACACACACAACGACTTTCTTGACAATATAAATAAAGTGGTTTGCAATTGCCTTCTTCATTTCACACACTAGCCAACTACACGATGGATGGTTTCTCCACGATGTTTTCCTTCACAGTTAGGTAGCGATATTTTTGTTCAGGACTGTACTTAGGATTTTTTCACAAACTCAGTGGTACAGGCAGGTATCGAGTTCACGATCTCATGGATAAGAAGTTAAGTTTTCTCTGTTCGGCTATCGCGCTATTGCATACATTTTGGTTTTTGTATAATTTAGTTTCTTATTTTTACTTAAGTAACACTAATTAATAATCAAGCAGTGGACACATACTTTCGGATAATATCTAGCCTAAAATTTATGTAATCTTATATAGTGTGTTTTGTGATGTTATTCCGTTTTGTGTTCCTAAATAAATAAATTACATATGTAGTCATATTCATTATTGCCAGTTGTATTGCCCGGGTCTGCATTTACATTACAGTCAACAATTACGGAACCTTTCCAGTTTGCTTTAAAAATATACAGATGCAATTTTCCTAGCTGCACTGTGACAAAAGGTACACTAACTTATAGTGAGCGACTCTCTTCATTCAAATCTGCAGTCATAAAATTTTTACGCGAAATAATGTAAATTTCTGTGTAGTAACTCTGGGAATAGCAGTTCATTGACCTCTATATTTTGCTTAAAGTACAATCTTACTACACATAACTGTGTAGAAGTAAATAGTAAATATAATCTGCGGGCGGCAGGCGCTTGTGGTTTGATTGGCCGATTTGAATTTTGAAAATGCGAATTTCGAATTCAGAATTTCAAAATTCAAATCTGCAAATGAAGTCAGAAGCGCCTAACGCCTGTACTGCTTACGCTCCCCGTTCTCGTCTACCCCCGCAGCCCAATACTCAGCAGGCAAGGGCTCAGTTACGCGGTCGGGCTTTATTCACATTAAAATTTTCCCGTTTTTGAGGGTTAGGAAATTGAATAGCAATGTACTAGTAAACCTAAAATTACTTGTGAAAACCTTATTTTTTACGTGTGTGTATTTGTATAGGCAAGAGATTCACAATTTGTGTAGGTAAATACTTATTTATTCCTACATTATTACTTGAAATAAGAAGCATTCATTAATTTGGAACATCACAACAACACCGTCAACGCTAGCTAGACATAAACTTGCTATAAACGCAGTATAAGTAGTACTCGTAGATACGCACTGTAAAATAACTTTTAAATATTTTTGTAACGGTAATCATACGCTGTAAGAGATTGGATATGCACTAATTAAGGCTAGGAGAGCGGAGCGATAAACTAGGTAAGTAATGTTTCTAGTTAAATACGAATAATATCAACAAGCCCTACTGTGATCGATCACTATTATTTAGTGGTGGCTTTTTAAAAATTTTACGAATTCGGCAAATTTTCGTTACTTCGTCCGTGCAAATGTAAACCTCCCTTTACACCCCCTAAGAGGTTAGAGTAATTTTCAAAAACCTGAAATACTTTTAACTACCGCTACCAGTGGTTGGGGGTGCTTGTCTTTAGCCAATATCGTTTGACAGACGTTTTGTCAAAATGGCGGGTAAGTGGTCGCCACCGGTGTGGTCAGAGGCCCATTTGTGCGGCCTTACTGATAAAAATTATACCACTGTTAACATAGGTACCTTCAATTAATGAGAAGGCTGATGATTTAATATGTTTATCTCCATTATGTCAAGTCATCTATCTGTTTCATTACTAGGTATCATTTATTCCAAATCAGCCGTCTCTTATTTATTCAAGTGTTTAAAAATATATAATAAAACAGGATACATTTTCTTTTTATTGTGTTTTAAGTGCCTATTTTGTAATTTTATGTCCCTTTATGTATGCAAAATTAAATGTTCTTCTTTCTTTCTAAACATAATTTTACTTTTTGTTTAAACTTTAACAGCCTTTTAAAATTATTAACCAACTTTGAAATTATTTAAAGTTATATCAGGTACACCAGTACGACAGGTACACCATGGCGCAAAAAAGACTACCCCACATTGACTTTGAGACCGCCTTTAATCCCTACGTAATAAAAGTTGTTTTCGAAGTTCATTATAGGTAACATAACGTGCTGCTGACCGTACTTGTAAAAGGTCTTATGGCGATGTGTAGTCAGTTCGATACTTCGTTCGAGTTCATCGCCACTCTCACTTTCACGCAATGATCGAGTGTTTGCTCTTACTTCAGTGATACTTACTTAAGACTTGACACATATATATCTAGATGTTTTATTTACGTACAGAATTTTATTTACTTTCCACTAAGGACTGTAGTCATAAGCTTTGAATACATAGTAAAAAAAATACATAATTTTATTTTCGCCAAATGACATTTATATTACATTTATTTTTACATTTTATAATTCAATTCAAATACTCTCTGATATATCAATAAAACTTATAACTAAACCTCCCAAAATAATAATTACTGCTTCTTTAGAAATTTCATTAGCCGTCTTGGAAATTATATTTTCTCTTATTCCATATAACTTTATATTGTTCACTTGAAATAAAAGAGCACTAGATAAAGTCAGTACTTAATTACATTAACGTTTCAGTCTTTTATCAATATCCCACTTGAACTTTTTTGAGGTTCACATCACATGGCTTGCCTTATTGTATAAAATAATTGGAAAACAATATAAAAAAATTACTTCAGATGCAAGTTAATCATACCAAAAGTCAGTGAATATATTTTTTCGGGCAAAGAAGTACTAGCAACAAGTACACGAGTTATAATTTATCGATCAGTTTCTTGCATTTCTTTGTGTATTCTTGATAGCTAGTAATGAAGAATAAATCATAATATTATATACAAAATAAATAAGCAAAAATGTGCACCAACTCTGAAAGTAATAATTTAGCCATCAAATGTTATGCGGAATTGAGCAAGCAATTATAAAAAAAAAAATTTCGGCTAACGATGTTCCGGTCTAACTTTAGCTGGGGTACACGAAGCTTGGCCGACTTTTTCTATAGTCATCAAGGCGTAATAATCGAGCTTAGAGTAACGGTACCGAATACGGCGCACTTTGTTACACTTAATGAACATATTGCAGTTAGTAGGTTAGAGACTTTTGAATCGATGACCGATGTTTGAGACTTCATTGTTATAATGCCAGCGGTGTAATATGTGGAGTTCTATATATATGTAATAAGTTACAGAATCGAAACTAGTTAAGTTGGCACTGAAACCTCTGAAACACAATGGAAATGTTATGAACCCTGTTAATGTATTTATACTTGTATATGTGCTTCGGAAGGCACGTTAAGCAGTTGGTCCCGGCTAATATCTGTGGTATTAGTCGTTAAGCTTAGTCAGAGGTCCTAGGGCGGCTTGATAACTTCTGACAGTAAGGTTTGTCACTTGCCTTACATACACCCCTCCACCAATCCGCACTGAGCCCGCGTGGTGAAGTATGGCTCGTTCCTCCTCATAGTTGAGGTGAGGCCTTTTCCCAGCAGTGGGATCTAATAGGCTGACTTATTTAATGTATTTATACATGTGTGGGTGGGTACTGGGGGTATAAATTTCAGTTCGGAGTAAATCAATCAAAGGCACAATTATAGTACGACTGCTTGTCTCAGACCTTACCTGCGGGGTACAGTAAAGCGGGGGTAGACAAGAACAGGGATTTATTGGGTGATTTGAATTTTGAAAAGAATATGAATTTCGAAATTCAAATCAGCCAATCATATCACAAGTGCCCGCCGCCCGCACCGCTCAGGCAGCACCCTCGTTCTCGTCTACCTACTCCCGCACCCCTGTACCCCGCAGGCGAGGTCTCAGATAAGCGGTCGGACTATAATATTAAAGAGTATTGCTTGGTTATACTGGGAATTTCTTACTTGTGCCAACGCTGCCTCTGATTATGTTTTGTGTTAGTTCACTAAGAAGTATTAGGGTACGTTTGACTGTTAAACGGATTACGGTATAAAATTCGAATGAAATCCATGAAACTATATTTTTGAAGTCTTTACTAGGTGACGATTAGCGTAATAAGCATATGTAGTTATTCTTTAATAAATAATCGTTGCGAGAATGTAAGTCTTATAATTATATTAATGCAAAATACTTAGATACGTTGCAAGAATTCCCGTATTATCATAATGATAGTGATAATTGAGAAACAATGCAACAAGAAAGTTTAAAAGTATTCAAGTCAAACTTTGTTTGTCAAACGCTAAAATAGTTTTCAAGATCTGGCTGTATGGCTATGTTCCATCGCTTTTCCCCTGGTGGAAAAATACTACTACTCTACGTTAAATTAGTCTATGCCCAATGCGGGCAGCATTAGGCTGGCAGATATTTTAAACTCAATTTGTTATAACTCTTTTTTTTGTTGATTTTAATAATATAAATTATTTTTATACAAATACTCACCTTATTATTGACATTGTTACTGTAAAATTGGTATTGAATCTTTTTGACAAGACAAAGCAAGCCTGCGGCATTGGGTCAGCCAGTCTCGTTTCGGGTGTCTATTCCAGACACCACTGGAAAACTTTCTTCTGGTAGTTACTAGAAAAAAACACTTTTAAACATATTTAGGTAACGATGCGATTTGGTTTTTTGTAGAGTATAAAGTAATTAATCAAACAATAAATGCTTTTTCTTGTGAACGAACATCAGTCTCTATCTAATGTAATCTGTAGTCTGTATCTAATGTTATTGATGACATCTATGGATGTCTTTGCGAGCACTACTTTCATTATTGATCCGTTGTTTCAACGGACAGATACAAACAAATACTTTTACATCTATTTCATTTTGTGGGACCAAGCAGCATATGTCAAGACCCTTTTTCTCAGGAACGCATAGATCTACCAAGGTATCAAGTTGAAATTAACATCAAATACTTAAAACTGCTGACCTAAATTGCAAAAAAATCAAGCTTCGTAATTACCGCAATCCAAAGACAGCCATTTAAGCCTTGTTTTCTAACGTTACGCAGGGGGTATTGTAAATACGGGTTCAGAGAGATTTGGGAAGGTGAAGTTTGCATTCCGTTACGTTCGTTCTTTTTCGCAAGAGAGAACGTTTTACAAAAATCTTAACTATTACTGTAAAATTCGAAATTTTTTGTTCCATCACAAAAAACGTCAAGTAGGTACGTAATTCTCATTGCGCGAATGAGGCTTGCACTTATTAAAGTTTTTTTAATTTATTTTTATATGATAATCGAGTCACCAAATATTCTCAGTTCAAGAGTAGACCCCCATATAGAAACTTACGCAGAATGCGTGTAACATGTACCAGTGACTGCAGCGGTGAAAGTTCCACGCAATCTTTAGTCGCTCAGAGTCGAGGTCAGTCGCGATACAGGTTTCGTTCCCATTATTTACATTTCATCGGAAGTAAAAGTAACCTTGTGTGACTCAATGAGATACTCCGTCTCGGCGACAACATTCTTTCTATAGACTTAGGGCCTTATTTCATTCACTAACATTTTCGGCACATTTTACATTTTGGAAAAAAGATTACCAGAGGCGGGTAACGAACCCGTGTTTCTCGCATATCGGGCGATTGCCTAACCTCATGGCAATCCTGGCGTTGGTAGAGCCTGTCAAAATTTTAAAGTTCTCATTTCATTGTCATTGTCGAGCGACTGACCACTTTTGGTCATTTTCAAGTGCTATAATATGAAATATTTAGGTTGCAAAGTGTATGCTTATCACTTAAAAACAATAATGTATATTTTAAATTATCAAAATAAGCTTCTCTCTAACTTTGCGTTACTTCTAGTCGAGATAAATGGGTAAATGGAATAATTTCATAGGTTCAGCTTTTAAGAAAAGCATTAGGTTAATTAATTCTATAGCCATAAAATGTGTATAAACCGCTGTCAAAGTAAAAATTGAAATAAAATATCAGAATAGAGCCCCAGATATGCACATTTGGTGAGAAGAAAATATCTGTGTTAGTGGGTCGAAACTTACTTAATAAAGAAGGTAGTTTTTTAATGCTCATTAGAAAGCTAGAATTTTGTCAGAAAAGATATTGTGTGATAACACATTTTAGGTGAAAAATCTAATTGACTCGTCAGTACCTTCCCTCTTGATAGGATAAGGGGAAGATGATACAAATTCTGCTTACTTACATTGAAATCAATTATTATTTCATCATCCAATTGAGTTTGCTGGTGTTTTTTACATCGCTCTCTGCCTTCCGTCCTTTTCCCTTGACCAGAAGATACGACCGAACACTTTTTCTTCCCGGATTTTTCTTTTTAACCGACACAAGTTATTTTGAGTAAAATTAACTTACTTTATAAACTTCATTTATTTAAACTATGTCATTATTATATAACTTAAAACCTGCTTTATAACTTTTGCTCGAAATACTAGGTAACACTTACTAATCGTTAAATGATTTCACGCCCTTCACATTTGGTACCTGGAGTATCACTCTTTGAAATTTAATATACCAAAAAAGTTTTATCAACAGAAGTTTCAGTTGAGTTTTCGGTTTTGTTTGAAAGAGCTAATTTATTTCGCCATTTGAGGCAGTCTATAGTAAAAGTTGTTTATATCGATACGATCACTATTTCGTATCGTATTGATAAGACACTAGCACTATTTTAAAATAATTCAATGTCATCTAAATCCTTTTGGATTGCATGCGAAAGCTTTTGGGGAATAATCAATTTTTAACTAATGACGGTAAAAAAAAACGAATACAGGTCAAGCTTTTGAAAGTTTCTGTAGATTGAACTAGTAAACTGCCATTAAGCTCGGTTGGATTGATAAACTTGGGTCTAAGGTTTAGACCAGAGTTCACCAATTTTTACACAGCTGGTATGACCTGAATTGACGGTTAATTTGACAGAATTCCCATACAAAATGTGTCAAAAATTGCTTAACCGGCTAATTAAAAATTAAATATGTGTTGCCCCACTCCCAGGCCTAGATGCACCGATTAAGTTTTACTTTTCTAACATATTTTACGTAAAAAAATTCCCAACTCTGTAATAAAAACATTTTGACGTTTTTTATGGTTCAAGTAAGGTGGCGCCACTGAATAGACAAGTACCTAAGTATTTGTCGTATTCGCTGCGTATTCGTAGTTAAGACAGAACCTGCTCAAAACTCAATCATATAAGTACTTAGGTAACTTAAGAGTCTCTTGTTTTCTGACGCTTATAGATGCATACTTGGCAAAGTATTATAATGGATAGAAATGACATGTGAAAGTGCCAACGCACTGTCGCATATTCTTGATGAAACTTTCGAACTCAAACAAGAAATAACTAAGGTTAAAACTCGTCGCTCTCTACATTTCCAACTGAGATAAATGTCCACCGTCAGACATTCGTTAGTTAATTAAGCAGCTTACGTCATTCATAAGGCTTGTCACTTCTCGTACAATATTTGTCAGTCGGCTTCAAATATATATATTTTTTTTAAATAAAAGTGAAGAATTATCTGCCAAATATATTCCTAAAGAGAAAATCGCCGAAATGTATGCAGGTAAATAAAAAATTCATGGCTCGGATATCAAATCGTTAATTCCACACAATTTGTGGATCTTTTTGATATCGGAAATACGGTTACTGTGGCAACGCTTCGGGGAATATGTTTTGTAAGGCTTTGTTACAAATATAATAGTGTATAGGTACCATTAATAAAAATGTAAGCCTTGGGGATACTTTTCGTTACCTTCATTTTTACGTTGACGTTATATCTGTTGAGATAGGCTGCCGTAATCGAAATTCGGCTAGGAGGACATTAATTAATTAATTATTATATATACGTACTTCATTAGAGGTTGGAATTTGAATTAATTTCTAAAATTTCTTCTATTTTGACAAGGTATGTGGTATATACAATATATAACAAAGGCACGCTAGCTTCTATTCACGATCTCTTGGGTTCGAATCCTTTACGGTTCAAATCCAGGATTGTTTCTGGGTTCGTTCTTGAAATAACTAAAAAAGAGTTCTGCAGTCAATTGTTGGTTGAAATTGTTGGTGTTAACACCAGATTTAAAACAAACTCTCTCTCTTAAAACAATATCTCTTTTCGGTTATATCAGACTGCCGGTTTACCGAACTATGAGAGTGAAGAGTGAGTGAAGATCACAGAGTGCACCTGTGTATTGCACACACACTTGTGTCCTATATCTTCAGCGTACATAGTTGATCTCTGTTAAGATTGACAAAACAAAGTAGGTATAGGTAATGACTACCAAAACGCCAGAAATTGGTAGAGAGTAGGAATCAACATCAAACCTTCTAAGTCTTTTTAGATGTTCAAGGAACAAAAGGTGTTGATTTATTCGCGTATCTGCTCAAACCCACCCAAACCCAAACTACCTCCAGCTCTAAATAATCAGGATCTTTAGGTTTACTTATTAAAATGGCTATTTTAATTGTTTCAGTCAACCCTTTCACTATGAGCTCGTCCCTGCTGCTGGCGAGCACCCTTCTTACGAAGCAGTCCAAAGATGTGGATGATGTCCAAGAAGTAACAGCCCGAATCACCCTCGCCAAAAACAGGAGTCATGAGTGAGTACTAAAGACGTTTAAGTGTTCCGTGGTCATGTTCAGGTGGGGATTTTCGCTCCGATGTGGGCTGAGTTTGTGGTGCAGTGGAAACTATGGCACACTTAACATCGTGCCCCAACACCTGCACGCCAGCGGATTTAATGGACGGCAGTCG
This sequence comes from Pyrausta nigrata, assembly GCA_949316185.1. Classification (NCBI taxonomy): domain Eukaryota; kingdom Metazoa; phylum Arthropoda; class Insecta; order Lepidoptera; family Crambidae; genus Pyrausta; species Pyrausta nigrata. The sequence goes on along the minus strand of OX438944.1, from coordinate 13,379,181 downwards.
ATCCGCAATACAAGTGGCTGAATTCTGGGCTGCTAATTTCTCGCGTTCCATCGACTCGCTAAGAAGAAGAAGTGTTCCGTACCTCAAAATAAGGTAATTTATAGGTCTCCACAGCGTGACTGGCTTTTAGAGATGAATAATATTAAAGACTTAAAATTCCAAACTAAACAAAATAATAAAACTCTTTATCTCCCAGACCATATTTTTTATACTTATGGTATTTTTATTTAAAATGTTTATTGGCTTAGCAATCTCTAGTATCAGTCTGGTGTGCCATTATTCGGACATCCTATAACATACATTTTGTCAAGTAGGTAAGCCATCTTTTAATATTTTGTTTTTTATCCCGGACGTTTCGGTCCCGGATGCATAGACCGTGGACACGGGCAGCCTAAATACACAGAATAAAAAATAGTAAAAGTTTAGTTGCTACCTGGTTGCTACTGAAATTATATTCAGGCTGCCAGTGACCACCACTTACTGCTGACTTACTTTACCTACTTACAGCTGAGTTGATTTTACTTGTTTGTTGTTTATTTTCATTTTTTTTTGTTTTCCACTTGTTTCAACTTCGCTTTCCCTCTCATTCGACTATAAAAGGTATAAGAAAATATTTTTTTATTGAACCAATATTTAACATGATTGAGATCTATGTTTATTATTTTTTTTGCCATGCATGGTCTTTGTTTTTTTTTTTAATTAAAATAAATTAGATCTAGGTACCTACAGTACATACAATTTTGTTGCAAAACCCTTTCTTCTCATGTGTGATATGCATGTCCGTCCGTACCTACCATGGATTCGAAGAAAGTTAGATGTTCCTTGATACATTATCTACGTAATATAGCGTCCGTCCGTACATAACCAATTTAATAAAGAATATTTTTCGTTTCAGGTGGCAGATCGTGTGGAGAAACGTATTCGCTTTCATCTACCTTCACGCAGGCGCTTTGTATGGCCTATATCTAATCTTCACTGGTCGATCAAAACTTTATACAGGATTATTTGGTGAGTTTATATCCAAACCGGGGACCTACTCTCTAAGACTTCGTCGTTTTTGGCACTAGGCGACTCGAAAATTACGAGCGTTACATAGTAGGGCTCTCATATTACCTATTTCAATACTACACAGCTCCGGAGTCAGGTCAGGAAGTTAGTAGTGTTAACAGCCCCGTGCCTCGGAAAGCGCGTTCAGCCGTTGGTCCTGCGCCTGATCTCTCTGAGGTCATGTCGGACTGTTAACGCACACATTTGATATCTCCCGCGCAGTTGGCTAATCTCTGTTGCGACAGGCCGCTGTAACCGAAATTCGGTTAGGAGGACATTATTATTATTATATTTGGAAGCATGAATCTCTCTCACTTATTATATACCTATGTAGTAATATATTTTCACTCTGAACAAGAATAAATACCGCTCAAAACCAACAGCTAAAACTAACACAATAAGAAAGAAAAGAATTTAGACCACGTAGCTCTGAATTTCCTTTACCTATGCAATTTATCATCACATTAATTACGTCGTCTCTTGGTTGAAAGATTGGGGTCACAGTCATTAACAAACAAAGTACACAAGCTAAGCGTTTCTTTACTTTCTGCCAATTAATATATGTACCTAAAACTTCTTTTGTAAGTACAACACAACAACCGATTGCCTGTTCCTAATTACAGACAGTTGCTTGGCACGCCAACTTTTCTTTAACCTTTTGACAAATTCCGATAGTTTTGTATTCAACACAACACAATGTTTTCAATGTTCAACATACATTTTGTTGTATGTTTACTGTTTAAAACAACCCTTACAGCCTAAGGAATCATAAATATTATAAACTCGGAAAATAATAAATCGGTAGGACGAATTATTCCAGTAGTAAATAAGGTAACATTTTAGTAACGGATGAAACTTAGAGGGCAAAGGTAACAACAATGATAAATAATGTTTGTGAAAAATGCTTTTATTTTTTACGCTAGGTTTTGAGAAAAACGCTAAACAACATTTTGATTTCTAAGTAAACAGTGGGCCCAATTCCAATGTGCCCTGTCTAAGATTAAATTTAGGTTCAGTCTCTCTCTTTCTCTGCCAAATAAACGGAAAGACACAGACTTTATTAATTTACAAACGTCGGAATAAACAGCTGTCCGTTGCTAAGGAAATTAGACAACCCATAGACAATTTAGTAGGGATGTCATTCGATGACGACTGAAGTTAGACGAAAACCTTATGAAAACACGCAAAAAATTGTACAAATACGTTTGAAATCGCATCACTTATTTTGACGTTTCTAAATTATTGTAGTCTGTCTCTTTTCGTTTTTTTGATAGAGAAAGAGAGACACTGAACCTAAATTTAATCTTAGACAGGGCGCATTGGAATTGAGTCCAGTGTTGTGTACCATTCAACTTACGGTCATTACCAAAAGCCAAAAAAGTGCAGTTTTCTGTCAATGAAAGTTAACGAGTAACGGAACGTAGAGCTCCGTATTTTCGTGTCACAGAGTAAAAAAAAACACAGTGAATTAATAAAACATTGAATTTCAGCGGTGATTTTCGCTGTGGCTTCGGGAATGGGCGTGACGGCGGGTGCGCATAGGCTGTGGGCACATAGAGCGTATAAGGCGCGGTGGCCACTGCGCGTCTTCCTCGCCGTACTCCAGACCATGGCCTTCCAGAACCACATCTACGAATGGGTTAGAGATCACAGGTGTGTACAGGAGAAAGAACACTAGGGAGAGGGTAGTGTTACTGCCGTACTCAGAGACGTCAATTTAAGTATGAAGCCTTTATGAAGGGTACTTCTTACGAGTATTTTTAAGAAGTTTTCTCAAGTTAGTTTACAGTTTAGTTTGTTTCATTCTAAAAAAAAGGGGTACTTTAGGATATAACTAACTAAAGATATAGACAGAGGGGGATTTACGAAAAATAAATAAGTGGTTAAATATGTTAGGTACAATTGAATGATTTCTGAAAGTATACACCGGAGAGTTATGCCGTTAGAAAAAAAAACAGGAGACTACAATCTACATCATACTGTTTTTTGAGATTTGACTGAAACCACTTTTTACTTAAGTTTGCTGCCGGGTACTGTAAGGCGGTCTTCACACTGCCCCGCATCATTTAGCGTGGCGTGTTTCTTTGTTTGCTCGTGGAACGCGCGGGAAAATACATACAAAGAAATTCACGCACCACGCTGCGTGGTGCGGGGCAGTGTGAAGACCGCCTAAGTGTAGTGTTCTTCAAACATTCGTCGAAAATTTGCCTAAAGAAAACATAATTCGTAATGTTAAAGTGATTAATGTATTTCTCCTTACTAACCACTTACTGGAGCCTGAAAAACCTTAACAGAATGTCTTTATAATTAGTTAGCAAATGTGTAAAGGATATTTTGTTACAGTCTATAATTTCCACATTGTTCACGAAAAACGGTTTTGTGACTTAAGTACGCCGTTTGATTTTGAGACAAACTTACTTTAAGCCTTAAAGAATTTTTAGGATAGGTCCCGGCTCTTAAGTTGTTCCTTCATTGGGTCTCACGCAGTTCTTTTCTATTTTATCGATAAAGAAATTAACAGAACGAGACTAGAAATTTAATTGACGACTCTGAAAGCGGCCGCAAAGGACATTTCAGGAGTGCGAATAATGTACGATACGTATGACGTGCCTCTCCTGAGCTATCGTGTACTACAATAGCTAGGTACTCTATCTGTTGTCATATCCTAGTCTATGGGAAGTTGCAGCTTATAAAAGAAGTTCTACCAATTTAGTACTTCATAGGTAGGCCGCTAGAACAAAGGTTTATTGACGGAACAGTAATGCGTAAGATACAGGTTCAAGCCTCGCTTTTTATAGTGCAACATAAAACTTTCAATTGTTTTTTTTATATTTCTTTCTAAGAAAACAATGATTCTTATTGTAGATAAGAACTAGAAAAATGTGGACTCCTTAAATTACTAGTACGGCCACAACTGTGTAATCCTAGCGAATTGCTCTACCCTGACAGCTAGGCTCCTAAGAACTTGGGTCAGCCGTCTCAAAAAGCGCTTATGTGATAAATCCAATAAACCCGCCAAACTATTAACTAATATCAAAATAATATCTCTCTCTCCTGGGCATTATGAATTATCTGTCTGTATTCCATCTGATGATGGCATCTGCCTTATTCTTTTTCTGTTCCACTTTGCCCTATCGGACGCATCGCCTACGGAGACATTGCAGAGGCACAAGTCTTTATTGACCACATCTGCCCATCTTGTTTTTGGTCGCCCTCTGGATCTGGGCCTTTGGATGATATAAAAACTATTAAAATGATAAAAACTAAAAGAAAATTTGTTTTTTCAGGGTGCACCACAAATTCACGGAGACAGATGCGGACCCTCACAATGCAAAGCGAGGGTTCTTCTTCTCACACATCGGCTGGCTCATGGTCAGGAAGCACAAAGAAGTCTTCGAGAGAGGCGCCTCTGTCGACATGTCTGATCTTGAAAAGGATCCTATTGTCATGTTCCAAAAGAAGTTAGTGCAGTTAAAGCAAAATATTTTTTTAAATTTCATATTTTATAATGGATTTCCGCAAAGTAACGTCTGATTCCATCAATTATAGAAGTAAGTGCTTAAAAACCTTGCTGTATATCTAAAAGTCAGCGAGAGAAATAATATTTCGACAGCATCTTTGATATTCGATAGTACTTTAATTTCATATTTTATTTGAGATATTTTATCCGTGTTTTAGGCCCTCTAATCATCTGTGACTGAACAAAAAAAGTCATCTTTGTTATGCCGAAGGCGTCTTCAATGCTTCTTTATTAAAATATCCAATTCCAGACTTTAGTAAATTAAACCAGATTTATCCAAGAGGTGCTTGTGGCGCAGTGGCGGCAGCGCTTTGGTAGTGATACCAAAAGTCAAGCAACCCACGGCGCGGTCGTGATTGGATGGGTGACCATTCCGACCATTTAAGTGACGTCCATGACAAGCATCTCCGTGCTTCGGAAGACACGTTAAAAAGTTGGTCCCGGCTAATTATCTGTGGTATTAGTCGTTAAGCCTAGTCAGAGGTTTGTCACTTGCCTTACATACACCCGTCCACCAATCCGCACTGAGCCCGCGTGGTGGAGTATGGCTCGTACCTCCTCATAGTTGAGGTGAGGCCTTTTCCCAGCAGTGGGATATATATAGGCTGACTTTTTATCCAAGATATTTAGATTTCTTAGAATATATCAAGCAAAGAAATATATTTCTGTGATATCAAGCTAGCTCATTTAAGTTAGGAAACAAATAAATATGAACGATGGACGTTGTTTTCCTATGGTTTCTAAGCGCCCCATGCGAAAGTTATCTCACTCGTTAATTGGGTCTAAACTATTTAGCAAAACCATTATCCCAATATCAATTGCTTACTGAAGTTCTAGTTAAATCTAGTACCTATTTCTATTAGAAGAATTTAAATTCTATAACAAATCAAATTTTGTAGGGTAGTCACGTACTATTTTCTCATCGCTGGCTTTCTGGATTCCAATTAACATTAATTAATCAGACAGGCTCTTACGGTGAGGGAAAACATCGTGAGGAAACCTGCACATTCAGGCGACTGCATGTGTAACCATGATCCAAACTGGTCAGGTTCCCCTGTTAACAGGGTCACGGAAATTAGATGGCAGTCGCTCCACTGTAATTACCTGATCTGCCACATCCTGGATCATGGTCAGCGGACCCTGGGCCCTCGCGTGCGTGTGCACAACCGAGATAACGCTAGGAGGATGATTAATAATTTGGCATACTTAACATTTTTTTATAAAATCAGTAGATGGCATTTAAAATGGTAAACAAAAAAACAACTGCCTTCTTTATCGTTTTTAATATTTAATGAGAATTTATCGTCAGTAATATTTTAATAAATAATACTTGTAAATAATATGTGAGTTAATACTTCTAACAGAATGAAACAAAACTACAATCGAAATTTTAGGCATAACATTGCTAACATTGTAGGTAGGTATATCTTATCCAGGTACTTACTTAGTAAATAGCTTTTTTATTTTTTATGCAGTGCAATAAAGAGTTATCTGTATGTCTAAGAAGTACTTACTTAAAACCAAATTTCCATTAGGTTTGGATTCTTATTTCAAATTTTCTCTCAGGACGTATTTGGTGGTGATGCCGCTCCTCTGTTTCCTGATCCCGGCTTGGATCCCGGTATATTACTGGGGCGAGAACGCTTGGAGCTCGTGGTATGTGGCGGCCATCTTGCGGTACACCATCGCGCTGCACTTCACCTGGCTCGTCAACTCCGCTGCCCACATCTGGGGAAATCGACCTTATGACCAGTGAGTAGAGTCTTTTGAAGTTTATGAAGTTTATGCATGGCTCCTCATGCATATTTTCTCAGTAAAACTACCCATACATAAAACTCCTCCGTTTCTGAGTAATTCAGAAACAATGCAGAACCGCAACTACTGGTCGTAGAAAGCTGAAATCTGACATATATCTACTTGGGGAGTGGTGAGGAACCCTAAGAGAAGATTTCCTAAAATTCTGAAGAGAAAGGAAAACGGGCGTACAAAGTCTCGGGCAAAAGCTAGTAACCCTTAAGATGTTGCCTAGTATAAACCATCTAAAGGACCTTATACTAAGAAAGTGCTGTTGTAAGTGGTCAGGATCGAATAACTTTCAGATAGTTTCGCGCACGGTGATTAACACTAATTACGTGATTTTCTTGTTCACTCCACTGCTGCTAAGTTTTGTGATTGGTCGGTAAGTTTCCACGGAATCAAGCACAGCAGTATTTTTTGATGATCAGACGATTGCGAGCTCATCGTATTGGAAACATGGGGTTTGTGCTTTGATGTCAGACAAAACGATTAGAGTGCAGACATTGGCAGACAAACATAATGCAATAACTTACCTGAATACCACTAAAAAAAAACGATCGACGATGAAAAGAACTGCCGTGAAAACCCTTTTTGGTTTCTAAGAACACAGCTTCCTACATCCCTAGTAGAAACTTACCCTCAAAGTCAGTGACAATTCTTTACGTTTCAGGTATATTGGTGCCACCGACAACAAGACAGTGGCTATCTGCGCCTTCGGTGAGGGCTGGCATAACTACCACCACGTGTTCCCTTGGGACTACAAGGCGGCAGAGCTGGGCAACTACTCCACCAACTTGTCCACAGGCCTCATCGACATCGCTGCTAAGTTTGGTATGCACCCTTTATTTAGGTTCGGGCATGTCTCGGCAGTTCTCAAACTTGTTTAGAAACAGTGCCTTTGCGAAGAGATATCGCAGTTATCAGCGTGTCCTTAATACGAGATATGTAGTGACTCGGTTATTCTTTGCGAACCTGTCGCCAAAATGTATGTAATAACTACTAAAAGACTCTACGCATACCAAAGACTGTAGGCATAAGAGACACAATTATTGGCGCGCAGTCCATGCAAACAAATGACTGTGAAATGTGGCCAGTTCACCACGTTGATCGATAAGTAGTTCTTTTTGCCCATGTCGCGTTCGCATGGGTCACGCCCCCTATTTTATATCTTCTTTCTATGATCTGATCTGAGGGCGTGTCTCTCACTTAGGTACGAATAGCACGGACGATATCATTTCAAGGTAAAAATTGAGGCATCTTATGCAGTTGTAATGTGGATGATTTTGCGATAAAAATGTATTGTCTGATGTGCTGGCTAGTGTAACTTGGCGAAGATATACCTTCGTCATCCAGAACAGGTTGCGCGATAGCATAGCATTTCGTCATAGGTGATTTATTAGCTGTTTTCGTTTCATTTCAAAAAAAATTGCAATTCATACACGATAAAAATTTAGCAAGTAGATTTTAAAAGACAATATTTTCATAACAGCGTGCGCGTTTGTAATCTAGGTACGAATGTACGGACTAGGTAGGCGCACAGCTTGGTAAGGTAATTCATAAACCTGGTTAGGAAATGAATTATTGACCGGCTTTACTCCAAGTATGACAGATATTTTTAGTTATAAAAGATGATATTGATAAGGAAAGGAACAAGTTGCATCCGTGTTTATTCGTGCATAAGTGTTTATCACAAGCCATAGATAAAGTCACCAGCAACTTTCGAATCCACAATAATATAATACCAATTATTAGAGACCTATTGAAATTGAGCTATTTTTGGCCTTCCTTCCTTGACTGATAAGTAAACTAAGAAGAAAAACCTTGCGAAAATACACTTCAACATTAATTAGGAGTTCTTACAATTCTTAACGTTCATCAAATTAATATCTAAAACTTTTGACTAATTAATTTGTTTTACTGAGCTACATATTTAGATTCTTCATTTATATTCCGAGACCAAATATTGGTACAGTACTTAATTATAAAGGATTTATAAAAACGTGTAATAAAGCTGAACGCCTCACTGCTACCAAGCTGAAATTACCTATTTACTTAATGTGTGTCTCTAGCCTTCTCATCAACATACAAGAAAGGACCCTTATACTCGTAGGTGGCCATATTAAGCTTATTTTTGGAGCAATGATTAAGATAATCTTTTTCAAATTGTAGTATAATTCAACTTTCTAATAAAAATATGTCTTTGTGTACTAGCAGAGTTCATAAAGGTTCTGAAATTGTTTCACCGATAATAGCCCAACTCTTATGTTATGAATGTCATAAATGTATGCTAACCAACGACACGTGTCTAGCTTATACATTCCGTCACTTTACGGCCAGAAAATTGAACATATTGAGACCACGAAAGCACAAAAAAATCATTTCATACTTGCATTCCATACAACTGAAGCGCGAAAGTCTCATATTGTTAATTCAATTCAATTCAATCTGTTTATTTCAGAAAGCCAGGTTCCATAAAGTTGTTAGTAAATATAGAAGATAAATATAAACTTATAAATTATTGTTAGTAGAAATAATAGTAATACCTTTTATGTGTAATTTATTCGAAACCCTGTTAAAATTTTAGTTATATTAGATTCCTATGAATCCGCTTAATGCGGGCAACTATTGTAAGATAACGCGCTGGATTACCCTTAAAAAGTTTCGTAAAGCTTTTAATAAATAAATGTTATTTATTTATACTTTCTGCACAAATGCTGGACTTAATTCCAAAAGCATTCTTTACCAGCCATCCATAGGTCATATACTGAGAAGATAGGCGATGCAAATGAAGAATGAGAAAAGTTTTTAACAAAAGTGCCAAGTAAAAGTTTTTTTTTTTTTTACTTACTTACATAATATACTTAGATACAGAACATGCTTATATATTTATACGTTCATACTCGTAAACATACATAATAATAATCGTACACAAAACTCGTGTCTCTGAGACAAGACCGAAATTTAATCCTTATAATAATTCCGCAAAGCTCTCTTAAGAGAGAATTTAGGTAAATTTCCAAATTTCTGTGGGAAGCCCGTTCCAGAGTCGAATAGCTGTGAGGGTGAAGGAATGTTTGTAGACCATGTTTTATTCGACTAGATAATCAAGAGGCGTTACAGACTGCAGAAAAGACAACCTTTTCTTTCTCCCATGCTTTAAATATTATCATACCATAATATGGGATTAAGGTGCTTGTGGCGCAGTGGCGGCAGCGCTTTGGTAGTGATACCAAAAGTTAAGCAACCGACGGCGTGCATTCCGACCATTTAAGTGACGTCCATGACAAGCATCTTTGTGCTTCGAAAGGCACGTTAAGCAGTTGGTCCCGGCTTATATCTGTTGGTATTAGTCGTTAAGCCTAGTCAGAGGCCCTGAGCCCGCGTGGTGGAGTATGGCTCGTACCTCCTCATAGTTGAGGTGAGGCCTTTTCCCAGCAGTGGGATCTATATAGGCTGACTTTAATATGGGATTGGAATTAATCACAGAATGTGGGATTAATAATGCCTAGGAGAGAGAGAGAGAGATCGTACCATAATATCAGTGTCAGACAAGTTATTGCTCTAGTTAAATACTATTCAGAGCAATGCCAAAATATATTATCTGACTGAAGCCAAAACAACTTTTCATTTACTCTCTGATTACTCTCATTGTTTGAACTCTCACTGTTTGTTTTGAACCTAATGTGCCCTCGGATTAACCTTCACCGGTATAGCACCGAATAGATTTTGCTAGGTTTAATTTGCCAACCAACGCTCAAACGATATTCAAAAATCTTACATATGTATGTAGAGCCACAAACAATGAGTATACTGTACGTATACTTAGGCTAAATTGTTACCTAATTGCTTAAGTATACTGTACGTATACTTAGGCAAATATGTTATTTTGTATCCTAAATTGTCCAAATATTTTTTTAAGTTTGAGTTTTAATTGCGCCATTACATACTTCAATAAATTTAATTTAATTTCGTAGAAACTTGCAAACACATTATTTAAGTTATAAATATATTTATATTTCTTTAATAACGATGTGCCTACAAAAGTCGTAATCGGGAAAATGCCGCAGAATGACAAATATCATGAGAATGATTAGGAAGTACATATTTACGTACATTGAGAATATTTTACCTTCCATTTAACTGATTTAATACTCAATACTGTTTTTATTTAAAAATTTAGAAAATCAAACTGAACTGTGGGCTTTGTTTCTTGCATATAGCATGTAGCTTAACTAACCTCTTTATTTGCTTATTCCAGGTTGGGCTTACGACTTGAAGACAGTTTCAGCAGATATGATAAGGAAACGAGCTGCCAGAACTGGTGACGGATCCCACCCAACCTGCCAAGAAGCGCCGAAATCCATTGACAATGATGATGACCATCATCATCATGAAAACGCAGTCTGGGGCTGGGATGATAAGGACATGCCAGAAGAAGACAAACAGCTAGCAGAAATCTCTCATCCCAAGTTAGATTAAGTTATAAGACTTATAGTCATAGCGTAAGGGTACCCTGAATCAGAATATAAAATAATAAATAATAATAATCCTTGGCCGATTTCGGCTACGGTGACAACTCCGCTACAAAGGGTCAACAGTTTGCCCTGACATGGCTAACATATCCAATTTTGGCACTAAATGTTCTGGTGCAATGTGGACATGTTAAGGTACCCACCGTTAACGTAATTATAATGGATTGAGAAGGGGGGGGCTGTTTTTGATTACGTCCCTTTTTCATCAACAGAATCAGAATAATAATTTTAATAACGCCACAATACTGTTGGTGATATTTTATTACTGGTTCAGAATAAATCCGATTCTTTTAATTAAAACAATATAATATTCAAGTAATCGAGAACACTCTGAAATATAATAAAAGGAATCATTTAATTGCTAAATATTTACAAGGTGGTACAATACTAAACAGGTAGAAGTAAACTTCTCAGAATCAGTAACTAAACAAATTTTTCCTAGAACCATGGGTCAAGATAAAAAAAAAACGACTCACCGTAGAAATCAGACGGGTCATGTCGTCACGTGACCGATTTGGTATGGAAAGTTAAAAACTTTTTGTCGTTTGAATATGTTATGATTATATCACAAGTTTTACAAATTTAGTTCGGACCGCAATCGGTGACCGAATGGTGACTGTCTAGTTTATAAATACTTAATTTATTTTTGTAATTACGTCTTATTAGGGGCCTATTTTTACTTCGTTAATAAGACGCTGCCTTGATTTGTTAGTAGGCTTCTAATGAACTAAAATTAATATTTTATTAGACTTTGATTATACAGTAAATAGATCGCTATCATAGCAAAAAGTTTTTAAGATTAGTTTGTAAGATATACAAATAAAAAAAACATGTTTTTTACGTTTAATAAAATATTTAAATCAAACTTGTTGATGTTTTTATTTGCTGTCCCATGACGTAAAATGGATATTTTTCCTTTGACACGTCCAATGTCCATGTTGTCTCTCCGTTTAGTCGCTCCCTCATGTCTGAGGATCGTGGTCAGCATCAAGGCTGCATCTTGTGCTGATGATTAGAACTTGGAGGTGGAAGTTTACTTGATCGGTTCATCTTGTCGGTTTCCAACCGCGCGATCTTTTGCCTTCAGTGTTTCCAACCACATTTAATTTTACGTCCATGTTGTATTCAAGTATATTAATATTATGAAAAGACCAAGTATCCTAGTACTTATGGACTTTTTTCAATTGTAAGTTATTTAAAGTTACTGACGACTGAGTAATTGTACACCGACTTAAAAAATATTTATCAAATAATAAAAGAAAGTCATGTCGCGCTGTATTTCCGATTCGACAAATATTTAATATTTGACTTTTTCAGTCAGTACTATTTTTGTTTGTTAGTTGTACTCGTAGGCGTTTGAGCACCGAGCTACGGGTAAACAACAATAAATGTTACCAAGAAGAAAAAGGAAATTAATATATATTGATTTAAGTAGCTTCTAATGAATCTATTTTTGAACACAGGAACCTGAAGTCTAAAAATAGCTTTAATAAACCAAATAACAAAGCCATTCCCATTATAATAACGTAACCTATCTTTGCGGAAAATAAATAAAAACAATCCATCATCCCAAGTTCTGAGAATTACGACGATGTAAGTATTAGTACTTTAAATCAGATTTCCAAGTTCTGTCACTAAGAGAAGCAGACATTTAGGTAATTTTATTCATTCATGAATGATAAATATGATATTTACTTAACAAAATAAATTATGTAAAAAAGCTAGTGGTATTTTTAATTGATTTAATTGGATTCTATTTTTTTATTTCTAGGAAAGCAATTTATTTATATATTTTATGTTGATTATTTTCAATTTTGTATACGATGGTTATAAGGGCTTAAAGGACAAATCGCCACTTTTCAGGAGAGCCGCAAAACAAAAAAATGTAGAAAAATCAACATAACTTTTTTGTTTTTTAAGCTATCGGTTTCGATCAAAGGCCATTTATTCTATTTTCCTAAGCCGAACCGTATGCAACCGCTTAATTTATTCTAGATAGCGTAGTTTTCGAGATAGATGTTCTATAAGGATCGTATTTTGAACATTTTGACCTTTAAGCTAAAGGTTTTTTTTTAGATAGTTGTATACTATGGCTTATAGGACTGCTTTAAAGTAGTGGTGGTATTAAAAGAAGGTATTTTTTTAAATTTGTCGTATAAGTAAAAATGATTTTTGAAATTATCCTTAATAAATGAAAGTTGGTTCTTTAAGATGGAATTTCGATTTTCGAAATTCGATCTCGTAGAGAAAAACCGTGCATAGCCCTCGCCATTGCATGAACTTTAGCTTTTTTATGAGGCTACATAGTAGAGACCATCAGATCCGTATGTCATCACTGGTAGGTCACATTAATTGAAGACTTTCGTCTTAAGGCACTGGGGTAATAGAGACGAGAAGGTGCTTTTACTTAGTTTCCCAAACGCTGCCCAGCCAAATTGAATTCGTCGATAGACCACTTTTCTCGAAATTGGAACTACCTAGTTGGATCACTAGGTACCAATCCAAGTACCTACTTGTCTCAGGTAGACGCACTTGTCAACAACTTCGAGAGTTGAGTTCTTAACAGATGCTCCAGAGTGGGTACCACTCGGGAGCTAGACATTATTTTCGTCACGCCATGTTCACTTTAAGACCTACTTGTTGGGAGATTCGGTTAAGGTCTTCTAGTATAGTGCAAAGCTTCTCCAGCGTGGCAAGCCTGAGCCGTATATAATGTATTCGCTATTGACGTTGATGCCGAATCCTTTCCATTTCGGAAGCTTAAAGGCGTCTTCTATTGTCGCTCTGAACAGTTTCGGAGATATTACGTCTCTCTGTCTCACACCTCCCCACAGTAGAATGACCTTCGAGCTCTGCTCCTGTACACAGACCGACATGGTTGCATTGTTGTACAGACACTCTAACACCTCTAAATACCATTTGTCTATGTGGCACCACTGAAGAGACTGTAGTACCGCCCACGTTTCGATTGAATCAATCAAACGCTAAGCATAGAGGCAAACTTCTGTAGAATTTTTCTTAGCGTATGGATATCGTCTATTGTACTGTAGCCTTTTCGGAAGCCAACTTGTTCAGGAGGTTGGAAGGCATCAAAACTATGTACGAGACAGTACGCGATGACCCTTGAAAAAAGTTTGTGGCTCAGAAGTGATATTATAGATCTATAGATTTTTAATAAGGTTTTGTCTCCTTTTTTGAAGAACAACACCACCATAATCCTTTTCAGTTTGGTGCCTTGTTGTTTTTTTAAGCTGTTTCAAGGCCATCCTAATTTCGTAAAGGCCGATGACCGGGATGTCTTTAGTGTAGTGTCGGGTCAGTATAGCTCTTGGATTTCTGGCCGAGCTATTTACAGGTTTGGCAACTGAGGTGTAGGTACTACACTGAGGTGTGCCCATAGAACTTTTTGATCTTTCTTAAAACATCTGCCTTTGTCGATGCTACACTTCCGCCGAAAAAAAATTAGTGATAACATTGATTTACGACAATTTTAACAAAGGAACTACCTTTCAAACCTGTCAGTACACTAAAAATATTAATTAGATTCTGCTTTATAGCCGAATTTCAACTACGGTAACCAATCAATGGCCAACTGCGCTGGAGATATTATAGTGTACAAGTGCTTGCACAATTAATAAGTGCAGTTATCTGTTCCTTTACTCTCATAGTAGATGAAATGCGATGGATTACCAATTTTCCGACTTCAAGCTGTTTTTGAGTTATTTTAAGACAGAAAAACCCAGAAATCGGCTTAAACCGGGGTTCGAACCCGGGACCTCTTGGATAGAAGCCAACGTGCTGAAGACTAAATCAACAGGCAGTCTCAGCACACTACAATGTATAAAAAGGCAAGAGCGTAGCAAACGCGAACATTTTTTTTTTCTGGGTTTCAGCAGTGACGCTGAAACTTTCAGCGTCAGATCTTGACTTGGTGACAGTGGGACCACCTCAAAAGTAATCTCTTTCAATAAAAAAACAATTATGAAAATCAGTCCACAACAAACGAAGAACTCTGTGAACGTAAAAACAAAATAAAATAAAAAATACATACGGTGGAGGAACATAGAACTTCCTTCCTTTTTGAAATCGGTTAAAAACTTAAATGACAGATATCGCACCTGTCGCGCTTGGTAAAGTAACGCCTAAGTAATACGTTAAAAATGTCGCACGGAACTTGTATTGATATAAGTGATGTTCAGGTCAGAAACATAGCTGATCTGTTAATATTAAGTTGAGTTTTATTATTGTTGAACATATTTTAATGATGCATCGATTTAAATTGTTTCCAAATTAATCTTATTCTTCAATTTATTACCCGAATGATAACCGTTGCATTTGTCTAAAAGTACATTTGGTAATATTTTAGTTAGTCTTTAATGTTGTATCAAAAATTACAAGGAAACATGTTAGGGTTATGTATCAGGTTGACAAACAAGTGTCCTTTAAGCTTAACAGGCGTGTCGAAAATTATGTGTGTGTAGGCTATAAAAGCTATGTTGGAACTATTGCTCTGTCCTTTAAGAAAGTATGTGGTTTAAGTTAGTACTATAAGATGTTTAACCATCAAACCAAGGCTTATATTACCAAAAATGCAAAAATGGCTGATTTTTTCCCCGTTAATATCTTGCTCAATATGGGGAATAGAAGAACCTTATATATACCAATCGATAGAGCTCAAAATACTCAATAGAATTGCATTAAAAAGTCATTTTCGCCAAAATGTCCTTTAAGCCCTTTGACATTATAACCATCGAATATGGTCATCACTTCATTATGGGTCGCAGCAATCCGAATTCAATTAAATGAAATTTAAATTTTTCTTTGAATGCTTCCTACATTGTGTCAAGTACGTTTTATGGTAGCACGATTTCAATCTACATAAAAAGATGATAAAAGTAGAAGGTAAAACACGACACGATTTTATTGATTTTATTTTTATTACTAATGGATCTTGCAGATCGTTGTTAATATGACCAAATTTTTATAGCTTTCACAAGCGGTTATGAACCTTGAATACTAGATACTGACAATCAGTTAATTTAGCTTAATAAGTAATACCTACATATCTACTTGTGTGGGCAAATAAATCAAAAAATACAAAACCAATGAGAAAATCAATAAGCGAATGTTGTGAATGTCTATAATTTCAGTAACGCCTACAGAAAATAGCGATACAGATAACCTTAAACTAAATAAATAAACTTACCTACTTAACAAAATTTTTAAAAGTTATGTGATCACCTTACTGGCTGGGTTGTATTCAATCAGAGAAGGTGTGGCAAGACAAATTATGAGTAAAAATATAGAGTAAGATTTGTATTAACAGTCAAAAACATCGAGTCGAAAGTAATCAAGCTTGTAGAAAGTTACTGTCCACAAAACAGCTCTGCGATCTATAGTTGTTCATTTATAAGTTATATAGCTTAGCAATAAGTAAAATAACAATATTTACAGAAACAAATAAATTACAGCAACAAAAACAACACATCTAATGGAGTTAATAAACAAAGACTAGTAGCGAATATTGTACGAAAGTTGCAGTCTCCTAATTCGGGTTACACCCGTACCTTCCTCCCACCTTCTCTCCAAGCATCCTTTTTAGCGAGTTTGACAAACTCATATTGGTTCATCCAATCGTTATTAGTAGCTGGCAACTCTTCAACAACATCAAAATCGTTATCACTTACATGCTCATGTATTTCTTGAACATCACTAGGCTCGTAATAGTAGTCTACTTCTGGTTTGTATTTTGTCCTTACGTTAGCGTGTTTCTCATTGTTGTATCCTTCGTTGACATAGATGACCTTTTTATCATATTTGTCGTTGAAAGCGTTGTTTCTTAGTAAGGTGAAGATAGCTCCACTTAAAGCCATGTTGTTGAGCATGCCTACCGCGACTGTCATCATCTTCAGAGCTGGTAACACGAATGGCAAGATGGCTGACATTATGAGTCCAGGTATAAGTAAGTACGGGACTATGTTGTAGAACACCTTTCTCATCTTCTTCATGCCCCGGGAAGTTTCAGATTCTGGACCTGGAATGATATATAGAAAAATGATAAATTGTCTTGCAGATCATACAAGTGTAGCAGCGATATGTTTGGTAGAATAAACAAGTTTAGATTGTCATTTCAAAGACAAAGTGAGGAGTTTGTTTAGAACGAATTCCCTGCGGAAATTAAACGGTATGTCCCGCATCTATTTATCACAGAGAGAGATGTGGATTTCGAAACACAGATAAATATATTTATAAGATTATTATTGTACACGTAACATAGGTATTAGGTAATGATTAATGATGTGATGGATTATTATTATTATTTATTGGCAGTCTTCACAGGAAGGAATGAACAAAACTTATTTATTTACATAAAATATGGTAAAACTTTTAAATCTGTAGCTCGGGTGACATTACAAAGAATGCTGTGCTTCGATAGAATTTAAGCTGCGCTATTCTCGTATGTAAGTAGGTTGTGGGTTCAATAGATACACAAAAGGGATTGGATCTACGACTCCCACTCGTGGTCTTAAAATCTCACTACACGTGCGGTTTGTCAACACGCTTACATGGACACCGCACTCTAACCCTAACGTGACGTAACTAGAAAAATAACGGGTTGATTTTCAAGTTCTAAACTTGAAAATCAACCCGTTATTTTTCTAGTGCTGCGCAAACTTGGAAATTTTTTCCTTGTGTATCGTAAAAAAACCAGTGAATATTTCGTTTTCATATAATCTACATGAAATCAGCAACCCCCTGCGGAAACGTATTGTGTATCGTAGAAAAGCCACCAGTGAATATTTTTGCCGTGTCGGCAACAATATCTATAAGTGTAATAATTATAAGAACCACGTTTGAGGAGCCGCTTAGGTTTAACCGCGGTAGGAAATACTTAGGCCCGTGTTCATCAATTTTTAAACTGCCAGTAAACATCGATTGCCGGTAAATTTGACAGGATTCCCATACAAAAAATATGTTAAATAAGTCTAAATAGGCTGATTAAAAATTAAACGGGTGTTCGTAAACGTTAGGCTTAGTAATTGAAGTCCAGTGGATTATCTGCATAGGGTAAGGTCCAAACCTGTTGGCAATACGCATATTAATCTAACTAAGCTCTGATGATATCTACGACTCATTTCTTTTTCCTCAAAATTGACTGGTATGGAATGCTTTAGGCCTAGGCCCTTAAGTAGCACTGCGGTCATTCATCCTCTAAAGTAAGGAGAATAGTAATAATAATAAAAAAATATATATTATACAGTACCTAAATGTTATAAGGATGAAGGCCCAGCAATGAACGCATCACTGATGCCCAGTTTGTAACTCACTACGGTTTATCAATGACGATCTCCGTGTGGCCGGTTTTCAAGGTGTCACTTTTTCTGAGGACCCGAGTTCAATCCCCGGTCAGGTCAATGTAGAAATCCACATTTTCTATATTGTCTCGGGTCTGGGTATTGTGATAGCTACTTACTTACGGATTGGAGAAATGTATGTGATGTTGTCCAATATTGTTAATAAAAAAAACTCGAAAACAGCATAAAATAAGAAATTAACAGATAAAACAGTATCAAATGTACCGCAGAGTAAGTCCGTTATGCATGTTATTCCTGTTATTGTGAGTATATTGCGTACAGCAGTCTAAAATTAAATATAATAAATAATAATTTTCTCCTAGCCGAATTTCGACTACAGTGGCCAATCTCAACAGAGATTAGCCGACTGCGCGGGATATATTATGGTGCACAAGTGTGGGCGCAAAACACAGGTGCACTCTCTGTTTCTTCACTCTCATAATTCGGTGAGACGGCAGTCTGACCGAGAGAGATTGGCTTACGAACGGCTTAACGTGCTTTCCAAGGCACAGGGCTGTAACACCACCAACTTCCTGACTCCGTAACTGTGTCTGAGTTATTGCACGACAGAAAAACGCAACACTTTCGGCCCGACCCGGGATTCGAACCTGATACTCGTGGATAGTACCTAGCGTGCTGACCACTAGACCAACGAGGCAGTCAAATTAAAAGAAATTACATATACCATCTCTTAAGAGCCACATGATTGGCGTACGTTCGTTACGTAAAGAATTCTGATTTTATTAGAAAGTATAATAGAGTCACAAAACAATTTCACATGAAATGATAAAAAAACGATTTCTAAAACAAGACAAGTAGTTGTTGTCAATTTATCAAAAGTCTTGTTTCTCTAATATTGTGTGTCCACGTGCCACACTGAACAACAAAGGTGTCGAGAGAATTAATTTTAAATTTTGTTTATTTATATATAACAATTTTTGTTGACATAAATTACATTTCGTGATGTCACCAAACGTTGTTTTTTTGTGACATTGCCCTTTCAAAGTTACGTGTTCAAGGCTTTATCTATGGTAATATACAGCGAGCCGCACCAACTTCGCACGGAAATGAACTCAAATCAAATGGTTAACTTTACTTACTGTTGAAGATGTCAATATTGAGAGTCCCATTGCCTTTAGACGCCAACTGGATTTCATAGCCTGGAACCATGTCGAAGTTGAGCGCTCTGTATCGGAGCAATTTCTCTGTACCATCACACAGTTCCGAGTACAGTTCATCATCGGTGTTGTTCGCGTAGCTCTCCCATGGAAACTTCTCGATATCTTTCCGCAGGTCGAAGTTGAAGTTTTGTTCTTTTATTGAATCGAGTGCGTTCGCCGCTTGCCAGTTTCCGAGAGCGGCGACGCATTTTGCTGGGCCGAGTGTCCGTGCGCATTTGACGAGGTGTTGCAGCGGTGTGCGCGTGACGTCACTGCGAGGTTCGTGCGCGTGAGAGCGTAGCGAGGACGCGGCAAGTATGACGACCGCGGCGATCGCGCGCATCGCTATAGTTCGACTGAGCGCGCGCATCGCGAGTGGAAGGGAAGGGAACTTCCATCACCATCGCCCAGAAGGGGTAACCGAATGTCATATGCGGTGGTATTACTTACCTTGCAAGCTTACAACTTTTTAGCAGTGCTATGATACTTGTGTATCATCCTTGTTAGTCTAGTGGTCAACACGCTGGTACTATCCATGAGGTCCCGGGTTCGAATTCCTGGTCGGCCCGAAGTTTTTTTCTGGGTTATCTACCTTAAAATAACTCAAAAGCTTGCCTGCCTCGAAAAACACACTAAGCCGTTGGTCCTGCGCCTGATCTCATTTCGGTCATGTCGTATAGCCGTCTCACCGGACTATGATTGAAGTGCACTTGTGTAGTGTGCACACACCTGTACACTTTAATATCAGTTAGTTAATCTCTGTTGAGATTGACCGCCGTAGTCGAAATTCGGTTAGAAGGACATTACATTACATCATCCCTGAAGAAAGCCAAGACTTGAGTTATCCTAACAGTTATAATAAATAATACAAGATTCCGTAAAAAATACATACCACATTTTTTCTGCTTACCCTGTTAACTTTATTATTATGAAACAACATTTTTCAATAAGTAAACTTACAAAATTGATTTTCTTATTTAATTTATGGCCGATTTGACACGCATTAAAAATTGTTGTTTAATCAACACAGTGAGTTATGATCCTTCGATTGTAATTTCATTACATATTTCAGCTAGCTAAGTACTCATAATAAAAGTCCAAAGAATATACAGGGTATCCCGAAAAGGGCGTCCCAAACTGACACTCGAGATAGCTTAGAGCTTTAAATAAAGTACAAATAACTTGGCTCTAATAATAATAATTATTATTATTTATTTCAGGCTACAGACATCAAAGTAATACAGGCCCATAGGATAAATACCTTACAGACTAACATACATATGAAATATAAAAAACAATTAAAACACTATTTAACTAACTACACAAGCGACTAGATACGACGCGCGCGGTGTCGGTTGGGAGTCGTCCCCGTAATCTCCGACACACGATTCCCTGCGGCCAGAAGTCCTCCTTCATGAAGGTCGCCAGATGATGGGTCGGTACTCTCACCAAGAACGAACTAAAATTCCCTTTGTGGCTAGATTCCAACCGTTCGACCCTCAGGGTGAAGTTGGACTTTCTTCGAACATAGTCGACGACCTCCTCTACCTTCGTCGACCAGTGACATCGGGACACATACAGCTGCGTAGATCGAATTTCGGGACGCAGCGGGTGTTCAGGTCCAATTGGTGCGGTGCCATGGTGGTTACGGCTGGCGGGCTTACTCTTCTAATAAAAGTATCTTGGTTTGGAATCGAATTCTTCTTTTTTGTATAAAAAATAAAGAAAAAAAGAAAAGAAAGTGGGATTATCTCCCAAACTATGACACTTTTACTAAAGTCATATTATTTGATTTAAAGGTGTTTATGGCTAAGCTATCTCGAACGTCAGTTTGGCGTGCCAAATTCGGATAAAGAGTGGCATTATCTCCCAAACCAAGAAACTTTTTTTAGTTAACTTGAAATGAGCTGAGCCATCTCCAGTGTCAGTTTGGCATGCTCTCTTTAGGACGAAAAGCATTTAATTATCGATATACATAAATAAGATAATAGATATAGATAAGTACAATATACTGTCTGTGGGCTAACCTACCCTGTCAAATTTTCGCAACCATAATTTCAACCGTATATTGATCACATTGAGTTCCATATCATTTGAGATACATACAATCACTTACATTTACGACCCCTTGGAACCCGGTTTTCCTTCTATATTAGGCTTCAGACTCACTGTATCTTTGTCTTTGGCACTATCGTTATCGACCTAACTTGTCGGACGAATTATCTAGCTAACAGAACGTCTGTCTAGCCCAATAAAGCGTTCTCATTAAGCTGAGTAGGTATTTGATTGAGACCTGGTTCTGCTTAGATTTCTCGTTATATTTGTTCTTAGTAAAATTGGTTGTTGTACTGTATTGGAGTTATAATAAAATATAATCATCAATGACTTTGTGGTCCCCATAACTACATCCTCACTTCGTAGTACCCGTCACAATCTTAATATCACCAAACAATAACTTTTTTATATCTTTAATTATTTGGGTGACTGCCTCGTTGGTCTAGTGGTCAGCAAGCTGGGTACTATACACGAGGTCCCGGGTTCGAATCCCGGGTCGGGCCGAGAATGTTTTGTTTTTCTGTCTTGGAATTACTTAGACACAGCTCCGGAGTCAGGAAGTTGGTGATGTACGCCCTCGTGCTTCGGAAAGCACGTTAAGCCGTTGGTCCACCGAATTATGAGAGTGAAGGAACAGAGAGTGCATCTGTGTATTGCGCATACACTTGTGCACTATAATATGTCCTGCGCAGTTGGCTAATCTCTGTTGAAATAGGCCGCCGCAGTCGAAATTTGGCTAGGAGGACATCATTATTATTATTTGGTTGTTTTTACAGTGCCACGAATTTTTCTGTTTCTCTCAACGGTAGAGTATGCCTTAAATCATTTAAGTCAGTCTTTGTATTTCCGTGTTTGTGCAGTAAAAAATATGTAAATGAATACATAATAGTTAAACTACTGTTCAACATGAGTAAATAAGTCCATTTAATCATGTCTGTCACCTATCTGTCATTAATTCCAAATGAGTCTTCGAGTGTCGAACAGTGTTTATAATTGAATAGTACCTAGTTCTCATATGATGTATGTACCTTCGTAAGGTATTTTATTACAAAGCGGAATACCTAGTTAGCTGCTTCTATCAATCAGTAGATAATATAAGGATATTGTCTTGACTTAAGTAGTTCTCTTAATGAACACAATATGAGTATCGTTGTACTGTACGTGGTTTAATTTTGTGGAACATCAAGGCAATGTAGGTCATTTACTTAATTTCACGTAACAGCTGGAAAGAACAACTCCAAGTTTTTATTTTTCCTCGTATAATTAAAGCTCTTCGTGCCGATATTAACTTACAAATTCGGGTGAAAAGCGATTTCTTTGGAGTACTTTCGAAAACGTGATCTCGAATTGTGATACAATTCTGTCAATACACCAACCTACTTGTACAGCTAATGTTTTGCTGCATTGTTTATTGACAGGAAATGGCCCGTGTTGCCAAATACAACATGGTTGTCAATGTACTCACAGGGTTATCAAATTATTTAACTATTATACTAATATTTGTAATTAGGGCATTTTTCGACGACCGTCTTGGTGTAGTCTTTCGCGCACCGGACTTCTAAACCAGGCGGTTGCGGGTTTGAATCCCGCAAAGGGCAAATGTGTGTGTGTCTAAGTCATGGATGTTTATATGTATCTAAGTATTTCTATCCGTTATTCTAGTCACCATAGCACAAGCTCACGCTTAGTTTGGGGCTAGGTAATTGGTGTGTTTGTTGAAACAATTTATTTAATTTTATTTTCCTTGCAAGAAGAAACAAGAGGAGCTAAGTAAATATTGCACTCATCGATAAATCATCGATCGTCTCACCTTATTACATTTAGGTTTAATCTTAACTAATATTATAAATGCGTAAGTGTGTCTGTCTGTCTGTTACCTCTTGATGCTTAAACCCCTGAACCGATTGAGATGAAATTTGGTGTGAAGACAGTGCG
Source organism: Pyrausta nigrata (assembly GCA_949316185.1). Taxonomy (NCBI): domain Eukaryota; kingdom Metazoa; phylum Arthropoda; class Insecta; order Lepidoptera; family Crambidae; genus Pyrausta; species Pyrausta nigrata. Next base: position 13,355,780 of record OX438944.1, on the reverse strand, counting down.
AGACCCTGGAAAGGACATAGCCATGTAGCATGTAGCCTATATTTGTCGCTATATAAAAACATTAAGGGGGTGAAATGGGGGATGAAAGTTTATATGGAAAATCCAACTCTTGCGGTCAAAGTCGCGGGGAACCACTAGTATAAAATAATCCCAACACTTCTTCCTTAACGTGGGCGGGAGATAACGTTCGCGTTGTCACTTTATTAAGCAAATCTGAAACAGCTATTATTAATAAAAAATAAATAAATACATTGTTTCAACAAACACACCAATTACCTAGCCCCAAACTAAGCGTGAGCTTGTGCTATGGTGACTAGAATAACGGATAGAAATACTTAAATACATATAAACATCCATGACTTAGGTACAAATGCTCGTGCTCATTACACAAACATTTGCCCCTTGCGGGATTCGAAGCCGCAACCGCCTAGTTTAGAACGGTGCGCGAACGACTACTCCAAGACGGTCGTCAATATCAGTCTATATTTAGTCAATAGGAATTTTACTTTCCATAATTGAATTTTACTAGACATCTATTAATCAGCTTTATCTTTTTTGCTCTGATTACCGTTCCACAAGAGCCAACGGTGTAATGACAGTATCGCGCGCACTGCGGTTGGCGACCCTGCGCGGGCGCACGTTCGCGTGACCGCGCAGTTTCTACGACGTGTGTCGCATAAAAACTGTATGTGCATTGAGCATAATTATTAAGCGTAACGTGGTCATTTCACTAATTACTGTCACATGATTTCAAGATTTTAGATGGACACATAATTTCAAATTATTACGAAAATACATTATTTATATTTAATTTAATTTTGTATAAACTTGCAAACAAATTGATTAAGTTATAAAAATAATTATTTCAACTTTTGATGTTTATTAGATTACTCCATTATAATGACCTTACTTTGGCCTTACTTTTTTTATTACTTTTACTTAAGCTTTAACAATTTAAGGCTAAACTATAATAGTTATATATAGGTATATACAGCTTATTAATTAAAATTAGGATAAATTATTTTATACAAAATAATAACAAAATTAAAATTTAAGGTTTAAGTAAAAGTAATAAAAATAATAATACAATCATGATACAATTTTTCAAAGTTAAAATATAATTTTGATACACATTTTACTGTCTGTTGCTTAATAATGATGAAATAAACGTAATTCTTAAACCCATCCTTCAGAATTAATGAAGAAAAGTTGGTAAGACAGTAGGGGTAACAAACAAGTTACAGAAAAAAAAGGTTCTTTCGATCTTATCCGTTTGATGACTAGGTAAACATATACTCAAGACTTGGTAGTTACTTAAATTACACTTATATAGTCATCACTTTCGCCTCACTCTTACTTTTGATGGTAATGACAAAATTCAAAATATTTAAGGCAATTTAACGCTACGTTATTCCCACAATGTGTGTTCAAGTCTTTAGGTACTATGGGAATTTTAATGGAGGTAATAACGAAGTTGTTCTTCAATGTGGTACAATAATTATTCTTCACTGTGGTACCTACAATAAAGACTATTTTATAGATAAGTTATTATAATATTATTTTAATACAATATAATAATTGTAATTGCCAATTGTACTTTCTTTTTTGGTGTAATAAAGTTTAAATAAATAAATAAATTAGGTACTGAAATTCCTGTAGTACAATATTAACAATTAAAAAGGGGCAGTTCAATCAACCCAATAAATGCCCATTATCTACTCCATTTAATACCTTGTATAAGACTAAGAGCTATTTTAGTAATTTATATTATTATATACTTTAAGTAAATTTACCGACTACTTACTTGTTGTGGGAAGAAGTACCTACCTACTTATGTACAATAACGCTTTACTCTACGGTTCGTATTTATTTTAACGAGCTCTAAGTATTACAGGGGTGGATCTTCCAGAAAAACTACAATGTAAATTCACTCCTTAAACTTAGTATTATAGGTAGATTTAAGATTTTGTAATTCATTTAAATAGCATGGCTGACTGTACATTTTGATTAAATTTAGAAGTTAGCATTTCAACGAATTCCACTCTCTAGCCGTACACAAGAGGAACGCAGATTCAAATCGTTTTGAATACCTACATAATGTAGTACGGCTTAGTAGTTCAAGTTAATAAAGTTTGAGTTAAGCTTCAGAACATGTAAACTTAGTAAATAGTTAGAATTAGGAAAGGAAAGCTTTAGGATGAAGTCAATGATTTTCTGTAATTGTGGTGATGAGTATGAAATAGATTGTGCAACACAGATTATACTTGATGATACAGGTATCATTGGGCCACTTCACTTTATATTATAGCCAGTAACTTAAGCATAACGACAATAAAACAATTATAATACTATTACTTTATAATTATTAATAATACTAATGAATTTTATAGGTTTCCATTGTTGAAATGTAGTAAGTTTCTTTAATTGAGCGTGTGTAACACAGTCCCCAATTGCTTGCCATTGTTATCACAGATTCGCATCATTTCTGTTGGTAATGTAATATTCCTTCACTTTCAAAGTCGCTTTCACAGCAGAAAAACGAAATTGACTAATGTTAGAAATACGCGATAGGAAATATTCAGCTTGACGCCAATTTCAGTTTCCCGATACAGAGCTCGAATAAATTGAGGTAGGTAATATTCCAAGAAAAGTTGAACCTTTCTCGTATAGAGTAATATATTAGTGAAATTCAACGAGCACGTCTAATATTGTTCACTTATTTTGGCTCCAGGTTTTACTTTTTCGTCGACGAAAAGTTATTTCGTCGACTTTTAGCATCTTTATCGCTCGCCCTGGGGTGCGGACTTGAGTGAGCACGACAACAGGGCCCTATTTCACGAAAATATTAGTTTACAAGTATATTAGCTATTACTTACTAGCTACTTGATCTTAAATATTTTACAAGCCTTCTGAGACTATAGCTTTAGTAGTGTAATTTACAAGAGTATTTAAAAACTTTCTTTTCGAGAAACCAAACTGAATTAACTTTAGTAATTTTTGCAAATATTTATTAGCTGGTAATGTAATGGGGGCCCAAGAGTGTAATAGGGGGCCCAAGAGTCGAAAATATGGACATCGACGGCAGTAAGAGGTAATAGGTACTTTAGGATAAAAGGAATTATTAATTTAGTCTCTATTTTTTTAAGTTTGGAATGGGTTTGTTCTTGATACTAAACAAGACGTTGCGTAAACAGAGTCGACGATGGAGCGAGCTTACCCTGAAGTTTCTAGGACTCTCAGTCACTCAGGATTAACTAGCTAGACTCTATTCATTCGTTGTTTACGGAGTACTTATATAGTCCTAAATAGTACCGTGGAAGTTGGAACTAACACTTTAGGAAATAATTAAATTTAGGATCTGAGAAATGTATTATTCTGAATTGAACTATTATAAATAGCTCTACTCATATATGAGTAAACTCTATTTGACAATTCTCGTCACTATTCAAAGCTTATATTAACAGTATACTATCAGAAAAGGTTCGGCAGTATATGAGTGAAAAGGTAACAAACAGAAGACTGTCGACTATAATATACCTCCACATGTAGGTACGAGTATACCTACATACCTATCTATAAGGGGAACCTCTTTAAGGGTTCCGCATCCGAAGGGCAAAAACGGGACCCCATTACTAAGCCTGTCTGTCACCAGGCTGTATCTCTGTATACAGCCTGGTGACAGACAGACAGAGAGACAGACAGCGGAGGCTCATGAATGGTTCATGAGTGAACCATGATAGCTTGACAGTTGAAATTTTCACAGATCATGTCTTTCTGTTGCCGCTACAACAACAAATACTAAAAACAGAATAAAATAAATATTTAAGGGGGCTCCCATACAACAAACGTGTATTTTTTAGCGTTTTTTGCTCGCTATTTATAACGGCAACAGGTAGACGCTTGAAACATTCAGGTATTATTTTTAAGTTGCATATTAATTTAAAAAATATTAAATTAAAATAATAATAATATTTGAGGGGAGCTCCCATACAAAAAACATTTTTTTGACATTTTTTGCTTAATACTTATAATGGCAACGAGTAGAGGCATGAAAAATATTCACAGAATAATATATTATTTTTCTCTTTAAAAATTAATAATTTAATTAAAATTAAAAAAATATATTTAAGGCCCCCTTAAATATATTTTTTTAATTATCCCATACATTTTTTTGCCTATACTGTCTAATATTGTAAGTTAATGGTACGGAACCCTACGTTCGCGAGTCTGACTCGCACTTGGCCGGTTTTCTAGTTTTCTCTTTACCTCTAGCAAAATCATAATTATTACCTACTATTAATAATTCTACCTACATATTTGTATCAATCTACGGCTCTCTCTTCTCTAACAGTGTTTGGTAACAAGGATTAGGTAACACCAACTGATATCAACAAACTTTCCTAAGAAATTAGAAACAGACCGAATATCAATGAACATAAATTACTACACAGCCTCCTACATAATACTTGGGCCAACCCGCTGTGATTGCAAACAAACTTTTGATTATTCTAGTTGGTTTTTGCAAAAATAATTTAAAAACGTTTAATGAAAAAGCGTCCTTATATTTTTAGAGTACCTACATATCACACATAAATATTTCGCACAAAGCTATTTGAGAGATGAGTACCTGTCTAGGTATTTCTCTTGGCAAACCATCAATATTGATTCGAAGCTTGCTGTCCCTACTTGCTAGGAGCATGGATGCTAGGAGATATCTTTGATACCTCTGAGCACGGACAATATCATACTTAAATATACAGTATGTCCTATATGTTGATAATTTAAGGACCTTTAATTTATCAAATTTAATGAACATAGCCCTATCGAAAATTATTTGACTGTTTTTTTTTGCAAGATTTCTTATATTTTTATCTCTATGACAGTTAATATTTTTTTAATTGATCTTTGTTTCACTTGTTAGACGATATCGTCACCTTCCAAATGATTTTTTTTCATAACTTTTAGGACCTCTAGATCCATAGAAACAATATTTTTTATGATTATTGATATGTCGCCATTTTAGACCATTTCAAGAAGGGAGGAGTTAGAACCATGGGGGTTTTTGTCGATAACATTTGATGAATTAATGACTCATAAATTATCGCCGGTCAAAATTCAAAGACATTGCATAATAAATTGTTGAGCCTAATCTGGTAATGGGTTTTTGAGTTATTGGCCCTAGGTATCATTAAAAAGGATAAGCCGCATACCATTGCCAAATTCATAATATAGATAAAAGGCTCGGGAAACTCAGATCCATATGCAAATAATCACTTTCACCAACTCATTTGTTTGATAAGGATCATAGCGCGAGCCCGTCGGGAACACACCCGTTAATGATTCACATTAGTCCTCAAAAGGTAGCTCTACCGGTAGTCAAACTTTTCAATCTGTCGTTTTAAACGAACAATCAAAGTTGTAGAAAAGAATGACATTTATGAATACAACTTGACACCCCTCTATCCCTATCCCCACATTCAGGGCCGTGTTTCAGGAGGGGTACAAGACTTGTATTACAAGTGTGTTACCATAGTAACACTAAGAGTTACTAGGTATGAATATGTACTGAAACAGGGCCCAGATCTAGAACAAATATCCAACTAAATTCAGGAAACTACTTTGGATGCAAAATAAGTAGGTGTTATAGAAGTATATTATTTAGGAAACTATTTTGTTTTAAAGTAATAGGCGATCTGAATATTTCAAGAATTTGTAGAATGATATTAGGATTTTTTCTCAAGGAATAGTAAAATGGTCGCACATACTACGCTATAAAATAATATTTCGCATTATGATAACATATTGATAGTATGATATGTATATATTTAGATATGTATTATTGAAGTATTTCAAAACCAATATGCCATTGCAAATAAACAATTTTGAATGGTACCTGGTAATTTTAAAGGTCAAGACTCAAAGGAAGTAGGAAAAGAAAGTAAAAGAAGTTAGAAATTGTATTTCAAATTATCCATTCATTCTGTAATTACCTGACTGAGGAATTAGTATTATATTAATATTGTACATTACTCTTGTAGAAAAGTTTTCATGCATGCGTGATAGCTCCAAAAAAGTTTGAGAACCTTCCACCTCAGCTATCGAGGGCGACATTTCTACCGAGCCGTCACGTTGTCCTGCGCTTTCTTTTGCCAGCCGTTTGGTCTTACCGACCATTGTCATTTGCAGGACACTTTATATCCTGGCTTCGGTCAAAAAAACAATCAGTCATACCCCAGCTGGTGGCCCATCAACTGATCGGAGTTTGAAAAGTGATAAAAATGTGCAACAAATTGACGGTGCTTACCCTACTGTATGTGACGATATTCGTCACTGTAGTGAAATGTGAAGACGCTAATAATGGAGGAGTGGATTTTTTGAGCACAGGTATGCAGGATTTTTAAGAATTGCATGCTTTACTGTTTGGACTTCAAACGGTCGTATCCTCAAACAATACTTATAATTGAATGATGGAATTAATGAAACATTGTTTACTTATTTTAAGCTTAATTTTATATTTAAAGACATATTCATAATATGAACAATTAATAACTATGATAAGATATTAGCACAGATAATAATATACACTAGTATTAGGTACTAAATTGCTGGTAGTACTATATCTTTACATAGTATACGAGTAAAACGGAATCGCTCCCAGTGTCTGTGCGCTTAGAAATTTTAAACTATGGAACGGATTTTTATGCAGTATTCACCAATAGACTAAAGTGATTTAAGAAAAGGTTCATAAGTATATAACATGCTTATTGTACCTGCGTGAACCCGGGGGCGGGTTGCTATTTTTAAAATAAAATTAAGAACTCGCCAAAGTTCATTGAAGTAGACCAATTATTTCTTTTAGTTTGAGATAACCGAAAGAACTTGGCTTTTTGTAACGTAAGTTTCAACGTTTTTATCCCAATTACTTTTTGGAATACCTACTTATTAAAATGATGGAGCAAACAACTTTTATGTTCATATCAAATGTCTAATTAATAACTCAAAACGGAGTCGTATAGAAATACGTTACAACTTCCTATGATCTAAATAAAGTTAATTCTAATAAAATTTTGAGAACAGCTTATCTTTTTGCAGAAATCGAACATTACGTTGATAACACTCATTTTTTTTACTTTGCGATTATATTTTTGGACGTAAAAAATTTTGTTAATTGTTGATACTTAGGAAATAAACATTAGATAGGTACCTAGATTGTAAACTTCAGCTGCAATTTAAAAAAGAAATAACTACAAGTATTTTATATTAAATATTTGCACTGCTACAAAAATAAAATTATGGTTGCTCATTTTTCACCCTTTTAGTTGTATGTTATATACGCACGCGTTGTTATTCCTATTTCACACAAAGAAATAACAGTCTTTTAGTTATTTTTGTTCCGTTCAGTTCATGCGTTGATATCCCTATTTCTCACAAAGAATAAACTCTTTCACTCCTAGTTTTGCTATTCAGGTTAGGGAGAAATATTTTAAATGGCGTTATGAAAAGGGTATGTACTTCAAGGAATCTGATACAGATAACAATCGAAATTGTCTAGTAATATATTTGGTTGACATCGTTGTACGGAGTTGAATCGCTGTTTGGGGTATTCTTTTACAATCAGTCTCCACTCCAAGATCCCTAGGAGAGCAATTAAGTAAAGTCACATAATTATAAATAGGTACGGTCTAACTTTATTCGATGTGTTCATTCTGTTGCTCTAATACATCAACTTTTACTATGGGACTCTAGGTTCTTTAGCTGGATGCGAAGTCCTCTTTATCCTATAAAAATATCTATTTTCTTATAAAATTGTGTTTATGAGGAAATAAGAATACTAATCTTTAAATTCCTTGTTTTTTATTTGTTCACTTCACTTTTTACAGATTTATTTTTATGTAATTATGAACGTATCACTTTTCCAATATGTAAACCACTTGACATAACTTTTTCTCTCTTTCAACTCTTTCAACTCTTACGTTACTTCAAAATTGACGTATAAAGAAACTTTCTTTTTATTTATACATCGAATAGTCGAAAGAGCAAGACATAGAGGTTTTACGCCTAGCTCCAAACCTCCACAGAACCAACGACGAAATCTCAAAAAAAAATAACAGCTGATCAGTAGTGTATATGGATATCAGTGTTAAGACCCTGTATAATTTTATGGGAAGGATACATTACAGCACACATACACATTCTTTAAGCCTTAGCGGGAAAAATTAGTGGGAAGGATACATAGATAGATAGATAACTCTTTATTACACACCATACAAGTAACAACAATACATTTTACACAGAAAGATGTCCAAATTAGGCTGTCTTATCGCTAAGAGCGATCTCTAACATAACAATATAAACATACATAGTTTTAACACCTTTCCAATATATAAATTGGACACTAAAAAGTACATACTTTTTGCCAGGATAGAAAAACTTAAAAGGGTTGAAATGTAGGGTGAATGATTAATCGAAAAATCAGACATAAGCGCGTACCAAGTCGTGGTGAACTGCTAGTTACACATTGTAACCTTAACACAAGGACCATTTTAATATTTTTTTTATTTTGTACATAATCATGAATTACTCATTACCAAAATATATTACAGATGCCAGCGTCGGCCGAACGTTTGGTCACAATGCCCTGAAGAGGCTGTCGTTCATTTTCCTCCCCGTCATGTTCACCCTGGGCGTCATCTCCACGCTGCTCATGGCGCTTGCCGTCATTTCTGTGAAGAATCTGGCCATCGGCGTCATGCTCCTCATCGTGGCCGTCAGCCAGGTATTTTTTTATTTCAGTGTTACAAAGAAATAAGGCCCATTATAGCCTGACTCCCCAGAGAGCCCTATCGAAGATTGAATAAGATCTAAGGGAGTCTTTTTCTTACACTGGTAAGATTTGTTTAAGGCCTATTCTCTGAGTTGAAAGCCTACTTACACCGCATTAGCTAATGGACTGGCCGGACTGGAGAAAGTGGACCTTCCGGATTAGCTAATCCAGACTCGTGCAGGTTGGCCTAAGGAAATTACAGATTCCATTAATTCGATTTAATTTAGTGCTGTTATCCTTTGATGACGAATAAGGCTAATATACGAGTACAAAAACACGCACAAACTTGTAAAAATACGTAAGAAATCGCGTCAGTTAATTTAACGTTTTCAAATCCGTAGCCTGTCTCTTCTCGTATGTTTAGCACATAAATAAATAGACTGAAACTAAAATTAGTCTCAGACAGGGCCCTTTGAAATCGAGCCCACGAGCTGGAATTCAAAAGATATTATATTACAAAGACATACCTAATTACCTAGATGATAACTAAGGACTAGTTGCTCGTTACGTTACACAGGCGAGTAATTTGTACAGTACATATTTGTTGCCTACCTGTTTTCTTATTTTCAATTGAGGACATTCAAAGGGTTTATCGTAAATGCCGCTATTTACTTATTTTACCTCTAAGAACTTGTTGCTTAACCCTTGGGTCACAACTGTCTTGCTGTATAGCTTTCTCTTTAGGGTTCAATGATGGAACCTAGTCATTAACAACAACCTACCTTTATAAGAGTTAAGTAAATGATGAGAAAAAATATCTTTATCTAGATGTTATAAGTTCCAAGATGATTACTTAGGCATTTCTCTCGTAATAATAAGATCGTGATTCTCAAACTTGGCTGCTTTTATTAAATTAACAAACAATGTTATCTCCAGGCGGTGTCTCGGCTGTTTTAGCACTTATCTCGTAATATAATCGTGGCTCTCAAACTTGGCTGCTTTTAATAAATTTTCTATGAATTTTATCTCCAGGCGGTGTCTCGACTGTTCGTCACGGCCGCCGCCCCATCGCCCCTGTTGCACCTTCACCCGAGAGCCGAGCTGCTACCCGCCCCTGTTGCCGCTCCTTGGCCTGCCCCTGGTCCGCTACTCTCGCCGTGGGCTAGATCTGACAACGACGCCACCATATCTGACTAAAGCTATCAAATGAAGCGTAAATGATCTATTGGCCGTGGGAATAACCCTGTGGCTGTAGGTCTAGATAAAGTAGGAGGCATTCTCCAAAAGATATAATAATAGCTAGAAAAAATACCTCGATATCGATTGTGTTTCGTTACGCATCCGATTATTTTTTTAACGAAAGATCCCGAATCATAACCCCGCAACACAGAAAATTGTACTTAAGGCACAGAATACTAGTTAGGGTATGTGTAGACAAAGACAAGCGTTTTTTTTTCTAAATTGGTACACTCATGTAAATTACGAGTACACCTAAAACTTATGGTGAACGAACAATGAAGGCCGCCGAGAATAATTTCGACGTCAAACCGAACCTTTTTTAGTTCATTTGTTTAAGAAACGGGTATAAAATTATGGTGACTAATGAAATTCTTTTTCAGAAATAATTGTAAGTTCTTATTGTTTTTCGGTTTTTATATCTTAAGCCTTTGTAGGTATTTTGTGCAATGTTTCTTTTACTCCCCAATGAGTAGGAAAAAGTGTTTCTCAAAGCAAATCTACCTCGTGACTGAAATTTCGGTGCATTTATTATTAACACTCACGATTGCGATTGTTAAATTATTTATTTATTGAGTATTTCAATAGGTTTCGATACTTCGTCTGTCTCCCGCAAAACTTTCTATTTGTGGAGGATAGACGACGACTTCTTGTACTAATTAAGACCTAATTATTTTAATTACGAAAATTGATTTTATTAAAACATTAAAGTTTAAATCTTTGACTTTTTTTTATTTTCTTCAAAATTATGGTCTTACGATTAAGAATACATAAACAAGTTTTTTACCTATAGGTACTAAATGATTAGTGACTTTGAAACAGTTAAATAGGTACTAATATCAAAAATAATCATTATTTATATCAAAATCAACGTACTTGTTTAGGAGCCTACAATAGGTACATAATATTATTTCAGTATAAGATTGTAGGGTAACCTAAAGGTAGGGTACTTTAACAAAGAAATGTAAGTCCTTTGAATACGTGCAAAACCGTTATGAATTACCATTAATCGTCCAAAGAAACTATTACAATGGCTGCTATTAATTTTCCTAATGATAATGAGAAAGTATGAAGAACGTTTTCACAACGGGAGAAGAGTAAAAAGTGAATAAAACAGCAAGTATTATAAAAAGACTTATGCATGATGCAGCACACAGTTCAAATGAGACAGTAAGATGGCTTTGTCTTTGCACTGGATGTCATTTTACTGATCTTGAAAAGTCGCAAAATCCATCGCTACGTCTTTGGCTTTGGCAAGTCATTTTTGGCTCTGGGACCAATATAATACTGAAAACAAGCAGACATACATTTTGAAAAAACAAAACACGTGACTGCAAAAAATATATTCTTTTTGAAATGGTCTTTTTACTGGCTTTCATTTGATACCCATATTACTATGGTAAGGAAAAAATCAATCCCCTCCCCCCTTTATTTACATTTGCGGGCGCCATTTTAAAAATTGGTATAGCTTATGTCACTCTCACGATTTTGACAAGTTCAACGACACCTCTTATGTCAAAAACTGTCCAGCTGTTTGGGCTGTAGGGCGTGCCAAACAATTATACATACATACTCTCGAAAAACATAGCCCTCCTTCCGCAGTCGGGTAATTAAGGTAGTTGGCAGCGATTTCCAAACGCTGGTTAAAGCAGGGCCCGTAGACAAGATGCCATATATTCTAATGCGAAGTTCGCTATCATCAACAAAATGTACGAAACTGACATAAGCCATCGAAACATCACTTGACTTTTGCATACATATTTTAACATTTAGGTGGCGATAGCAAAGTTCGCTGTAATAAGATTGCACCTTGTGTAATGGCTCTGATATCACAAAAGTTGGAGATACCATTTTGTGGAGATACCATACATAAAAGTAACTGAACCGATAGAGACAGCTAGTTGACAAAGTTAGAAGGAGCCAGAATCTCAGCAGTAAGAGAAACGACTAGAGAGAGTTGGCAGCACGTCAACATCCACATTTGAACTACGGAATCTGCTTTTATTACGTAAGGAATAGTAGCGGTATCAAGACCAATCTAGGTATATCCTGATGTGCGGTTGTATGTACATTCTCATAAAATAACTGAATCACACACACATACTCACTAAATGACTGAATTTATTTATTTCTTTTGATTATTCTTACAACGTGTTACTGTTTGTTTACTTTTTTACTGTAATTTGTAGCAAGTTGTGAGAAATTTTCACAAAATAACAATGCACAATTTTTAATAGATCTCCTCGAGATGAGGGAATGAGTATTATGAAACCGTTACTTTTACTGTTACACAAGAAATGTAATGAAGCAAATAACATACCTTAATTTTCATTCTGTAACTATTTAGGCTAATTTTTAACCAGTTATAGTTAAGCAAAGTTTAAGAAAAATTGTTACAACAATAGCTATATACTCGTAAGTAGTAGGTATAGCCAAGTTTAGTAAAACCGACTGAATTTACTGTTTACTAATTTTGTGAAATAATTTGAGCAGTCAATAACTACTTCACAGAGGAAATTTTAAGGATAATTAGCTTTAGGAATTGGCGGACTCAGGGTAAAAGTATTTTAGTCTTGCCTAAACGCACAATACCAATTAAGGACTTACAGAGTTGCGAAAACTTTACTTAGACGCTTAATTATCGGTCAAGGAAGCAATAGGTAAACTCTTCGAAGAGTTTAGTCACTTTTGTCCCAATTTGCTTCGTGGAAAAGCGTTACGAAAACTCTACGCCTGCGACGTCGGAAGCACTGGCAGCATAGAAAAGGTAAAAAAAAATCTAGTCGGCCGTGCGCGTAGAGCCCTCGCGTACTGACTTCTACTCGTATAATACAAGTACGCTGGACTGCATACTGTCAACCTAAAAATGAAGCCATTTGATTATCGCCATTTTGGCGCTGACGGCTGTAGTGAGAGCGTGGTGACCGTCCACGGAACTAATGAGAGTTGACACAAACTTAGACAAGTTAATCTTTTTTAATTCCCTAGACACTCGGCGCTTTGATTCGGCACAAAAATTATCTATCATTTCTTAGAGAATGTTTAGTCCAGCGTACTTGTATTATAGAGGTCAGTGGCTTAGAGACACATATCAATTGTTTTTCTTAAACAAATCACGTAGGCCGATTAGGTAGGCTAAACCAAATAACATAATTTTTAGAATTAGGTACCCATCAAATTCCTTTTTAAAGAGCGTCGCGTCGATGGCGCAGTGGTTAGGGTTGCCTCTCATGCGGGAGAAGCCGGGGTTTTCTGAGTTATGTACATTAGTTGTTTCACTAACCGATGCTCTTATGGCGAGGGAAAACATCGTGAAGAAACCAGCATATTCAGGGGACTGTTTGTATAACCCTGATCCTAAACTGGTCAGGTTCCCCTGTTAACAGGATCACGGAGGTCAGGTGCCAGTCGATCCACTGTAATTATCTGATCTGCCGTAGTCTGGATCATCGTCAACGGACACTGGGCCCTCGCGTGCGTGTACACACAACCAGGATAACGCTCGGATGATGATAACATTTATTTTTTTATAATAACGTCATATTAATTTCAACACCGTTTCTAAATAAACCAGCAAAACCTATAGATATTTAACACAGAACATCAAGAATCTTAACAAAAAGCCTTATACATATCTTCCAACAGGATCGGAAAGGGATCCGTTGATGCGAAATAAATCGGATGAATATAAGTAGACTAGGTTCTTATATTTATTTTATTTATATAAAAAAAGTAGCGTCCTGTCCCGGCTTCGCTCAGATGCAATAATATGAATGTTTATACGTAACTATACATGCGTATTGTTACGTATAAACATTCATCTTGTGTCACTCCTTATACTACCTATGTTTATATGTATTAACTACAACAATTGAGCACCATAACAGCAACAATGCAAATTACATTGAATGATGTACAAAGTAGGCGGTCTTATTGCTACAACGATCTCTTCCAGACAACCTTTGGGCATAGAAAATTGTTAATCACTTAAAAACCCCGTTTTGGTAAAATAATCGTGAAATATGTGATATAATTAATGGTTTTCTGCATGTAAGTAAGAATTACATGCAGGAAACCATTAATTATTTACTTTCTATACGATTTGGTATGATTGTAATATTCGCATGAAAAATATTTTATTACAATCATTGCGGACTAATGATGATGTAATCAAACTTTGTATTAATATTCTTTTTGTATTTTTTTAATTAAGTGATTGGTCCTACAAGCACAAGATGAAACGTACAGACTTAGTAAGTAGCTGCTTTACTTTAAAATCCGCTTTCGTTTTCTTTAACCACTCCGTGAAATTATTCTTAATGGAGTGCGTATTATGTGCAACAGTGTTCAAGTTTATATTTTAACACTCGTATCATACAGTAACTGCGCTGCGGTAAGAAAGTAAATAGTTTATTAGAATTAACGCCTCGAGGATCAAAGACCGCGGGCGGGCCAACAACAATTGATTTTTAATTACTTTTATAACTTAAGCAATTTGTTTGCAAGTTTTAACGAAATTTAATTTAATTGATTTTTATTAGTTACATTAACATTAACATGACACGTAAAGGATTAAATATTTCTTTAACGTAAAGTGGATTATTTAAAAAGTTATTAAATGAAGATCTTACTAAGGACCAATCACTTTATTTAAAAAAAAAAACAAAGTTTGATTACATCAACATTAGTCCGCAATGATTGTGATAAAATATTTTTATGCGAATATTACAATCATTCCAAAAGGTATCGAAAGCATCATAAAAGCAGAAGATAAATAATTAATACTTTAATACACGAATCGTGAATTTATTGTGATGGATCTGCTGATGCCACTAATACGGATATACGGATATTTCACGGACTAAGACGTGCAAAAACACGATTTCATAAGCAATGTGAACGTCCATCCGTCATGACGTATCGTGTGTTTTGACGAGTCGTCAATGACGGATCCCATGTGAATAAGCCCTTACTGGGAATGTTGTGTTTGTGTTTGACGCTGGTGTATACTTCTATTAACTGACTGCCTCGTTGGTCTAGTGGTCAGCAACGTACGTGGTCTGGGTACTATCCACGAGATCCCGGGTTCGAATCCCGGGTCGGACCGAGAGTGTTTGAGTTTTTCCGTCTTGAAATCACTCAGACACAGCTCCGGAGTCAGGAAGTTGGTGGTGTTAATACCCCCGTGCCTCGGAAATCACGTTAAGCCGTTGGTTCTGCGCCTGATCTCTAAAGGTCATGTCGGACTGCCGTCTCACCGAATTATCAGAGTGAAGGAACAAAGAGTGCCCCTGTGTATTGCGCACACATTTGTGCACTATAATATGCCCCGCGCAGTTGGCTAATCTCTGTTGAGATAGGCCGCCGTGGTCGAAATTCGGCTAGGAGGACATTATACTTCTATTAAAGTTATTAGACTAATACATTATATAATCTGTGCTAATACGTTCACAATATTGTAAATAGGTATTTTTGTATCTACATGTAGTCTAGTAGTAGTAGTACTTTAGTACCTTCGCATACCGTAAGTAAAGTAAAGTCAGCCTATATTATAGATCCTACTGCTGGGAAACGGTCTCACCCCAACTATAAAGAGGTACGAGCCGTACCGTACTAAGAAACAATTTCTTATAGAAACCACGGTTTAGTAGATGTACCTACAGATAGTAACTATAAATACTAAATTGCATGTTATTTGAATATGCAGCACATTTCACATAAAGGGTTTAACTAAGAGTAATTGTACCAACAGAACGGGAACGCATCACTTAAATGTTTTAAGTAACAATTAAGCTATTATTTCCGTCTCAAAGCAGTACAGCACTTATTTTCGCGTCATGCGCAGTTTGAGAAGCAATTGCTCAGAAAATAGCACGCCTTTTGTAGTAGTAGAACTATAAGTACAACAGATTCTAAATGAATATGCGAAGTGGGTGATGGAATAGGTAAGTTATTTTTTAAGTTAGAGCCGTGTTCACCAATTTTTAAACAGCCGGTAAACCGACAGTCAGTTTTGGGCATCTAACGGTTCAAAATTCAGATAAGTCTGTTCATATTAAAACTGTCAGAACTTACATTTTGTATTACGGTGAGTAAACTATATAGAATTTTGTATTACGGTGACCAGTAACACCTATTCACTGTTTTCTTGAAAGTAATAAGATCATAGTGTTTAGGGAGCACTTGAGCCGGCAAAAAAATCTAATCTTTAGCCATACGCAAGAGCAATGTAGATTCTAAACGTTTGGTGCGAATTGGTGGTACAATGGAACAATATAAGGGTGGCAGCCCTGACTACGTCTTGTGTCCTGATAGTAAAAAGTGGCTGGTGGAATCAATTCGTGTAATTATTTCGCATCCTCCCTGAAATTTATATTCATACATATGATATTTCGCATCATCCTCCTCCCTCCTTGATGCAGCCTATAGAACATGAAAAGGCAATCCACCTAACGCATATGTTATAGGCTTTGCAGATTAATTTAACACAATTTAGTGCCTCCAATAATTCGTATTGCTATTTTAACCATCGAGTCTGATACAGGCAGTTAGCATTTCTCAAATCCTTCCTAAAAGTGGCAGCAGTATTCCATACTAGCTCGAACAAGCTTAGTGAAGTTGTAACTTGTAAGCTGCCTCGATGTGAAGTACCGCCTGACAAAAGAGAGGACTCGAAGCTCTCTAGCTGGGCAATGGACTCGATGTACTGTCCAAAAATTAAATTGGATGACATTTGGTCTTTGGATACCTAGAAGTTGCAAGTTATCGGTGACGGAAACAGGTAGACCGCCGCGTAAAGACGGAGCCAGATCAAAATAACTTAGTTCAGTAGAGAATAAACGAGCCTGTGTTTTGGTGGGATTAAACATCACTGACTTGGTATCACCCTCATTGAAGATTGCCTCAAGAGTACGGCACTCTACAATGCTAAGCATTTTACCATGAACTCTCAACAAGACCGATTCTTATGACTGCTGGCTCTTACTCTAGAGTTGTCGATAGATATTTCTCTAGGTAATCTACCGACAACTGTGCTATCGTCTTAATACCCAATACAATCAGGTACATGCAGCTTATCGAATGTTGATAAGCTGATTGTGCCTGACTGTCGGAAGAGCGTTGTCGATAGCACTGACCCCTTAGAAACTCCGGCGTAAAGATATCGTCATATCCACACCTGAGCGAACGATCAATTAAAGTAGTCCTAGAAATATACTCATCAGTATCCTTCTAGGACTACTTTAATTGATCGTTCGCTCAGGAAGTCAGATATCTATGTACAGAGGTAAGCAGGAATATTATAAGAGGGAAGCTTGCTTACAAGGCTTGCGTAGCAAACCCTGTTAAAGGTATTGGAAACATCGCGTCGAGAGACACAGCCATTGCCTCGCCTTGCCTCTCAATGACCGCACTCAGTCAGACAGCCCCGGCGAAACCCATAACCCATACTGCTGGTCACTGAGGACATGTGTGCCAGGAGTTTCTTGTTTAGTGCACGCTCTATAATCTTGTAAGTATGGATGTGACTCAAATGGGACGATAGTTGCAGCATGGATAGCTTTCTTGGGCACTGGTACCTTTCTTGCGCTATTGCAAGCCTCCATGATTTGGGCACAACACCAGTCTCAATTGAGAGTCAGGTAAGGTAGTTTAAGACAACTCGGTTTCGTCAGGTTCACTAGCTTTGTACACATCCAGATTCTACAGGATTTTAAGTATCTCGTTCTAATTGACGCACACTTCAGATATTTGACAGTCAGAGTGTGGTGATGAAAGAGGTGGGTATATGAGCATTTCCTGCAGTATCTAGGCGCGAATTAGCTACGATCAGAAAAGCGAAAAGGTTTAGATTTTCTTATGCAGCATGGGCTAGTGTACCATTTGTTGTTTGTTTCTTGATAGTAAATAAATGATACAAGCCTGCGTTTTTGTTTGGGTGACACGATGCATGTCACCCAAACTGGCGTAATGGACAAATATTTCAAAATGTTACATCACGAATAGGTGTAAGTGGATCCTTTATCAAAAACAACTCAATTACTCTTAATCTAAAAAAGGTAAAGAAAAACTGTGTACAATAAAACATAATGAATTAAATTCCCCATGTGTTAAGGTTCTAACTAATATGTATTTTAACTATAATAAGTAACCCTATACATCCGTTCATGTCACTTGCGTTTTTCTTTAATTAGCGCTCCTGTAAAATTGATAAAAATCAGTTACGCCTCTTCGTGATTCGACCGACGTTTTGTAATTGGCTAGCTAATAACTTAGTCCTAGCTTAAGCCCGGTACTAAGTTTTTGTAATAACGGGGATTGTGTTGGTGAACTCTAGGCCTAGTAAGATTTCAATTTCAGACTACGAATCCGGTGAGCAGGTATTTTAATAAGTACGGGAAAATCCAATTATATCTCTACCAAAACAAACTCTCCTTTATAAGCTACTTATATAAATTCCTTTCCAATCGAAGGACTCTTGGCAATAAAGAGGTTTGGTGTAAGCTTATCTTTCTGATCTAAAGTATAATAAATCTGTAGAAATCGAATTATATTCATTGATTTACAAAAATCAAAAATACACCCAGTTTTTGTAGTAGTAAAAAGTGGTCTTGTGTTATACTCCAGTCTGTAAAAAGTGGTTTTTGAATTTCTTGTTTGTGTTTAAGTATTTAATGTAAATATAATCTTGGAACATGACATGTATGTATAGTCCGAGGCACAACCTCTTTGTTTCATCTCTATAACAAAAGAACGAGAGATACGGGGGACCTCTCTTCACCATTAAAGGTTACACTTTAGTAATGGATCAAACTTAGAGGGCAAAGACAACAACATTAGTATTTAGATATCATTATTAATGATTGTGTTTTTTTTTAATACGCTAGGTTTCGAAAAAAACGCCAAAAAACATTTTGATTTCTAAGAAAATAGGGTTGTGATTACTCTCTTGCTTACGTTTGGTATACAAGATCGGTGTATCAGTTAATCAAAATAACGAAATTTGGCCCGTTTTTGGAAAAAATTGTGTTCAGGTCCTATTTCTCTGATATAGTAAAACATTGTATATGATTAAAGTAAGAGTTCACGATTAATGGATGGCAATGGAAGTATGAGTACCTATTTTTCTATCATCGATTCTACGCAGACAAAGTCGCGGGCTACAGCTAGTAAATTGAATAAAGCTAGGAAAGTTTTACAAAATGCTTAAGGGTAGGGGAAAAGCGAACGTTCTGATTGAGGTTAGCTATCCAGCCTGCTTAGAGACCAGTTTCTAACCAGTTTTGCATCGCACCTGTATCAAATGATAAATCTATAATGCCTAGCAATTTATGTATCATGTAGCGTTAGCCGCCGAATGAAAGTGCTGTCAGTTACGAAGATGCGTTCACTCTTTTTTTACTATTTTTAGTAACTAAGATTTCTTTTCATGCTTTCATAAGATTCTTGCATAGAATATGATAAATATTTTCAGGTGTATAAATAGACTATAATTACTATAAGCCTTTTTAAGTTAACATTAAAGTAAATTTTGTAAAGTAATGATTTCATGAACAAATCAAAGCTTCTTAAAGTACCTACCTACTTACAATAATTTTATAACTCAATTAAAGTAAATATTCCATGAAATTATGATTCATTAACCGCTTACTTACGGTATCTAAGCAAACCTTTTGGACCAACTTGAAATTACTTACACAAACAGTTTCAGCAAAGAGGAGGGCAACAACCTTTCTGGCGGGTGGTCCCTTTTGATAGATAATATAAATAGCTTGAAAGATGAGCTACAATTGAAACGATATTTTCTTGTTATTTATACGAGTAATCCTGGAGTTCACCAATACACGTTTCATTTTCAATCATCCGGTTAACAGGTAAAGGACCGGAGCGGTCCCTGTGCGTGGATACTATTACTTTGCCTAAACAGAGTTAGCGGTCCCTTGGAACCGCCGCGACTCACCTGCCTAGAATAACCCTGACCGCCAGTTGTCTAATGAATATGTAAGAAACGCGGACCGCCATGGCTCAACTGGGCTAGTAGCTATAACATATTGAAAGGGGACATGGAAATTCTATAAAATATGTATTTTTTAAACTTAGTAATATGAAAGTCGAGTTAGTTTTAAATTACGTTTTATTAGAAATAATTAGTTTTATAACAAAAAAAAAGTATCAAAACTCAAATGGAATCCTTATAAAATAAAATAAGTTGTACCTATTCATTAACCGCATTCATTCATTCATTAACCAAGGACCGCCGAACCGGGACCGCTAACATTGTTTTTGACTTAAATTTCAAACTTTGAAACTAGCAGTCCGATGGACAGCCAATAAAAAAAACTTTCTACTCGTTAATAAGATTGCATAATCAAAAATCTAAAAATAGGTATAGCATATTTGAGTAATTCTTTATCCATATGCATTTAATTTAATTTGGCAAAAATCGACAAAACATTTCGGTCCTTAATCTATTAAGCATTATTTGACATATTTTTAATGGGATTTCTGTAATTAACCGTAAATCGAGGTTGACAGGCTATTAATAATTGGTAAACTCGGGTCTTTGTTGTAGTTCAATTTCACGTTACCGTATATGCGTATGGATTGTTGTCAAAATAAGATTTTAACAAAACTTTAAATATTTTTTAAAACCCATATCTTTCATTTAACCCTTTAAGACGATAAGGTGTAATTAAAATAACTATTTAGGATCTCGAATGCTTAATTAGTAATAATGGAAAAATATTTTTGTTAATATTGGAAAATTTCGGCTGGCCAAGAGGTCTAACTCTTATAATGACGGGCTACCCTTATTAATAAGTGATTTAGTTGTGCTCTATAACGTGGAAGCGAGGTGAATAGCTTGATCTACGAGTAAGTATTTTAATTATTTAGTTGCTAAAAGCAATCATTGTTCGGTACATTTGTTGAAATAAAATCGCAAAAAACGCGCATCTCAAATAAGGTTACGTTGCATGCTATTGTGATAAGCCTGATGATAAAGGGAGCTATAATATTAGTATTCTATATAGGCACCATAATAATATACGAACATCGTGTTGCTTCTCAAGACAGATGGTAGACAGGCCTAGCTTATATTATTAGTCACAGACTTTTCGAGTGTCAAAACATATCACGTATAAAACAAATGACGTTAACATGATTGCATTTAGTAAACTTATAATACCTAACATTTCTAAACCAGATCACGTGGCTAATTCTACACGTTATGTGCTCGTAAGGATTTATTCATAGAAAAAAGAACAATTTCTAAAAGTAGCGTGAGCTAATGAATATGCAACAGGTTACTTTCTCTAGCGGATTGTTACATAATATTATCTATTACAGAATGTTACACATCAAATTTAAATCGATTTTGATCGCGGTTGTGAAGGTGAATATTCCAGGCCCGGCTAGCGGTGACGGTGCGTGGTGGGGCGGCGCCGGAGCATCACAGTCAAAACAACCATCAGAATGAGCGCTCACGCTCTGTGGTACCTCTGTGCAGTGCTCTGTGTTGGTGCCTGTGCCACTGTGCACGATGCGTCGGCTAGTGCGCTGGACAAAAAAATCGAACTGCTAGATGGAGTGCGCATCAACATTCCAAAGAATAACAACGGCACGGATCCGGTCATGTCACTAGAAGTTGACACCGGGAGTATAGCGGAAGGTGCGTTACTTTTACCTAATTAACAGATTACTAAAGTAAACAAAAAATAATTCAGGAACACAGAACCTCCTTCTTATATGAAGTCGGTAATTAGCACATGAAGGCAGCGCAGGACTGAACATCGAAGTTCCTCAGAGGACACCTAGCTATGCTCAGAAGTGTACGTCTTTCGGATGAGACTATACGGAAGTAATTCCACCAGTGTTTCGGGAAAATTAATCAAATCTAATACTGAAAAGAAGCATGCAAAATTCAGTCACTACTAACTAACCGCCTGTTTTTAGAAATCAATCAATTTTTAACACACTAAGAACGTAAGGGGGGTGCAAGGGAACACATGTAACTAAAGTAATGATGTGCATAAGCACATCATCACATCATAAGATATAAACCTAGGTAGGTACTTACTTAATTACTTTGTAAGACGAGCGTAGATACTACATATCTACTTATGTTTATAGAAGGTAGAACGTATTCTCATCAATAAAATTATTACTAAGAATGAAGAATAAAGTTGCAATTAAATTTTAGCATTATTCTAATAGGCGTGTAAATGATAATGTCATAAAGTTTATCTTAACTACTAGCGAAATGAAATAAAGTGTTAGCTGCCATTTATTATTTAAATATTTACAGTAACTAATAATAACAAATATTAAGACTACCTATCAGGCAAACCGATAACTAAAATACATTGTCATTGAGAACAAAGACTAGGTTATTTTATTTATCTTCATTTTCAAAACGTTTTCTTTCAAATAAACGTTTCCATTGCTATCAATTTCATGCCACTTCATTGGTTCGGGGAAATGAGTTCTGTCTCATTATTGGATACTTTTGGGCTGTCCCTCGCATCTAAGGGCTGATTGGTTATTTGATACATTTTCATGGAAGGGTCCGTAGATATTTTTCTTATAAGATGAATTTTAGCAATCTGTCATCTCGGGCACGGTAGATTATTAAGACTTTTCAAAAACAATATCTTTAGGTTCATTGCAATACTTTTAAATAGTCTTATAAATAGTCCAGTGTAAGCGTTTTCCAAGCAATGCACAACTTCATTGTAAAGCAAATTGGGACTTATCCCTCAGGAGCCAAGATACAAAGTTGCGGTTACGTTTCCCGCTAAAACGCAATGATAGCGAAATCAGCCGTTAACCTTTTGAGGTCCGTTAAAATCGTACTCGCTTGGACTCGACAAAAACCGGTGCGGGCGCGGTGCGAATCACCCGAGTTTTTGTTTTATTAGCCTGTTGGGAAAGTGGAGAAATTGCGTGCACTGATTATCAGAGCAACAACCGGCTATACGGTGGACTGAAATACATTCTGTCGGTAGCATACGTACTGTTACTCGTCGATGTATGAGTAAAAATAAGACATACATACAATACATCTACATAGGTTTACTATTTAAGTTCAAGCTGTTTGAAACAACCAAGAACTTCATACCTAGCTTAGGTACTAATAGGCAGGCATCACTTTAGTTAATTTTTAGGGTTCCATACCCAAAGGGTAAAAACGGGACCCTATTACTAAGCCTCTGCTATCTGTCTGTCACCAGGCTGTATCCAGACTGTATCTCATTTAACCGTAATAGCTAGGCAGTTTAAATTTTCACAGATGATGTATTTCTGTTACCGCTATAACAAGAAATACTAAAAACAGAATAAACATTATATTCAAGGGGGGCTCCCATACCACAAACGTAGTTTTTAGGCGGTTTTTGCTCTACATTAATAAAAACAACTGACAGACGCTTGAAATTTTCACAGAATATCAATATGATAATATTTAAGAGGGGCTCCCATACAACAAACGTGTTTTTAACCGTTTTTTGCTCGATATTAATAAACGGCAACATGCAGACGCTTGAAATAATCACAGAATATTAAGTTGTAAGTATATAAACATTAAAAATAAATTATTAAATTAAAAATATATATACCTATATATTTAAGGGTTTATACAAACAAAAACCAAAAAAAATATTTATATTCAAACCTATGCGTGTAGGGTGTCTATGGATAGGTCTTTAAAAATGACATCGAAGTTCCTAAAACCATTGTCTCTAAAATTCTTATGTTTCAGAAGTGAACAGTTAACAGTACACATCTACCTACCAAGTTTCAGCTGTGTGATGCTAATAGTTTCAGAATAAAGTGGCTGTGACACACGGACGGACGGACAGACAGACGACGAAACTATAAGGGTTTCGTTTATTACCATTCGGCTACGGAACCTTAAAAATGGACTGATTCTCGGTCACATTTGAGATCAATAATGTTGTTTTAATTTACGTTCATAATTGGCATGTTTTGTTCCAAAGTAGGTAAAAAAAAAATTCGTTTTGTTTTGTTATTTAATGCAAGTAGGTAAGTAGCACGTTTTGTTCCAAATAGACCTACTAGAACTTTTTGATTTGATTTAGGTACTAAGTATTACCATGATATGGTTAGATGGTAATTCAATTAAATAACTTGGAGTAAACAAAATCTGTTCTCATGAAAGGCCTAAAGGAAAATAATGTATTTAATTTTTTTTAGTTTTTAAAATCAAGTTCTTACTGAGAACACCCGTTAGTAAAAAAGTAAACAAAAAACGACCTTATTATATGATCGATCTCAGCTTGCAACTCATGCAGTTACTTCGTTGCTTCTTCACTCTTTGAAGCACAACGTAAGTAAGTAGTTGTACCTATGTGTCTCTGTCTGACTTGCACTGCTTGCATGCACGTAATAAAATACAAGCACTTGCAAGAAATGAGAACTGCCAATAGTATTTAGGTACTTACATAGAAAAAGATAACATTTGGTACATGATACAAATAACTTAACATATTTTACTAGGTTACAGTAAACGCGCCTACAAAACACTGGTCTATAAAGCTGTGCCTAAAAATATACGATACGCACTCGTATTTTTGGGCAGATTACGTACATATAGCTGTAGGTACTGAAAGTAACATATTATAACATTTATTATTCTGTGCCACGCCATAACACAAATACGCATAGGTCAGTTTATTGCCATAGTATAATTAATTACAAAACGTAATTCAGTTACTTCAACATTTTTTTATTCGTATAAAAATAGCTGTAAGCTCTACTTTCCCATGTGCTTACTTATTTGCTACTAAGACAATACGTATCATTATGTTTTGTCTCTGCTGCCATTACCAGACAGTGGTATCAAAGATCATTAAATAAGATAAAATATTTATTTTTGTAATAACAGGACGAGAAAAAAAAAGGTTAGGTAGGTATATCATACACTTTTTTATTTGTAAGAGCCTAAATAGGATCATGAGTAGGATCCTACTTAGGACCATACTTGGGAAGTGAGGAAACTAAGTATTGTAAACACGATCCAATTTGTTCCTAACGTCAATAACATCTCATTTCCTAGTTAGGATGCATCTTAAAGTATGGTGTGATAAGTGATTATTTTAATCTTGCCCCAAAAAACATTTTTTAAGAACTCTAACATAAATATATTCTAAAAGCAATATTCAGAAAGGTAGGGCGCACGGGACGTGTCTACTCGCAGTCCACTCGCAAACAAGCAAATATAATTATTGAAAAAACAAAATGCCCGACTGCAAAAATTATAATATTTTGAAAATGGTCTATTCACTGGCTTTCATTTGATACCCATATTGCTATGATAAAAAAAACAACCCCTCCACCCTTTGTCCCATTTGCAGGCGCCATTTTTAAATGCCTATAGCCTATGTCACTTTCATTTGTCAAAAATCTCATTTATCCAGCCGATTGGCGTATATGTAGGGCATGCCAAACAACTATACATAGGGTGACGGACCCAATTGCTAGCACTGCACCAGTTATCAGCACCTCGAAAATAAACTGAAAATATAGGATAAATGTGTATAATTTCAATGTTGCAAGGGTAAAAGACGCGTTCATATAGTTTTAAATTATTTTACTAGCTACACTGTGCACAGTTTACATTTATCGTGAAGCGGTATTCTTGAGGAGAAGGTAACGTTGTGTGATAAGAAGTGACTATCGGGCATTCTGACACATCAAGGGTAAGATTTGTCTTACGTTTAGTAGTCATTTAGAAATGCAATTAAAGCACTATTTAGAAATACTGGTATTTAAACACATTCTTAAAGTTTTGCACATCTTAAATTGAAATAATTTTAAGGTATTGTTTTTACTTACAATAGATATTTAGGGTGCTAATTCTCAAGTTCTCCTATTATTAGCACACTTGCTAATACTGAGATAAATTAGACATAATTAATGTTTTCTTTTTTATTGGACTGTGTGTTACTAAAAGAATGGTTAAGAGTTGTGTGAAAAAGTTTTCCGAATCCAGTTCCGTGCTGAAAATTAATTTACCATTAATTATCATCATGGTATATTTGATTCAAAACTATGCTGATATTTGATTTTGTTTAAATTATTTCTACGTCTTTCAGATCTCTTAAGATGAACCCATCAAAAACAACAAAAAAACCCTTATAAAAAACTAGCCAAGTGCGTGTCAGACTTGCGCACGAAGGGTTCCGTACTATTGTTTATTTCATCTTACTGCCGTACTCAGAGACGTCAATCCTTCATTAAGTAAGTGCAGTCATTTTCTATTTCATTGACAAAGAAAGTGACGGAACAAGACTCAATTATATTTATCATTTAATTGACGTCTCAGAGTGCGGCAGTAGGGCACCTAAAGGTTTTGCATTTGGTACAAAAATATCCAACACCCAAGTTCAACGATTATTACTGCTAAACTACTAAGATTATCTTAACCGCTATGTGCACTATGAAGTTTAATATTCGTAAATGGAGCATGGAGTATTATTTATGTAGCAGAAAAATTGTTTTGGAAACCCTAAGTAATTTTTAAGATCTAATATTAGACTACAAACATAAATAATAATAAAATAAATTGCTTCAATCTTCAAAAAAATTTATATTGTGAGAAGAAAACTAAGTAAGTTAAGTATATAACAGAAAAGGTACTGACTGAAGGATAAACTAATGACTGGAAAACAACTTTTTAAATAACTTTTTTTAATAATTATTATTTTAAAGTTCATCTTACTAGTTCAAAGGTAATGTTCTTACTTTCCCAAAGATCTGTACATGTGTTTTTACCGGCCATGAAATGTTAAAAGACTGATTAACAATAAAAAGTAAAACGGTTAATTTTTCTTAAAGATATTTTCTTTTTCCGCCCTTTAAAATGTATAAAAATTCGCTGTGCTGATAACTGGGTAAGTAGGTGATCATAATTGGTGATGACTGTGCTGATAAATGGAGATAGGCTTGTTTTTTGATAAATTGTAATTTTAAATTAATAATGAGCAAAAATAATTAAAAAGTCTTACTTTACACAACAGGTAATTAAATTTTCAATATTAATAAGGCAACACAATAGTTATAAATTATTGTAATATATTAAATATTTAGAGTTTAAGTTTAATGACCTCTTAAAGTGCTGGTAATTGGGGC
The DNA here is from genome assembly GCA_949316185.1 of Pyrausta nigrata. NCBI lineage: Eukaryota > Metazoa > Arthropoda > Insecta > Lepidoptera > Crambidae > Pyrausta > Pyrausta nigrata. The sequence goes on along the minus strand of OX438944.1, from coordinate 13,328,632 downwards.
CGTCACCCTACATACACTCGAAAAACATAACCCTCCTTCCGCAGTCGGGTAAAGAACAGAACCCGCGTCTAATCACTTTAACGCAGGCTACTAATCACTCGCACTAATCAATCGCTCTCCGTGTGTTTACTCCAAATCACTAAGCACCAGCACTAATCACTAATGAAAGTGAATACAGGCCGGACAACAATGCTCCGGTGGGGGTTCAATAAAAAAAGTTGTTGAATATGGGCACCAGAACCGTCCTGTGAGAAGTTTTGCGTCATTTCGTTTATACTTACCTAGTGTAAGCTTTCAAATACATTACCCTCATTAAATACTTGCTACTAGCAATAATATGCAACATTTATATTCCTTGTATGTAGGATTGTCCTTTCTAACACTTTCTGTCCGAGAGAACTTTCTAAAGTTATATACATCTACTATCGTAAAATAAAAAACAGATGAACGACTGAACGTATTATTATAAAATATTCAATTTGTTTCTTTTTTATACCAACAATGATTATACGAAGTGCAATAGGTAACATTTTGCTCAATAAGATCAATCTAAGTGAAAAATTACTTTTTTTTAAACCTATCGCCCCACAATTTCACGACATACAGAAGCATGTCGGCTCATCAGTGGATTACTTATAACGCGTTTTTTTTTTTCAGTTTTCACTTTTCACTATCTCATTTTTTGTAGGTTTCTTGGTTATCACCATAAAATGTACTTAACACAGTTGGTACATTAATTACAGTACTTACTTAAATCGCTGTCGGTATTTTTTAACTACTTAATAGCCACAACAGAATATTATGACACTTTAACGATGCAATTTTCCACTTTATGTTAAAATAAAAACACGTATTTTCTAAGTGGAAAATAAGTGGGTTATGAGAACTTTATTTTGGTCGCTTTTTCTTGACCCAATGCTTAATTATCTAAGCATTGCAATGTTGCTTGACTTCTGCACTAAGTTGTGTAATTAGGAAATAGAATTAAATCCCCTAAGCGTAAAAATTAGTACTTACTAGCGATGTCAAAAAAGTCATATTTTGCAAGCTCGATTGATTCAGAATCATTTTTCCCTCTTTTCAGGTCGGGGAAAACAAAAGAAACTAATGGAGCGGATTCTGCCTTTGTTTATAATGCCGTTCATCATCCAATCGACGATAGTCCCACTCTTCCTCAGCGCGCTAAAGTTCATGCTACTCAAGTCCTTATTCGTGGGGAAAACGGCCCTTATACTCATATTATTAAACGCGTTCAAAAACCACAACGCAGTCAAAGGACGTGATGCCGTCATGGCAGATGTACACTACGGGTACCATGAAAACGGGATGGAGTACGGGGCCTATGTTAATTAGGATGTTGATGATAATAGTGTAAAGTTATTAAGAGTATGGTACGAATATCCGGCTGAGACGTGTAGCATTACACGTTATGCAGCTAGGCATAAGACTGATCTTTCGCCAATGCACTGCAGCATAATCGATAGATTTGATTGACCACCATTGTAAGGAAGCTATGATGTCAGTCGATTTAATATTTTTTTCATTAGTACACAATTTGTAACAAAAAAAATAGAATATGGTTAAGAATTTCCAAAAAAGAAAACAGAAATCAACGGCTTGGTTTTTCATTGATGTTACGAAAATATTGTATCCACCTATATTTAAAAATAGTTTAGGCTAGCTTGTGCTAGAATTATTTATTTATTTCTTAGGTTAATATTATACAAGTCCGCTTACAGAATCATCTAACATACGAGTGTTGCAAATGTATTATTTATATATAAGTCAGCCTATTAGATCCCACTGCTGGGAAAAGGCCTCACCTCAACTATGAGGAGGAACGAGCCATACTTCACCACGCGGGCTCAGTGCGGATTGGTGGAGGGGTGTATGTAAGGCAAGTGACAAACCTTACTGTCAGAAGTTATCAAGCCGCCCTAGGGCCTCTGACTAGGCTTAACGACTAATACCACAGATATTAGCCGGGACCAACTGCTTAACGTGCCTTCCGAAGCACGGAGATGCTTGTCATGGACGTCACTTAAATGGTCGGAATGGTCACCCATCCAATCACGACCGCGCCGTGGGTTGCTTAACTTTTGGTATCACTACCAAAGCGCTGCCGCCACTGCGCCACAAGCACCTCATAGCCATATCAATACATAAATTCAATATTATCATTAAATCATTAAGTGAAATAAAATTACAAAATTGACATGTAAAATTAAAATATATATCTCTAATGATTCGTGTAAAAATAGCTTTACTACTTTCTAAGTCAAACTCACTTATGGCAAGATTTGTCTTGTAGGTTAAAATTCGTGTCAGTAATTTTAAGTTTACTCACTTATTTATTTATTTATTATATAATACTTAAAAAAATGGGATACGATCTTACATTGAATTTTAAGTTTTTACATATTTAAAGGAGTTTGGTGAGAAAACCACTTAATATTACTGATGAGATTAATTTAAATCGTAATATTGTTAGTATTATCTATAGGCGAATAATGCATTTAATATATGCCTAAAACCTCCGGTATTAGATATCATTGGTATCTAAATATATAAAATGAAAACTGACTTAATGATTGACTGATCCATTGACTAACTGACATACCGACGCACATCCCAAAGCCCAAACCCAGTAGGTTGAGAACCTTTTACTCGTATTAGCGCAGGTGAGCACTAGATATGATTTTTTAGAAATTCATCCTTTGAGAGATGGGGGGTAAAGGGGGGGAGGGGTAAGTTTGTATGAAACTCCGTCAGTTTTGAAGCTAAGCGTGTCTCACCTATTTGGTTAGAAATTAGGAAAGACGTACTTTAAGATTGTTGAAAACCACCTCTAAAGGGGGTTGGAAAATATGGGAAATTCTTCATTTGCGCGGACAAGTCGCGGGTAACCGCTAGTTTATTATGTATGAGAATAGGCTCCTTTATTTTAAACATTCCGAAAGTCACTATTCAGTGGCTATGGAAAATCCATTTATTTCTGAATGTGACACCTACACGTGCACTAATGTAGCACGTGTCCCGGACGAACCCTTCTACTGGACAGTGAGGGCTTAGCAGCTTAAGAAACTTAGTCACTATTATTTCAGTAATACGGTCTAATATTGGTTTATCGCGATAATGATGTTTTCTGTGGACAATGGAATCTTCCATAATCACCAATCTTAGAGAAAGGTACTGTTGAGACTATTTATATTGCTTACAGCACCATGAATTTGGTCATGGCACTGAGAAATAGGTGATGAATCAACTTTCACTACACGTGAAAAGAAAAAGTAAAACAATTGATTACATTTGGATCATTTGCCAGATAGGTATATTTTTTTCTGTCGGCATAGATAGGTGCCTAAGAACTTTCACCAAGTGCTAATGTATACATTTTGTTTATTTATAAATTAAGCCTTTGACTGCCACGGAACTAGACACAATAGAATTATATTGTTTGGGGGTCACCGGTGACCACCATGACTCTCAATGTGTTAACGTTGAATTGACAGTTCTATACTAGCTTTCCTCGATTGTTAATGTATAGCACTTTTTTATTGTTTTATGTGTATTTCCAGAATTCCCATAGGTACAAATTATGACAAAAAAGTTGTTTGTGAACTCGAGGCTAAAAAAATTTTATTTTATTAACCCACTGTTTAAAGTATTTTATATTAGTGTTATACTTATTAGTAGTTTTTAATGCTGATGTACAATACATTCTGTGTATTACTTTTAAAATTACGTATATGAAAAACTGCTTCTAAATTAGGTAATTATACAATTCTGAAAATTAAAAGAGCTACTTATTCCTAGCTTAGCGAGAATGCTGGTCGCATTACCGCGTTGGTAACGCGGTAATGCGACCAGCATTCTCGCCTCCTTGCCTCATGAAAGTTTGAATACGTAGATTTTTAAGCTTAATGATAGATTATCAATATTTATTTTTCATTTTTATTTGTATTTAAAAAAAATATTTCTGTATTATATTATTTTTCAACTTAGAAGATGTTTTATTTGTGGTTGCATGCACTATTGTTAAAATAAATTAAATTTTAAACAGTCATCAAGCCTATCAAGATTTTCCTTGATTCTATCTGATAATTATTTTTATTACATTCTGTTTTCTATGTTACCTATAGTATTACCTACGATTGTAAATTGGACATATTTTTCGGTATGCCGTCTGTACACTAGTATTTTCATCGAATAAAGCAATGTAAGTATTCAATTAACAAGATGGGAAAAATAAAATACAATTATTTTGCTTTTAATTAAATTTAAAGCAAAAAAATGTATTTTATTTTTCCCATCTAATAATGGACTTCCGCAAAGTAACGCCTGATTCTATTAATTCAATTGACAACTCAATTTGTAAATTGGTCATATTTTTCCCGTATATGCCGTCCGTACACCAGTATTTTTATCTAATAAAGCAATATATTCAATTGACAACTCAATTAACATGAAAAATGAAAACATGAAAATCGTGTTATTAATTACTTACCCATACGAGTATAACACCCCTTGGTTTACTTATATTACCGTTGTTGGAACCTAGGCTTTAGATGGAACTGCATTCTTTCCTGATAACAAAATTACATAAAACTGATAAAGTGCGATGACCACTCAATGTTCACACATTTGTCATTGCAGTTGCTAGTAATTAATCAATGTTCTATTCTAGGACGTAAGGTAACTAGGTAAATGCTGATTTCATTAGTTGATAGGAGCCAGGGCGCGCCAGTACTGTCACTCCATACTGTTCTAGGAAAAGGTTGGTGCTGAAGTTTATTGTGTAAGTAACAATATATTTATTATTTATTTTAAAACTTTTTGCACAATAAATTGCGAGTGCTAGTACAAACCGAAATTAATGTCTCATCCATAAAGATGAAGAAATGAATTCTTGCCTACAAGTGTGACTAATAGAAAATGTCACCAATGTCCTTGTCGCTAAAGTGGCAACGGCCACAACACCTTCCCGAATTATTGTTTTCCGTCTATGTAAGTTTTATTGTATAGAGATCGAACACATGTTTAATTTGTAATCAGCGATTATAATACTATTTGACTTAATTTGTATGGAAGTTTTGATAAATAAACTGTCAATCTACGCTTACCTACCGGCTGTTTAAAACTTGGTGAACTCGGGTCTAAGTTTTTGATGGATTATTCATAGACGTAATAATTTAGAAACACATAGACCTAAACTATAGTTAGCCGTTAGCATAAGCTAATTCGTACGATCAATACTAATACATATTTCATACTTACTATAATAATAAACGGAAAGTGATTGTGTCTGTCTGTTACCTCCTCACGCTTAAACAGACTGGTTTTCAAGGTATCTATCGTCATCTCTAAGATCCCGAATTCGATCCCCGGTGCGGTCAATATCCATACTAATGACCCTGGAAAGGACATAGGCTACATTTTGTCGCGATATAAAAACATTAAGGGGGTGAAATGGGGAATGAAAGTTTTTATGTAACATCTAACTCTTGCGAGCGAAGTCGCGGGGAACCACTAGTAGGTCATATTTTCTACATCGTCTCGGGTCTCGATGGTGTGCTTTAACTACTTACTTTGGGATCAGTGCAATGTATGTGATGTTGGCCAATATTTATATTTATTTAATTTTTACTACTAGCCCAATTCTCACTCGCTGGACCTAGTTGGTGATTATTTTTAATGTCATTCCTAATGCTTAAACTAATACAGTCCTAAACAATTCATCATCTTTAAAATATTTAAATTATTTTTCAAATATAGTAGAATTGTTGGTAAATATTATGATCTATTGAGGCGGCCATCTGTAAGTATGCAACAATACGTTGATACAAGTACACACAAGTACATACCTAACTTCCATTGAGGTCGAAGCTGAAATAAAAATTCTTACGGTTTTATGAAACTAAGATACCTACTTAATATATTGGATCTATACTATTGATTTGGCAGAACGAACCATTTCAAAAACGTATTTAAAATTAAAAAGAATAAAAATAATAGAAAATATATAAAAGGACAGTTATGTACGCTATCGGTGCGAACACCTTCATATATTATATTTTTTAAACCTTGACTAATGAAATTTGAATAGAAATCTACGTGTGTAAATTGCCATTAAGACTGAGTAGGGTGACCACAAGAAAACTTAAACTGATGAAGGTGGACATTAAGGTTCAGGACATTCCTACATCATCATCTGCAAAAAAGTACTTACATAGCTGTGTCTTGTTTAATGTAATCGTTTTATCTTATATATATCATAAAAATATTTAATATAAGTAAGTAAATAATTGGTATTTTAACCTTATGTTTTTTTTCATAATATTTGATTTTAATGATTTGTCAGTTTAGGTGATTCAACTATACACCTACTTGTATCATATACTCTTTTTGTAGAAATTAAAATAAGCAGTGAATAGCTCTTTAATGATCCACCTAACGATGGTTTGCTATTGAATCAAAATCAGTTCAAACATTTTCAGAAAACTGAAAATGGCGGATGAAAATTTGTATGAAAAATCCAACCTTTGACGCAGGCAAAGTCGCGGGAAACCGCTTGTTATGAAATAAATACCTCTGATTTTTTGGAGGGACAATATTAATTTTCAGAGCGTGAAGAGAAATCGAGCTCGTAAAAATAAATGTCTAAAACTAAAGTATTCAAATGATTAGGTAGGTACGTAACGACGACCGGTGGCTGTTGTGACTAGGGCTAGTAAGTGACTGGTCTATCAAATAGCTTCTACAGTTTCGCTCATACTATTATGTATCACAAACCCAGTGGGGGTAGCCTCACAAATCGGCGGTCACAATTATGTCATCCAATCGTGCTTAGCGATGCAACGCAGACCGTTTGTTAGTGAAACTGATAGGCTGTTACTGGCGTGCTATCAGCTCGAGTGATTTAAGTGACGTTTATTAATTACTGGAACGTAAACGTAGTGTTCGTTAAGGAAATTAGGTGATGAGAAACAGTGCTGAAAGAGACAAGGACCGCACGTAAGGTTAGTGATTGGGCATCCTATTAGAGAAGTATTTTCCGACGTTTAGTTCTATAGTCTATGCAGAATGCAGAGTAGCCCAGAAAATCATGGATCAAACGAATCAGATGGGGTTTTTCCGTACAAAAATCTTTCTATGGCTTCAAATCTACATCGACACTGGAAAAGTTAAGGTTATACTTTTTGTCTTATAAAAATGCCTTTTAGCAAAGGTAACTTTGTTAACAATCTACATTGCTAAATATTTAAATATTTAAAACTGTATTCTTTGTGTCGATTTAGGCACTATAGGGATACTTATATATTTTATGGAAATCTCATTCATATGATTCCTCCCTGATTTATTTGATCCACAATTTTCAGAGCCATCCTGTTTACAGCCTGAGCACTAGAACATAGCACCTAACTACCTCGTCGTAATGATAATGTTAACTTCCTTTTGTTCCGTTCCTATGTTAACTTGTGGCAGCATATGTGATTCAACTTCCAACATTTCTATGCGGTGGACTCGTAGAGAATGCCCTTAGTCGTTAAGTCCGCCATTGTACACATTTCAGTTAGTTACACCATGGACGAAGTTACACTAATAACATTTTAAAGTAGATAGAAGTAGATATATGTGTAACGAATAAACTAAAAAACTACTGGACCGATTTCATAAATAAATGCTTTTACCACTGTTATATGTGTCATACATTCCTGAGTAGAATTGGCTATATTTTATTTTTTAATTAGCACCCGTGCGATACCGTAGCGGGTCGCAAGTTATGATAGGTATGTGTATTATTTGCTAAAAATCAAATAGCAGTGTTACCCTAGCCGACCAGTGTACAATAGGTGATAAGATGTTATGTGTTTTCTAGTCAGTACTAAGCTATTGTGTAAATTGTAACATACTTATAGTAAGTGCAATGAAAAACACCTTTGAGTTTATTTCATGAACAAACGCGTAAAACTAAGATAATGTGTGGTAAGCGATCACATAACCTTCCTAATACATAGGTAGTCAATAGGTAACTTAAGATGGAAATAAGTGGTCGGGAAAAATGCCTACATTGTACTTTGATCTTTTAATAGATATAAAAACCAATATCTCGGATATCGCTCAGCATAGTTTCTTATGGAATCAATTTCACTAGAGCTATTTACCTAATATATCTTCACCACCACATTTATTCTGTGTCCCCACTTCAAATATTCTTTGTGAGCTCACCCTTCCGCAAGCCCCTCGTGAAATTATTATTATTTAAAGGATTATTATTACTTTGTTATCTAAATTTGAGCTCCAGAGCCTCTAGATAAGTATTAATATTTTGTCACACTCCGCAGTGTTTAATATTAGTTAGGCAAACAACACTAAAGTTATTACCTTATTTTATTTTCTTCAATTTTCAGATGATGTCTAGGTGTTATCAATGGATTGGTAACAACAAATTAGCGTTTTTCCTGCTTTTGACCACACTATGTTTTTTTGTGTCAACTGTGGTGCTGTCCACCAGAACTAAGCGCGCGTCAGCGTTACAGCTGGATAAGAAGCCATCTCAATTTAAACACGTCAAGATTAATGAAGATGCACACATCGCAAATAAGGTAAAAAAATCAAAAATATTTATTGTAATCTTATAAATAGATTTGATATATGCAATAGAACACCAATTACTTACTTACGAAAGCATTACTAATTATTTTATGGAAACTAAGGAAATTACTTAGAAAGCTGCTAACTCCTTACGTTGGTAGGCAAGTGTCTTAATTCCTAAGTCAGACGAAGATCGCTCTCAGCGACTAGACTGCCTAAATTTTATTATTATTTGAAGTCCACCAATTTAAGTTACGCGCAAGAGTATTTTTTTTTCTTTCTTCCTAATTTCTAATTTATATTTTTTTCAGAGCGCTTACTACAGACTTCCAAGACACACGATTCCGACAAGCTACAAACTATTGCTTCGGCCTGACACGATACAAAAAACTTTTGAAGGAATCGTGTGGATTTCTCTTCACGTTACATCATCAACCAAGTCCATAACACTACATTCAAACAAATTGAATATCACGGCGACATCTCTTAGAAACAATCACAACGATGAAATTAAAATCTCGTCCACAGTCATGATTCCAGGGAAAAGGGAATTTTTAATAGTGAACCTTAATAATATAATCCCGAAAGGGACTTATGAGCTGAATATACATTTTGCGGGCAGATTGGATAGAGGATTGGTTGGATTTTATTCAAGCACACTGAAAAATGGCGGGTAAGTTTTATCCTCTCACAATTTTATTTATACCTACCTAGATTGTTCTCGGTAATGTACGAGTAGGTATGAATGTATAGGTAATATTATCTGTGGTAAAGCACAGATTTTTAAACTTTGATGTTAAATATCTAGTTATTAGAAGATTGCTACAATATACGTTTTTATTTGTGAGTTTCCGACTGTTTTCGATAGGTAGGTATGTCGGCACTGTGCCAACGTGGCACCATCACAGAATTAACTGAAAATCTTTGTAAATTTCCAACACACTGTGAACAGTGCTGAACTATCAGAAAATCACAAAGAAAAAGTTACCTAAGTAGGTAAAATGAAAGCAAACCCGGTCGTAGTATCTAGGTAACTAATGGTAGTTTTGCGCGGGAACAAAAAGAGAAAGAAAGATTGACTTTATTTTTTATTTTCTAAATTCGGTTTTCGTAGTAGCGTAAACATGCTTACCTAGTAGCAGGTCACATAAATTGCAACAACCCAATTTTTCCTCTTTTCCTCTGGCCAGGCCTAAATTAAGACTCAAAAGGATGTTTTAATCAATCTATCGACTTTCTACAGTTTTATTAAACCTACTTAATACATTGTGTAAGAACATTTGTGGCAGGCGATTTATTAAAAATGTGCTGAAAAAGAGAGACATAAGAAAGAAGTATGCTAACACAGAATAAATACATATTTAATAGTATAATAAAAGCAAGAAATAAAGCAAGCGCTCGATCGCTTTTTTCCCGCTCAAAACTTCCTTGCTTGATTATTTAAAGAAAATAAAATACTGAAGACTTGACATTATGACTTAGTTCCTTTGCCGACACCGACACAGAATAGGTAAATGAAAAATACTGACAGCTGTCATCTGTCACTGTCACTTATTTTTCTTATTAGGGCTAACGAAATATCGACAAAATGATCGGCATAATACGATTCGATAAGTTCAATACATAAAATACAAGTTTCCATTTTTTTACACAATTACGCAAATGATAACAATTTGCTTTTCGTATGACCTTTAAACATGCCGGAAACTTGTGTTGTTATTGGTGTCATTATGCGTGCGTGACTTGTATTGTAAATCTACCGTAGTCTACCGGTAGACTACCGTAGGCTACAGTAAGATACGTAGAACTCAGTAGATTACTTATTTAAATAAAATTACTATCAATTCGAAACAAAGAGAAATAAATAAATGGATTTTACAAAATACCCATTATTATACAGGGTGTGGCGTAATAGTGGTCCAAAGCAAAGGTGTGGATACACTGTACACTGAAGCACCACATACCAGTATTTAAAAAAAAATATGTACAGGGTTTTCAAAAAAAAAAATTTTTTAATTTTTTTAGAAATCGTTACCTTGCCTTACAAATTTGGTTATAATTTCCAAAAATGACGGTTTTTTTTTTAACCATTTTTTTTTTAATATTGCTGATCACTTGTACTTAGTACTCCATTCGTTTTTTTTTTACAAACTGAATTTAATAAAAAAAATTAAGTTTCTTTCAAAATTCAATACTCACTGCTAGCAAATCGTTTGACTTTCAATGCTTTTTTTTTTGAAAACCCTGTACATATTTTTTTTTAAATACTGGTATGTGGTGCTTCAGTGTACAGTGTATCCACACCTTTGCTTTGGACCACTATTTACGCCACACCCTGTATATTTACACTGAAACGATAGATTTATAATGAACATTAAAAAAAAAAAATTCTATCAATTTTCTGATATACAATGTGGAAATCTTAAAAATTAACTTATTCAATCACAACAACTGTTTTTTTATGAAAAGTCACATCGCTCATTTGCGCGCAGTGCACGCACAGAAATGAATGACTGAGAAATATGGCCAAACTGCTCCGCCAATGTATAGTTGCGTTCGCGCGGATCACGTCCCCATTTCATATCTCTCATTCTATGATCTAAGAGTGAACTGTTATTGTATCGTTATCGATATTTAACAATCAATTGGCAACACAACACCAGTCCTGTCACTCATCGCGGTCATCGTCCGTTCGCCGACTTGTTTTTGTAAAAAATATCAAAATCATCAGTCAACAAAGACTAAAAAATTCACGTTCAAAATTATTGTGCGTGCGATGTTATATTGAGAATCGGCTTTATGACTGTTTTCAAGTTGTCATACTGTTCAACTAATTCGCTACTATACAGTAGTTTTGTGAAACCATTTCGCCAAGTTCGCCGGGTGCATACCTCCTCAGTTTCTACAATGGAAACGTCCTCAAAAATTAGATTATCTGAAAGGCTCACTTCTTTAGTGCGGCCTGTTCATTACGATCTTACTTTACACCCAGATATGGATACGGGATTGTTCAAAGGAAATGTTAAAATAGATGTTATTGTAAAACAGTTAAAAAATTACATCTCCTTACACACAAAGTTCCTAGATATAACCTCCGTGAAAGTGTACAAAGATGATGAAGAAATTGCGGTGTCTAAATATCTAGAAGTGAAGCAAATTGAACAACTGCTAATTCAATTTGATAAAGTTATGAACTCAGGTTGTTACAAGATTGACATCGATTTCAATGGAAGTCTCACCAGAAATATTGTCGGGTTTTATCTATCTCGGCTCCAAGGCAATAGGTATAACCTATATTCAATATTTTTTAAGCGAAAGTGTTACCTCTTAATCCAAAAACTACAGAACTGAAATTTGGTATGGAGAAAATTGAACACCCTAGAAAGGATAAAGGCTTCTTTCGCAATGAATAATCAAGGGTAGTGTAAAAGTTAGTACAGAAAATTCCACACTTGGAAGGGTTTAGTCGTAGTAAACTGCCAATCAGTAAATCAGTGAAAGCTTGTATTGAATCTAATCTACTTCCTACAGTACAAAATGACTGATTCACATACTTTCTTGTACATTGTGTGTGTGGGGTTATACTATTTTAACTATTCCCTACTATTGACAGGACCATGGTAGCAAGCAAATTCCAGCCAACTTATACCAGACAAGCTTTTCCTTGCTTTGATGAACCAGATTTCAAAGCCACATTTAACATTTCATTAGTGAAGCCACAGACGCACATAGCATTGTCAAACATGAATGTAAGTACCTAGTTCTTATTGTTAACCTACTGATAAAAATTCTGTGGCATCATATGATGACCTTACTATACTTTAAGTTTTTTTTTAAATTTCTGTTGCTGTAACAATTTTTTTTTTCTATTTATTTAGGACAACAAACAGTCTTGAAATGATTTGTAGTCTAAAGTTATACTGCAAAATATCTGTGAGTGCATTACCAACAACATTATCCACAGAGTTATTGTAAAAAAGTTTTTCTTAGGAGCTACATCTACTAAAACATTGTTAAAACAATTCCTTATTGATTTCAGGAAATATCTAAAACACTAGATGCAGATGGAAAATCGGAAGTGGTCTCTTTTGCAACAAGTGTACCAATGTCTACTTACTTAGCATGTTTCGTTGTGTGCGACTTTGACTTCAAGGAAAATGAAATAAACTCCAATGGAATTGGAAGCAACTTTATTTTGAGATCTTATGCACAGAAGAATCAGATGCACAAAATTGACTTTGCCCAGGACATTGGGAGGAGAGCAACAGAGTTCTACATTAAGTATTATGAAGTGCCCTTCCCTCTACCTAAATTAGGCAAGTAAATAAATTGCTAATTAATTAACTATGGTGATTGTGTTTGAACATGATTTCTTCAGAATTTTTTTTATTGAATAGTCCAAGACCATTTTACTGCTTGTATTGTAATAAAATGTGCATTAAAGGCATAAAAATATAGTTATTCTCTTTTAAGTTTTAATTTGTTGTTAAAAATGCATGTTTATTTAATTTTCATGGTTTGGTAAAAGTTTATAAATAATCCATCCATTTGCAATATTACATGCAAATGTCTTACTATTTCTAAAATTTTCTTGCAAGTTATTTATGAAAATAAATAATTATAAAGCAAAGGTTGTGGTTGCATGTAAATTGTTTTATAATTTCAGCCATGCCAATATCCTTATTTTTTTTTGAAAATAGTAATATAGCAAAGGTTGCGGGTTAAAGTCCCAATAATTTTTTGAGTACATTATTTACGCATGTACACATTATTTTGCAGATATGATTGCCATCCCTGACTATCAGTCTGGGGCCACAGAGCACTGGGGGCTCATTACTTACAGAGAGACATCATTCCTTGTTGACGAAAGCACAGCATCCTCCAAAAACAAAATGAGTGTGGCTAACACTATTGCTCATGAACTGGCTCACATGTGGTTCGGAAATTTGGGTAATCAAAGTTTCTATTATTAACCAAGTTGCATATAAACTATGCTCAGTTATATAAACTGTGCTAATTCCTTTGCTATAAAGTTCAGCTATTTTTAATTACTTGATTGAATAAACCACCTAATATAAGATTTTTTTTTATAACTGGCCATTATGTTTTATCTTTAGTCACTTTAAAATGGTGGGATGATTTATGGCTGAATGAGGGATTCGCATCCTACATGCAAGTAAAGGCACTGAATGCTATTGAACCGTCATGGACTATGGTACGTCAATAAAAAAACTTGCCCGATAACTAGACAATGTATTAATTGTAGGCACCCAATAGAGTAGTTTAAAAAATATTTACCCTCTAAAACCAATGCGGTCTGTATACAAACTCATACTTAAGTATTGCAAGTAAAAGTTATTTAGAATTACTTATGTAATGCCTAGTAATCAGATATTTGGATGCATATTTACCTAAAGTTGAGTATCGTGTGCTTAGGCACAGTGTCTGTGACAAAGACATTAAAGTGTTTTATGTGCGTGGCTGTGCGCCTAACATAAAACGCTCACAAGTTTCCGCGCTTGTGTGATCATGGGCATTTAGGTAAATATGCATTTATGAAATGCTCATCAAATAGTTTTTTTTTTAATATATTTGGTAACATAGCACTCATTAATTATAAACTAAGTATGGTAAAACTGTTTTAAATTATTTCAGCTAGACCAGTTCTTGACTAAAACACTGCACACTGTCTTCATAACCGATGCCAAGCTGTCCAGTCATCCCATAGTGCAGACTGTAGACACTCCAGATCAGATCACGTCTATATTTGATAGTATATCTTATAACAAGGTAAATATAAAATTACTTAGTAGGTAAATAAAATCTATTGTCCATATCTTTTTTCATGAGACAAAATATCCAGAGGTCCAAGCGACGAAATTAAAATTAAGGCCATGTACAATCCACATTATTCTAAACAAAATTAATTTATTAGTTAAAAAATATAATGAAAATAAATTAATAACAATTTAAACCATTTTTGCTGATTTTTGTTAAAAATATTTACCAATGTAACTGAAATCCTATCTGATATTGTTTTTATTTCCTTAACTTTAAAAAAATACATTTCAGGGTGCGTCTATTCTTCGTATGCTTGAGGGCTTCATTGGGGAAGAGAATTTCCGCCAGGGAGTGTCTGACTATCTGCAAAAATACAAATTTGGCAACACCGTGACCCAGGATTTGCTGTCTTCCTTACAGCCCTATAGCAAAGCCGAAAATCCTGATTTAAATATTACGTATGTTTTTTAATAATATTTACATGGTTTGTCGTGTTTTTATATTTATCTTTAGCACGTTAAGCCGTTGGTCCTGCGCCTGATCTCTCTACGGTCATGTCGGACTGCCGTCTCACCGAATTATGAGAGTGAAGGAATAGAGAGTGCACCTGTGTATTGCGCACACACTTGTGCACTATAATATATCCCGCGCAGTTGGCTAATCTCTGTTGAGATAGGCCGTCGTAGTCGAAATTCGGCTAGGAGGACATTATTATATTTATCTTTATGAGTGTGTGTAAAAGAGACAGATATCTGAATATGCCAATGTTTTTGTAATGTTTAGTGACTTTGTGTTAAAAATAATATAAGTAAATTTTTGTTTTAAATTGATAAATCGAAGTTTATTTGCTACTTGCTAAATACTAAACAATAGACAATAAAAAATAACAGTGGGTCATGTATTCCAGGCACATAATGGATACATGGACTAAACAGATGGGCTATCCACTAGTAACAGTGGACACAGGAGATAGCCCGAACACATACGTCCTTACACAATCCCGCTTTTTGTTGGACCCAGAAGCGGTTTATCCAAACGATTCGGAGTTTGGGTGAGTTTTATTCCACGATATGAGGGCATATTCTCGTAACTAGCATTTCATTTTCGTTATTTGTAATGGCGAAAATGCTACCGATAGTTCGACAAGCTTGTGCGTGACCCTTCTGCCGAGCGCCAAACGTACGGGGGGCGAGGCAACTAGATACTAGATATAAGCAGGAAAGGGTGATGTTGCGGGGAAGGGGGTTTCCAATGATTGTCGCGTTTTTCCTCGCCGGGCGATGGCACGTCTGGAGAGGCACAGAAGGCTAGCATACGAATAATTGGGCTATAGTTTTTTAATTGTTTCCTTGACGAATTTTAACGACACAAATAATATAAATAAACCTTTTCCAGTTACCGCTGGTTCATACCTATTACGTATAAAACAAACAGGGGACCGAAAAAAGATATATTGTGGTTTTCCAACACCTCTGATAAAGGTAAACTATTTTTTATTAAAAATGTTGATGACGTATTGGTTTTTCATGACGTAAACCGACTTGTTTTTACCAGTGGAACTAAGGCTACAAGATGAAGAGAGTTGGCTGAAAATAAATAACAACCAAGTGGGCTACTACAGAGTGAATTATTCAACAGATGTGTGGGAGAAATTGATCGAACAGTTGAAAACTAAGTCTGAACAGGTACGGCGATTTGTCTTTGGACAACATTGGGCTTGATTCACGGTAGCCACACCCATTAACAAATTTTAAATTCGTCCGTTACTTTCTTTTTAAAAGAAGCAAAAGAGACACATTTTTACTTTGGCTGCATTTGCTTTTAAAATTGTGTGTGAAGATTTTATTTTTAAGAGAGATAAGAATATAATTAATAATGCAATTAAAATCATAAAGTAGAACGAATTATTCATTTATGATTTAGCTTCTTGTACAAATTACTAGAGTGGAATGCATAAATAACAAAAAAAGTGAATATGATAGAGAAGTGACAAAAAACTCAAAAGAAATGTCCTACGAAAGTCTTGACGTTTCTTTTTTCAGCTGACAATATCTGACCGCGCCAACCTAATAAATGATATATTTGCAATGGCCGAAACAAAGGCAGTGCCGTACGGGCTAGCGCTGGACCTCACTGCTTACCTATCTGTAGAAGAAGACTACGTTCCTTGGGAAGCAGCCGCCTCAGTATTCTCGTCTCTGTCCGACAAACTCTTTGGCACTTTGGAGTACGATCTACTGCAGGTAGGCTTAAAAATGGGTTGACTGCATCTTTCAACTATTGCTTAACCCATTTGCAGCCGCTGTACCCAAGCGGGTACAGTGTTGAAAATCATATTTTTTTGGAAATTTCTTAATAAATGTAGGTTGATTATCTTGTAATTTGGTAAAAATGTGAATATCGAGAGCTAAATAAAGGGTTATCTACCCTTCGATTGCCAGAATTTTAATAAAATACTGATTTGTGTAAAAATATAGTACTTCATAAAAACATCTTTTTGTTTTATAATTAAGCTCTGTCTTCATTTTAAGTTCGAGTCTCAGTGCATTGTTATTAGTTTCGCGTTGGCTGTTAATGGGTTAATAAGATTATAAAGTTTTACTGCTTCTATCTATCCATGAGGTTGAAAAAACTCAGAAACATCTCATTTGTGGTTAGGAAGTTTGTGGTGTAAACATAACCTTGCATCAAACAGACGTAAAGTTGCTGGTCCTGCGCTTGATCTCTATCCGCTCATTAACTCTTGAGGGTCCACCTGTGTATTATCATGGACGAAATATATAAGGACCAACAATCGCCATACAAAAAAGCGTTCCCCGGAAATTCACAAAAATCCAAGTACCATCCAGATGGCGTTGCTAATATAACCCGCCAATGCTTTAATTTTCGTGCAATGTCTATCTGTCTGCTATCAGCGGACTTCCATGCTTGTTGCCAATTTCATTTAGTACTCTTAAAAGTCATAGATGGCGTTTATTAAAATACCGTACGAAAACAAATCTGTCTATTGTGCTCTTAGTTTGTAGTAGTTGACAAACAGCGGCAACAGTATCAACATTTCAACTAATGACGTAATGGTCGGATGGCGCAATTCGTTGAGTTGTGGAAAATATCATATCTGATGATGTCGGGATCGATGCCCGGTCTATATTTTTTTACATTTTCTTTGTTTATCTTTTTTTACATTTATTAAGGACAACAAACGATATGATACTGTTTTTTTTATTAAAGTCATTTATTTGAGGGGAACGGGGGACCTAAATATACACATTCCTATTTTCCCTTTGACTTTTTGGCACAGACTAATGATCTCCTTTATTTAAGTAAGGCAAAACTTTTTTTACAGTAAAATCATTTATCTACCACAGCTCTTATTGTTAGATTTTTCTCTTATTCGAATTAACAAAGGAAATGTGTGCGGGACGGCTGGAGGTGGTGAGAGGAGTGGACTGTATTACGGTAGGCTGTGCGCTGGTTCACGGAACTGTAGGTAGGTACTCCGGTGAACGGTGTCTCCAGTCGCTGCACACTGTAGACGGTGGGTGGATCGTTGTTTGTCGTCTCGTAGAAGGTGTAAGTCTGCTATAAACTCACGAAGTACGGTATCCAAGTCGTAGAAGGGATCGGTGTCCTATAATCGATGCGGAGGTCTTCACTGTATTTAATTCACTATAGAGATTCGTTCAGAGGCGCTGGGAGCTTTTCTGCTCTTTGTAGTACTCGGTATGTTACCAGAAGAGAACTGATTCGCTATTCTAAACTGCAATTCAAAACTGTAATGCTTACTGCGGCCGAGCCGCCGGCTTAAATAGTCCGGCGCGCAGTTCAAAAGTCCCGCTTTTATTCTGGAAAGTGCTGTCAACGTCGACTCGCTCACCCGCCTCGATTCGGAAATGCACGTGAACACTCTGTACACATCTCGTGCCGAAAAACCCGACCTTATTCTGTACGCCATAAGGTCGTCATCAGTTCGCGCCGGGCAGCGTCTAGTAGACACCGTCTAGTTAGGTATACGCTGTTGCATCTTATGCAATTGTAATAGAGGTAGTTTTGCAACTTAAATTTATATTTCGATGAGTTGGCCATACCCAGATCACCATCTAGTAAACGTGTCCTGTCACACTGAACTACCAAACCTTTTTAATTATTTTTATAAAGTAATGCATTCTGTTTAATTCGGTACACACAGACGATAAATACGAAGATAAAAAACCTAAACACTTCAATATATTTTACTAACCTAAACCTATGACTAACTGCTAACAAAACTAAGGCCTGAGAAGTATTATTGTTTTTTTAAACAATGTACCTAAGCACAGAATCCATTGTATAGTCTACAAATCACGCGATTAGGTAGTCTTTACATCCAATTAGGCTTTTACATAGGTCAGTGTGTTCATGTTGTACGTTACAACTTACCATGTTTATTAAAAACATATTACCTACTGACGACAAAAATCATGCCTCTGTATGGAAATTTATTGCTAAATTTACCGCGCGACATCCCTATTGGCTTTGGTTTTGTTCGGAGAGTGTAGTAGAGTGAGAGTATTTTTGAGTCGTCGCGCTCTTTCGCACTGACATGCTGGAATATTACGTATGACAGGGACGGCTACAGCCAAAACTACCGATATCGTCTTACTGAGTAGTTACCCTCTAGTTCTAAAACATTTTCAACTTGTTATCAAATAATCATACTTATCGTACATAAATTAAAAAGAATGTGTGAAATAAAGTTAATTTAAAAAAAATGTCATAAAAATCACTACCAAAAGTACGGCAATAATTTGTCTGAGAACGACATATTTCTTTTTTTTATTTAACAATTATATTCAACACCACGTTATGGCTAATTAAAAGGTCCAAAACGAAAATATTTTCAATAAACAGTATAATGTATAAAAGTCCAGCAGATTTTAGATTAAGCGCCATCTATTGTACCTAATTAATTTACTACGTCATCTAGTCGGGTCTGAGGTTCCAGTTTGCAAAGTGTTGTTAAAAATATGCATTCTATGAGCGATTGATACCCATATAGACATCTAGTGAGTAACAAATGAACCAAAAATCGGGGAACGCTCTTTGTATGGCGATTGTTGGTCCTTATATATTTCGTCCATGATATTGTACACACTAATCTCTGTTAAGATTGGTTATCGTAGCCAAAAATCGGCGCGGAGGCCATTATATTGCACTTAACGGCCCCTGAGGCCGGAATTGACGCCTGACTTCGTCTCCACCTAGTTGGCTGAGCCAGTCGTATTTTAATGTGCTTGTCGTTGATGCCGTAGACTTGGTAGTATTACTTCGATGATGTATTAATATTATGTATATTCGATTTAAAATAAATGGGAAAATGTATAAAAGCATTTCACTCTTATTTCAGAAATACGTCCAGAAGCTGGTGAAACCTTTTTACGAAAAGCAGAGTTGGATAAAATCTAAAATCGGTGTTATCGAAGGGTAAGTTATTAAAACTTAATAAAGTTAAATTGGAGACTATTTTACTTTTTACTGTAATAAATACTTATTGGTTATTTATAGCTTACTCAGAACAAGAATCTTGACGTTGGCTACAAAAAGCCAGTTGCCGGAAGCGGAAACTAAAGTAAGGAGCTTGTTTCTGGACTGGCTGAATAATCACAATACCACAGTTGTAGAGCCTGATCTAAGAGATTTTGTCTACAAATATGGTGAGTTTCATTATGCTATTAGGTAAATAATAAATCATTTTTTCATTATTATAGATGTGTTTTGTAATAAATGAGTTAGATGTTGTAGCTTATTTAATTAACCACTAAAAACATTCTGGAATCATTCAATTGGTTACTTGACACCGACAATCGCTGACGTACTTTTAATGAACTGTCAAAACGCTTTTCCATAGTTTTTGTATGTAAATCGTAAACTAGACGTCTCATTTCACTATACTCAACTCAACTAATTACATTTTATCGAGTTTAACTAAATAAAAATTCAAATACTGCGGACAGTTAAAAATAATATATTGATATTATTTTACGTACGTCTACGTTACGTTTACGTACGTACGTTTTAAGAACGTCTATAAAATATGCTCTTATTTTCAAGAAATATGGTTTCGGAATTATTTGTGGATAGTGCGCTCAGAAACAGTTCTTGTTGGCGACTTTTGAGCTTGAATTTACCACTAGAAAAGCTGAATAGAAATGTCAAAACCATAATATTATGAGGAAAATGATAATTTGATCGACTGGACCTTGTAGACATTTCGTAAGAAGTGTTAAAAACAGCCTCACCAACCTGCGGCCATATGGCGCTGACTAAATGCCATACAAAAGGTACAGTCGAGTTCTTCATGAAAGTAATATCTTGCAGGTATGAAATCGGCAACTCACTCTGAATGGGAAAAGCTTTGGCAGATTTTCCTGAAAGAAGAAGACGCCCAAGAGCAAGCCAAACTGAGGCACGCACTGGCTGGGCCACGAGATCCTGAACTGCTTAGAAAGTAAGGGCTAGTTTCACCACTTCTTATTAAGTTCCTATCGCTATTGAATTCTGACATTTCAAAGAATTGGGACTGAAAATGTAAACATTATTTTATTTCTTTCTGACGCCATAGTACACTATGACACCCCTAATCGTTGACGTACTTTTAAAGGACTATCGAAACACTTTTCTTCCATATATATTTTGTATGGAAATATAAAACTGTGACGTCACGCTATGCTGTCCTCAACTAACTTACTTTTAAACAATTATTTTAGCAGTATAAAAAATGTCATATCACAAATAATTGAAAATAATCAATGAACGTTTGCCTGAAATATGGTGTTCAGTTCTTATAATATATTATAGGAATTATTTGGAGATAAAATTATCATCCCTATAAATCACGCTGAAAAATTTACACAGACTTTTCAAATATATATATATATATATATTTTTGAAGTATCATTGCCTCTGATGCATAATTAACCTAAACTTCAGTATGCTGAGCCCAGAGTCCGGTCGCATCGCCAATAACACGTGTTGTTCCCGCGTTTTTTTCTTTTCAACTTTCACGACACTCTGTTGAAATGCCGTAAGAACGACTTTAGGTAAATATGCATCCGATCTCTGACTACAGCACCTTTTTCTTACATTGTCATGCGTTTCCCTTTCCCGAAATAACAAATAACTCAATCTAAATGCCACATTGTTCCAGGTACTTAGTCCTAGCGTGGGACGAAAAGAACATTCGCAGTCAGGATTATCTCAACGTGCTAATGTTCATAAGCTGGAACCCGTCCGGCTCTGCGCTCGTGTGGGACGAGGTGCGCTCGCGTTGGCCTGAACTAGTTAGCAGATTCACGCTGAACAGTCGATATCTGGGCAATTTGATTCCTGCTATCACTAGTTCGTTTAACACCCAACTGAGGCTAAGTGAGGTAAGATGACTTAAGAAACTACCAGGTAAATAAGTTGTTAGTTAATACATAGTTTTAAATCTACCTCTTAAAAGTAAAACACTAATGCCCGTTTTCACCAACAATCCCTAAATTTTAAGTAACAACTAAGCTATTTTAAGGGACATCTAACAACTGTTTCGGTTTCACCAACGTTTAGGTGGCACCTATGACGCTAAGGGATCCCTTTATTTTAGGGGCCCGAATGTCGGCCTCCTAACGCTAGGTGACTGTTTTTGTTTATCGAGTGTGCTTGCTCTTGCAAAATGGAAGGTTTAAGTGATTTCTTTGAAAATTTAGAAGCTATTAAGGCAGTTGAAATAAAGTCCAATTCAAGATTATTTTCGCGGCCCCGTATTTACCGTGAAAGACCAGATTATTTCATGAAATATGATAAAAAATACTTTTTCATCGTATATAGGTTATCTAAGGATAGCGTGTTATTTTTATTGGAACAAATAGAACAACTTTTAGAATATCCAGGCAACACGTATGTTAAAAAAGTACAGTATAAACTTTTAATAATCCTTTCGAAGTATATATCTTAAAATATAATTATAATATCATATATTTTTCGCCATTTTATGAATTTAATTTTTTAATTTAATTTATTATGAATTTAATAAAGATATTTACTAATGAATAGTAATACTCGACTTGCCGAAAAACACCCTAAAGTCCCTAAATAAATTGTAAAGAAACACCATGAACGAAATTCAAACGACAACGAACGAAAAATAACACGCAAGTCGCAAGCAAACTTCAACAGACTTCAACTGTCACTTTTTAAGACAAAGAGATCCGGTTATGCGCCATACAGCCAACAAATTTGTAAAATAAGCCGATTTCGAAACTTATTTGTGTTTTACTCTTGATTTTATTCATTACGATATATCATTTATTGCTTTCAATTTAATTCTTAAAAATCTTAGTAGAAATACAAATAACAATATGTTAACGGTAAAAGTACGGTTTTTCGAAACACTTCTTAAAAAATCAACTGTCACCTATGTAAGGGACCCAATCGTAGGTATCACTTACACTGGTGAAAATGGATTTAGGTAAGAGGCCGGTTTAGGGATCGCCTTAGCTTAGGGATATCTTAGTAAGGGGTTCGTTTAGGGATTGTTGGTGAAAACGGGCATAAATCAAATGTAACGGAATAAATAACAATTAAACTCTGAAAAGGTACTGGGTGTGTTATAACTTTTTGACAAAGAAGTCGACAAAATATTCGAAAGCTACTAGGTGCCCAAATAGGTAACAAATTAGTTAACTTGAATCGACTGTTTTGGGCTTCAATCAATCGATATTTAATCATCGAAAGTCATCATCCAATTTAAAAGTTTTTGAATTTACTTACATATGACGCTTAACTTTTTCTTTATCTCCTGTATTTATGTAGTTCTTTCGGGGTTCCTTCTACTACAATCAGATGATGATTTTGTCTCTAATTTTCTTTCTTGCCCAGTTTCCCATATAAGGTGGACGCAGTTAACAAAGTCTGAACTCGCTTTGTTACCACCTGTGATGATAACGAATAAATGAATTTGTATTGTATTTTGTATTAAAGGTATTTTTTTAAATTGAATATGGGTTCACTCATGACTCTAGTCTAGACTAGTTTAGTCTAGTCTTAGACTAAGCCAAACGTAGCATAGACAGAGTCTACGGTGGAGCGAGCTCACCCAGAAGAAGCCTCTTCACTCTGACTTAGGTTTTCGGGTCGTAATCTGTTGGAAACTCTGACGTGGGTAGTGAGTTCCACATCTTTCCAATGCGCATTATGAATGTCGTAGAACCTCTTACTTCGTAAGTTCACCACAAAAGTGCAGGAACAAGCGTGACTGTAGGTTCAAGGTATTAAGGTTTAGGTAAATATGTATCCGAGATCAGAATGTGTAACAATAAGACGTTAAATAGAGTCGGGGCTTCTAACACTTAATTTTGTTAAATATATCGTATCGAGTACTTAAAAAAACTACTCATAAATACTTAAAATCCTAGATGGAGTCATTCTTCGAGCAGTACCCCGAAGCAGGCGCAGGTGAGGTGGCGAGACGTCGTGCGCTTGAAACTGTGCGCGGTAATATCAAGTGGGCGAGCACTCACCGGGAAGCCGTCGGGACCTGGCTGCGGGCCAACATGGCTTAAATTGGGTTAACACGTACATGGTCTCACTTCTCGTGGTGTGCAACGGAAGTGAGGCAACAGCATTTTCGTCAGTCGTAAGAAAACCAGGTATCATGCATATTTACCCACAGCCTTACTTTCGCCGAAACACCAAAGCGTGGACTCCCAATCGGGCATTGTCTCGAGTCGGTTTAGTTTCAAGTGCAGGAAAAACTGTGACTGTATCAATGGTGTCAAAGGTTTAATGTATTAAGGTTTAGGTAAATGTGCATCCGAGATCAGAATGTCTATCAATAAGACGTCGACTCTATTACGACGACGTAATAGAGTCGGGATTACTTGTGAATTGGTTACATAATGGCCTTGCCCAATACTCAAAATAAATCAAAAAGTGAAGATAGAGCATTCTCATAATGAGAGACTTTCCAAGTGACGAAAACCAGTAAATAAAAAACCGCTAGATGGCGTTGTAATGAATACTTATCTGCGTTTAGTAAAATTATTTTATTTCTTTGAAAAAGGAGTTAAAATAAAATCAAAGTGTATTTGTAAATATGTAATATATTTTATAAGAATCTTTGTACATAAAAATCACGCTTTTGATATGTTTAGATACACATCTATAAGTTCTTTAAAATTATTACAAATCACATTTTATTGTTAAATGTAGTGCTCAAGAGGTGATCGAATAAAAATATTTTTCTGGAATTATCTAGTGTATTACTCAAACTACGATACATTTAGTAGCTTATGTACAGTGGGCTCCACATCAACCTATTCTGATCTATCAAATTTCCTCAATCATTTTTTAACCTTATGTTAAGTGCATTGAATTCAATAACATTTGAGATACTTTGACAGATTGGAGAAGGTTGATGTGAGGCCCACTGTACGTACATAGTGCATTACTTTGACAATAGTGATTGAGTTTCTTGCGCTGCTTTTTTTCAGCACTAGCCCTCAATTTGTCCCGAAAAATATGTCGGGACATGTGTTAGTCCCTACATGCATGAAAAACTCATATTATGGCTCTATATTTGAATCTAAATTGCAATATTTATGTATAAGAAAAAGCTGCATAAAACTGTGACCAAGATAATTTATTGCTTGGTTGGTCTAGGCAGTCAGAACTTTGGCTTTTGTTCACGAGGTTCGATTCTCTGGCCGAGTCGGAAATTTCTCCTAAGTTTTTTTGTCTCTAACTCACACAGCTAGGACTCAAGAAATGTTGAATTGGGTGCTTGACTCCACCAATCGTTGACGTACTTTTAATGAACTGTCAAAACGTCTTCTTCATAGAATTTTATGGGAATAGTAAACTATGACGTCACATTTCACTATACTCAACTAACATACTTTTTATCGAGTTAAGTTTACTTAAAAATCGAATACTGTAGATAGTTAAAAAATATAAATAAAAGTGTGTTTAAAATGTGATGTTTTGTTTCGAGAAAAATGTTTTTGAAATTATTTGTCGATAGTGTCAAGTACCCAATTGAAATGGTTTTTACTATCAAGACTTAGGTATGTAAGAGTTCTTTCAATATTCATGGAGTTAGTCCTTTTCTGTGCTTATGGCAAAAATGGGCATGAGTGTCCCAAACTTACGTACAGTCGGCAACACGTCAGGTCACCCATGTGAACTACGGAAACAGCTTTTATTTCGTAGGGAATAGATGATGGTCTTAAGGTCAAAGTGCGGTAGTTCGACGTGCGCCCCGGTGTACCTAACCTACATCGTTGCATGGGCTTCAGTTTTACGCCGCATGATCTGTTTGGAACTTGCACTTACTGACTAGCTGATACGTAGTGTTGCTGCACTATCGATAGTTTTACTATCGATAGTTGACCTCGAAAATAATCTACAGTATCGATAGGCCTATCGACAGTCAATTAATAATCAATATTAAAATTACTATCGATTGTTTCGATAGTATCGGCTCTGGCTATTGTAACGACTATTAATGCTATAATACTTACTGTATCGATACTATTTATAGTTTTGCCCTATCGATAGTAACCTTTTATTCAATAGTATTGTAAATATTAAGTATTTGATGTAGCTAGTAAATATTCTTAAAACTTGTTTTAATCTTGCTTGATATAGTTACTGATGTAGCGTAATCGGCATTATATAAAATGATAATTAAGATGGATTGATTCTACAAAGGCATTCAAATAATTAGACAATAAGGTCACACAACCGATACTTTTGACTAAAAGGCCACTATCGATAGGACAAAACTATCGATAGTATCGATAGTTTTTGCAATAGTCAGCCGATACTACTGATAGTATCGATACTATCGACAGTGATTTTAATATTGAACTTCGATAATGGCTTCGAATTGATAGCAATAGCTCTGTCTGTGTCCATAAGATTAATACTACCGGAGATAGCGATAGACTATCGATACTATTGCTTTTGCCTCAACTATCGATAGTCTATCGAAAAACTATCGATAGTGGACTATCGGGCAGCAACGCTACTGATACGCGTACTTTTGATAACACTACCTATCGGCGTGTTTAAAATGTGAGTCAGTGTTGTAGTTGAAGTGAATTATGACCTTTTCACCCCGTATCCGTTTATTTCCTGATTACAGCGAAGTAACTGTATGCCGTTCGCACAACCTGTAACATTTTAATTTTTGTTTATTTTCTCTGATAAAAATATTCATAATATCAATCTCTCCATTTCAAAACAACCTATGTGTTCTTATCATTCGTGTCGCATATGCTTCACTTTTGTTTTTTACTTATTCTAGAACGTTTTTCATGAAAACAAAGTAAGAACTTGCTTTGTTTATGTTGACTTATTTTTTCATTATGCTTATGTTATTGCAATCGACAGCTTTACTTTGAAGAAAATAACGACTTGTATCTGAGTTTTTGTTAAGATTTCGAAATTGATTTCATCCAAAAAAGGGTTTAACGTCATCCTCGCACGCGAGGGCCCAGGCTCCGCTGACCATGATCCAGGATGTGGCAGATCAGGTAATTACAGTGGAGCGACTGCCATCTGACCTCCGGGACCCTGTTAACAGGGAACCTGACAAGTTTGGTTCAAGGTTGGTTACACATGCAGGCGCCTGAATGTGCAGGTTTCTTCACAATGTTTTCCCTCACCGTAAGAGCATCGGGTAGTGAAACAACTAAAAACCAAAAAAGATTTAATGTGAGGATCAAAAACACCACTTTTGAAACGGATAGACTTTTAAAAGTTTCTCTGGTTGTATGTACCTGAATGAACGAGGGCAGGTCCACCGAAATAAAGAGGCCGGCCTTGAAACTTCTCGGGACCATCATGCCCATTCCAAGAATAGTTAGCTCCTTGCGTATACGCGGACTGAGGCTCCAGTGAGCTGCTGCAAAAGGACCCTGGCCCATGCCAACAGCGCTCTGTGGACCACAAAATCCTAGCTATTCTTAAGCTCCGCGCAGATCGGCCACACCCACCGACCCACCGACCACAGCCACTGGTGGCTAGCGACAAGCTGTTTACGTGGTTTTTTATACATTTCGTATGGAGTCGCCGCACACGTGAAGCTAGCAGTAGCGTCCTCTCGCGACTCAGTGTTTGCGATACGCCACCGGTGAGGGCCACTCGCCATTTTGACATACATCTGTCCAAGGATCTAGCAGCTGAGTGTCAAATTGTTGAGGCCACCGAACACCTTCGTTTGCGCGGGACCTAAGGGCGTGGCGCGCGACAGCCACTGGTGGCGGTGGTCCGTGGCCCATGTTTTTTTTTTCAAGCTTATCGTTACCAAGCAAACACAAGTTATAAAAAAATATTAACTCTGATAAACTGCTTCGTAGTTTTCATCTGCGCGGAGCCAGGCCTGTGCAACTCCTCGCATAGGTAGCAAAAACCTACCTACGCGCGGCGACCCCTTGGAAGGTGCTAAATCAAGTTGGGTGTCGCGAGCGAGCAACGAGACGCCAGCGCTTTTTATTCACCGGCGGCGCACGGCACTAATGTGTGGTCAACGTTGCTGGCTGGACGAGAAAGGATAAAGTGCTAGAAAGGTGCGCTAGATGGCGTAAGTAGCTTCTTGTAGCAGTCAATCCTATCGCGTCGCATGATAGTATGACGTACTGAATAGGTTTAATGTATTATGATTCATATTTCAAATTTATGAGAATGAAATCATCTTGCAATAGATTTCTGTAGTTGTCTAAACGAGCATGTTCTTGACTCTGAGGCGAACTAAATTACACCATATCGTTGACGACATTAAGTAGATATTTCTTTGAACTTCATAGCAAAGTCATACTTCTGTACGGAGTACTAGTACTTATTCTGTGGCGGAGCTTATGGCTTACTACACTACCATTGAGTAGGTACAGTAGTTAATTTAGTAACCGGACAGTAAAGCAGTATTAAATTGCTTTACTGATATCACTGTATGGCTTCAAGTCTACTACACTATTTTAGCTTTATTGACTTTTGAATTATTTAGTTTAGTTATACAACTACAAAATTATAAAATCATACGGTTTAAACCGTAATAATAATCTAGCATATCATAGCCGATGTACTATTTTAATTTTAAAATTTAATTCCGATTTAAAACTGTAATATAAAAACAAAAATAAAAGTTCACTTATTATTTGTTTTTTACGGTTTTAAAGTGTCAAAACAGAAGCCTGCTTAAAAACAATTAAAGTGGGGTATAATGACAAAACTATTTAATGATAATTTATCACCTCGAAGCTGTCCAAAACAACGTTATCACAGAGAGAAGATATAAATGACTTATTTTTGGCCCAATATCAAGGTGTTCGTCGATTCGTGTCTTTCAGGTATCGTTATAAAATAATTTCAAACGTTCCATGAGAGCTTAGTCTATCTCTGTACCTAGCAAAAGGCCGATTTCTGTCCTTGTCACAGATAAAATCTCAACTGTAAATGAACTTATCCTGGCCGATAGATCAAACTACAGCAGCTGCTGATAGTAAAACAGATAACCAAAAAATGAATCATCCATTCTTTTTTTTTAATAATCAATTTAGTACTTTTCATCAAAATCCGTCTAGTAGATTCGTTGCCCTAGACCTGACCTTGTGATAGTAGGTATGGAGTGAATACATTGTAAACATTGCACAGTAAATTGGCAAACTTATCAATTCTTAATTAATTAGAGTTATGTGTCATAACTTGCGCATACCCGTCACGTACGCACATTAGTAGATAATAAGTAGATATAGTGTCTCATGACGACCTGTCACTGACGTCTGAAAATCTAGGAATATTACTTATGAGTTTGACGTCTGAAATGCTAGGAATATTACTGAAGCGCTTATGAGTTTCAGACAGTAATTTCCCAATGTATTGAAAGCAAATGGAATTTTATATGTAGGTACGTATCAAACTTATTAGTGTATCAAACTGTAACATAAACTCAATAGTTAGCGCAGCCGCAAGGGATCAACATGGATATACAATTAACTCAATGTGCTTAAAAAATGTATTTAGTTACCTATGTGTGTCTGAGTTTTTGGCTTTAAACCGGTTTGATTTCGGTTAGGTGGATTTGGCATTTATAACTTAGAAATAAAAATTGTAGGTATTTCCGATAGAATAAAACCTCTCAAGATTTTTTTAATACATAATCTCTGCAATTATTGTATTTATATTTTTTTAGAAGGATCATAATGATTTTAGTCCCATCCTGCAAGATTATAATCTTGTAGAAATATTTTTGAAACGCATAGCGACTGTAAATCAGTAGGATCGAGAACCGGAAAAGCGCGATTAAAATTGCTTAAAGAGGGTTCCGTACATTGAATATCTATGTTTCATGCTACAATAAATACCAGAAACTTCAAATTAGTTTCCTGCCAACTATTGATGACAACTATTTTCTGTCAATACATGTTTTTAATTTTAGTAGCCCAGTAGTTTTTACCTTTTAAGATATTTAATTCTTAAAACGAAACTATTTTTGCCAATAAGCTACTAAGTAAGTATACTTACGAATAAGTATGATGCTTACCTGATGCAGGACAGTGTCTCCGAAGTAACAGAAGAGATACAACTGCGTCAGAGTTGCACACATATACTGCAATAATGATACCAATTGCATACTACTCAGTTCCTGGAGCAAATAATTTTCTGTTAGAAACCAGTCTCACAACGACATCCCCAGCAGATTATCTGGAAGGCTACCAAAAATGTGGCTCCGATTACAAATGGATATTATTTTCTAGCCCCCTTTCTAATTATGTCATCCATTGCTATAACACTTGTATAAATATGATTTGAAATGTCTCCATTATGATATGTCACCTCTATCTATAATTTAAGAGTTACGCTTTTGTCGGTGGAGATTTTTCCACTCCTCTCACTTCAGTGCCATTACCTTGACTTCTTGGTACGACACAACACCTATTTTTTCCTTTATTTTGTCCATGTTGGACCTTCTTGGCCTTCTTCTTTTCCTTTTCTCTTCTACTTTTCCCTCTATAATCCTAAGTCCCAGCATCTTTACCCTCCTATTCCCGATGGTTTGCAAGGTAGTATCACGTTAATTCACACGAGGCAAAACAGGAGAAGGAGTTATAAATTGTTATATCATCAGATCATAACTATTACGAGGGTCAAACTGAAAGTTCTTAGAACTGGCCACTTATAAACAATATAATAAAAAAATATTCTAAAATTTGAAAATAGAACTCTTTGCCAATATTACTGAGTATATATTTCATTCATTTGTCATTTGTTTTACGACTTGGCGGCAAATTGAAAATTGTCTGTGTCACGTCAAAATGAATTTAACACGAGAAAATTTTCGTGCAATGATTTTTTATGACTTTCGATGTCATTTAAGTCAACAAGAAAGTTATGATAGACTACGATTGGCCTTTCACGATGAAGCCCCATCTCGTGCGACTGTTTACAACTGGTTTAATGAGTTTAAACGTGGTCGCACTAATCTCACTGATGATGTACGTGAGGGACGGCCTTCTACGGCGACGACTGAAAATAACATCTGTGTTGTGCGGCGTATGATAGAGACTGACAAAAGAGTGACCTATCAGCAGATTCGGACAAGCTTAGGCATCGGTATGAGTCAAGTGCACAAAATCCTCCACGAACATTTAGCGGTCAGGAAGCTTTGCGCCCGGTGGATACCTCATAATTTGACTAAGGCTCAAAAACTCCATCGTGTGGATTGGTGCCGTAAAATGATTGAAAGATTTAACGGAGGTGACTCAAATGCTGTGTTCGACATACTAACAGGTGACGAAAGCTGGATTTACTGTTATGATCCTGAAACCAAAAGACAATCTGCTCAGTGGCTGTTTCCTTTCGAGGAGTTGCCAACTAAAGTGAAGAGAGATCGAAGTGCGGGAAAAAAAATGGTGGCCTCGTTCTTTGGAAGGATAGGTCATTTCGCAACAATTGTGTTAGAGGATCAAAAAACAGTTTCTGCAGAATGGTACACTACCAATTGTTTGCCACTTGTCTTGGAAAAAGTTCGAGAGAAACGACCTCGCAGTAGGATCCTCCTTCACCACGACAACGCCTCGTCGCACACCGCCAAGCGAACGATCGACTATTTGGCGACATCAAACGTTGAATTACTGGGTCACCCGCCGTATAGCCCCGACCTCGCGCCTTGTGATTTTTATTTATTTCCAAAAATTAAAGAAAAACTTAAAGGAAAGCGGTTTATGAATGCTGAAGAAGCGGTGGCTGCGTATCGCGATGCCATTGAAGAGACCCCTAAGGACGAGTGGGCAAAGTGCTTTTCCCAGTGGTTCCATCGCATGCAGCGGTGTATTGACGTCAATGGACAATATTTTGAAAAGATATAATAAAACTAATAACTGGCTAATGTAATCAGTTTTTGATTTTCTAAGAACTTTCAGTTTGACCCTCGTAATACGCTGATTTTAACTTCTTTGTAATGCCAACCAAGAGACTGAGTGAGAAGAGTATTACTGCTCGTAATAAATAAAGGTACACACATCAAAAAAAGTTTACGATCATTTTAAAAAATCTAAATCTTTTTTGTTACGGTAGATTATAAGTATTATGATTTCTTCTTCTTTTAAAATTATATAAAAATAGAATACAAAACAATAAAACAGTTCAATTGTTTTTATATATAAAAAGGCTTTCAGTCACAGCTTACGCTCACTCAGAAATCTGATTAAGTCAATTTTGACGAATTACTTTTTCGCAAAAAGTTGTGATTGAAAAAATGCGAAGAGGATTATCAATAGGTACGAACAAGAATAATAACTGAGGGAAGAAGGATACAGCACGAGAGATATGGCAAGCAGACTTGCTATATCCTAATCCTGTGTCGTGAACACGTTGCAGAGGTACCCACGGGATGGGTAATTTAGCTGACCGACCCCGCAGTGGTCGCCCAACTGTTTTGACTGCTGCCCAAAAGCTATATTAAATTGCTAGCAGCCCCTGACCCAACAATCAACGCTATTAAAAGAAGATGAAGAAGAAAACATTTGGCAAAACTGTCTCTTCGTTGACGAATCGCGAATCAGTACTCATCCAGATAACCGACGTGTCCGTGTCTGGAGAAAACCAGGAGAACGTGAAAGGCAAAGAACTGCCACAGGAACAGTTCAGAAAGGCGGGAAATCGGTGTCCTTTTGGGGTGGTGGTTATGATTGGAGCTAGAACACCTTTGATCCCGTATCGAGGCTTCATGACAGCAGACATGTATAAAGCAGTTGCTATTGATGGTATTGTCAAACCATTCCGAGTAAACCATAGGCACCAATTTGTACTGGTCGATGATAATGCGCCCACAATTCGAGCTCAACGAGTCAATGCTGTTCTCCGAGAATACGACATCACAACGTTAGACTAGCCTGCCAGCTCGCCTGACTTAAACCCAATAGAGCACGCGTAGAATGCTCTTAAACGAGCTGTTTGGAACCGTCAGCCACGTCCCCAAACAGTGCCAGAGCTCAGTGAAGCCGCTATTCAAGAATAGGACAGGTTACCCCAAGAAATGCTGGATAACTTGATCCTCAGCATGACCAGGGGGATCTCCGCATGTGTTTAAGTCAGGGGAGGAGTTATAATACATCGAATAAAAACATTTTACTCATAAATTGTCGTTTAAGTTTGGTTAAACAGTATTTTCCCTTATATCAAATTCCTCTTACAATTACATTATGGTTAATTACTCAATTTTTGTTATTAAAAAAATAAAATTAGTTTTATTTCTTAATTTCAAACAGGGTTTTTATATTTTTAAAGAAAACACACAACATAAAATTATTCTTGATAAAGTTAAATTTAAAGAATTATATCTATATGAATAAATGTATTTATTCATATAGATATAATTCTTTAAATATTTATAATCTTTATGAATAAATGTATTCTCTTTCTTTCTTCTTTCTTTCTATATCAGTTTATTTTAGTGATCTCAAACTTTTTTTGATGTGTGTATAATCAAATATTACTCTTACCGAATTCAGTCTTACAGCGACTGAGCACAACGTTAGAGTCGCAACCGAAAAGTATACCCCCAGTATGTAATGTAACAGTCTTCCTAGCTGGTCACATGTGCTGAAAAAGAATAATCCCCTGAGTACTTAAGCCTGAATATTAAATACTTGCGATAGTATTTCTGTCGAGTGTTGAGGGTGTAACGCGGCATTACAGCATTGAGAAGGCCAGAGTGGCCGAGAGGTTAGGCAATCGCTCCGTATGCGGGGAACGCGGGTTTGACTCCCGCCACTGGTAGTGTTTGTGTGTGCCCTGTAGTTTCTTACTCCAGTAATATGTTATGTAAATAAAATTGTGAAATTGCAGTGGTAATTTTAAAGCTAACTGACGACGTTATTGTAATAAAGTACTTTTATGTGTAGATTAACTTACTTTACGAGTTGAACGTGAATTTTATGGCATTTGACTATTCTGTGATGTGCCCTGTCGTCTCTTCTCCTGGACAATCTACACGTTGCTCCTTTACCTCCAATAGTTTCGCTGTAATCACGTAACAGAGAAAACTGGCCGCATGTGAAGATCATTATGCCAATCGATGTCAAGTCAAATGCAACGTGAACGCAGACACAGTATATTGCCGACACTATTTCTATGCTGACCGTTGCTAAATAGCCGAGAAAACTCCAAGAATCGAACGGCGCCCATCCAGGTAGAACATGCGGGTATCTTGAGACATCGTTGCCAGTTATTTTCAAAACGGCATATTCTGCAAATGGCGACAGGATGTAAATGACAGCTGTGGAGCCGTAAATTCTGTTCAAAATGGTGGAGATTGTCTGAAACTGCTTCGTATACGACTGAATGTAGCCTGGAAACGATATGCCTTCGGATTCTTCGTCGCTTTCGTATTCCTCGCTAGAAATCGTTTCTCTGTTTTTCTGTTCTTTTTCTAATTCCGTCATCTTGTCCAGTAGCATCTTCCAATGCTGTTGGTTTCGGCGCAAAGACACCAGCTTTAGAATACCCATGCCACAAAAAGACATGACGCTGATGCATTCGAATAGCCTGTCGATATCATTTCTCGCAGCCAGCAACGCCACGATTTGTAAGCCATAAGTTATTATGAAGCAGATGATCGAAGCGATTGCCAGCCAATTTATTTTTAAGCTATCATCTTCGTACTTTAATCCCGCGTTATCTATATTTTTGGTAATCATGGCAACCAAGTTGTTTGTTTTGTGGTAACCATTTTGAGGGCGACGGACTAAAGTATCTCTTTGCTGTAACAAAACTTTTAAACGTATAAATTTGCTGAACATATCCACTACAATGTATATAAAATTAAATGTTTTTTTTACAATACAATGTAATTTAAAGCTCATGAGCTTTTACCTGAGGAGTAGATGGGGTTTGTTTTGTACTTGTAGGTTTATATAGATCTTATTTAAATGCGACAGTTGATAATAAATTATACCTACCTTAAACTTCATAATAGTGTTTTTCGGTAAGTACCTACACTTTTATCTGAAGAATTCTAGCGTTCTTCTAAACTGTCTTGTGTTTTGATAAAACTGAATTAAATGCTCTGTCATTGCATTCATTCTAAATTGACGCAACAACTTCCTACGTATTGTCGCGTAGAAAATATTTCCATTTTGATTCAATAATTCTAAGTAAAATGGAATTCTAAGTAAAATAATTCTAAGTAGAGCGTTTTTAAGTAATATAGGAGGTAACATATTTTTTAGTTAGGTAGGTACGTCACAGTTTTCACCAATTTCCTTAGCTTTAAAGAAGCACAATTTTTAAAGTGCAATTTTTTATGGTTTCCCTTAAACGTGTTATTTCATTGGACCACTCTCTTAACTCTCTGATAATTTGTGTCGTTCTTCCCTAGGCTATCAATCACCAGATTATCACCATAGAATAAATAATTTTATGTAATTACTATTATCGTGTCAAAAACAACAAAAGAATAAAATTCGTCCTGACAATGTTGCCTGCTGGTAGTGATTGTCTTGCTAATTATGCCAACAAACCCTCACTCATTATTTGTTTCTCCACGTACGAATGGGCTCCGCCTTTCTCATGTTTTTCCCTACTGGAAACATTATTAATTGGACATTTGCATCCTCACGTCACGAATCATTCAATAACGAATAAACTAATCACTAGTGCGGACAGTTACTGATAATAAAACACTTATTAGCTAGGATTGTTTAATTAACTGCTATAATAATACATAATTGCACAAGTAAGCACCATCGAAGTCCTTTAGTCATTTGGTAGTCTCGTTAAATCAAAAACAACTGAGATCGATCACCCTATGCCCTATTTATTTTTTGACAGCAGTTCGCAATATGACTGGCTCATCATTTAAAAACTTGTCCGAATAGAACTAGTTATGAGAATTTTCTAAACTACAAGTATAGTTGAGTGCTACAGCTTCTGTAAAATCTCTCGCTAGAATACTTAGTGTGTTTTTGAACGTTTGTCTTAGGTAGACACGATATTTTTTTTATTACGAATGAGTACTCAGGGCTTACGCCTAGAGCCTTGGTCCTGATTCTCGGCTCACTATTGTCACGTGAGAACGTCTACTATTTACTATTTAGACTACTGTAGGACTCCAGGCAGGCCTGACCTGGGACCTGGGAACATAACCCCTAACTGCCCCCGCTTTCGACGGGTATGGGAACAAGAGCATTTCTCTGACAGAAAAGGCAAGTTATTTCGGATTATCATAGCACATAAAAGCACAGTCTGGTTGCTGAATCTAACTATTTTGGTAGGTTGCTAAAACTGGATACTGCTGTCAAAAAATAGGCAATAGCTTCCCAATTAGTTCTACCAACTGGAGGATCTGAAGCTGCCTCCGGAGCTGCCCCAGCCAGACCCTGACCCGAAGCCAGAGCCTCCCCATGACGAGCTGTCTCGTGCTGAGAACCCGCTGTCACCGAAACCATTGGATCCCCAGCCTGAAATTAATAGAAAATCATGAAATAAACTCATACAGTCAAAAAAGCAATGATGAATGGTTGTCTGATCGATAGGGCCTGTAGGTACTTATTCAACAAATTACACAAATAACGCAGATGGTAATTACAGCTTCTTTTTGTGCTATTAAATACATATTAGGTACTTATCTACATACCTACGTGGGTACCTACTACTACTAGGTTGTAAGCTTCCAAAGTGCTACAGTTTTAATCAAAAGAGAACTATAAAATTATTGTTAGGACTGAGCGTACACCGATGCCTATATGAACAGTAACGTATCATATCGTAAAAACTTTCAAAGGAATTGCTTAATATAAAACAAATATATCGGCAATAGATACCTGAACCAGAACTGCGTCCAAATCCACCACCGTTCGATCCCCAACTTGAACCAGCACTGCGTCCGAATCCACCATTCAATCCCCAACTTGAGCCAGAACTGCGTCCGAATCCGCCATTCGATCCCCAACCTGAGCCGGAACTGCGTCCTAAACCTCCGTTAGACCCCCAGCCAGACCCAGAACTACCGAAGCCACTCGACCCACTGCGTCCGAGACCGTTTGAACCGCCCCACGAGTCTTGGCCGTTGGATCTTCCGAAACTGCTGCCGCCCCATCCCCCGAAGCTCGAGCGAGCCGCGCCAACGGATGGTAAGCTGTCAAACCCCCCACCCCCTTGCCAGCCAGCACCACCTGTTAAATAAATTGAGCTACATTAAAATATTATAGGGTTATGTGTCGCCACTTACACTAGCATATCTTCTTCGAAGGTTTTTGACTTGCTGACTCCAAACCTGGGTTCAGAATTGGTCCAGTAGACTAGGTTTCTGAGATATTTTAACATAAAAGTCTTATGAACCTAGACGCGGCCTATATTGAGATTGAGATCACGTACCATTGAGCTTTCTTTATTCTAAAAAGGATCTAAAAAAATAGGTGCACTTCATTTCAAAGAGTTTGTCTCCTTCTTTCGAATGCCATTGAGTTTGAATGATTAAAATATGGCTCCTAATCTCCTTTGTCCTATTTATTTTGTAAAATAAGTAAACAGGACATGGGTGATTAGAAGTAAGTTAGGAGCCCTATTTTTGAAATCACTCGAACGACACTGTTGGTCCGTATGTCGCACTCGCACAATTTTCGAATGATAGAAATGCGGAGTTTTAGATGGCGATCGAAAATGTGTGGGGGGGGGGGACACCCTACTGAACCAAAAAATGTACTATAAAGTTGTTCTTAAAACCCCAAGGTTTTTTCAAAGATGACAAGAATAAAAACATGCCCACTTCACATGTAGGGGAGCTACCCTAAAAAAATATTTTCCAAAATTTTATTCTACCACTTTGTCGGCGTAATTGATATACATACCTACACCTACAAAATTACAGTTTTCTAGAACTAAAAGTCCCTTAACCAAACCTTACACAGACAGACGGACATGACGAAAATATAATGTAGAATGATACCGTAGACTACTGTCATCTTCTGTCATATAATGTAGAAAGATACCGTAGTCCTGACAAGGAACCCTAAAACGAGTACAGCACCATGAAACTTACCAGGAAAAGCAATGACGCTTGTAGCCATGGCGACTAAGAAGACAAGGAGCAGCGATACCTTCTGAAAGATAAAGCTTCGATTAGGTATGTACATTTGCTTAATGTACAATCGGCAGCACGACAGGTTAACCATTTTAACTACCTACGAAAACAGCTCATATTAGGGGCTAGGTATAGGAGGCGGTCTCAAAATCAAAGTTGGGTAGTCTAATGTGCGGCCGTGTACCTACTTGCTCCTGTAACTTAGTATAAAATTACATTCGTGATTCATTTTACAAAGTAGCCGTAGACTTGGAATAAACTTTATTGGGTAAATATAACTAACGAAATCCAGTTTATTCAGTTAATATAAGTTAGTTATCTAAGCAAAACTTGTGTTGTTAAATATTTATTTAGATGAAAATATAATTTAACTATCATATTCACTTACCACCATTTTGAAATCAATCCGAACTGTGATTGACGATAAAGCTACCTTGGGCTTTTATAGCAGCTGCATCTCGTTTTAAGAACTGAATACAATGGCCTGTAATGTGTGACAATTAATTATTCCTCATTGGCATGTCACGTTCAAGACATTAATTGAGCCAGATTACGCCTACCGAGGCGACGAAATCCTAAACAGTGCGTTTGACATTGGGAAAACCTAAAAATATTTCAGTTTTTTGTTGGCAGTGTAAGTCCCGGATTCCGCCAAAGCGGGGAGAAGAGATGAGTACCTACTTACTTTTTAATAGGGATGACCGATACAAATCGTATATAGATATTGAAACGTATATTATATCAATATCGTAATATCCGATATCGGTGCGTATCATAACTATATATTTTTGAAACACGATATTGCTGCATCGGTTCGATTCGGCTCGATTCGGTATCTCGCTCGATATCCAAGTATTATAGATATAGGATATCAGCCCGTATCGCATCGCAATACGGGCTATCGGATACATATATGAACAGAACCGATGCAGGCCGACTAAAAGGATTTGTGAGTGAGTGAAATAGCAATAAGCTGGTATTCGTAGGATTCCAAACCTTAATGGATGGGAATTAAGGTTATTTGAATACTTTCTTGTGTATTTTGGCACATTTTTAGTAGTCCTTATTTTGTTGTAAATATGAAACATTTTCGGCTTGCAATTCTACTGTGATACAACCAAAGTACCATAACCAGATATCATATCATGTAATGATACGGTATAGTCGGTATACAGTTTCAGAACACATCGTTTCATAGGTTCAATATTACGAAATACAGACCGATACACCAATATATAGTTTCAGAATCCGATATCGAATATTGATATATAGTTTCGATTCGATATTGTGAAAATCTGATATTACCCACGCCTACTTTTTAACAATCAATACATTTGACAATCGATGCGGAGTTTTTGGTCAAAAATATGGAAACACCGCACATCTACACTCTGCTTTAGTGGAAAACCGCTCTTATTGGTAGGTATTTTATGACAGAAGATGCGGTAAGTACATATAGTCTTGCTTGAAAAGGAAGCAGTTCATTGATAAATAGAAATACTCGAAGCACCTACTAATTTCATTACTATATTGGGAATTCGTAACCTATATTCCTTGACAGAGAGGTAAAAAAAACGGTAATTTTAAAAACTAAAAGACCCGAGTGCGTTTCTGTATGATTGGAAATCAAAAAACCCTTAAACAAGAAAGAGGTCATACCCGGGTTAAATTGGTACCCATATTAAAAATAGAGCCCCTAGAGCAAGGCGCTGAGAGTTCCAGGCCGCGCACTCCACCAATGTGTGTTTCGCAGTATCTTCAGAGCCACTTTGCAATAATGGATGACACACTAAGGTCACCTCTCTTCTTGCAACTTTATACAGATATCGACCAAAACACCCATAGCTGAAAAGTTTGACAAAGTTTTGCGATCACTGAGGTTTCGGGTATTCGATCCCCGGTCGAAGCAATAAAGAAATTCATATTTTATTTTAGTAGGTTTGGGTATTGTTTTGGGGTCTGGGTGTTGTGAATTGTGAGACCATCGTTGTTTCAGATTTTCATAACAAATGCTTAAGCTGGTCGAGCGCCTCAAGCTGAGTCACACCCCATTGTGAATGGCACCAGAATCGAACCTAGATGGGGCTGGAGGTTCAGCGCCCATTTTGAGCGATTACACAAAAAAAAAACAATTACATTCCTTGTAGGGGGTGATCCTCCTGTTCTAATAGTACCTACAACTTTTATTATGGAATCAACTCCCCAAATTTCCAAAAAAAATATCAGTTGATCACTACTTTAGGGGCTTTGTAGATACACTACCTGTACTTCGATGTTGAACCCATAATAAAAATTGTTGCGTTTGATGAGTACAAGCTCCTTCGAACACAAAATCAGCAAAAAATACACATTGTTATTCTAGATCACTGATCAGCTGTTACAGTCTTTATGCGAAAAACTTTTTTTTTTTTTAATTTTGATGTTGGTCCCATAGTAACAGTTGTTGTTATAAGCAGCAAAATAATCCCCCTTAAAGGAATAGAGTTGATAAAGTCAGACCTAGGAGACGTAAAGTTGGTTTAAAAACAAGTCAATCTTAAGGCTTAAACCCAGTTTTTTCGTTTAAAACGTTTTAAACCAAATAACATCGGTAAATGATTGTAAACTATGTTTTTTAATAGGAGCTCAGTACAAATTATGTCAGCGGTTTTCCATTGGTACCATGAAGAACCCAACTGTGTTTTATCAGGTCGGTCAAATTATATTTTCTACCATTTATCAATCAATAAAATAAACCAATATATTGCTGAACTTACATGATTATTTTCTGTGCTAATTATTGTGTAGATATTTGATAAAAAAGTGTTTATTTAATACGATACTGACGCGGATACGATATGATGCTACCAAAAGGCTTCTACATTGGGCCCGGGTGTGCCCAAAGCGGCAACAATTAAAACATTGAATGGTGGGAAAAATATATTGTTCAACAGGCAGTGAAGAGAAAAATGAGAATACGCTATTTGGTAAGGATTGGCCATCAAAAGTTAAAACCACTATTTGTGTGGGTTGCCATGTCACCTTCAAAATTAGAAGTTTTTCTGCTAAGACGTCTGGAGCGAATGATGGGCCCAAAACTTCAGGCACTCTCAGGTTTTCTATGATATCCTCATGGGACCATTCAGTAGGTACTCCCTTGACAATACCCATTTATGAAATGTTGAATGATGGCCAGAATCAGACTCAGCATATTTACTGCGAAATACAGATGGATTTGTTTGTGTATTGTTTTGTGTTGTAGCCTTATTTGAAATTTGCTTCAATAAATTTTCTGGGATGTGCATTTTGGGAGTTGGTGGTTTACTTTTCAGTTTGTTAGAAGCCAAGTGCTGTTTCTTCTTTGTTTTATTTCTCCTATCTGACACAAGCTTAAATGTTTTATATTCCGCTTGCTGGGTAGAAATGAAGCTATCTGCTTCTAGCAAGGTGAGTAGGGAATTAGAGTGGCTGGAGGAGGGTCAGGATCAGGGGCCGGCTCCGTCTCCATGCTGATGCTGCTTACTGCTATGTACAAATTGTTCAAAAACTTACCGAAATATTTGTATATACAATATTTGACACTAAATACACAAATTAATTACAGAAATATACAATGAAAATGATATTATTTCTATTATAAATAATAGAAAGTTTTAATAGGTCGTCCGCCCTTTTCAACTTCCCGCCAAAAAAACGACAGACGTCTTTAAACGGCGATGTATTATTCTTTTTTTTTCATAATCATAGTGTTGTCATATTTTTACTCGTCACGGAGGTACAAATTTATCGATTTATCGGTTAGTATTGAACAAAAAA
This sequence comes from Pyrausta nigrata, assembly GCA_949316185.1. NCBI lineage: Eukaryota > Metazoa > Arthropoda > Insecta > Lepidoptera > Crambidae > Pyrausta > Pyrausta nigrata. Next base: position 13,286,859 of record OX438944.1, on the reverse strand, counting down.
ACATTTTGAGTGTGCAATTCCGAGTTTGAAGACATAATTTTATTTGTGGTTCATAGAACGTAATTCTGACATGATCATGAAATAAATAGCCACTAAAACGTAAAATATTTTGTTACGATAATTAATGTTTTGAATCGATCATAGGTAGATTTGATGTCAGAATCGATTATTTTACGTACCGATTCATAAACCGACCAACCCTTTATGTCAACTGTGAAATTAAACCTGTAGAAGGGTGTTTCTTGGTAGGCCGGTAACGATGACGACGTCGAGGTACGACAAGCGAAGATTTGTAATAAAACACGAACTTGGCGATTGGTGTGTTTTATTTAATGTATAAGTATACACTTTAATGTACGCGGGTTAACTCATGAACAACCGGACAATAGGCACAATAGAGACACCCAAAGGTCGCAAGAATTGAGAGCCAGAGGGAGTGCTGCTACTGAGCGCTAGAGCTAGTGTGGACAGAGTTTTCTTACAAATTGTGTCCAGTGTTCTTATTCTAAAATGCAAACGAAATGTCATCGCGAGTCAAATGGATACAGTGCCATCTAGTGAGGCGTAGTGGTAACATTGCCGGTCTTCTTATATTATGTGGCAAACAAAATGCTACCGCGAGTCAAATGGGTACAGCGCCATCTAGTAAGGAGTAGCTGTAGCCTTGTTTGTTTTGATTATAATGATTCATTGTGTATTACAGTCTCCCCCATCAGGTTCCGAAGTCGTCCCGACGAGGAAGTTGGTGAGGTTTTAATGTTTCTTAGGGCGTCCTCGGACGTCGTAGTAGGCGTCACATGACGCTAGAGTGCTGCGTCGACTCGAACCGATTGACAACAGGAGCTGCTGGAATTGCTCGTTGCTGATATTTACGGCCATCATACCTTGAGTCTTCCTTGTCTTACTGTTTTTGTCGTCACCGTAGTCTTCCGACCAAACCTCGTCACGATGAAGTTGGGTTGCAGATCTTTGCTTGAACGAGAAGCCACTTTGCTAATTGCTGGTGAAGTTTCGTAGAGCAAAGGCCACTAAGTTGGAGCGCCAGTTGTAGAAGGGTGTTTCTCACTACAAAACCAATGCACGCTACTGCTCATGAACAACCGGACAATAGGCACAATAGAGACACCCAAAGGTCGCAAGGATTGAGAGCCAGAGGGAGTGCTGCTACTGCGCGCTAGAGCTAGTGTGGACAGAGTTTTCTTACAAATTGTGTCCAGTGTTCTTATTCTAAAATGCAAACGAAATGTCATCGCGAGTCAAATGGATACAGTGCCATCTAGTGAGGCGTAGTGGTAACATTGCCGGTCTTCTTATATTATGTGGCAAAGGAAATGCTACCGCGAGTCAAATGGGTACAGCGCCATCTAGTAAGGAGTAGCTGTAGCCTTGTTTGTTTTGATTATAATGATTCATTGTGTGTTACAAACCTAGATATTAAATTATTTAGACTATAGTTAAGTGCTAAGAATCTATCTGAAGTCACAAATAAAGCAAATTTATCCTATATCATCATATATCTAAGGCCCACTTGCGCACGTCCCGACTAATCTGGATTTGTTCAAGTCCTATTTTCTGAGTTGACCTTCCGGATTAGCTAATCCAGGCTTGAGCAAGTTAGCTTTCAACTCAGATAATAGGCCTTGAAAAAGTCGAATAGCGTATCCGGACGTGCGCAAGTGAAGACGATTATTATAATAGTGCATGTCTACCAAAATAATATATCAAGACATCAACAAGAGATCAATCCAATTAAGTACGTTTATACTTAGACCAAAAGGTACCTTTGTGTATTTATAATAACAAACTTGTTTATATTCCATGTGTGAATTTAAAACTACAATAACCAAAACTAAGATATACAGGTAGTCCCAAAAAGAGGGTGTCAGACTGTCACTGAAGATAGCCAAAGACCTTTCAAATAACATGACTCTTAAAGTCAGCCTATTAGATCCCACTGCTGGGCAAAAGCCTCACCTCAACTATGAGGAGGAACGAGCCATACTCCACTACGCGGGCTCAGTGCGGATTGGTGGAGGGGTGTCTGTAAGGCAAGTGACAAACCTTATATCAGATGTTATCAAGCCGCCCTAGGGCCTCTGACTAGGCTTAACGACTAATACCAACAGATATTAGCCGGGACCAACTGCTTAACGTGCCTTCCGAAGCACGGAGATGCTTATCATGGTCGTCACTTTAATGGTCGGAATGGTCACCCATCCAATCACGACTGTGGGTTGCTTAACTTTTGGTATCACTACCAAAGTGCTGCCGCCACTGCGCCACAAGCACCTCAATGACTCTAATAAAAGAATGATGCCACTTTTTTATATTTTTCTTGTATGAAGAAAACAATAAATAGGCATTATCTCCCAAACCATGACACTTTTATAAGAGTCAGGTCTATGGCTAAACTATCTGCAATGTCAGTCTGGCGTGCCATTTATTGGAAAAAAAAGTATCCATACTAGTATTATAAACGCGAAAGTGGTCTGTCTGTAACCTCTTGACGCTTTAACCATTGAACCTATTGAGATGAAATTTGGTATGGAGACAGTTCGAGACCCTGGAAAGGACATAGGCAACATTTTGTCGCGATATAAAAACATTAAGGGGTTGAAATGGGGGATGAAAGTTTATATGAAAAATCCAACTCTTGCGGGCGAAGTCGCGGGGAACCACTAGTCATTATATAAAAATGTGTATATAATGGGGCGTTATCTGAAGCTAGCTCCAGTGTTAGTTTGGTACGCTCTTATTGGGACATCATGTAAGTATGTTTAACCACCTGAAGACCACATAAAGAAAGTCAATATTATTTTTATGAAACGTGCACATGGATTAGTAATAACAGTTAACATAAAAATGCCTTTAAAATGCGTAGGTAATTCCGAAGTAATTATACCTGTCACGAAAATAGGTTGTTGTTGATATGTTTAAGTTAAATATATTATTTGAAAATACTAATCGTAATTTATTAACTAAATAGGTGATTTTTTGGACAAAACATCCTAATTTATCATATTTCTATGTCTTCTTAAAAAAACAAATGTACTTCTTTACAAACTTAGGTTTATTTATCTCTCGGACGGAACGAGGAACCTCGGTGATCCTTTAACGGAACCCCAGGGACCACCATTTGGGTATCACTCAGTTACAGTAAGTATTAGGTACGGTCGGACCAAGAAAGTGGTTCATCACCCAAGGTTCAAAATCTTTCGAATGTCATAGAACAACAGGGTTGATTTTCCCATGCAAAAATATTCTTACAGCTACTAATTATAATACGACATTTGCGTGCATCTATTTCATTAAGTCTATTAGTGAGTTTAACTTTATCGCTATTTTACTTACCTACATATGACATTTTGTCTAAACTGGTAGACCACTTTCTTGGCCGATCGTACCTACCTGAGTTAACATAAGTACCTACTAAGAATTAACAGTGATCAGGATCACAAATTTTAAAACAGCTGGTAAAACAAAATTGTCAGATTGTTTGACACAGTTCCCATACAAAATACTGTTTCAAACAACAATAGGTACCTACCTAATATCGGCAGTTCAAAAATTAGACATTGTATTGGCGAGCTCGACCCGAAATGTGCATAACCGCGTTACCTACCTAAAAATTTGCGGTTGATCACTTATCTTTTGCGGGTCGTACGACCTTATTTATTAATTTGTATTTGTCTGAATATGCTTATTCCGTATCATCAGTCTCGTAGTGTGATTACATAATTGTTGACTCTATATATTGACTAGCAGTCACACAACAATTGCAGTCTTTTGCAACACGTAAACTGTCCAGCAGTGTACCAAGTGATAAAGTGCAGGTAGGCATTTAATATAGCTCCGAAGCAAAAAGTACCTACACCTTTTCAAAGTTTTTCTTATTTTGATTTGCATTTGCGTCAAATTTTTTTTCTGGCAAGTTTCAGTGAAGTTAAGTGCATCTTATTATCAGGGCCGGATTTTGGAAACGGCTGGCGGGGTAATTGTGGGCTTCACAAAAGAGGAGCCCCCACAATATCTGGAGATAAAAAATAATACCTACATCGACGGGTCTGTGGGTCTCTCCCCTTAGCTTCTTCTAGAATAGGCAAAGTGGTGTATTGAAAGCTCCCAAATGACATTATTTAATATTTTATTTTAGGAAAGCAAACAGGTTTTAAACAGTGCAATATAGGTTATGAAATAATTAACTTTTAGCCTAAGTTTTTAGAGATATATGTAGCTAAAAGAAAAGAAAAATATTATTCATGTAGAGTGAAGGCTATGGAAAAAAATCAATAATTTACTTATAATTTTTACCGCTGTTGATCTCGACGTTCTCATTGGACTTGGAATCAATACGCTTGAAGATACAATTTTGCTATACTAATTTCACATAACAACAATGAACACCGACATCATTTCTGACATCTTCAACTAGTAATCGTCATATTTAAAAGAACAAAAAAAAAATTTACTATTTTTTTACAAAACTTGACGAATTTTAGACAATTTATTAAAAAAATAGCACCTTCTTTAATAAAATTACTATGACGATAACTGAAAACCGCATTAAAATCCGTTTTTGAGATCATCACAAATATACAGACAGACGCAGCGGGGGACTTTATTTTATTATAGCATAATTTAAAATACATATTTTCCGAACTTATAATCGTAATAAAAAATACCTACACGTTGTAAGTTAGTAGCTATGGTATAAGTAGGTAGGTAATTCAAAATTGTGTTTTAAAGTGAGTGAGTGCGTTTGCATTGAAGAAGCAATAGCATCTTCTAAAAAACCTAAATATATACTTAGGTATCTATCAATTAGTAAAAATTCTAAAATAATTGTAAAAACCAATCATTCAATTTGTAAAACTTTTAAACCCACAATTAAAAGTTTAAATGCTCATTTAGTTCTCCCAGAGATCCAGTTGGATCTCCGTATTATAATAAGATACAAGTTCAGTCGCCTGAATGTGCCGGTTTCCTCACGATATTTTCCCTCGCCGTAAAAGCATCGGCTAGTAAAACAACTAGTACTTATGTACATAATCAGAAAAAGTCATTGGTACAGTCGTACATGGCGGCACGTGGTATCGAGCCCGGTACCTTCCGCATGAGAAGCAACTAGAAATAACATTCGTGTGCAAGAATTAGTAAAAGCTCTGTTACATTGGGGTCTTGAAGATAAGACAACCAGGGGCCGTAATAAAAAAATACAGAAGCTTCAGTACCTTTGTTTACTGGGACACACCTTAGGTAAGTACCTAAGTGTAATGTTATGATTAATTCACAAGATTTTTACTTTGTGTTCATTTAAAACACGGTTCTAACTATTTAACCGGCTGCTATGAAAAGGAATTAAATGCGTGTATATTTTTTCCAAATTTATTTATTTTATTTTATTTTTATTCAGTTATATATCTTAACACTAAGTTACATGTGTTTTGAACGATATGAACATAAGTTTTACAGCTTTACCGCATACCGGCGCCGTTGTATCTACTTAACAATAATTAAAGGGAAAGGGCAAGATTAAATCAATCCATTGAATAAAATAAATAAAATATTTCATTTCAAATATATTAGGAAGACCAGGACCGCAGTTTTGCAAAAATGGTTGCCGCTCACATAGCCAAGTCAACATCCACAGTAAAATCTGCATAGCCCTTTAAAATTGTTCAAAATAATTATAATCCTACTTGCTTGTACTGATATATAACGCAATGATGGTACTATTGTTCTGTCGACTCAGCTACTTAACAAAAACTTCAATGCCTTTGTTTTTTTAACAAGGATATTATTTTGTCACGTAGTTAATACCCTAATGCTTTTTTCATGACTAAATGGAAGATAATTTAAAACGACAGTGAAGCCATGAGCGCAGGAGTAGAAACCTAGGTAGGCTTACGTTGTGACAAGAATAATATTTCTAATTACACCACGAGTAATGAAATTGAATGCCTTTTATGTCACTACATTAAGCTAACATAATTGACAAAATTATGAGTTCGTGTTTAATATCCGCACAATCCTTACGAAATATCTAGGTAAGTACTTAGTTATTATTGTGTTACAAATATAACTACTTCAAATTTTAGGTATTTACATAAATGTCGCCATCTCTATCAAATGAACGAGACCACATAAAGAAAAAAGAACTAACACTGCCTTTGGATTTTGGGTATTAAATTTTCGTTAAATATTTTTAGGGTTCCGTACCCAAAGGGTAAAGCGGGACCCTATTACTGTCTGTCTATCTCTCTGTCACCAGGCTGTGCTTCGCGAATCGTGATAAGTAGACAGTTGAAAATTTCACAGATTAAGCATTTATTTTGCCGCTAAACAACAAATACTAAAAACAGAATAAAATAAATATTTAAGTTCCCACACAACAAAAGTGCTTTTTTGGCATTTTTAAAACTAAAAAAGGTGATAATGTTAATGGTTCTAATGCTGTATAAATACTCATGATACGGAATCTTTCGTGCTCGAGTCCAACTCGCACTTGTCCGTTTTTTCTGTAATGTAACCACAAATAAGTGGTATTCAGTTGTTTACTTTTCCTTATGCTGTAAGACGTTCCTTTTTGCCAATTTTTACGCTTTTAAGTATATGGGAAATACCCTATAGGTTTTGATTCTCTTGCGAAATGTTCACCTACGGAACCCCTAAAAATAACAAAAAAAGAAACCCATGAATGTGTAGGTTCCTACATCTACATCTAATTCGAGCATCAATTCAAGACCTAGTACAGAGCCGCTGTACACACTAGCTGAAAATTTGCCAGTGAATAAGCTGCAGAAAATCTGCTCAAAATTGAGTAGTATTGATCACAGCACAGCTCAGATTTTTGTGAAACAAAAAACTAATGCATTGCATACTTTATGCTGCTCAAGTTCAGGTATATTTTGAAATAGCTCATCTAATTGATACTTATGTTACGCTTGTGAACCGAAACGATATTTCTTTTTTCTGATAGTTATAAATTGCGTATCCATTTCTTTTATTATAAATGCCTTTTCTTTTGTCGAATATGATAAAATATACTATCATATCACTCACCGAATGATGTATAAATTAGATATAAATAATATAAATTGAAAAATATTGTAGTTATTAGGAATACTCATATGCAGTTTATTTCATAGGAATTCATAACTTCAGAATAAAAGTTTCTTATTATGGCTTTATTTGAACTTGATTGATTAGTTTGGTTTTTTTTCTGTCGAAAACAGAAATTCTAAAATGTCTTTTCTTTCTTATAATACAACAAGCAGTTCCCCACAACTTCGCCTGCGCCAAAAGTCGGATTTTCCATATAAACTTTCACCCCCTAATGATTTTATATCGCGTCAAAAGTAGCCTATATCCTTCCCAAGGTTTCAAACTATCTCTGTACCAAATATTATTTGAATCGGTCCAGTAGTTTCGAAGCCTATTCATTACAAACAAACAATTAAATCTTTCCTCTTTATAATATGATAGTGTAAATGTAGATGATTAATATGCAAACCAAACCTTTGGAATAAGTACTATTTGTTACTTTATTTTTTAATTGTGCCAAATATAGATGCGACCTTTAATAACGTATCGTGACTTTCAGCTGACTTTTCAACTCGTGTGGCAAAACAAAATGTCTATTGAGTCACGAATTACCTCGTGATCGGGATGGATTGTGCGAGCGTATTGTGCGAATCACGCCACTCCGCCACAGACGGTCGAAAGTTCATACACGGTCCATACACACGTCATACAACGGACACACGAGTGAATTTGAGAAATTAGAACTAGATCGATGCTATCGGCGTAATAGGGGTGAGACTTTCTTATTTTTTATATAATTAACGCGACTTATATAAACCAATATTATTTAAAATTTAAAAAAAATAAGAAAATAATTACTTAAGTATACTTCAATAATATATAGACCCTGACTACGAATAGTATTTTTTACTACTTATCAAGTATGCCTTAATACTTTTGCTAGTCACTATTTGTTAAATTAAAAATTTTAATAAAACCTACCTCTCAATAGAAGCATTGCTTGTACCTATCTTTTGAAAAATATTTAAGACGTTTTCTCTCAAATATTTCATCATATTATTATTGTAATAATAATATTATGTCGTTAAAATGAGTCTTCGAACAGTGCAGTGTATTACTTTAATATTATCATCTCTTTCTTACGAATAGTAATAAGAAGATTGTTAGCATTGTCTCAGATATAGCGCTCTTTAGAAATATTCGATATAAGTAAGTAATTCAGAGAGTTTGTTAATTAAATATATTTTTTTTGAGACGCATCACCGCGGAGGCTTTAGATTTCATACACTTTAATTTGAATATACAAGGAACTGCGGTAAAATGTAATATCACTGTATGGTAAAACCGAGATAGATGTCACACTTTTTTAAAATATGTTATATCTCCCTGTAAAGTATTTTATTCTTTTATTTGGAAAACTGGCAAGTACTTTAATATTTTATCTAAGAATGTATGAAAAGAAAAAATAATATGTTTGACATTTCCAGAGTATTACCGATTGTTGCAGACCTCTAAATTTTGAGACATCTATCCCATATAGGGGATAGTTGCCAAGTCCACATAAATAACGTTAAGGATAGACGACCCGCCGAGAAATAGACCATCTATCCCCAAAAAACTTTGATTTGCTATGTATTTGCGAAACTAGAGTAATTACAAACCTACCTTCTTCGAAAAGTAAGATAATAAATATTAGAAATTGCACTTGACAAAATAACCACCAGATGCGAGAAGTTAAGTGCAATATCTTTAATTGCAAAGTGAATCCATATCACCTAAACACAATCATTTATTATCCCTAGAAATTACTTTTTTAGAATATTGATCAACGTTATTCCTATAAGCTATACCTACCTACTTTATGGCTTCCTAGTATTAAGAAGTTTTTATTCATTCATATTACTTGTCTATTCATAATTAACTACCTAATATTGACTTACCTAAAGTTATACTTTTATTGCGTACAGTGTACCATTTGAATGTCTTACCTATCACACCTATTTTCAAAATTCGCTGAATTTTTCCAATGATTTAGGCGTTAATAAATCTATTTTTAGTGCTGGTTGAGTCATCCGCGTATCGGATATTTCGCTAATTGCTTCAAAAATGGCTCTTAGGACTTTCTGAAATCAATGATCATTATTTGGTCTGTCCCACAAAGTACAATCGAGACTAAATTATACTATAGTTCTTGTTTTCTATTCGAGATAATAATTTAGCTATGTAATACGATGCACAGAATATTCATTACAACCGAGATTCGGTCTATACTCATCAACGAAGATTCTTGAAAATTTTCTAGTTTTTATATTTTTCCTCGAAATAAAATCTTCATGATGTCTTCCTATGCATCATCATCTTCATAATGCATATACCTATTCTATTGTTGAAGTTGAAGTAATTTCCATTAATACTTCATTATGTGTTCGGTTGATGCCATGAATAATTGAAGCCTTAATCCTTAATTGTATGTGCTAGTTATAATCTTCAACTTACCCAAAGTCAGTAAACGCGTAGTAGTTCAAGTATTTCTCGCTGTCTACTTAAAAACGCCCTTTCTAAAAAAAAAAAAAATTGTTTCAACAAACACACCAATTACCTAGCCCCAAACTAAGCGTGAGCTTGTGCTATGGTGACTAGGATAACGGATAGACATACTTATATACATTTATAAACATCCATGACTTAGGTACAAATGCTCGTGCTCATCACACAAACATTTGCCCTTTGCGGGATTCGAACCCGCAACCGCCTGGTTTAGAAGTCCGTGGCGCGAACCACTACACCAAGACGGTCGTCAAAACGGTTTCTGTTTCTGTGATAAAGTATTTCCTATACCCAAAATTTGCCTGGAAGAGATCGCTCTTAGCGATAAGACCGCCTCATTGGTACATCTTTCTGTGTAAATTGTATTGTCGTTACTTTTATAGCGTGTAATAAAAAGATATATATGTAAAAATTAGGTTTAAGTATGCTCTGTCAACCCATTTGATTCAAATCCGCCCCAAAACTTTATGAAATATGAGTACCTACAGTTCACGCAGTAAAAAGTTTTAGGCATTATATTTTAAGTACTTTTTAGTTTTATGACAAAGAGTCGAACAAAAAAGTTATATTTACTCACAATTGCCAAATAATATAAATGTATTACACCTTCGTTAGCTTTTCTAAATTACATATTATTTCTCCAATGATCAATGCATTGTGTGTTGAGGTTTCGGATGTTTCATCTAAAACAAACGGCTCGGCTCGGCTAAAACAAACAGAAGGGTTGTAATTTTTGCACACATGATAGTAAAACTAATCATATTCAGCAATATCATACTACTTAGGGCAGGGTGCGTACTTATATCTCTTCACAGCAACTATCCATTCATTTTTGTTTGGATTTCTATTTTGATGTTGGAAGCGAATAAAACCTGCACAGACTGCTTTTCCTATTCTTTCTACACTTTATGACAGAAAACGTACTGTGAAATTTTAAAGTTAGAAAAAAATATTGTAACATTTGTATGGAGTTCTATGAAAATATATGTATCTATGAATACATGACAATACGGAGGTAATGAACATTTCTGCCACATCGCGCGATAAATTTCCCGGTCCCTACCACTCACCTTCTCTAATGTTGTATAGATAATGGTACGGAACCCTTCGGGCGCGAGTCGGACTCGCACATGGTAGGTTTTATGATAAGAATTAGATTGTGATAGTTTCAAACCTATATTACCAGAAACTTCAGGACATCATTTTTATGGAAGTGAATCTCAAAACGCGATTAGATGAATTTAGTTCGATAAAGTTTGAAGTTTAGTCTAACTTTGTCCTCATTAAAACACAATTTTACGGATTACTTCGCAGGGAGACAGTGACCACGAACCTGTGACCACGGACGCTGTAATGTGTTCGAAACGTCAGGTTTTAAATAAAATGTAAACAAATCGCGAAGTAATCCGTAAAATTGTGTTTTAATGCATTAAAACTCATGAGTTCAACAAACGCGTAAACGTAAGAAACAAATATGTAACTTTGTCCTCTTTGCATGCTTAATAATATGTTTGCTGGTGCTAAAATTTCAAAGGATAGATTTTTGTTGTTTCTATATTTATGAAATTGCCAAAAAACATTTTTCATGCGCGAAATCTGCGCAGCAACGTCGCAATGCGACAATTGGGCCTTAAAAAAAAGTATTTTTTTCATAAATAGTAGGAATCGTGTTGCCATGCCATTTTCATAAATCGACGTGTGATTCCTAAGGACGATTTGATGTATCGATTGTTAGGGTTTTCAATAAATTTAATGAATTATGACAATCAATGATCAGCCGTCATTAAGATATCAAAGATTTAACAAAAGAATGTAACAGTGAAATTGGTTTCCTCCCTACAAAAAGTCCGCGATGGCATATGACAAAGAGTTTATTACAGTGTATATTTGCCAAATTATTTACGAAAACAGTTTTGTGACAAAATCCGTTTCATTCTAAGTCAAACTGGATTCAAGCAGGCCAAGCGATATTTAACCGTGTTGCTGCTGCAATAGACTACATCAACAAATGGGGGGTCCGCTCCCCGCGCGGGAGCAAATTTCAAAATCAATTATAGAAAGGCGGAAAAACAATGCCAATCCACAATAAGACAATAGTAGATTGTTATACAAGGGACGAAAGTGACCATTCCACTCGAGAAGTTTCTGGCGCTCGAACGTAGTGAGAGCGCCAATAGCTCGAGAGTGGAATCGGTGCTTTCAACCGAGTTAAACATACTATTTTTCATTTCGACTGTGAGGAAAGAAATAGTGCATTTCTTTTTTATGTGGTGCAATCGAAGGTGCTTTTCATTTCATACCCGCGAAGCGCTCGACAGGTAAATTTTGTCCTTTCACTTGGTCCGCGAGCGGCGTTAAAGTGGTTAGCGTTGCCAATAGTATCGATAAAATATCGAAGACTATCGATAGTTGAGTCAAAAACAATAATATCGATTAAATATCGATAGTTTCGAACTGAAAATAAAACTTCAGTAATTAAATAGAGTAAAATAAATAAAAAGTATTTCTCCAATAATTAGTTTATTTATGTTTTTTTGCTGACTGTACCTTCTTTCATTAACAGCTAATAACTACATGTAAACAAACTCCTTTGCACAATAGTATATTGTAGCATCATTTTAAAAATTGCTTAAGCGATAGCAAGGGTTATTTCAAGTTCAGTTAATTATATAAAATTGATAAGAACAACAAAGCCGACTTAATGAGATAAAGACAACTCTTTGTTATTAGATTAAGTAAGAATAGCAATTACATACTTGTGTAATAAATATATTAATTAATTAATTGTTTCAACAAACACCAATTACCCAGCCCCAAACACAGCGTGAGCTTGTGCTATGGTGGCTAGGATAACGGATAGACATACTTACATAGGTACATTTACTAGTGGTTCCCCGCGACTTCGCCCGCAAGAGTTGAAATTTCCATATAATATTTAATTCCCCATTTCCCCCCCTTAATGTTTTTATATCGCGACAAAATGTAGCCTATGTCCTTTCCAGGGTCTCGTACTGTCTCCATACCAAATTTCATCTCAATCGGTTCTGTGGTTTAAGCGTCAAGAAGTAACAGACAGACAGACAGACACACTTTCGCGCATTTATAATATTAAGTATGGATAAACATCCATGACTTAGATACAAATGCTCGTGCTCATCACACAAACATTTGTCTCTCGCGGAATTTGAACCCGCAACCGACTGGTTTAGTAGTCCGGAGCGAAAACCACTACACCAAGACGGTCGTCATATACCTAACCCACTTACTATTAGATACAAACTGAATAAGTACAATTTAACAGAATAGGTTCATACATTATAAAGAGGTTTGTTCGCAATTTCTAGTAAATTACGGCAATTTGATACAATGAACGATAAACACAAAATTGTAATAGGAAAACTGTGTTTACTTGTGAAATATACTTACCTTACATAAAACATTTAAGAAGAGAAAATTGCCGAATACTACAGCACTATTATACTGGTTACTTATTTGGTAATTTCCATTGCATTATAGTTATGCAATTTGAGAGCAAATTAATATAATACTGTTGCATATAATAGTTTTATCTTTCTCATTTTTTTATCTTAAACAACATTAAGTAAATAGGTACATAGCTAACAGTTCTGCTTCTCTTAGGTAGGTAAAGATTTCGTTTTGTGTTTAAAACCACAAAGCTATGTGGGTTTTTGGAGGGCTGGAATTACCCGGCTTGAAGGTTAAAGACATAATTATCAACTTTATAATAACACTACTAGGTATAAGTGCGACAAGTTCTTGGCGCGACCTTCCTGCGGTCGCCAGAGGTGCGGGGGGCGAGGCACGCTAGACTTCAGCTGGATGTTGCGCGGTAGAGGACTCCCTTTGACAATCGCGTGTGATTGGCGCTTCCTCGTCTCCCGCACCACGGTATATAAATGTACAGTACTTTATATTCATACTAGAGTGCCCGAATCGACACACGTCCAAATACACGTAATTTACACGGCCGTTGGTCAGACTTGGGCAAACAAACCCACGAAGTGCCACTACGTGCGCCGCGAGCCTGTTCGCTGTCAAAGACAGACTTTCAAAATGCAGATAGATGTCATTGAACAAACAAAGTAGGTTTTACTAAGACTCCACTGTCCGTCTGTCTGTCACCAGGCTGTATTTTATGACCCGCAATAGTTAGACAGTTTTCACATTACATAATATTTTAACTATGAAAACAGCTTATATTACGTAGGATATAGAGGTGGTCTTAAGGTCAAAGTGGGGTAGTCTGACATTCTGTGCTGTTAATAGACTTATAATTATACTAGCTGTTGCCCGCGACTTCGTCCGCGTAAACTACTATTTCTGTATCCTACAGGAACTGTATTTATTTCCGGGATAAAAAGTAGCCTATATGTTATTTCAGACTATAATCTATCTCTGTGCTAAATTTCATCCATATCCGTCCAGTAATTTTTGCGTGAAGAAGTAACAAACATACACCCTCACACACTCACAAACTTTCGCATTTATAATATTAGTGGGATTGATATGATAAATATATGACTTTAATAAAAATATGACTCATTCCTATACCTTAAACAATACACATATGTAGAATAAAAATCTAGAGATTTTTACTTATTATGTACCAACCCTATCGCTCCGCCCATCCGTAGGTTCTAATTTCAACAAGTAAACATAATCATTGAAAAAACAAAACACCCGACTGCAAAAATGTTATATTTTTAAAATGGACTTTTTACTGGCTTTCATTTGATACCCATATTGCTATGGTAAGGAAAAAATCCATCTCCCCTCCCCCCTTTATTTCCATTTACAGGCACCATTTTTTAAATTTATATAGCCTATGTCACTCTCACAATTTTGACAAATTCAACGCCACCTCATATGTCAAAAACTGTCGGGCCATTTGGGCTGTAGGGCGTGCTCAACAATTATATATACAGACATACATACTCTCGAAAAACATAACCCTCCTTCCGCAGTCGGGTAAAAATACGGCCAAGACTGTAAGAAGAAAACAAATCTGTCTATTGTGCCCGCACGTCTTGCAGGTGCGAAGAGAGTCGCTCACTAACTTGTCAGACATAGCGACGCGCTCCGGCTTAGCATTACCTATGCTGAACTATATATGTCATAAAGGACTTTTTGTACACCTATAAAAAAGAAACAATCCCACATTGTTTAGTTAGTATATTTCAAACTGATTTAGAAGCGTTTTCCATGCAAGTTACATACGGTTTGAATTTTTCCAAAAATGAGTCTTTTGGCGCGGGCGAAGTCGCGGAAAACTGTTGTGGTATAAAAATCACTGTCTGTGAACGTAAGTTGGTGCAACTGACCTTAAGACCCGAGTTTTTAAACAGGCGGTAAACATTAATTGACGGTTATTTGACAGAATTCCCATCCATACTAATGTATAAATGCGAAAGTGTATCTGTCTGTCTGTCTGTTACCTCTTGACGCTTAAACCACTGAACCGATTGAAATGAAATTTGGTATGAAGATAGTTCGAGACCCTGGAAAGGACATAGGCTACATTTTGTCGCGATATAAAAACATTAAGGGGGTGAAATGGGGGATGAAAGTTTATATGGAAAATCCAACTCTTGCGGGCGAAGTCGCGGGGAACCACTAGTATAAAATATGTCAAGTAATTCTAAATCGGCTGATTAACACTTAAACGTGTGTTAGTGAAATACAGGCTTTAATGTCTTTGCCAAAACATATTTTCTTATTATCCTAATAAGTACCAGGCTAGTAGCTAAATACCTATTTCATATTTCATTTCGAAAGGACAATTTTGTATTCCGTAAAACTAGGTAGCTTACGTAAAATACGTGGGCAAATGAACACGAATATAATGATGTCCCTTGTCAACAAAAGAGCTGACAGTCTTTGTTGTATGTAAATGAACAAAATAAAAATAAGTTGTTGTGAATATGGAAAATTACAATGTTTTTCTGACTAGGAAGGTAACATCACACCTAATTTGTATATACTTAAACTGAATTTCATAGCGTGAAAGTTCTTGATTAGAGACTCGTCTTTAATGTATGTTCACGATGATGACACAAACTACTGAACGGATTTTCATGCGGTTTTCATTAATCAATAGAGTAATACCTGAGGAAGGTCTAAGTGTAAGTATAATTCGTTAACGTTTAGTTTATTGAGATTGTTAGAGATGTCGAAATAAATATGCTGTCTGGGAGCTTTCATATAATACGCTGCCTTATCCGTTTTGAGATACAATAAAATGGTGGGATCGTTTCTTTCAGTTTTCCAAAAAAGTCGTCAATTGCATTAAATGTCCTTAAGGATAGCTAACTAATCCGTTAGAACAAGATTTAGGTACCACACATCATCATCAAATTTAAGAGCTAGGCTCTTGTCGGTTAGGTTTTTTCAATTCCTCTCTGCTTTCCGCCCTTCTCTTAACCTCCTGATACGACCCGACATTTATCTTTTCTTTTATTTGCTGCATGTAGCTTTTTCTTGGTCTTCCTCGCTTCCTTTTTCCTTCTATTCTTCCTTCTATTATCGTTTTAATAAAATTGTCGTGTCGAATCAGGTGGCCTAACATTCGTCCCCTCCTACATTCTATTGTTTCCATCAATCTCCTTTTTTCCCTAACCATAGACAAAACTTCTTCATTTGTTTTCTTCTCCGTCCAACTTATACGCTCCATTCTCCTCCAGCACCACATCTCGAAGGCTTCCAGTCTCTCTCTGTCCCTCTTTGTCAATGTCCACGCTTCACATCCATAGAGTGCTATACTCCAAATGTACACTTTAACAAGTTTTTTGCGAACTTTGCTTGATATTCTGGCCTTGAGCAGGTGCTTTTTTGCATTATAAGCTTGTCTCGCCATCGCTATCCTTGCTTTTATATCTGGTGTACATCTGGAGTCACTAGTTATCAAGCTTACTAGATATTTGAAGGTTTTAACCTGTTCTATTTTTGTGTTATTTATTGAGATAGGGCTATATTTTTCCTTTTTAGAAGCAATTAGTGTTTTTGTTTTATTTATGTTAATTTTGAGACCAAATTCTTTAAAAATAGTGTCCATTTCTGTAACCAGTTCTTTCAACTCCAATCTGTACCACACATAGGTTCCACTTATTCGCGTCAAAAGTTTTTAGGATGTACGTTTTGCGGACATTGGATACTACTTTCATATTTCATAAAAGTTAAAAATAAAAAAATGGAAGTGTCTTTTTTTTATTCGAAATTGGTTTGCTCGACTCAAGACGAAGCCAGACGAGGCGTAGACAAGGTCGGCATGCAAAAGGAATACAATTTTAACCTGTTTTGCCAAATAAATTGTATTAGGTATTGTACTCATAACTACTTTAACTCATAGATACCTATAAGATCTGACGTAAATACTTTTGCAGCTATTTACTCACTAACTCACGCGCGCACTCACACACACACACTCACACACACACGCTCAATCAATAACTAAAACCTACAGATGAGCATGCCTGAATTATTAATAATAATGTCCTCCAAGCCGAATTTCGACAACGGCGGCCTATCTCAAAAGAGATTAGCCAACTGCGTGGGACATATTATAGTGCACAAGTGTGTGCGCAATTTACAGGTGCACTCTCCGTTCCTTCACTCTCATAATTCGGTGAGACGGCAGTCCGACATGACCGTAGAGAGATCAGGCGCAGGACCAACGGCTTATCGTGCTTTTCAAGGCACGGGGGTGTTAACATTATTATTATTATGCCTGAATTACTAAATATTCAAAAGGGAAGTATGTTCTTCACGACATAGGGTATTCTAGTGTAGCAGATAACGTATCATCTTGTACAATAATCTATTACGTGTATTTTGCTTAATGTACACTTCTAAATATGTTGTTGTACAATTATAAATTTTGTAATTTATAATTGTTTTCTACTTTGGAAATAAACTTCATTCTATTTCAATTGTAGGTACTCATGTATGTTTCCGTATTTAATTTAACGATAAGCAAGCAACACACTTGAAGTTTCGACCTGTTGACCCCAGGTTTGGATCATTAGCATTCTTTGTCCAAGGCATTGCGAAAAAATGCTTTTTGTTAAGCTGTGGCGCGTCACAAACAGAAACAACGATTATTTTGTCTAAGTATTATTAGGGTTTAAACAGGGTCACTTTTTTATTAGTTTTAATAATAAATTATATCAACAAACACACCAATTACCTAGCCCCAAACTAAGCGTGAGCTTGTGCTATGGTGACTAGGATAACGGATAGACATATTTATATACATTTATAAACATCCATGACTTAGGTACAAATGCTCGTGCTCATCACACAAACATTTGCCCCTTGCGGGATTCGAACCCGCAACCGCCTGGTTTAGAAGTCCGTGGCGCGAACCACTATACCAAGACGGTCGTCAGTTTTCAAACCCATAAGACCCGCGGGCGGGCTGATAACAATTATTTTTTTAATGTGTTTGGAAACATGATACGTGAAGGTTTAAAAATAAAACCTAGGAAATAATATAAAGAAACGACTTTCAGAAAATACAGTAAATAGAGAAATAGCGCGACCTTCGCGCGCCATAATGACTGTTTTAATGTATTGCACTTTTTGTAAGCAGATATTGTACGTGCTTATTTTTCCACGGACGAGTTTAATAAATTATCCACGCGTACAATAACTGCATTAGCTATGCTGCATGTGTATTGGGACAGGGCGGGCGGGCGCTGAATCTTTATTGTGCCTGAACTACCTAAGAATAATAAAACTCAACGCGGAAAGGCTGGTGTGGTTGGATGCCTGTGCCAGCATCGCTTAGCGGAAATTTAAAGCAAAATTAGTTTTTTTTTTCTTTTAATATTGGATTTCCGAAAAAGACCGCCTGATTCCATCAATGCAGAAAAAAATTATTTGTTATAGAATCTCTAAAGAAACACGTTCCTTAACCCTTAAATGCGCGATTTTATATTTCTTAATTAAACATTAATTAATCGAAATATTATCAATCAAATACTGCGAGGAAAATTTTTTTTTTTTTGTTGCTGTTTACTAGATAAAAAACGCAAAAAATCTAAATAATTGAATAAAAGGCCCTTTTAAATAAATATAAAAAGTTTATTTTTTGAAATAATTTTTTTTATCAAAAAAAATATGTTTAATAAAAAATTTGCTTTAATTTAAATTATTGTTATATATAAAGTAGGTGTATTTTTCTTATTTTTTTTTTCAAAAAAATGGTGCCATTTCTGGAAGTAAACAGGTTCTAGTAAAAACGTCCCTATGGATAACGAAAATTTTAAGAAAAATACTTATTTCATAATTTTTTTTACAAAATGACTTTTATTTAAAAGTTTAAAGTGTCTAGAAATACTTTAAAATAAATTATAATTTTATATACATACATAATTTAATAATAATATATAAAAGGTATGTTGCCAAAATGCAACACCACGCTTTTAAGGGTTAATAGCTATGACAGAGCATCCTCGAGAAACTCTATTTTTTGGCGGAAGTAGGTAATATGTTGAGAAAGTCAGTCTTCCATTCCATAAGTTTGATAAACCTTTTTTTTTCATAACACCCTGTATTTCATTGTTAGAAAACTCTCTCAGTGTGTGCTCCTACACTTGCGCCAAAGAAAGTTCCATAGATTACAGTAGTATATTGCCTACTTGTAACACAGTTTAGGCTTCCATGCGGCGTAGACGCGTGTTGTCTGAAATCTCCTAAACTTAGTCCTAATTGTTTTATTCTTGACATAACGACGTCAACAGACGTAAAAAAAGAAACAAGAAAAAAGTGTTGCGCAAATGTTTGAAACTTAATGGAGAACATAAACTTAATAGTAGTGAAACGGTCTTTGTAAGTAGTGTGCGCGCTCCGGATTACAAAATCAGCGGTTGCAGGTTTGAATCCCGCAAGGAGTAGTAGGTATTTGTATTATGTCTATGCTAAAAAGCAAATTTGCTACCACTTTATTTTTTCACTGCCCCATACTATTTAGTAAATCGGCTAGGTGCATTTGTATGGAAAGGTGATATTTTTTGGTCTGTTTTCGAGGTTCTTGTAATAGAGAAAAATGTCGCAGGGTAACTCATTTATCACCTCTTGAAGGCTCCGACATCGGTGATGGGACACACCTGTATTATCTGTGGGTTAGGGCTGGCTAAATGGTGTGATTTTTGAAACAATTTTTTTAAAGTTTTTTTTAATCACTTAAAACGTTTTATTTTTAGTTTGAGGCCAGGTTCTTTTGGTACCTATGATTATTGAAACAATCGAAAAAAATGACCAGTTATTTTCTTCTTTATAGAAAAATGCCGCCACAAGGTGCAGAAAGAGAGTCGTTCGTGTTGTACGAAACGGACGCCAAAGACGATCAAGATTTGACTACCCACATAGCGCCATCTGCCGAGAAGAGAGAATGGAAGATCGTCTGGAGAAACGTAGCCATATTCACATACCTCCACCTAGGGTTCATATACGGCGCGTTCCTGCTCCTCACAAGTGCTATGTGGACAACACGACTGTTTTGTAAGTTTTTTTTTTCTACCCAACTGATATGGCTTACCGATGTACCTGCGCAGAATATGAATTTTAAAGCGCGGGAAATACTGTTGGCGAATCAACACGCTTGCGCGTCTTTTTCCTGTTCCGCTATTGGTCATTAACTGCCGCCATGCTAGCGCTCGCGAGAATGAGATGGATCTAATACCTGTAGTGTAATATAGACCTAAAAGTAGTGCCGTCTCAGGTTTATTGTTAGCTTTTTCGTTCATCTTCGGAGCCCTACTTTCTTTTCTGCGTGAACGAAGATTCACGCCGTGCCTTATTTAGTGGGTACTACTGTGTTTGTTTACTTCTTCTTACTAGGCTTTACCTCTTGCTAGCTGTTGCAAGGCCTAAATCCTTCTTCGTAATCGTATACCTCATGACTGAGGGTCGTGATTATTATGTGGAATGAAACACAGACAACCACTTACTTGGCAATTTTTAATGGAGTGGTTTGCCATTTGCCTTCTCCATTTCACACACTAGCCAACTAATGTGCAGGTTTACTCACGATGTTTTCCTTCACCGTTGAACAACAATACTTTATAAAAGACTGTACTTACTTAAGTTTTTATACAAACTCGGTGGTACAGGCGGAAATTGAACTCACGACCTCACGAATGAGAAGTGAAGTTTTCTCCGCTCGGCTATCGCGCATAGTCCATTTATCGAGACAAAGCACCTACTCTGGATATAGATATCCGTATTATCAATTACCGAGCCCCAAACTAAGCGTGAGCTTCGTGAAATCCATGACTTAGGTACAATGCTCGTGCTCATCACACAAACATTTGCCCCTTGCTGGATTCGAACCCGCAACCGGCTAGTTTAGAAGTCCGGGGCGTGAACCATTACACCATGACGGTGTTGACTGTTATAGATCAATAACACTAATAGGAGCATCCGAAGCTAGTTGCGACATAAAGTCA
Source organism: Pyrausta nigrata (assembly GCA_949316185.1). Taxonomy (NCBI): domain Eukaryota; kingdom Metazoa; phylum Arthropoda; class Insecta; order Lepidoptera; family Crambidae; genus Pyrausta; species Pyrausta nigrata. Next base: position 13,265,800 of record OX438944.1, on the reverse strand, counting down.
GTCAAGACAATCCTTAAAATCAAATCGAATTTTAATTGCAATATGTGCCGAGAATTAACATTTTCTTGCCTCTTTGCAAATTGTCTTCTGGGCTGGATCGAAAGCCGTCACGGACCGCAGCTCCATACCTATTGTGCTATTGTATTATGAGCCTCGGTAAAAATGTATTGCCATTGTTGTAATAATAATAACAAATTCTATTTATCCGTCGCACAATAAGTAACATAAGATTTTACATGAAGTAGAGGCAGGCCTGTGTATCTTCCCGCGTAGGTAGCAAAAACGTACCTACGCGCGGCGACCCCTACGTAAGGGACTAAACAAGTTGGGTGTCGCTAGCCGGCAGCGACATGTTCCCGCGTTTTATTCACCGGCGGTGCGCGACACTAGGTTGCTGGTTGGACGAGCGTGAATAAAGTCCTAGAAAGATGCGCTAGATGGCGTAAGTAGCTTCTTGTGGCAGTCAACCCTATCGCGTCGCGTGATACTACGTCACTGAATAGGTTTAGTGTATTATGAATCATATTCCAGAGTAATAAGTATGAAATTATTTTGCAATGGATGTTTGTAGGTGTCTACACGAAAATGTGCTTGACTCTGAGGCGAACTAAATTACGCCATATTGTTGACGACATTGAGTAGACATTTCTTTGAATACAATTGCTAAGTCATACTTCTGTACGAAGTACTAGTACTTATTCTGTGGTAGAGGTAGTTGCCAATATGTACTGCAATGTGACATGAACATGAAGACTGACAGCTGATGCACACGAGAAGATTTATCTACTCATGTTGCTGAAAATTACAGGATGCAGATGCCGTCTTTGGTGCGACGAACCAACAAGCTGCACTTCTTGCTATCAAATTGCAGTAGTTATAGCTTTCAAAACACACGTCAGGAAAGCAATGACAGCTTTAAAATAATGAAAATATGTCAATTCATATGCTATTGCTTTGCAATCGTAATGGCAATAACTTTCAAGTTATAAGTAAAGCGGTAGGCCTGCAGGCCTGCAGAATATCTAACACCTAACTGGATTGCTTTTAAATTACCTAGTTATATCCATCAAAAAAGTAATGATAGCTATCAAATTCTGTAAAGAAATGAACATCCTCACTGTCGCTATTCGATACATATTTGATAATACATACTATCATGTAAGTACGTTCGCATTTTTTTATATATTTTCATGAAAAACGTGATACTTATTCAGGCCAAACTTCAAACTAGCCAAAACAATTAGGTAATTCATTCTCAATGGGAAAAGGTATCAAATTCAAGATGATAATGAATGCAATTAGACAGTCTTGCCTGCACCAAACTGATGAACCTGCCTGTTAATTTTGATTTGTATATTTTTTTGTATCAGCTAAGCAGCAGTGACTGGGTTTGTTCCGGCGTTTCTTCTCAGCGCTTGCCAGATTGTTTATGTCTTGTCTCAAAGCACGAGTAGGGCCGAAAAAAAATAAGGAGACATATGGGCCATATGGGCCTATAATGAATGATATCAATTATTGACGTTCATACGTGCCATTTTGTGTCCTAAATTGAATATTGTTGAATTTCAAACAAGAAAAGACTATGTATTTTAATGTCATTGCTTGGAATTGCTGAGCTGATGCCTGTTGCGTAGGTACAGTCGGCAGCATCTTAGGTTGGTAACACATGTAAACGGTCTCAAGCTTAAAGTGGGGTAGTGAGACATGCGGCCGTGTGTACTAAAGAGAAGACGCGGCCACAATGACGTCTGACACACGTCAGTCAAATTGACAACGGTAGTCTTGACATCGGGTCATAACCCTGTATTTGGTAATGAATGTTGAATGTTAATGATGCTATTCCCTACCGTATTTACCTAAAACGTTTTGGTAATCCGCTTCCTAGTTAGGAGCGTCGGTGGCATAGTGGCTAGCGGCTTGCCTCTCATGCATGGGATGTACCTAAGTACCGGGCTCGATCACATGTGCCGCCATGTCTCAATAATCCTGTAGTTGTTTCACTAACCGATACTCTTACGGTGAGGGAAATCATCGTGAGGAAACCAGCACATTCAGGCGTCCGAATGTGTCAAAAATTATCCCAACTAGTCAGGTTCCCGTGTTAACAGAGCCACGGAGGTCAGATGGCAGTCGCTCTCTTTCACCTGCACCCCTATTCACAAACGTCGGAAGCTACAGATTTCGAATCCGACAGGCAGATTTCCGAAGTCGTCAAACGTCGGTTCTCTAACGTCGGAATCGAAAACTTTGACGTTTCCATTAGGCACAAACGACATTAGCTTCGAAAACTCCGTTCGGAAAGAATGTTTGACATCCGAATTCGGAAAGGATCCGACACGGAAACTTTCGGAGTGTTTGTGAATCAGGGTGCTAATCTGCTATATCCTGGATCATGATCCAAACCTGACCCAGGGCCATCGCGTACGAGTGCACAAAGGGGATAACGCTAAGATGATGTCGTTACCTAGAAAGAGAGACCACGTACAAATATCCACTATTGAAGAAGGAACATGCTGGCTACCCAGTTTGTCGCGATGTAAAAACATCATACAGGGGTGAAATGGGGGATGAAATTTTATGGGAAATTCGATATCTGCACGAGGGAAGTCGCGAAAAATCGCTAGCTCCGAATAATAAAACTTTGTTTTATGGTTTTGTTCCCAGGTCTGGTGTTGTACGTCTGCTCAGGACTGGGGATCACAGCTGGAGCTCACCGGCTCTGGGCGCACAAGGCATACAAAGCGAAGCTACCACTTAGAATCATTCTTGCGTTCTTCAACACTATGGCGTTTCAGGTTAGTACTATGTTTTTGGGTTCCGTACCTCAAGAGAAAACGGAACCCTAATAGGTCCACTTCGGTGTCTCTCCGACTATCTGTCTGGAGGGATCACGTCTACGCGTTTCTGAGACCTTCAAGTTGAAATTAATATCCAATAATCATATAATCTCACAAGGGATTTTAACATCATCATCATCATCAAATTTAAGAGCTAGGCTCTTGTCGGTGGAGTTTTTTCCATTCCTCTCTGCTTTCCGCCCTTCTCCTAACCTCCTGATACGACCCGACATTTATCTTTTCTTTTATTTGCTGCATGTAGCTTATTCTTGGTCTTCCTCGCTTCCTTTTTCCTTCTATTCTTCCTTCTATTATCGTTTTAATAAAATTGTCGTGTCGAATCAGGTGGCCTAACATTCGTCCCCTCCTACACTCTATTGTTTCCATCAATTTCCTTTTTTCCCTAATTTTAACAATACTGTAAAAAAATCTAGTTTGTAAGCCAACTCATTCAAAAGATACTTTACTCACATCTATGTGAGTAAATATGATCTTTTGAATGAGTTGGCTTACAAACTTGATTTTTTTAAATAATAGTATTTGGAGACGAGAAAAAATAACGAACGACATTGTTTGACGATTTTTATATTATTCTTTATCGTAACAAATAAAACTGACCATCTATCTATGTTCTTCAATGAGAGTGCTCACACCAGGGCATATTTTAGCCACCGTTATTGACTGAAACAGCTAATCATCATTCAAAATATCTCTATTATGATGACAATGTGACCTTTCAATGACGCTCAAATCAAAATAGTGACGAGTGTTTTGATATTACTGATTTGTTGATGTAGGTCCGATTTATGATTATTTTTTTAGTGACTCCATAAAACAGGTTCTTAATTCAACTGTATGTTGATTGTTTTTCTATTGTTAACCGATAACTCCGTCAATAATGGTCTGATATCACAATTATTTTTGATCTGAAAGGATCAGCACATCAGCTATCTATTTTCGTTGCAAAAAAAAGCGAATTACAATTGATGCCGCAGAGCTTAGCTTGGTCTGTATTCCCAACTTTTTGTAATGGATGCTGAGCAGTTGACCTCCGGTTATAATTACTAAACCAACAAGTTTTTAATCTGACTCATATTTTACTAGCAACTCGCCCCGGCTTCGCACGTGTGCAATATGCATTTATTATGTACACATAAACCTCCCTCTTAAATCATTTTATATATTGCTGAAAATTGCATTGAAATCCGTTGCCTAGTTCAAAAGGTCTAAGCGAACAGACAACGGGTGGGACTTTGTTTTTGAAAAGATAAACTCTACTTAAATAATGTTAATACAAAAAAATTAAACCACCTCTTAACACTAAACAGTTTAAAAAACTTAAGACATCTCCAAAGAAAGATATAATAGTACGGCAAAATTGGTTTTTGGGGAACCATTGAGGCATCATGGCACAGAATAAGTACTAGTACTAAGATCATGGTCGGTATCTCAGCTGTCATGTGAAAGGCATCATAGGTCATCTTATTACAACTGATGACACAAAACCATTAATGTTTAGAAAATGATCTACGCAAATTAGCGTTATCATTACTTATCAGAATGTTTACAATTTAGTGCATCTATTTCTATTGACGTACATTTCGGACGCAACTGGTCGCGTGAAACAAATAATTCCATGCGTAACATTGACTTCTTATCTTTGTGGGTGAACGTGGGTCTGCACGTTCAGATCACGCGCCACCTCCGACTTGGTTATCTTGATAACTTTCCCGTCTACGTGACCTGTCACGTGTTGGCAATCTGTCACCTCATCACCTGGTGTAATCACTGTGGGATGGTAGGGGAAGTCCGGGACACTTTGACAGGTGGGAGTTGGTCCCAACTTGAACAATTAAAATTAAAATGTTTGGTAATCTAATGCCAATGTTGATCATTACAAGCATATAAAGGCAATTCACAAACACGCAGTCAATTTGTGCTACCCATTTTGGAAGGATAGGTCAAGTGTCGCGGACTCTCCCTACCTATTTGAATTTTTAATTCAGCCTATACATTTGCGTAATAAATCTTTTACTACTACTACCCTATTAGTCCTGAAATATTATGTCGTAAGTACGCGGTCCAGTGGACCTTTTTAAAGCCTATACACATATTGATATTCTGTGTAAATTTCAAGCGTTTACCTGTTGCCGTTATTATTATAAAGCAAAAACCGCCAATAAAATCACGTTTGTTGTATGGGAGCCCCGCTTAAATATATTTTTTATTCTGTTTTAAGTATTTGTTGTTATAGCGGCAATAGAAATACATCATATTTAAAAATTTCAACTGTCTAGCTACTACGGTTCATGAGATACAGCCTGGTGATAGACAGACAGACAGCGGAGGCTTAGTAATAGGGTCCCGTTTTTACCTTTCGGGTACGGAACCCTAAAAAAGGATCACGACAGACAAACGGACATACGGACGTAATCCTGCCAGGATTCCGTCTTTTCCTTTAGAGGTGCGTCTTTCCCTTAAAGTATCATATTTTCGAACACAATTGGCAATCAATTGTTATAGGGACGCCGTTCTTATGTTACTCGAGACGTTAAAATAAATTGTTGGTATATATTTCTAGGATGCCGTGGTGGACTGGGCGCGCGACCACCGAATGCACCACAAGTACTCGGAGACGGACGCGGACCCTCACAACGCGACGCGAGGGTTCTTCTTCTCCCATGTGGGCTGGCTGCTCGTGAGGAAGCACCCCCAGATCAAGGCCAAGGGACACACTATCGACATGAGCGATCTGCGCAACGACCCCGTGCTGAGGTTCCAGAAAAAGTAAGCACAACCCTTTTTGTATTCATGTTTTTTATCGACCTCTACAGGGTTACCTACATTATAAAGAGTTGCCAAATTTTCAGGAGCGACTCAAATTCAGTAACATAATCGATCTACGAAAAAAAATACTGTTCACATTCTGAGAAATTGAGAATAGGAGAGGTAAGACCTTATAAATACAATAATTTGAGGGGAAAAGGCAGAGAGGGAGACCTACAAGGTCATTTATGGACCAAGTAGAGGAGAAGTTTGGCGTAACGTATCAGGAGGTCAAGATAGTGGCAAAGGATAAGGAAAGATAGAAGAAACGACAAAAGGTTAAGTCTTAAATAATAAACTAATAATTTTATTATTCCTATTTGCTGTTAAAAATTTGAACGCGTAGATAAAATTTCAATCATTCGTGCAAAAAAACGCACGCACGAACCTATCTGCCAACGTAACGATCAACTGAAAAGTGCATTAATGGCGCGCAAAAGCTGCGTTATCTCTTTATTTACTTTATTTTGTGTAGGTTGTTGTTATTCGAAAAATACGACGATTAAAAATAATTCCGATAAAGTTTTATTATTGTTCCCTAAATCTTATAAATTTTTAAAATCAGGCAACTGACTGAAAAGTAACTTACAGGTTGTCCACTAAATGAAGGTCCTTTTATTATCAGTACCCTGTATGAATGGTAGATGAAATTCTACTAATCAGACTAAGTAGATTGATTGTAGTATCATCATGAATCATAACCGGTATCATCGTGCATAAAACAACTTCACAAAGTGACTAATCGATAGTGTCACGAATTTGGACATTGTCCCTTAGACAAAATCACAGAACTTTCTGTTCTGTGGACAAGATGCAATTTTTCTACAACGAATTTTGCTATCGTTAACGAAACTTCAAAATATGTATGCAAAAGTCACGTGAGTTTTAGATGGCTTATGTCGGTTCATACATTTTGTTAGCCATAGCGAACTTCGATGCAGAATAGATTGTTATGTTCTGTTGTTGTAATTAAGAGTGTTAGTCACTTCGTCGATCTATATATATTATTATAACATATTAAAACGGGTCGGCCTGTGACCACGGTCGGTGCAACTCGGTTGAAACGTCAGGCTAATGAAAGCTAAATAATGGGTTTATTCCAATGTAGGTTACATTGGAATAAGCCCATTATTTAGCTTAGTTAGCTTAGACAGGGCACATTAGAATCGAGTCTAATGTTTTACCTACTGTACCTCGCGTTAATTCGTTAATTGTGTTTAAATATCTCGTATTGATATTTGGACCTTACGGTCAATTCCTGTCTCACCAGTTAGGTATGTACTCTTAAACTTTCACGATAGCTGTCACTACAATCTCAAAATGGTAATTTTCAGGTACTACTTATACCTTATGCCTCTAATCTGCTTCATAATGCCAACGGTGGTGCCAACATACTGGGGGGAGACCTTATGGAACGCATACTTCACTTGCGCTGTGTTCCGCTACGTCGCTGTCCTGAACGGAACGTGGCTCGTCAACTCCGCAGCTCACCTTTGGGGCAGCAAGCCGTACGACAGGCATATCAACCCCGTTGAGATCAAGGCTGTCTCCATTGCAGCCATAGGCGAAGGTTTCCACAACTACCACCACACTTTCCCATGGGACTACAAAGCGGCTGAGCTTGGCAATTACACCTTCAATATAACGAAGCTGTTCATAGATACCATGGCTGCTATTGGCTGGGCGTACGACCTCAAGACGGTATCGACCGATGTTATTGAGAAGAGAGTTAAAAGGACAGGCGATGGTAGCCACCATTTCTGGGGCTGGGGCGACAGCAGCATTCCTGAAGAAGACAAAAAAGTCACAAAGGTCATCAACCCCGCAAAGTCTGAGTAAAATTTTTACTTCATTAACGACAAAACATTTAACTTTGACATTCCAATCAACCGATGAAACCTGAATAGATGTAATAGATTTTTTATTTCAAGTAGGTTTTAAACTGCGTTGATATTATTGATTGAAATGTGATCTTATAACTAGGTTCAAAACAAATTAGTTTGTAAGTAATGAGGATTGGGAGGTGTTTGTATAATTTATTATTTATTCTGATAAACTTCTTTATCAGGTTTATTCAAAAGGTTTACCATTTTACTGTACGATTCGGGGTATGAGGCTGTGTCTAAGCAACATTTTCATTGTAATATGTCGATAGTAATTATTCAGGAGAGAATTGGAGATATGGCAAATATTTTATCATGTAATAATTAGTTAAATACAAAAATATGTGATGTTTTGTACGTTTATTTATAATGTAACTGAGTAGTAAAGTAGGTACTTGTCAAATTATTATTTGTTCATTACCAAAGGACATTTAGGCGTAACTTGTAAGTCCTCACTATCTTAATGATAATAAAATATAGAACCTTTATTTTTATTAACATTTTCGTTTATGTACAAATATCATTTAAATCCACAATTATGCTGAAAAGAGTTGTGCCAAATATACCTAGATAAAACTCTTAATCCATTGTTTGCATCTATAATCTCAATGTTAGCGTTAAACTTGTTTACAAAATAAAGTTTTTTTAGAATAGAAACACTAGTACTTTTTGATAATCATCACAAGCACCTAACATCATAAATGCTACATTAGACAAAGTTTATACACTAGCACCCTCACTAAAATGAAATTGTCATTGTTTAATACTTGCTTAAATATGAGATGGCTAGTGTCGATTAATGACAGATAGGTGACATGATATAGTAGAGACAAAAATTTAAAATTAGCCGTCTCATACATAATCAAGTGTCTTAGAAATGTCAAAATCATTATTATGAAGGGGGTTAGACCTTAGACAAACCATGTAGATATTGCATTGGTCATTTTCAAGTTTCCAACTTTTAACAACATTTAAGGGAATGCAAATTAATGCATACCTATACGTTTAATATCTTAAAACAAAGTACTGAAACAAATTGTAAAAATCACCAATAAATACAGTTTATTCATTTATTAAGGATACCTTAAAAGACAAAAGGATATTCTAAAGTAGACGATTATTTGAATGATGTAAACGTATGGACCAGCTCGCACAATTTCTGCATCTATCTTTTGACATCAACTAGTGACTGAGTTTCTTGCGCTGCCTTTTTAGCACTAGCCCACAATTTGTTCTGAAGCAGTGGGGTTAGTAGTTAAGTAGGGCTTAAATACAATAAGTTGGGACGTGTATAAGTGGGACTGCATCCATAAATAATGACCGCTGTGGGTCTACATGCATAAATACATGACTTCTGAAAGTTGTGCCACGTTTAGATTTTGTAAGGCCTTGTATATCCCAGGTGTAATCCTTCTAAGACTAAGGACATTTTAGAGTCATGCGGATTTGCTCACAAATCCACATGACTCTAAACTTGGTACTGATATACATAATCTGTGATGCCAAAGAACATTGTACATGTCACTGCGCTATCAAGGTGCTACGCATTACAGATTATGTATCTCAATCCCACGGGCGTGTCTAAATCCGCTCGACTCTAAAAAGGCCCTAACGGCCCGGCCACTACCTTGCCGCTAACCGCTATCACCGGAGTCTAAGCGCGGGGCGGCAAGCGGTAAGAACAAAATGTAAGCACAGAATAATTACAATTAATACTACGAACAGAAGTTTGACTTCGCCGATATGGTGTAATTTAGTTCGCATCATTTTCGTTTAGTCACCTACAGAAATCCATTGCAAGATAATTTCATTCATGAAATATGATTCATATTATGAATCATCACTAAACCTATTCAGTGACGTCCTATCGTTTGGCGCGCTAGGGTTGAGTGTTATCTAATAATCTAACTCACCTTTCTAGCACTTTATTCATGCTCCGGCCAGCAACGTAGTGCCGCCCGCCGCTGGTAAATAAAACGAGCGTGCATGTTACTACTCGCTCGTGAGTCCCAACTTGATTAACCCACCAAGATGGGTCGCCGCGCGTAGGTAAGTAAATTTTTGGTACCTACACGCGGGGAGTTACACAGGCCTGATGTAGGTACTTAAATGTTGAATCGCCATGAGGCGCCGCACTCAGTAAGTAGCATAGCCGCCGCTCCGCTCGCCGCCCCGCGCTTAGCTGCCGCTAAGCGGCAAGGTCGTGGCCGGGCGGTAAGGGGATAGGCTGCCTGCGCACTAGCGTTTGTCCAGCGTAGGCGTTCGATGAATGTATGCGCAGCGCAGACGCTGCGACAACGCAAAGTGTGAGTCACGTTGTCGCAACGTTTCCTCTGCAGTTAATTGAACGCTGCGCTAGCGCGGCGCAGACGTCACACAATTTCGTTGTCGTTTCGGTATTATCATTAATTATTATCATTTTGGTATTATCGTCGTAGGTATTACTTCAGGCGCTTGTCTTCGAATGATCGAATCAACACGTGCACAGGGGCGTGGATGGCGAGGAGAGGTCGAATACGAAGAGGATTGTAAATGACATTGCAGTACTCATGTGGTCTAGCAGACACGACCCACGCGTCGCGTTGTCACAGCGTCTACGCTGCGCATACGTTCATCGAACGCCTACTGGACAAACGCTTCTGTGAAGGCGCTCTGAGGATAGCCCCTATCCTGCTGGATTGTTTGGCATTAACTTTAATAAGTAATATAATATTATGGAAAACATTTATCTTTCAAGTACAGTGTGCATCAAATTACCCAAACCTGTCAAACTATCTTTAATGATATTTGTAAGTAGAACACTTTGATTGCTTCAAAAATCAACTTTATTTCAGCATTCTACTTAACAAAATCTATAGGACATACATCTTTATCTAATTTATTGCTACGACGCAAACCGGTATTCCTCGGTCGGCACGCTCGGGACTAAAAAAACATGGCGGGCCACCCCGGCGCGGGGAGGGACGCTCGCGCCTATTGGTCGGCAAGGTCACGCGACACCACAGACAACGAAACAATTATCGCTAGCCATAGCGCGCGCATTTAAAAGTATTGCCGCCTTACATATTTGATTAACTTAAGGTTGAAATATAGGCGCGGCAAGTCAGATCAGGGTAGGTTGATGTGGAGCCGTGTGTACGTTTATATTGTACTGGTGAATACGCCTTTATTTATAGGTCGTAAATAAATAATCAATTACGTATTAATCTCACTCGGTAATAAAACCTATTCCATGTTGTATCAATTAGTTGGAATACCATGAAGTTTGTCCCAAGTTAGTTGGTAAGTAAGTAGATATCAGGAAAGTTTTTACGATACTTTGTAGCGATTTGTTTATTTCGCTAATCTTGTGATCGCATGATGCTACTTGGATATTATTTTACGAATGGACTCATAACAACGTACAGACAATATCTTATTACATATAATAAAATAGTAAAACCAATGTGTCTGTACATTGAGTATTTTTTATCAAAAACTGATTGAGGGTGATGTTAAAATAGTAACAGAAAAGGAATTTACAACTTTAATTTTTTTTGTCTGTTTATCTTTTTGTCTGTTTGTACACGCTAATCTCCGGAACCACGGGACGGATTTGAATGATTTTTTTTTATTGTGTAGCTATTTGGTCTGGGCAAATACTGGGCTATAATTTATTTTGAAGATAGAAGTACCTGATGTGGAACCTTAGCAGTATACTTAAACTAAGATAGATATGAAAATTGCGCCTTAAGAAAAGATATTCAGCGTGATGAGCATTTTTTATTGACGTACACAAATCGAAGGTATGGAGCAATTTTTTTTTATTGTTTTTCATTGTAATTTTTATTGTTCACGCAAAATTTTATTTTACACTTTCTAATAATATAATCTTGGTTTTAATTTGTTTTGTCGTGCTGGCGCCATTTTCCGTGCACCTCACTCAGCAGGGGCCCACTGAAAACCAGCGCCGGGGCCTCCTGGGGACCTGGCTTATGCTGAGTGAGGTCCTTTTGATTTGGACGTCACCGACACACAGCGGCACAGTTGGCATAGACGTTTTTTTTTCCTGTTTCATTTTATTTTTTGTTTCATGAATTTTTTTTTTTGTGTGTTGTTTGTATTAATTATTATGTTTTTTGTTGTAAGCGTGTGTGTGTGTTTGTGATGTCCTAAGTTAATAAAGCATTTTTCTTTCTTTCTTCTTCTTTCAATTGATATGGAACCCTAGCAGCTCAGCTCAACTATAAGAGATCTGAATAGAGCGCCTTAGGGAACATTGTTCAGCGTGATGAGCATCTTTTATTGACTTACACAAATTGAAGGTCAGGAACAACTGATATGGAACCATAGCAGCTCAGCTAAATTACTATAGACTGACTTTCAAAATATTTTTTTGTCTAAAAGGGTAAACTCCCAAGGTAATCCTACTGTCTTCATGTTACGATCTGGTGACGGAATCTTAGAGAAATCGAGAGAATCCTTTAGATTTGTTAGGCATGTATACCATATGTTGATTATGTCCACATGTTACAGTGCCCAACTGTATGCGCAACAGGTGCACTCTCTGTTCCTTCACTCTCATAATTCGGTGAGACGGCAGTCCGACAAGACCGTATAGAGATGAGGCGCAGGACCAACGGGTTAACGTGCTTTTCGAGGCACGGGGGTGTTAACACCACCAACTTCCTGACTCCGAAACTGTGTCTGAGTTATTTCAAGACAGGAAAACCCAACACTTTCGACCCGAACCGGGATAGCTTCGTTGTTCTAGTGGTCAGAACCCTGGTTGGTGCTGACCACTAGAACAACGAGGCAGTCATATTGCTACAGCATTACTTTAGGTATTTAAGCGTTTACTTTCAGGAGTCATAATTTTATAGTTCTGACCTGATGATGATGATCCTAAACGCTTAGTAGTTCGTTGATACTTTCACCACAGACAGTTTGTCGAAATTTTTTGAATTACTGGATAACTAATGAAAAATCAAAGTCAATTGGCACAATTTTTTTATACTAAGTACTTATCACTTATTAACGGAAATTGAACTAATAAGAATATTTACAATAGTCTTGCTTACTTTACGTTAGAAGTACTTACAAACCGACCCATGTGTTGAGTAGGGAGACAATAAATAGATGCTAAACCACATATATCTATTGCAGTAAGGAGATTTGCGTCTGACTTTTTTCTAAACACTAAAACCTATGGTTACCTAAGATTCTTTACAAATGAATAAAACTGCTTTCAATACAGTAAATTAAAAAGTGCAAATTTACCTTTACACCTTTACTAAGAAAGATATAGGGCTAAATTTATTTTTTGAGTCGGTTGCAAATTTTGTTGGTTTGGGGATGCAAGGGATATTTGATAACATCTAAAAAATCCAAGTCAACCTCACCTGCACGCGGTGCATCCTGCTGAACAACGAACGAGGCCCTGACTACAAACACACCCACCAACCCGCATTGGACCAGCGTGGTGGGTTATGGTCCAAAAACCCCCAAACGAAATGCCAGCACATTAAAAAGGTGGTGTGACGACTTGGACAGCTTTGCGACTGATTGGGTGTCATTGGCAGCTGATAGGGATCAATGGAGCGTGTTAGGGGAGACTTTGCCTAGCAGTGGGATGATGTAGGTTAGTAAAAAAAAAAAAAGAATCGGTTGCACTGCCATGCGAAATTTTCTTATCAGACGAGGATGGCGAGGTGATAGTAACCTTTCTAAAAAGAGTGCCTATTGACTTCGATTTTTCATTCCTCTCTTTTCCTTACGACATAATAGACTCAGAGATCATGATAGCTGGATGGAGAAGAAGGTATAAAATATTTTGTATCATCAAGTCCACGCGGACGAGGTCGCGGGCAACAGCTAGTCATGCAATATTTGTGTGAAGTAGGTATGTATTGTAGATATTTAAATTTCATATCCAACCGAATCTCACCAGATATAGGTACAAGCTCACCTGCACGGGTATGTAGGTGCCGTACAGTAGTAAAGTCAGCCTACATAGATCCCACTGCTGGGAAAAGGCCTCAGCTCAACTATGAGGAGGTACGAGCCATACTCCACCTCGCGGGCTCAGTGCGGATTGGTGGAGGGGTGTCTGTAAGGCAAGTGGCAAACCTTACTGTTCGATGTAATATACCAACCGATATTTGGCAGGACCAACTGCTTAACGTGCCTTCCGAAGCATGGAGATGCTTGTCACGGACTTCACTTAAATGGTCGGAATGGTCACCCATCCAATAACGACCGCGCCGTGGGTTGCTTAACTTTGGTATCACTACCAAAGCGCTGCACTGCGCCACAAGCACGTGCACAGTAGGCCCCGCATCAACTTACCGAAATCTCCTAAAATATCGCAAATGATATGAAATCTTTTTGCGGAAATTTGACAGATCAGGGTAGGTTGACATGGGGTCGTGTTTACATTGCTTTTGGTCCATTCTAATTTATCTCTTCATTTAACAAAGCTGTTGTGACGTTGTATAAAAAAAACCGTAGCAAAATACTCTAACTCGTAGTCGGAAGCAGATGACATTGTTTTATAATAAGCCAGTCGAATATATACTGTCGATACGAGAGTACTTTATTTTATTTACCTCCCCTTCTGACATGAAGAAAGTCGAACCAGCCAAGTGCGAGTCGGACTCGCGCACTGAGACCGTTAAACAAAGGTTTTTTTTGTACGATGTGACTGCAGGTTTTGGACTTTTTTCCTTCTCTTATGCTGTAAGACGCAATAATTCCTGTAAGATACGGCCATTTTTGCCATATTTTCTTACATTTAGCAGGGTAATCAAAACCTATAAGGTACTCCTTATAATAAATAAAATTAAAAAAAAGCCTTTATTTGCCATTTTACAATTGTAAGGTTTTTACAATATATTTTAAATTTGGCCCCCTATTTGGGTGAAGGCCTCCTCCATCCCTTTCCACGCTTCTCTATCTTTGCATGTCTGCAACCAGTTTCCCCCTAAGGTTCTCCTTACAGACCTAAAATCATAAAATTTGTCAAGAAAGAAAATATCATAGCGCAAGTAAAGAAAAAAGTCCAAAAACTGAAAAGAGGTAACATCATTAATGAACCTTTGTTTGTACTAATCCTACTCACACTTGGTCGTTTGTTAAAATGAACAGAAGAAGTTCTTCTTGGTCTACCTACTCCATACTGTGATTATAATAAATAATAATAATAATAAATTAATTGTTTCAACAAACACACCAATTACCTAGTCCCAAACTAAGCGTGAGCTTGTGCTATGGTGACTAGGATAACGGATAGACATACTCATATACATTTATACACATCCATGACTTAGGTACAAATGTGATGATTATAATGAATGAGTAGGTAGGTACCTATAGCAGGGTTGTGCGTAGCTGGTAGTAATTTCCATTAAGGGTGACTGTATATACCGTATAGCGCCTATCAAAGTGTTTGCCATCATTTATCAAATTGCGGCACTTGTGTGGATACACTCAATTACTTTATCTCCAGGGTGTATTCAAGTTGGAGTTTTATGAATACGAAAGATATTGAATTGTGCTTGTTTATCCTTTGAAAATGCTGGTAATGTTAGGGTAAAATATCTAAGACCCAATTATAAATGTTTATCCAAGTTAACTTTAAAGTAAAGGTCCTTAAAGGACGCCCTACAAATCTTTTGAAAATAAGATTAAGATTATGTAACTTAAATCCTTAATTGCTTTTAGCAATAAAAAAATCTTTAATTGTACAAGTCTGTACAGATATTGTGTATTTATGTCTACCGTGTGTGGTGACGTTTTATAAAGTATATTTTCTTATAGATTTTATTAACCTTCGGAGTTATCTGTTGACTGTTACTTATCGGGAGCTAATAAAGGGTTTTTAATAGGACGCCCGAGCTTTTCAGTTTATAGCGGCCGACTTGAAAAAGCGATAGTTGTCAAATTTGGCGAGGATTCATAGTAAATAGCAAAAATTAAATTATTTAGAATTGACTTTCGGTAAGCTAGGCCGGCGCAGGCATCCAATCACACTAACCGTTACCGCGTTGAGTATTAATTCAGGCAGGCTGCTTCAATACGCATGAACACAGCTTATGTAGTTGTTAGTACCCAAAACCAACGTGTAAAATACCTTGACGAGTTTCGCCGCTTCCCGTGCCATCTTCAGATGTTGTCGCCTCAGCTGAGCGTTTAGCTCAGAAGCGTCCGACTGCATACATATTCAAATCGTGAAATGAGACATACCATGGAACGCGATTCGCTTCAACAAAGCATATAATGTTTAAAACTCAGTACTGTATTCCCTCAAGGTCCCGTACTAATTTATGATACCTAAGCATGGTCGTCCTGCAGAGTCTACAATCCATATGTGAGACAACCGACTTTCTGTAGGGTTCTCCTGCTTTTTTAGTTCTGTGGGGGGTTCAACGTGAAATCTTAAGTCCAGGCTGACAAACTACAGAATTTATGCCTTGTAGACCTGTGTAGGTTCATAACTCGCGTTGTTTATGAGAGCTTCATTTATGCGAAAGTGTCCAAAATAGTTCCACTACGATACATAACCTTCAGTGGACTCGCGGCGGCCATATGTATAAAATAATATTTTCTACATTGTGATGAAATTCTTAAAATATAATTTAAAACCGGCCAAATGGCTTGGTAATAGGGCTCCCTTTTTACCCTTAGGATGGAACCCTAAAAATGTGACTTTACACTTGAACAGGTCGTTTTATTACGTTTCAAAGTTCGAGCGCTCTTAATGCAAATCTCCATATTTTTCATACTTATTTATGGTAAGAAGACTCACAAGTTTTAATTACGTGCTTGGTTGTATATGAAAGAAATGAGTTTCACGAATAATATGTTTATTTGGTCTACCTCTTTAGTAATATATTCTTAGTTATTTCTATGACTCCAACCGCAGTTACTCGATAAAACTGACATTTAATATACCGACGTGCGAGATTTTATAGCATTCCGTTTTAGCCAAATCAACAAGATCTATTTCTGGATTTGGATCAATTGATCCAAATCCAGAATTAGATCTTGTTGATTGCAAGATCGATTTTTTTCCTATGAGCTATGGAAAAATCAGAGCATTCGGACATCAGATCGAGTTGCAAAGAGTCCCAGGTAAGAACACATTTTTTATTACTTTTTCTAATAGTGTTCCTTTTCCATAACCATGTGGAGACAATAAGGTGGATATTTGGGGCTGTTCTGTACTTATCGGCTGATCTTGGCCAACTAATTTGGGGCTTATTCTACGGTGAAAATTTCAAATCAATCAACATGAAAATCTGACGATTGTCCTACATGTCTCAGGCAGGCGTTTCGGTTCGGTGCCTATTTAGTTCGATTTTTGTCCTACAGTCAAAGTTTTTGTGGGTAGATATGTATTGTAGCAGTAGATATACCTAACTTCTAAGTAAATAAACTATTCAAGTACTAAAAGCACACCATGTTTTATTGTAACTGCTTAAGTACTTCATAACTATTTGACTACTATTGTTTTGAAACTTCATATCTTTTTATAACGATCAAAATTTCAGTAGCAAAAAGCGCTCCCTGTATATTCATTTCAGAGGCTTTACATACCGCTCATACTGATCAGTCTTTCACTAGCGACCATCAGGGCTGCATTCATTCGTGGTTCTTTTGCTGTCAGGTACTTAGGGCCAGCTTTCTTTAACCGTCACCAACTTTTGACATCAAAGTTAGTCGGCGCATTTGTGAGTATTGTGATTATAACTAGTAGCAACTAGTTTTGTTTGCGAAGTTCAAAAGTATGCACGGTCGGCCAAGTAAAATAACCGGTGTTAAGTAAAATAGCGTTAAGGTTGAACTCACTCGTGAACGTATTACCTTTTTAACAATGAAAGAGATGCACATGCCGCATTATTAGTAGTAGCCGTCGGAATATTTTTGCATGTGAAAATCATACCCGTCGTTCTATGACAAGACAAGCGAATGATTTTCAACCTTAGGGTGATATACCACTTTCTTGGCCGACCGTACTTAATCTTAACTCCATCGTCCATCTTGTGGACGAGCATATAACCGTACAAGTCATGCTGACTGAGTAATACAGTGCACAAAATCATTACATTTTATTTTTAAAAACCGGGCAAGTCGAGTTGAACTCACGCATTGAGGGTTCCGTACAAACATTTTTTTTTACCTTTACTTTTTCTATGAGACCTTCTTGCCTAATTTCACGATTTTAGATCTACGAAAAATACCCTACCCGAAGACTTAGTAATAAGGTCCCGTTTTTAAAAGGGTACGGAACCTTAAAAATTAAGCAAAATGCGAAGTTGATACGAAAAATAAAATATTGAATGATATACATTTTGTCAGCTCTAAAAAAAATATATTCATTCATTCGTATTCGAGATCTCTTTGAGTATTGAGTCTCAACTTTAATGATTAAAAAAAAAAGTTACGTATTAGTTTTAAAATTAAAGCCAACACAGATATTTACCGTTTTTATAACTCTATGTGCTAAGTAATTTCATACCTTTTTTCCAGGTTAATTAAGATGACACAACCCCAAAGCAGCGAGTTGGGCAACGACTCTTACTCATTCTTCGGGCCTATCGGCATGGCATTCTACGAAGACGGAAACGCGCTGGACGAAGCTGACTCAGTCAAAATTGTAACAAGCACAATCTTAGGAGTGCTCATGATACTGAGCATCATCGGAAATGCGTGCACTTGCGCTGTCATCACTAGAGACCGAACAATGAGAACACCCACCAACTGCTATCTATTCAACTTAGCCATCACAGATTTACTCCTCTCTCTCTTCATTCCTATAGAGATCTATCTAATCTGGATTCCGGATTTGTACCCTTTCGGAGAAGCAGGCTGCCGGATCCACTTCTTACTATACGATTGCCTGTGCAACTGTAGTGCGCTTACTATTTGCGCGTTCACAATCGAAAGATACCTCGTCGTCTCCAATCCTTTTCTCCGTCAAAAACTTTCATTGAAGTCCCGAGTCTATAAAATTTTAGGTGTCATTTGGGCAATCTCCTTCGCTTTCTGTATCCCCGATCTGTTTTACATAGACTTGTTGGAGAAGAAGAAATATGTGTACTGTTATGTTACTATTTCGGATCCCATGAAGGTATTAGTGGGAGTGGAACAGTTGGTTTTCTTCGTCATTCCGATGACTGTTATTTTTGTTCTGTACGTTCTAATAGCTATTAAACTGAAGTCGGCTAATCTCAAACTAAGGAGTAGTCCGGTTAACGGGCAGCACAGAGATAAAGCGGTCAAAATGTTAGGTGAGTGTATTAAAAGGTTTTAAGTGTTTCGGGTTGATTGTTGTTGCCTGCGATCACTCAACGTCAAGGCATCGCTATTATTAGCAGGGATACTTCCGTAAAGCGTTATATATTTAGTAATTATACCCTATTTCATGTTCATTAACGATATACGATACAACACGTCTTGAGAGGAGGGACGCTTCAATGACAGTTGACAGTAGACTCCTAGGGATGTGCGTCGCCCGGCCATAGAGCTGTACACCCCCATCGATATCGGTCTAACACTATCTAGGTATTTTAATAGCGTTCCCGCGATAAAATGTTATGCAAGTTCAAGCTCACTTCATCGAGCTGTGGGTAACAACAATGTACTAATGGTTTATTGTGATGTTTTTATATGGTTACTTTGTAAAAATCGTGTTTAAATTACCTTGCTTTTGAGGTGTGTTACAATATCATATAAAAATCTGTCAATCAATCTAAAATATAACTTGGTATGTAGGTAACACTGATTGCTTATTACTTTGGTTGTAACACTGATTGCTAATTCCTTTAATTAAAACAATTGTTCAAGTAATTGATAGTGTCCGTTACATGAGTAACTTTGCTTTATGACATCGTGTTTTGTTCTCCTTAACAATGTTTGGCATACCTACAACAACTACAACACATTATTAATTGTTGGTTTTGTGCCTTGCGTCACTAGAAAGCAAGGCAAGCAAAAAATCAGTCATGCAGCAGAAAATTCTGTTAATCTATGTTTTACTTTTTTTCAGCTGCCGTGGCTGCTTCTTTCTTTTTCTGTTGGTCGCCGTATGGTCTGCTGCGTATTATGGTTATACACAGCGAGTTCAAGTACGAAGACTATTACAATGTAAGTAAGGATTATTATAATGGACTCGATAACAAAGTGCTTAAGATTAAATTTAAGTTCAGTCTCTTTCTTTCTCTGCTAAACAAATGAAAAGAGACAGGCTACATTTTTGTGCGTGTTTTCGTCTTATTTTAGTTGACATCAATTCGGTAATTTTAAGGTATATCTATCTTTTATATGGTTTTCTTAAAGTAAATACTAAATTAAGAAAGTAATTTTTGTATTTTAACTTTTTATTTAGTAGTTATTTTGTAATTCATTATTTTGAAATGTAAACTTGTGACGTCCCAAGCAATTCTATGACGATTTTCTCTCATATTTACAGGATTGTCTTTGGAAGTAAACTTTTTTCTTGATTGGAAACTCTCACACATGCAAATAGTATGTCGATTTCCGGTGCGTTTAAAGGGGAAATGAAAGATAAATAAATACTTCGTATTTCCGTACAAATAATTTCAATTTTAGGTGGTATAAGTAACTGTATAGTGATTATGGGCATAAAATCTCTAAATGGTTTTGAAATGACCATAGGTTGTTTTTTACTTTACATACCGAATTGTCTATGGATTCTCTAATTTCCTTAACAATTGTCAGCTGTTTAGATTGACGTTTCTAAATTTTCAAAGTCTGTTTCTTTTCGTTTGTTTGACAGAGAAAGAGAGAGACTGGACTTTTAAACTTTAACATTGGAATCGAACCTAATAATGACTAGGATATAACTTGATAAACATTTTAAATCTGTGCTATCACGTTTTCGATGTCGATGGGCAAGCATAATCCTAAAGCTTTCAAGGTCTTATACCGGATAAAAATTTATTAGCCCTGTTTTTTCGATAACCCTTTCAAAATTAATATTGAGAGCCGTTTGGCAGCACAAAAGGCAGGGTCAGACATTTTAGGGACCAAATTAGATTTGACCGAAATTTTTGGGCAGCTACAGATCCCAATTGGCGATCTTGGTAACTAAGTAATTAAAAATACTTTTTATTTCTTTAAATGTTAACCACTTAATTAATTTTAATATTATGACATGACGTCATATGTCAAAAAATCACGTTTGTTGTACGGGATCCCCACTTAAATATTGACCCCCTTACTAATTATCATTCCAACCAACCAACCATGAGTTGAACACGGAAGTCTGTAGTCTGTGTAAAATGTTCTTTTACGATAAATATGTTCTATTGCAGGTCTGGCGCATCGTGAACTACTTATGCTACAGTAGCTACCTGTGCTCTGTCATTAACCCCGTGCTCTACAGCCTCATGTCTCACAAGTTTCGACAGGCTTTCAAAGTCAGTATTAAACCTAAATCTTCAAAACTTTACCTTATTACTAACAAATCGCTAAGTCAAAGATTGACATTTATGACGGCAACTTGCCGTAGCAAGTTTTTAATAAGAAAAAGTTGAGCACGATTGGCTGAAAAATACCTTGTTAATGCCCCCAGTTTTCTGGACGTCGAATCACCGTCTGATCGAATATGAACTGCTGTACACAGCGGATTTTTGATCGATTTCGAATTCGAAATTTCACTAACAAAAAATCGCAATGAACAGCGGAATATACAATGAAAATTATTTAAACAAAAAAAACAATGTCCTCCTAGCCGAATTTTGAACACGAGATGAGTAAAGTATGTGTGCAATAATATGTATTGCACTCTCTGTCCCTACACTCTTGTGATAGCAATCCAACATGGCCGGCGACAAATCAGGTAGTGGATTATGTAACTTTGAATGAAATTATTTCAATTAAAGTTTTGTTGCTAGAGTTGGCCATTCACGGCCAGTTACACTAATTAGTCGGTCTAAGGTACGACCAAAATTTTACGTTTTCAATATCGGTAATAAAAATCTAGGCTATAGGCATAAGTACTAAAAAAGTAACTTAACGTTATTATTTTTTTCCACAATTGCCCATATTTTCCAGTTCAAAGATTTTCTCGCCAATTTTACCCACTAAATAAAAAAAAACTAAAAGTCCCCTTTGCGTGGAGAATTGCCCACGTTCTAGCAGCACTGAATGAATGTCAGTTTTTAGATTATTTTTATGTTAGTTAGTGGAGTCTTTTTTGAACTGACCGTGAATGGCCAGCTTAACAGAGTAACTGAAGTTGTCAAATGTGACATTTTCAAGCGATTTCAATCCTGAATTGTTAGCAACAGAGTTACGTAATTAGCCCCCCAGGGGGCTAATTAAAATAATACGTTAAGTTACTTTTTTAGTACTTATGCCTATAGCCTAGATTTTTATTACCGATATTGAATACGTAAAATTTTGGTCGTACCTCAGACCGACTAATTAGTGTAACTGGCCGTAAATGGCCAACTTTAGCAACAAAACTTTGATTGAAATAATTTCATTTAAAGTTACATAATCCACTACCAGGTGCAGATCCGAAAAACACGCTCACCTGTCGGTCCACAAATCACGTTTAGCCATCAGTCTGGAAAGCACGCTAAGCCTTCGGCGTCGGTCCAAAAAGCCCGTTAAGCCGTTGGTCCAGGAAGAACACTAAGCTGTCGGTCCGGAAAGCACGCTAAGCCATCGGTCCTTGAAACACGTTAAACCGTTGGTCCTGAAAGCACGTTAACCTTTCGGTTCAGAAGCTCGTTTAGCCGTCGGTCCAGAAAGCACGTCATGTCGTCGATCCGAAAAGCACGTTAAGCCGTTGATCCGGAAAGCACATTAAGCCGTCGGTCCAGAAGGCACATTAAGCCATTGGTTCGGAAAGCACGTTAAGTGCATGGGGAAGGGGTGTTTGAGTTATTTCAAGACACACTGCCTTGTTGGCCTATTAGTCAGCACGCTGACTTCTATCCAAGAGACCCCGAGTTCGAATCCCGTGTTGGGCTAAAATTTGTTAACGGGTCTTGCAACCAGTGTTCATCGCAATCAGCGGATGACAAATTAGTAAGTTTTTAAGGCAACGATTAAGATTAACAATTTTTTAAGTTCTGTCCTTACCTACTACTTACCTCAAACCCTTTAGTCAGTTTAAATATCAGGAACGGAACCCAACCAATTAGTGGGGATAGTCTTCTTAAAATAAAACCTGCCCAATGTACCTACTTGGTTGTTGATGTTTGTTTGTGACTGTTCAATGAATTTGCTTTAAAATCCTTTCGATTTTTGAAGGTAAATTAATTAACTCACGAAAAGCAACATTTTCCAAAACAAGCATAAGAAAAGAGCTCGCAAAAAAAGGTCTCGTTCGTATCTCATTTATCGTTGTACACACCGTAAGTCTGACTATGCAAATGTTTACCCTGAGACGGTTTCTATTCCCGACGTAATAAAATTGTTTTCGTTAGTAGTTCAAATGTATACCTTTAGGTGCTCCCGACTATGCTTACACAGGGTAATCGTGACCAATTTTTCTAGTGTCAAAAATCAGTACTTAAAATCTTTTTTTTTATTTAAGAAAAAGGCTGGATTTAGCACTAATTAAGTATGATGTTGTAGCATGTTTTAGATTCAAGCAGACTGACAGGTATTTTTAATAATCGCCCAGACGTTTTTTACAAGCTTTTATTTAACTTGCAATGAAACTAACTATGTTTGTTCGGGCGGAATCTTGCGACTCAATTTTAAAGCAGATAAAACCGATTGAGCTAAAATTTAGACATGTTTAGTTTGGATGACAATGCATGTTAAGCTGTGTGACGTCATTCTTAATTCAACATGGCGGACCATCCAATATGGCGGACTTCTAAATGTACTTCTATAATATGGGTAACAAATGAAAGGGCTTGCTGAGAATAGCTCAAGAAATAAGGTGACGTCACTACAATTCCAATATGGCGGACTTATAAAGATGTCTAACTAAGTTCTTTACGCTTTCCTACAATACAGGTATCAAATGAAAGTAAATGGTGAGAATTCCTCGCCAAATAAAGTGACGTCACTCTAAATATATTATGGCGGACTTCTTAATGCACCCTAACAATTTAGGTATCAAAATAAAAGGGCTTGCTGAGAATTACTCGAAAAAATAATGTGTCATCACCTTTAATCCGATTTGGCGGACTACTAAAGATGGCAGCCTAAGTTTTTCTGCTTTCCTGCAATGTGGGGATCACATGAAAGGACTTGCTGAGAATCATTCGAGAAATAAAGTGACGTTACTCTAAATCCAATATGGCGGACTAAGTTTTTTCATGCTTTCCTGCACCATATTGCAGGATCATTAAACGAAAGGACTTGTTGAGAATAAGCATGCGAGTTAACTCCGTTGCTACGATCCGTTAAAAGTTTTGCTGTATTGGGTTTTCTTGGAGACCTCGATTATAATTATTGAGGTTGAATTTTTTGGATCCGTAGCATCGGTTAGTAAACTTTAGAGACGAGTTTAATTTGACGAGATATGCGTCAACAGCATTGGTTTGCAATTTGTCTAGGAGAAGGTTAACTTCAAAATCAAACTCGTAATTGTGTTTACGCTGCGTAAGGTTTAGCTTGAAGTTACAATAATCAGCATGAAGCTTACTTATGCCTTACGGGGCACATTCCTCCTAACACCCAAGCCAAGCTGTTGTACCCAGTCGGGTCATAATTTATGACATAAAAATTGTAATTGCAGCTTAATTTTGAAGCAGATATCTTCAACCGATTGAGCTGAAATTTTGTGTATAGGTTTAGTTTCGATGACAATTTCATGGTAATCTGTGTAAACTGTCAAAATTTTTTGTGTATACTGGGAGTATACACTAATAGGTTTTGGAGTCTTTGACAGTAAATATTTAAGTCGAATTTTTGTAGTCTGTAGCATCGGTTGTTCAGCTTTGATTTGTGAAATTTGGCGAGATAGGCGTCAACGGCATTGGTTTGCAACTTGTAAGTGGCTTACAAACATTAAGCCTAAAATTGATCAACATACAAGCAAGCATGCAGGATGCATAGGACTACCTTCGGAGGCTGCTCTCCCTTCGCGCCCTCCCCATTTGATGTCTTTTTAAAGGGATTTCAATACTTCAGCGTCATAATTAGTGCTCTACAACACTTTCGTTTACATTAAATTCGTAGCCAATTTATTACACTCATCGCCTAGCCATTATATTCGCCGCCAAGCCGTTATTTGTTGTTCCTTACCTATTTCTTAAGTAAGCGAGCTTATAACTTTCGATACCTTTGTCACTGTCATTATGCCATTTTTAAAATAGCTTAACTGATACCTAGGTATTTCCCTTTAAGTTTTTAGTCTTCCGAAAAATAATAAGCCCATGGAATTAAGCGGCAAACGACCTTGCATCAATGATAAGTTGAATAAAGTACAGTGAGACATGCCCACAGACTGAGAAACCTGTTTGGAGATAACTAAAAAGTAAAAAAAATAAATTTAAAGCAAAAAACTTTGATTTGAACTCAGTGCTTAGGTTTATCCCGAGTACGTTTTCAGCATAATTAAGCTTTAGTATTCCATTAATTTTACTTAAAAGCCGGTGTCGTAATAATTTGTGTGTGAAGCCTGGGCAAAGACGAGTGGTTGATTTTTAAAACACTCTACCACAGAGCAGATAAAAGGGTTTAGGACTTTGAAATAAATTATTATAAAAGGTTATCTATTCCATGCTATTTGACGACTTAAGTGACGATTCTACCAATCATTATTTTTCTTTTTTTATTGCTTTGTTGACATTGATTTGTATTATTTAGTATGAAAAATTGTAATAGTGCATGCAAAATTTATTTTTAATAAAGCTTGTGAGTGCGTTGGACTATCTCTGTAAGCTTGATTGCACAAAATGTGATTTAATAAATAAATAGTAAATGTAAAGTTAGCCTTCATAGATCCCATTGCTGGGCAGAGGCCTCACCTTAACTATGCGGAGGTACGAGCCATACTGCACCACGCAGGCTCAGTGCGGATTGGGGTGTTTGTAAGGCAAGTGACAAACCTTACTGTCAGAGGTTATCAAGCCGGCCTAGGGCCTCTGAATAGGCTAAGCGACTAATATCAGCAGATATTAGCCAGGACCAACTGCTTAACGTGCCTTCCGAAGCACGGAGATGCTTGTCATGGACGTCACTTAAATGCTGAATGGAACGACCGCGCCGTGGGGTGATTGGATGTGTCCATTCCGATCATTTAATGAATAAATATTCATAAAAATCTCTGGGGTCAGTCACGTATAACCTTCCAACACATGTTGCGCGTGATCTTTAAGTCTTATCACTGCCATACTCAGAGAAATTAATTAAATGTTAATCTATAATTAAGTTTCATTCTTTCACTTTCTTTATCAATGATTTATAAAAGGACTGCATGAGACTTAATAAAGGATTAACTTTTATTGACGACTCTGAGTAGGTACGGCAGTTAATGAATTAAGTATTAAAAGGTTGACCATGCCGGTTTGGGTATTCCGGATTAACTAATCCGGACTAGCGAGGGCCTATGATCTGAGTGGAAAGACTAATAATAATATTCTCCTATCGATTGAAGTGTACCCCCAATAATATTAGTAATGTCGTCCTAGCCCGAATTTCGACTACTACTTACTAAAAGTCATAAAGTCATAAAAGTCATTTTTTTATGTATGTAGGCCCACAGGGGGCACTTATACACGTCCCAACATATTATTTTTTAATCCCTACCACTGCTTTGGGACAAATTGTGGGCTAGTGCTGAGAAGAAGCAGCGCAAGAAACTCAGTCACTATTGTCAAAGCCTCTTTTAAAAATAATGTTTAAATACAGAAATTGTACTAGTGCGAGCTGGTCCACACGTTTACATCATTCAAATAATCGTCTACTTTATAATAACCTTTTGTCATTAGGGTATCCTTAATAAATGATTTGAATTTGTTAATTGGTAATTCTACAATATTTTTCGGTAATTTGTTAAAGTAATTGACACATTTTCCCATGAAAGAATGACCAACTTTTTGAAGCCTGAATTGTGGAATAGCAAGCTTATTTTTATTTCTAGTGTTAAAATTATGCGTATCACTTTTCTTTGTAAATAAATGCAAGTTTTTACGCACATACATAATATTTTCATAAATATATTGAGAGGCTACTGTTAATATCCTTATTTCTTTAAAAAAATCTTTATCAATACTCAATACTATATTATGGTGCACAAGTGTGTACGCAATACACAGGTGCACTCTCTGTTCTTTAACTCTCATAATTCAGTGAGACGGCAGTCCGACATGACCGTAGAGAGATCAGGCGCAGGACCAACGGCTTAACGTACCCCTAAGAAGTTTAGACTACTCTCTTTCGTTTTCGGTAGGCAAGTTGCTACAAGTTCATAGACAAATTATCGGATCGGTAAACCTTCACATTGCTATCCTCGTAAGGTCCCGGTGACTTTTGAAATGGACACCTCTAAGGCCCACTTGCGCAAGTCCGGATTAGCTCATTCGGACTATCACAGGGCCTATGACCTGAGTTGAAAGCCCACTTGTGCAAGTCGGGATTAGCTCATTCGGACTATTACAGATATATACACAGACGGGCTGACAGAGAATCCCTCATTGCCATGAAATAATCCTGAGACAACATCGAACAATAACATTCTAACTCTATTCTAATATTGAATTTCGGCTCAATCCCAACAAGATCAACCAGGCAGGATATATTATAGTGCATGTAAATGTGTGCGCAATACAGAGGTTCACACTGTACCTGGTTGATCTCATTTGAGATTAACCGTCGTAGCCGAAAAAATCGATGACTTACTTGACTTGACTTATGGTCCTATGACCCCGAGGTGGGGCAGAGGGCGTCCACAGTATTCCTCCATCGCGTTCGGTCTTGAGCTTCGCGGTTTATTGCGCTTCGCGATTTATAAAAATCGATAGGAGAATATTATTATTAGTCTTTCCACTCAGATCATAGACCTTGCGCTAGTTCGAATCAGTTAATCTAGACCAGCGAAAAATGACCTTCCGGGTTAGCTAATCCCGACTTGCACACGTGGGCTTTTAACTCAGATCATAGGCTCTGCGATAGTCCAAATGAGCTAATCCGGACTTGCACAAGTGGGCTTTCAACTCAGGTCATAGACCTTGCTATAGTCCGGTATAGCTAATCCGGACTTGCGCAAGTGGGCCTTAGAGGTGTCCATTTCAAAAGTCACCGGGACCTTACGAGGATGGCAACGTGAAGGTTTACCGATCCGATAATTTGTCTATGAACTTGTAGCAACTTGCCTACCGAAAACGAAAGAGAGTAGTCTAAACTTTAGAGGATACGATAAGCCGTTGGTTCTGCGCCTGATCTCTCGACGGTCATGTCGGACTGCCGTCTCACCGAATTATGAGAGTAAAGAACAGAGCGCGTGTGTATTGCGCACACACTTGGGCACTATAATATCTCCCGTGCAGTTGGCTAATCTATGTTGAGACAGGCCGCTGTAGTCGAAATTCGGCTAGGAGGACATTATTATTATTGGGGGTACACTTCGGACGAATTTTTTTTACTACGAAGTAGGTAGTCATCATCTGTCGCTATTGAACATAGTGTAAAACGGTGATCAATATAATTTTCCACCTCAGACGTTATTTTCCCCCCATTTCCTGTTAATAAAAACTTTTTAAGTGCCCTTTGTTACAAGGTAAGTAGGTACTTAGTTTATGAACGAAATTTTGGCTGGTCGGATGTTATTTATAGGCTCCCATAAAAAGCTGTGTCCGTTTATGTGTTACAATGTATTATAGAAAGAATTATGGTAAGACCACCAGAGTTAAACTGAATCCACCTAAAACATTATTATATAAAAACGGCGACTTCATATTTTGTAATAATCCCGTCGATAATTGTGTTAATTATTATTATAGCAGAAATAAAATAAATATATCGATTTTCATTTTAACACTTAAATTTAAATTCTAAATTGATATTTGCCAAACTGCGAAGGCGTGTATAAGACTAAATTATTTTTAATGGATTTCATTTAACGATACCTTCACTTTAATCTCATTACTTACTACATTGTAGTCATTGGTAGTCTTAATCATATTCTGTCTTTAACCCCCGACGCAAAAACGACGGGTGTTATAAGTTTGACGTGTCTGTGTGTGTGTGTGTCTGTGGTATCGTAGCTCCCGAACGGATGAATCAATTTAGATTTTTTTTTATTTGAATTAAGTGCGGTCCCCCGACGCGACAACATTAGTATTAAAAATTCAAAAAATTTTATACCTGCGTACTTTACGTAGGGTGCCGAAATTTGAGTTTTATTTTTTGCTTTTTTTCTGTCTATTGTTAATGACTTAGGTAGATACTACTGTACTATATAAGTATTTGTGACTAAAATATCAAGTTAAAACGTAAAATTATATTTCTGTATGAATACGTAATACAGTAATAATGATAATACAAAAGAAATTATTATGTCTCATCTAAGGATTGACCAAAATTTCTTATTTTTAATTTTGTATTTTTTTACAGGATTTCCTCAACGGTCGTACCCGTAGCCCCGCAGACTGCAAGAAAAGAGACTCATTTGGACACTGGAGCAAAACAGAACGGACCACGACATAGCGATGTTAAAAATTTCACAAATAACTGTCTAGTCCTGTCTAGCCATCGAGCACGTAACCTATAGAGGCGAAGTAACGGGATTTTTCTCCGAATATTATCAGTGCTTAGTACTGATACGAAAAGTGTCAAATTAAGCATGTATTTTTAATCGATATTATAATATATGGGATATTTCGGTTTTGCTCCTACGTAACAATCTTCTAAACAGCACATTTATTTTAAAATATGTAAAGAAATAAGTGAATTTGTTTTACAAAATGTGTTGAAGAAAAAACGGAGGCATTCAGTGCCAAGGGATTTTGACGGAATATTTCTGAAACAAAATTAATGACATTTCGTCTCTAATGTTATGTGCTCGGTGTGTCTAGCCCATAAAATTCAAAGAATGAAACAAGGCAAACCTAAACGCAACGAACGATAAAGTGTAAAGAATGTGTTTCATTTGTCTAAGCGAGTGAATAAAACACATTCTTTCCATATTTACATTTGTTCAATTGTGGTGGAAATAAAAAAAAAATATTTGATTTAATGATTCACGTTTACAACATTGTGCTCCAGTAAAAAGTTTTGTCAACAAACCTCAAGCAGGTTAATATTTGAAAACAGAAAATTAGTTATAATAAACGTAATTAGAAATTTGCTAATGTGCTGAACAGTTCGTGTTAATATTAACAATGTAAAATTTGTTAAATATACTTACCTAATTCAATATTATTGTTTGTATGTTCAATTCCGCGTTCTTGATGACTCAAGTTCCGACTTCGATAGACCAAGTTTTAAGAGAAATTGATATTTAAATCAACAATTTCCTCGAGATTTGAAAGTTTTAGAATAATTGAAATTATGGCAAAGCTCTGGTACCCTCAGTTATAGGAATAAGTTTACATCTACTACATATATAATGCCTGAATCTTACATTTGAATGAAACTGCAATTACTTTGAAGTTAGGCTGATTTTAATTTTAATTTTAAAACGACTAGTTAGTAGTCAGATAGCTTACGAAACTTACTCTGAATACTTTGATTAAATACCTAAGTAAGTAATTCGATCAAAAACCAATCATTGTCAAATTCTTAATATGAATTAATGTAAATAAGGAAGATAAGATTTCATCATATTTTATGGACTCCCACCTGCAACAATCCACCTTATTATAAAGTGTAAGGTAGATTGTGTTGAAAAAATAACTATAATATGATTAGGTATTAGACTTAGGCCACAGAATAAGTGCTTGCTTGGGTACTTGATTTAAGATTTAAGACATCTCAAAGTTAAAGTATTATTTACGTGTTTTGAAATGTAGGAAACTAGTTAAAAATCTAAATTGTAGAGAATAAAAACAATAGGTTACACAACAGAGGGTGTTTAGTCCAGAAGGTTAAACATAATCGACAATAATTGTAAATTTCATTTTATAAAAATACTTTTGCAAGTGACGCTGGCTGTGCGCCAACGGGTGCAGCCGGTGTACCGTTTCCGATTTTGGTGTCATTCTCAGTTGGTAAGAGCGTTGGCCCAGTAATTAGCTAAAGGTCGTGGGTTAAAATCCTGCCGTGCGAATTTTTTTATTTCTTATTTAAACATATAAAAATAAAATAACTCTGTGAGTGATAAAAACTCCTAAACCTATTAACTTAATTACTTTTATCTTAACTAATCAATTCAATAATTTAAAGTTTCTTTAACGGAAAATATATCTTACCTAACGCATTGCTAACGATAAATCTTTGGCCGAAAACAAATTATTTTTCAAAAGTATTTTATTAATATTTATAGACATGATGATCACGTCCGGATTTCCCTGTTTCCTATGAGTTTACCTACTTCAACGTCAAGTAGAAAATTGCCAATTTACGAAAATATAGATTTGTAGTGCTTTGGGCGGAGGTAAAACATGTTTCGCAGCAATTGTATGTTAAAGAAAAATAAACACTTTTTTTATAAAATACGAAATTACGCCTAGAAAATATCTGCGGCACTTAGAGACAGATATATTTTAAAAGTTTCAACTAGATAACAAACTGAAAGTGAACTGAAAAACGGTTTTTAAAATGTTCACAGGACCTAATTAAATACCCAAACCGGCATGGCCAACCTTTTAATACTTAATTCATTAACTGCCGTACCTACTCAGAGTCGTCAATAAAAGTTAATCCTCCATTAAGTCTCATGCAGTCCTTTTCTAATTCATTGACAAAGAAAGTAAAAGAATGAGACTTGACTAGATTTAATTAGAACAATATAAATGTACATTAGTAATATATATACAACTAATTGATAAAAATTAAGATAAATTATTTAATACAATACAAAAACAAAAATTATAAAAAGGGTCCTTGTGGTAAGATTCCCAGGATGCTGGCAGCATTACCGCGCTGGATAGCGATGCTTATACGCTGAGCAAGGTAGCTGCCAGCTCTCAGGTCACCACTGATGTCAATTATAGCCTCTTGGAAATCTCTTTGAAAAAAGAGATAGCGTTGGGACCCAGTGTTTCGACTCCAAACGGTACAAAGTGGTACCGGGAGTTGATCTGCCTGTACTTGTTCTAAATTCTGTAGATTAACATTTAATTAATTTCTCTGAGTATGGCAGTGATAAGACTTAAAGATCACGCGCAACATGTGTTGGAAGGTTATACGTGACTGACCCCAGATATTTTTATGAATATTTATTTATTAAATGATCGGAATGGGCACATCCAATCACCCCACGGCGCGGTCGTTCCATTCAGCATTTAAGTGACGTCCATAACAAGCATCTCCGTGCTTCGGAAGGCACGTTAAGCAGTTGGTCCCGGCGAATATCTGCCGATATTAGTCGCTAAGCCTAGTCAGAGGCCCTAGGGCGGCTTGATAACCTCTGACAGTAAGGTTTGTCACTTGCCTTACACACACCCTTCCACCAATCCGCACTGAGCCCGCGTGGTGGAGTATGGCTCGTACCTCCTTATAGTTGAGTTGAGGCCTTTGCCCAGGAATGGGATCTATGAAGGCTTACTTTACATTTACTATTAATTATATATATAAGACGACACTCTTGGTGTAGTCATTCGCGCACCGGACTTTTAAAACAGGCGGTTGCGGGTTCGAATCCCGCAAGGGGCAAATGTATGTGTGATGAGCACGAGCATTTGTACCTAAGTCATGGATGTTTATATGTATTTAAGTATTTCTATCCGTTATCCTAGTCACCATAGCACAAGCTCATGCTTAGTTTGGGGCTAGGTAATTGGTGTGTTAAAAAAAAAATTAAATCACATCTTGTGCAATAAAGCTTACAGAGATAGTCCAACGCACTCACAAGCTTTTATAAAAATATATTTTGCATGCACTATTACAATTTGTCATACTTCATAATTCAAATTAATGTCAAAACAGAAATAAAATAATTGGTAGAATCGGCATTTCACTCGTCAAATAGCATGGAATAGATAACCTTTTATAATAATTTATTTCAAAGTCCTAAACCCTTTTATCGAGTGTTTTAAAAATCAACCACTAGTCTTTGCCCAGGCTTCACACACGAATTATTACGACACCGGCTTTTAAGTAAAATTAATGGAATACTTAAGCTTAATTATGCTGAAAACGTACTCGGGATGTTTACCCTAAGCATTGAGTACAAAGCAAGTGAAAAATGCATTGATAAGTTTATTATTCTTTTTCGTTAGCAACCTACTTATGCAATATTGTTAAACTACTTACCCATCTTATATCCTGTTTAATCAAGTAGCAAATTACTCACCAGTGAGTTACATGGTTATTTATGTTTTTGCCTGTTTTTTCGCTACTCATGTCAAATAATTAATGGATAGAGCTAGTCTTACACGTAGATTATTTTCTACCTGAGTGCTTCGAAAAATGACACAGGTGGGTGACGACATAAATAAAGGTAGGTAGGTAGGTACCTGCTGCTAGGTTTGTTACATAACATTACAACACCCATTTTTTAAGTCTCTCAATTCGATATTTGGTGATAATGACCAATGCAAAACTAGTATTTTATTATATCGAATACCTAGTGCCGTAAAAATGCATTTCCATTTTACAGTTTTTTACGCGTTTTAATTTGACACTGGACGCCATTTGTATTGCTCTTCGATCACGGCGCCATTCAGTTGGTCGTGTAAACAAATTTAAAAGCAACCATATTTTCACATAAAGTATTTTGTACATATGATCTATACATATAATAAAACAGTAAAACCAATGCGTCTGTTCATTGCGTATTTTTACCAAAAACTAATTGAGGGTGATGTTAAAATAGTAACAGAATAGAAATCTACAACTTATAATTGTTTTGTTTGTTTGTCTGTCTGTTTTACACGCTAATCTCCGGAACTACTGAACGGATTTGAATGAACTTTTTTTATTGTGTAGCTTTGAGTCTGGGCAAATACTAGGCTATCACTTATTTGAAGATCGGAGTACCTGACGTGGAAACTTAGCAGTACCTACACTTAAACTAAGAGAGATATGAAAGCAGCGCCTTAAGAAAAGTTATTCAGCATCATAAGCATTTTCTACTGACGTAGACAAATTAAAGGTTTGGAGCAACTGATATGGAACCTTGGCAGTTTAGCTAAACTATAAGAGATATAATAAGAGCGCCTTAGGGAACATTGTTCAGTGTGGTGAGCATTTTTATTGACTTACACAAATTGAAGGTCTGGAGCAATTGATATGGAACCCTAGCAGCTCAGCTAAACTATAAGAGATATGAATAGAGCGCCTTAGGGACCATTGTTCAGCGGGATGAGCATTTTTTACTGACTTACACAAATTGAAGGTCTGGAGCAACTGATATGCTAAATTATTTTAGACTGATTTTCAAACTCCCAAGGTAATCCTACTTAAACATACAAATACAGGTCTTAACGCGATAACGAACAAGTATGAAGGTAAAAATGAAATAATCCTACTGTCTTCAAGTTACTATCTGGTGACGGAAACCTGGAGAAATCGAGAGAAGAACTATTAGAGTAGTCTTACTTTACGATAGTAGTATCTCACAAACTGACCCTTGAGTAGACTAGGGACATAATAAATAGATGCTAAATCACATCCATCTGTTGCGGTAGGGAAGTTTGAGTCTGACTTTTTTCTGAACACTAAAACTTAAAGTTACCTATATTTTTTTACAAACGAATAAGACTGCCTTCAATAAAGTAAACAAAAAAGTAAAAAAATAATACCTTTACACTTATGGTTGTCACTGACACTGCCATGCGAAATTTTCTTACCAGAGGAGGATGGCGAGGTGATAGTAACCTAGCCAAAAAAGAGTGCCTATTTACCTTGATTTTTCATTCCTCTCTTCTCCTTAGAAGATGGTAGACTAAGAGATTATGATAGCTGGATGGCGACGGGAGTAGGATAAAATATTTTGTATCATAGAGTGTTTGAGAGTTTAGGCAGTGCATTACACGTGGAGGGCGACAATGATAGGTGGAAAATTAGTCAGGTCTGAGCACTTATAGCTAGGTACTTGCCACATCTCGCTTTCAGGGTTTAGGTATCACTTCACAGGCCACAATCACTCGAAATGTCTGTAAGGAGCTTCACAGGATACACACGCGGCGAAAGCGCTCTGGTCGGTCTAGTACATGTGTCATAGGGAACGTCTCGATGTCGACTCGCTCTTCGGGGTTCTCACGGTACGTTTTAAACAAATACAAATAAGGCAGGTATGCGTGTGAGTGTGCGCGGCGTAGTATCAATAAGGTACACAAACAAATCAAAATGTTGTAGTAAACATATCGCCCGCCCTAAACACGTCAAGTGTTTACGAGAAGGTTAGGAAGCCAAGGGAAAGGAAGTTCACTGGACAGGAAGACGAACTAATTTCGTCAAAGATCTCTTTAGTCTACCGGTAGGAGTTTTAACATCTACCACACGAACAACTTGGTCTTGGCCAGGGTATAAATTAATGCGTCCACGACGCCACTGCAAAGGGGGAAGGTTGTCATCTTTTATGAGTACTAGCTCACCGACTTTAGGAGGATCATAAGGAGAGGTCCATTTATTTCTAATTTGTAATGTATTTAGGTATTCTAAATGCCATCGAGACCAAAAGTGCTGGGTAATTTGTTGGATTAGCTGAAACCGTGTAAGGCGATGCAATTTTACGTCTTTATAAGGGTACTCCGGAAGTGCAGTTAAGGGTTGTCCAATTAAGAAATGGCCGGGAGTTAACACTTCGACATCATTAGGGTCCAGAGAAAGTGGGCACAATGGGCGTGAATTTAAAACTGCTTCAATTTTAGCAAAAACAGTGGTCAGCTCTTCAAACGTAAGGGGGGTATCGCCTACTACTCGTTTTAGGTGCGATTTCGCCGATTTAACCGCAGCTTCAAAAAGACCTCCCCAATGAGGGCAAACAGGAGGATCGAAAACCCAGGATATGTTCCGCTTTGAAAGCTCAGAACCAATAGCCGCCTGGTTTTGAGACAGGAAACACTAACTCTTTCAGGTAATTGTTGGCACCGATGTAATTTCGACCGCAATCGGATCGGATTAGGCGAGGTACACCACGACGCGACACGAATCGGGAAAAGGCCGCAATAAAGGCTTCAGTAGTTAGGTCCGACACAACCTCAAGGTGAACGGCTTTAGTAGAAAGGCAGACAAATACACACAGGTAACTTTTCACTAACCTTTTGTTCCTATAGGCCTGGACTTTGGTAAAAAAGGGTCCTGCAAAATCGGTACCTACACCGTCAAACGGTCTAGCAGCCATGACGCGGTCTTTAGGTAGGTCACCCATGAAGGGTTGAGATACAGCCGCCTTGAGACGATAACAGGGAAGGCATTTAAAAATCACATGCTGAATAGCTCTGCGTGCAGATAAGATCCAAAACTCTCTATTTAACATGGCAAGAATTGCATTAACACCTGCATGAGCATTCTCGCGATGGTAATGTGAAATAAGGATGTTCACGAAATTACCATTCTTAGGCAGAAGAAGGGGATGGCGCGCATCAAAGGATAGATCGGAGTTTCGTAATCGGCCTCCAACTCGAATTAGGTCTCCGTTATCCAGAAATAAATTTAATTTTCTCAGGGAGTTAGTGATAGGATCGCCACGCCGTAAGCGATCAAGTTCATCAGAAAAGGAGGTAAGTTAAACAATTTTCACCAAAAACAAATGGAATCTCTCCGTTCCTCAGGGCCTAGGTAGGACGTGTAAGATTTAGGAAATAAAAATCGCCTTAGGTAACAAGTCACGTTTATTAGCTTGTTGAAAGAACTATACCGCTCTAATAAGAATGAGGGATTCGGGGTAGGAACATCGGCAGAGACTACTAAACAACGTAGTCCAGGGAGATCACTACTTGGGTTAGGTTCCGAAATACCGGGCCAGGTGACTGCGTCAACCACAAAGGTGAAAACCAAAGGGAGTGGTCGATCAGTCGGGTGACTGACATACCTCTCGATGCACAGTCACTAGGGTTCATGTAGCCTGGGACGTGCCTCCATTCACTAGATGTAGGATTATTATTAATCTGGGAGACACGATTAGCCTCAAAAGTCTGAAGGAGGTGAGGAGTGGTTTTTAACCAACACAATACGATTTTACTATCCGTCCAACTATGGATTGAAGTCAACACAGACGACCTTTGCAGACAAAGAGCGACGTGATGAAGTAATTTAGAGAGAAGGGTAGCTCCCAACAATTCCAACTTGGGAATTGTTAAACGGGTCCGAACAGATTTAGCCATAACAAGATGGACGGAGCAAACACCAGACGGAAGTTCCGCACGTAAATAAACAGCGGCAGCATATCCCAATTCAGAAGCAACACAGAACCCATGTAGGGATAAGGAGGAGGAACCTCTGGGAAGAATATGTCGGGGAATGGCTACTCCACTAACCTTCGCTAGGTCCTGAACAAATGCAGTCCACTCTAAAGACAGGGGTTCATTTAAAGGATCATCCCAGGATAAGCCTGATATCCATAAGCGTTCGATAAATTCCTTAGCCTTAAATACGACGGGAGATATCCAGCCACAAGGGTCATACATACGGGCAATCAAAGATAAAACTTTGCGTTTTGTAATAACTGTATCACGGGTATCACAGGTATAATTGTAGGTAAATGAGTCCCTCACAGGATTGTATTGGACACCTAAAATAGCGACAGTCTGAGGATTATCTGGATCTGAGAATGAATGAGGAAGTTGCAAATGATCCGGGGGCATATCATCTAGGAGCTCGGGCCTGTTACTAATCCACTTAAGAAGTTCATAACCACCAGAGGCCATTATTCCTATAAGCTCGGTTTTCAAAGCCCGGGCAGACGCAATAGTGTCAGCACCAGTAAGACAATCGTCGACATTAATATCTCTCTCAAGGACTTCAGCGGCTCGAGAAAAGGTAAGTCTCTCTTGTTCAGCGAGCTCAAGAAGGGCACGAATTGCAATGAATGGACTGGAACGAAGACCATAGGTATTGGTATTAAGTTCATAGGCAAGAAGTGGCTGAGAGGGATCCTCACGCCAAAGCACAAGTTGGTACCTTCTATCATCAGGATGTACCCAAGTCATACGAAACATCATACGAATATCTGTTACAAACACTACCTCGTGCCTGCGGAAATTGAGGAGGATGTGAGAAATATCTCGCTGAAGCTTAGGGCCTGTATGTAAACATTGATTCAGGGACACTTTAGAGGACGTAGGACTACTACCATCGAACACAACACGTATTTTGTCACCAACGGACTTAAAAATTCCATGATGAGGGATAAAATAATGTTCCCGGGTCGAGTCATATGAAGAAAGGGACATATGGTTTAGGTCAAGGTACTCACGCATAAAGGAAATATATTTCTCTCGAAAATTAAGATTGGCTTGCAAACGCTTCTCAAGATTATGGAATCGCCGTAAGGCATTGGTTTTAGAATCACCGAGAGGTGGACGATCATGAAGAAAAGGGAGTCTAACCATAAATCTACCATCGCTTTCACGAGTGGTAGTAGCTTTAAAAAAGGTTTCATACTCTATATCCAAGGGGTTCGCAACTGGAGATTGGGGGGCCTCTTCGATTTTCCAGAATTTTTCAACTATTTGGGACAGCGAGACTCCAGTCATGGGGGGTTCCAAATCAGTAAATCCTCCATAAACAGGACCACACAGGACATAACCAAATATCGTAGAGATAGCAGTAAGGCCATCAGGGGACACAAACAACTCGGACCTTAAAAGGCGACCAATGACGTCAGCTCCAAGAAGTACACTTATAGTACCAGGTTTGTAAAAATAAAGAGTCAGCAAGAGGGAGGTGCTTAGTACAGGTAATTACACTTTTAGGTAAAACTACCTACTAACTAACTATTACTAATACTATTGCACTGGTAGAGATTTCTGGAAAGGCAGAATTAACTGGCTTAAATGAAAAGGATACAATGCCCGGGGAATTAATTGCTTTAACATTACCTATTCCACGAACAGGAACTGGAGAAGGAATGATAGGTAAGTTCATGTGGTCAACAACAAGCTCAGTAGTAAGAAGGCAGCCCTGAGCACCAGTGTCACATAAGGCACGCACTTCCACATAATATCCAGACGAGGTTTTAACATGAATCAAGGCCGTAGGTAAAAGAACGAGAGAATTGCGAGGTAAAGATGTAAAAGCGGGTATGGAAGGGGGGCGGCTATCTAGTCAGAATTGTGGGGCCTCATTGTACTTATGATGAAATGCACGTTCATCCTGGGTTCTTTGACCTAGAGGGGCATTATAAGTACGGTTACCGTTGGGTGCAGGTGGGGATCGCCCGCCCGAACGGGGAGGTGATGCTCTACGGGAATCACGAGGAGGTGGGGTACGAACACGGTGCCATTCAGTACGTGGGGATGACACACGGTCCGTTAAGTGACCTTGTGGAGATTGCCGCGGTTGGTTGGAAGCTAAGGCCGGGACGTCTCGGTATGAGCGCTCGCGATCGTAATTCACAGGAGAGGAGTCATCATAACACAGTGACGTGTGATGACTGGAACGGCGACACGTGCGGCAGCGATAATTTCGCGTGCATTGGGATATGGAGTGTTTATACAAGCATCGATAGCACAGTCGGGCTTCTTTTACAAAAGTAACACGTTGACGTGTAGGAAGGCGAATAAAATCGGGACACTCGCGTAAGTAATGCGAAGTACTATTACAAAGGTGACATTTAGATGTCGTCGCAAAAGTAACAAAGGCTCTCGCAGGAGGTGGGGAACGCGCGTTAGGTTTAGGCAAACGAGGGGGGCTCGCAGTAGGGGGGGTAGTAGTGTCAACGACAGAAGCACTACCTACATTATCGTGGTGCCTACATTCATCCTCAAGAAAGGTAATAAGATGACCAAAAGTAGGGAGGTGATTAGGATTATCGCCATAACGACGTTCAAATCTCGATTTTAACTCTGAAGGCAGTTTAGCAAGGCATAAGTGAACTAATAGGTATGACCAATGTTTAACAGGAAGTTCCAATCTCTCTAAGCATCGATAAGTCGAAAGCAGGGGGTTCAGGAACGACACACGTAACCCGAAAAGTTGAGGCGTTATAATAGGGAGCATCATTATTTGAGCATCATCATTTATGTGGGTATCCGCTAAAACACGAAGGTTATGGTACCTACGTTTTAGGAGGTCACGGGCCACGGTGTAATTGCCCGCCTCAATCTTGAGGTGTTGTATCAATCGACGAGGTTCATCCGATAAGGCTCCCACTAAATAGTGTAGCTTCAAAGTCGGGGTAAGGCTAGGCTGGTTGTCCACCACGCTATCAAACTGGTCTATACAACTGATCCAACTATCGGGACGGCCATCAAACTTAGGTATAGGTAGGTCAGGCAATTTACTAGCCGGGTTATCAATAGCCAGGGATTTATTCTCCTTGAAAGGGGTGCTAGTACGGGACGTCTCAAATTGGTGAGGTCGTATTTCGTCTAACTTAATTTTTAAGTCGTCTACTTTGTCCCTTACTACGCGCATCTCGTTCTTAACTTGCACATATTTTTGTTCATAAATCGCAGGATCGAGATTACCTAACAGCTTCGAACAAGCGGCAGAAAACTTATCGCACATAAGTGGCAGGTCGGAAAGACGCGCTCGCATACGATTGGAAGAAAAGGTCTCAAGAACTCGGTGGGAATCATCAACCCAGTCACTAATATAACGGAGTTCACCAATAGCTTCACGGTATTCAGCTGTATCCGTGTAAAGTACGGCCCTTACGGTCTCGTTGCCGGTTTCGGTATCCGACATTTTATTTACTTTAAATCGCAAGAAACAAGGTAGGTAAATTAAACTCACAAAAGATTTCAATAGGATGCGTAAAGGAACAAATAGTAAGGGACGGCGCAGATGCACCAAGTATGGCAAACGTAACTCGTAAACAACTCGCACGCGGTCACGCGTAATGGCGTGATCAATGGGGAAACAAAGCGCTCGCGCACCTCACTTGCACTCAAAGGGTAGGTAATTAACGCGCTAATCGATTTATTCGACACTTATGTAAAAGGGGTTGTACTCGAATGTTATTAAGGAATTTACTGTAAATAGGTTAGGTATATGACGAGACGTTTTGTTCAAATTACAAAGGAAAGTAGCAAATAAATAACTCTCAATTAAACAAATTACGTTACTAATAAGGGGTCCTAATAAAAAACTACGCTCTGCTACCAAAATGTTTGAGAGTTTAGGCAGTGGATTACACGTGGAGGGCGACAATGATAGGTGGAAAATTAGTCAGGTCTGAGCACTTATAGCTAGGTACTTGCCACATCTCGCTTTCAGGGTTTAGGTATCACTTCACAGGCCACAATCACTCGAAATGTCTGTAAGGAGCTTCACAGGATACACACGCGGCGAAAGCGCTCTGGTCGGTCTAGTACATGTGTCATAGGGAACGTCTCGATGTCGACTCGCTCTTCGGGGTTCTCACGGTACGTTTTAAACAAATACAAATAAGGCAGGTATGCGTGTGAGTGTGCGCGGCGTAGTATCAATAAGGTACACAAACAAATCAAAATGTTGTAGTAAACATAGAGTCCACGCATACGAAGACGCGGGCAACAGCTAGTCATAATAAAACAGCCGTAATTAGCTCAGGCTGGATTATTGTCATTAAGGCAGTCTATTTAGTTATGTATTTCTTATTAGTATTACGTAATATTGCCATTCATAGATGCTTACATTTTTCTGAGTTATGGATAAAAACTTCTATCTGACGAAATAAAAATCTCATGCCGCGTGGCGCGTGGTAAGTGCCCCATAATGCGCATGTTCTTGTGGTCTACTTACTATAATAAGCAGCTGTACGCACTAAGCTATCAAATGAGACAGGCCGACGGAATCGCCCGGACTGAAATAGCCGTTTTGCAGGCAATTTGGTACGTAACGTCGCGCGTAGCTCCACCATCCAACCGCCAAACCCCAAAGGTTATAACAGGGTGAGTTTAATATAAGTTTAGTACGTTCACAGTTATTTAAATAGAGCTAGTGGGAGTCTTCAGTGATTTATTTTTATTTAAAAAAAATTATACATTTTCTGTTCTTTTTTTTACTATACTTACATTTTTCTCTACGCATCTATGAAAATACTACAAAATATATTAAAATGTAGTTAATATTTTAATGCCTCAAATTAAAGTCACAGCCTAGCAATAAAATTTTGTAGGTATTATAAACCTCGGTAACATTGCACAACGCTCTGGCTTCGTCGTGTTTAAAACCTGAATATCGAAGCAAATTCCACAAATCACATAAAACAGCAATTCAATTTAATCCCGGCCATGCCAATAGTCATTGTAAGTACCTACTACCTAAATATGTCTACTTACATCGAAGAATGCCGCGCTTGTGACATTTTTGCTCGCCGAATTTAATCAGGGAAAACACAAATCGAACCACTGTGCGGCCCTCTGGGCTTTTGAGCGTATTAAGAGGCTCTCGTAACTAAACAAGACAAATTGTAATTTAATTCCCAATATTGAATTTCTATCTCGTTCATAAGTGGCCTTTTCTATCCTATTGAATAAATGATTTTCGACTTTGACTTTGTCGTTAGTTTTGACATAAATGATCGACAAATACTGCAATGATCGCAAGCCTCATTATGTTTCTATAGTCCGACCGATTATCTAAGACCTCACCTGCGGGGTACAGGGGTGCAGGAGTAGATAAAAACAGGGATTTAATTAAGTGATTTGCTTTTTGAGAGAGAGAGAGTGCGAATTTCGAATTTCAAAATTTCAAAATCATGTCTCAAGGGCCCGCGCGCCCCCTGCACCGCTCAGGACCTCCGTTCTCTTACCCCTGTATGTACCCCGCAGGCGAAGTCAAGAATTAAGCGGTTGAAATATAATTTGTACTTTGTTATTTTTAATAATGTTTGGCGTATCAGTCCGTGACCTCACTCGGCTAGGGTCTACTGAAAACCAGCGTCGGGGCCCCTAGCGGGTCACGACTTAAGCTGAGTGGGGCCCTTTTATTATGGACATCACAGACGCACAACTGCACAGTCCGACTGGCTTACCCACATAAATTGTAATTTTGTTGTGTTTCTTGTTTTATAACCGTGCCCGTTACTTTGTTCGTTTTCGTGTGTTATGTGATGTCCATTCATTAATAAATGTATTTTCTTTCTTTCTTTCTTTGTATTTTTGACTGTAGCCGTCCCTGTCATGCTAGCATGCATGACAGTATTGACAGCGCGGACAAGCGTATGAAGAGGTTCGAGAAAATGCGGACATCTTCATCCGGAGTCAGGTCTCTGCCGCTGTCACTCAAGCTAGCTGGCTCACTATCCAGCTAAGACAATGTCGATATCAGTAAAATAAGTGCCGTGAAAGCGGTAACGCGCACTACGTTCAATCCGAATATAATCTGAGTCTATCCAAAATCGGTCCGGGCGTAGAAATAGAACTATGTATGACAGTGTTTGTACCTAGGCACTGCGTCCGTTATTCACGATGCGGTTGTGGTCCGGTTTTAAAATCGAAAACCGTATTTTGATGGATTCGAATCGGATTCAGTTCGGAATCGGAGGTATTGCGGAACACTGAGCATATATATGTGTGTGCGTGACGATAACTCGAGTTTAAAAATATGGTTAATCTCTTAGGGCCACTTGCAGCAAACGCTTACTCTATAATTAGCGTCATTCTGTCTCTGTCATATGTTCGGCGATGACAGATACAGCAGACAGACAGACGTTAAATCGAGATTAAGCATTTGCTGCAAGTGGACCTTAAACCCAACAAAAAATATTTATAAAAAATATGAGTTGCTTTATGTAAATTAAAAACACAATTTTGCAGTTGTGTTATAAAAAGTCATAAAAATAATTTATTTATGCATGTAGGCCCACAAGGGGCACTATTGTAGGCTAGTGCTGAAAAGAAGCAGCGCAAGAAAATCGGTCACTATTTTCAAAGCCTCTTTTAAAAAGAATGTTTAGATACAGAACTTGTGTTGGTGCGAGGTGATCCACACGTTTACATCATTCAAAAATAATCGTCAACTTTATAATAATCTTTTGCAAGTAAGGTGTCCATAATAAATTATTTTTTAATAATTGGTAATTCTACAATATGTTTTGGCAATATGTTAAAAAAATTGACACATTTTCCTACAAAATAATGACCAACTTAGTAGTTAGTTTCTAAGTTCGTACCTAACTAAAATACATGCCATAATTTAGAGAGCCCATCTTGTCCCCATCTTGTCTGGATGACAAATATTATCATTCATTTACGCTGCTGAAATTGTTACTAAGTAATTTGCGATATTACTTACTTACTTAAAAAGCATCGCTGAACTGTAGGTATTATTAACTTGTTTATTTGACATGGCTTAAAGAAAATATCTAGCCGGTTACAAATTTACTTAAGTATAATAAAATTGAATTCTTTTATAGGTAAATAGTCAGTCAAAGCGTATTTGAAAATTTGAAAATTAACTTATTAACGTGAGCAATTTAATTAATGTGTTCAAAACTAGTTTCAAAACTAAACCTATTAGGGTTGTACTCTGCAATGTTAGTTGCGAAAAAATACCTTTTATTGATTTTAAAAACCGGCCAAGTTCGAGTCGAACTCGCGCATGAAGGATTCGAATCTATACAACATTAGACTTTTTTTAGTTTTAAAAACGACGATAAAATTATTTTTGTATCATGATTTTTGCAAAATGAATAAAACTGATTATAATGTGGGAACCTTTACAAATGTCGATATAAATATATGTACACAGGATGTTTTCGTTCTTCTCATACCCAGCGATCAAAAAAATAGTATATGTTAAGAAAAACATTTAAAAAAAAACATTAAGCTTCCACAAATATTAAACCAAAATTAGCCAAATCGGTGCAGCCGTTTTCGTGTTTTGGCAAGACAAACGGATATGAATAGACTATAAATCCGAAGAAAAGTTGAAGTAGGTCAGAGAGAGAGAGAATCAGTATAGTTTTTATGGCGATTGTTTTCTATCCTTTCGTAAACCTTGTAATTTTTTTGACCTCTTGACGATCAGATTCATTGTAAAAACAAATAATCAACTGAATGCAAAATAACAAAGGTAATCTACTGTTTAAAACTTTTCCGATAAAGCCAGACAAGTTTTGGAGGAAAATTATTATCTTCAAAGTAGAAAAGTATCGGAAGGAAATCTCACTGTAGGTGTACCTACCGTTGAAGCCAAAC
This sequence comes from Pyrausta nigrata, assembly GCA_949316185.1. Taxonomy (NCBI): domain Eukaryota; kingdom Metazoa; phylum Arthropoda; class Insecta; order Lepidoptera; family Crambidae; genus Pyrausta; species Pyrausta nigrata. The sequence continues at coordinate 13,220,941 of OX438944.1, read as the reverse complement.
GAATGATAACATAGACAAATAAACTTTAAGATAGCGATGGGCGATTATTACTAAATTAATCGAATTATTCGAATGGTCTCAGTAATCTAATGTATTCGATAAGCAACCGCAGTCATTCGATTATCCTTCGATTATTCGGCGAGCAATACCGGAGCGTGCGGTGCGCAGAACTACTAACGAATGAATCGTCATTCGTCGCGTCGATTACTCATTCGTTCGCTGTGCGCACAGTCGCGGCAATCCAATCGAATGCATCGAAGGGCCGAGTATAGATTATCATTCGATTGTCGATTACTATTCGATTATTTTTTTTCCGAATTACTAAATCGACATTCGATAGTTTGAATGGTCGATTGTCGATTCATTCGATTATTTTTTTTCGAACAATCGCCCATCGCTACTTTAAGACTCCGTATACATATTTTGATTGTGAAACGCCATCCAAAGATGCAGCTCCTATAGCTGAACGAGGCCGGCCATTGTCATAGTATAGAAACAGCTAGGTAGATAATGAGAAAGACATGGCAAAAAAAACAAAATCGCCATTTTATTGATATATGACACGATAAAAAATTTTATTCTAAAAAAAATTATACTTTTACCTTACTTTTGGTTAAGGACACTTAGGCTTAAAACTACAAGACTAAGGAGGATTTTTTTTTAAACGGGTTTACCAAAACTGCCAACACAAATTGCATTAAAAAAACTTTGATCAATTACAAAATTATACTTTTCTACGTTACACCGGGTAAACATTTTTTTTTACCAAACAACATCTTTTTAAAATAATTACAAAAATGTAGCTATCGCTGTTGCCTGTTATACGAGTACGCTTCTCTTAATCATATTACAAAATTCTAATAGACAAGCTGTGTGTTATGTATACTTAAGATTATGATTTACAGATGGTAAAACATGTCTTTTTAGGTACAAAACTTTTTACCTAGGTACAATTAACACAATTAAATCGTTCTTACTAACACCGTTTAGTTTGGTGCGAAAAGTTTGTGGCAGAACACAATTTTATGCGGCCTCTATGCTTATATTATCAAGGAATATTATTCAACCAGCAAATTGTAAGTTTCCCTACAAAGAGACAAAGACTGCACTTGAAGTTACGGTAGTCTTCTTTATTTACTGCAAAGAAGATCCTTTCTCATGACTTTTCCTATTTACAAACTTTCTTTTCTTTTAAACTTACTATATTTGGTTTTGCAATTATTTGCATTAACTAAACTTCTATCATCATTGGTTCATCAGTTTCATCAGTGGTAAGTAATTGGTTCAGTGGATTGGTTGTGAACGTAAGGTTCAGCTATAATATATGTTTATTTACGAAAACATGGTGTGAAAATTTACAACATACAGTTAAGTAACGAGATTATATTATTAAAAAATACCTAAGTATATCCTAAGTAAGTATCAAATGAAAATTAACATCAAATACTTTTGTCTGACAATAAAGACAATAACTTTCCTTACAGATGCCTTACACGAGTTTGTACTGAACCCTCGGGGTTTGAGAGCCCGACTCGCACTTGTCCGTTTTTTTCTTTCTGACTTGCCATAAATGTTTCCTGGGGAATACTCAGTCATGATTTAATGTTGGCTGAGTTAATCACAATATCTTGCAAAGTAGTAGTACTGGAGCAAGTTCAAACTTCAGACTCGAGACTGTTGGGTAACTTGCAACTCCTAAGACTAGAATTTAAGAATTTCCATCGAGGGATAGCTTGAGCTTCTAATGCTCACACTAGGCCAACAAAGTTGATTTCGGTTTGAGTACGCAGATCACCTTACCAAAAGTAGTCTGATTGACTACATACGAGTACGGTAGAGTACGGATGCTTACATTAAAATGTTGTTGATTTAACATTTTTAAATAAACGAAATGCTTGAATATATTAGTTTGGGATATCAAAAACACAAAACAAAAGTAGGTACAAAAGATGTTACACGTACACAATACAATAAGAAAAAAAATAACTAATACAACAAACAGTTACCGAAGACAAATTTATAAACGTAGGTACATATTTTTCCTTAAAAACAATAACAATGTTTATTGTTTTTGTAATGTGGAGGTAGTAATGTGGAGGACTAACTAGACTAATGAGTCTAGTTAGTCCTCCACATTACTAATACTTAGTAGGTACCTAAACAGTACGATTAAAACAATGTGTACCAAGTGTAGCAAAATAAACAAGTACTTATGTACGGTCTAGTCGTTTTTCCTGAAGCGTCCCCTGAATTACAGGAAAGCAATAAAAACTGTAATTACACCAATGAAGGGAATGGAGCGTTTTGTTTTGAACACTGTTGTTATTGTGTCTGCACGAGATAGCTCCCCTTCTCATACAATAGCGGAATTATTGATAGACGTTTGTATTAATTAGCTGCTGTAGAAAATCAACACGATGAAAATGACTACGCTTAAGCTTTTCTGTGCTACGCCGTTCTGACGGATCGACAAATCACACCTTTAATAATAAACCAAAATAAGTCAAAAAACCGGGATTTTGACTTTTTATCATAAAACGCATTAACGCCTTAAAAAGAATACGATCACTCTTACTGGCGCTCGATTTGCACGCTTAGAAGTGAGATAAGAGATCGACCGTCTTTTTTTGTTTTTACCGAGCGAGCCAAAAAGCTAGTCAAAAAGCGACACTATTTAGTGTTGCGCCAACATAGTTACGAGGTAGACGTGTACGTGCCTGTGTAACTCCTATTAGTGCGTTTTATCATTGACAGGTAATTGCTGGCTTTGATAGGATTTCAATGTTAAGTGAATATTTTCGCCTTATTGCTGTTTCTTTTTTAAAAATGTTCAAATCAATTTGTGATATATAGAATTGGTTCAGTTTATGAGTAAAAATTTACGAATTTACTTAATGGATTCGGATTTAGTACACTTTGTTACTAAATATTGTTTACATTCATGTTTAAATTAAGAGTTATTGCTCTTTATTGTAAATTTATAGGTAAATATTTGTTTCACTTACTGAAATTAGTTCTTTTTTATATTAATCTAAAATGACTTTTTATAAGTTATGACGTCGTGTCGTCGAGATGTCGGAGAATTGTGGAGCTAATTTACCAAGCCTGATAAATCTTCAGTAAGCAATCAATAACGTGTCATCTATTTTGAACTGTTAAAATGATACTAATATAACGTTTTAAGTAAATTTTTAGTATTACTACTTATTATGTATTTTCTTTGAAAGCCTATCTATTTACTACACAGGTGTCTCGTTTTACAGGTGTTAGTAGGTAGGAACACGTTTCACTATATCATGGAGACGAATTAAGCGAATTCCTGTTTCCATATTATTACCTAATATCTTGTAATGGCGATTTTACGTAATAACGTTGTGTTTTGTTTAGATAATAACGTATTAAGGTATAGTGATGATACGAATACATTATGTAATAAATTCGTCAACCTATATACAGAGCGAACAATATTTTGTTACTATCACTAAAATAAGTATTGTGCCGACTTATACGTCAGGGAAACTTGATTCAGATAAGTTTAGTGAACGGTAAGTAAAATACAATATGTGCTACGCCAAGTTAAGATCTGAAGATGTCGTGGTCGTACCAACATCGTACCCGAAATACTAAAGCTGGGGTAACCAGCCAACCAACCAACTGCATACTAGAGGACAAGATGCCCACAAATTGATAAGGCGCAATGCCGTAGTAATAGTCTTGCTCCATAAAAAGGGAAGGAAGGAAGGGAATTGAATAACTACTGAGTGTCAACCTATAAGTATCCTATCCAACATCTACAAGTTGTTTACTAGGGTTTTTAAAAATAGACTTAACTCGACAATGACCAGTAGAATAAACTGGACAGCAACCAATCAAGGGAGCAGGAAAAGTTTCTAATCCGGATACAGTACAAATGGCTTCTTGCAGACTTTAAAGCCCACGGTTGAAAAATGCCATAAAAACCGAACGCGTATTATTAAAACGTTCGTTGACTACGAAAAAGCATTCGAATCTATGCCACCATGAGATGTAAAAAAAGCTCTAGTAGACTATGCAATTAACGAGCGATATATTCAGCTTGTGAGGCACCTGCATATGAATGGAACATCGGCCTTCATAAAAAGACAGAACAAACTGGCAAGAGGAGTGTGCCAAAGCGATAATTATTTTATCACCGAAGTTATTCAATGCCGCTCTCGAGAACATCTTCAAGGAGAGACAGAGGATCATTGTTGATGGCGAAAGACTCAACTATATCGGTTCGCGGTCGACTTTGCCTTGTTTGCAGATAGCGTCGACGATATGCTATTTATGATCAACGAGCTACAAATTGAATCTAAAATAGGATTAAAAATGAACAAGTTAAAGGCAAAAATTATGTCAAATATCATTAAAACGAAAAGTCACCAACTCCAGTAAAACTCGTTAAGCACTATCAAGCTCATATCACCCTTGGTATAAAAGATCCGAAAACGAAGATCAAACGCAAAAATACCTAAACCAATTGGTTCTCAGATCCAAAAATATGTCCTAGCATCTCAAAAGGAAGGTATTTAACTAGTGCAAACTGCCGGTCTTAACATATGGAATGGAAACTACCACCTCAACGCAGGAGTCTGCCGAAAAAATGAGTGTCACACAAAAAGCTACGGAAAGAATGATGCTATAATAGGACCGAAAGAGGAACTCGTGGGTAAGGCAAAAAACTAAAGTCTTTGACGTAGTGATCGTGACAAACCGAAGAAAGTGGAAATGGTCAAAATATATCGCTAGAATAGACCCTCGCGCTAACACCCGTGGCTTAGGATGACCACCTAAAAGGTGGATAGACGACATCAGACAGCAGGCTGGTGTGAACTGGATGTAAGTGGCAGCAGACAGACAGAAGTGGAAGATTAGAGAGGACACATAAGTCCGTAGACAAACGCACCTAAGTTTCACTGCTATTAACCATTTCCAAAGTATTAACTAAACGCAAAGTAAGTGTGATCATAAAAATTAACATAAAAACGTTAGTACGAGGGTCAAACTGAAAGTTCTTAGAAAATCAAAAACTGATTACATTAGCCAGTTATTAGTTTTATTATATCTTTTCAAAATATTGTCCATTGACGTCAATACACCGCTGCATGCGATGGAACCACTGGGAAAAGCACTTTGCCCACTCGTCCTTAGGGGTCTCTTCAATGGCATCGCGGTACGCAGCCACCGCTTCTTCAGCATTCATAAACCGCTTTCCTTTAAGTTTTTCTTTAATTTTTGGAAATAAATAAAAATCACAAGGCGCGAGGTCGGGGCTATACGGCGGGTGACCCAGTAATTCAACGTTTGATGTCGCCAAATAGTCGATCGTTCGCTTGGCGGTGTGCGACGAGGCGTTGTCGTGGTGAAGGAGGATCCTACTGCGAGGTCGTTTCTCTCGAACTTTTTCCAAGACAAGTGGCAAACAATTGGTAGTGTACCATTCTGCAGAAACTGTTTTTTGATCCTCTAACACAATTGTTGCGAAATGACCTATCCTTCCAAAGAACGAGGCCACCATTTTTTTTCCCGCACTTCGATCTTTAGTTGGCAACTCCTCGAAAGGAAACACCCACTGAGCAGATTGTCTTTTGGTTTCAGGATCATAACAGTAAATCCAGCTTTCGTCACCTGTTAGTATGTCGAACACAGCATTTGAGTCACCTCCGTTAAATCTTTCAATCATTTTACGGCACCAATCCACACGATGGAGTTTTTGAGCCTTAGTCAAATTATGAGGTATCCACCGGGCGCAAAGCTTCCTGACCGCTAAATGTTCGTGGAGGATTTTGTGCACTTGACTCATACCGATGCCTAAGCTTGTCCGAATCTGCTGATAGGTCACTCTTTTGTCAGTCTCTATCATACGCCGCACAACACAGATGTTATTTTCAGTCGTCGCCGTAGAAGGCCGTCCCTCACGTACATCATCAGTGAGATTAGTGCGACCACGTTTAAACTCATTAAACCAGTTGTAAACAGTCGCACGAGATGGGGCTTCATCGTGAAAGGCCAATCGTAGTCTATCATAACTTTCTTGTTGACTTAAATGACATCGAAAGTCATAAAAAATCATTGCACGAAAATTTTCTCGTGTTAAATTCATTTTGACGTGACACAGACAATTTTCAATTTGCCGCCAAGTCGTAAAACAAATGACAAATGAATGAAATATATACTCAGTAATATTGGCAAAGAGTTCTATTTTCAAATTTTAGAATATTTTTTTTATTATATTGTTTATAAGTGGCCAGTTCTAAGAACTTTCAGTTTGACCCTCGTATCGGCGTAATTTTGCAAAAAAACTTCCTGGTTTAGTTTTCCAATAAAGGTACAGTTATTAGAAAGATCTCATTATTAAATAAATCCTAAAAACGAGTTTTCTTTCATATTGCCATCGTTCCTCTAATATAAAATCACTATGTACTTTATGTATTAAACCAAAAATTATCCTTTTAAATATCTTAATAAAGAAATAAACATGAATACGCAATAATATTACAACATTGTTTTAATAATAAAGTGCACTAACATGTTTTGTGCCACATATCATTTAAGATATTATTCAATATTTTAGTCATAAAACGAATTATGACTAGAATGTTTTGTTTATAGCCCTGTATTTAAAAAAATACTAACAATATTACCAGCATTAATATTTTTGTCGATAAAAAGTTTCATTAGCTACGTGTACCACTAATTAGAATCACTGTATCTTAATCGCCGTTTTGGTAATTTGTAAAAATGTGACGGTTCACATTTTTTTTTGTTTTGAGAGTATGACTCGGTAGTCATACTCTCAAAACTTTAAACGCGATTTCCCAACAATCTTGATTTTTGAATTATTGCAGTTTATTATTAAAGGTGCGAAATAAGCATGTTCAGGCCACTCGTTTAGTTATTACACTGAAAAAAAAGGGTCAACCAAACTATTTTTGTGAGTTAAATAAATAAATAAATAATAAATAAATTGTTACAACAAACACACCAATTACCTAGCCTCATACTAAGCGTGAGCTTGTGCTATGGTGACTAGGATAACGGATAGACATACTTAAATACTTTTATAAACATCCATGACTTAAGCACAAATGCTCGTGCTCATCACACAAACATTTGCCCCTTGCGGGATTCGAACCCGCAACCGCCTGGTTTAGAAGTCCGTGGCGCGAACCACTACACAGTTAAAGGTTTTGTTGTATGGAAGTAAATTTTTGTTAAATATAAACAATCTTCTGGTTATCAGTAACAAAGCTAATAACCAGAAGTTCGCAAGTCACTAGTTTACGGCCTACTAGTAGCCAAATTTTGGTTACTGTTAACCGATAATTTTTTTCAGTGTACGCTTTTATATTTTTCAGCTTTTTAAAAGCTCTGTGGAAGAAACATAACAAAGTGTGCCTCAATCTTAAACAAAGCACAAAGCTTTTATATACAGGGTGTCGCATACTGAGTCACAAGAATACCTAATAGTTGAGCCTGCATGTCAATGACATTCAAATTAAGAATCCCTTTTAACATGAACATGCGAGAGTAAAATGTATGTCCGGTACCTTTTCACGTCCAAGCCGTCTGAACTGATTTAGAAGTTTGAGAAGGACAAAGCATACTTACCTTGTTTTTATCCCGGAAAATACTTACTTAAGAAAAAAGGCGATGCAAAGTCTGTACGGGTAATTCGATATTTGCGCGGAAGAGGACCATTTTCGAAGTTATAATATGTTCGTCACTGCAGATTCAAGTTCTAAATCAATATAGTTTTAGTTAGTTATAAATGGTGTTTTGTTGACAAATTAGACAGTATCGATCCGTCCTATACCTGTAATCATTGAAACTTAATCAAAAGCTGAATAAAGTTCTGGGCCCATAGACAAGATCCAACTATTCTAAAGCGAAGTTAATTCACCATCGCTTACAAAATTTAAACTGACATATGTCATTGAAACGTCACGTGACTTTTACATACACATTTTGACATTTCGTTGGCGATAGCGAAGTTTGCTCCAGAAAGATTGCCATTAGGCTACGGGCCCTGATTCCCGTAGTTCATACAATCCATATCAATTTTATAAATGCGAAAGTGTGTCTGTCTGTCTGTCTGTTACCTCTTGACGCTTAAACCACTGAACCGATTGAGATTAAATTTGGTATGGAGACAGTTCGAGACCTTAGAAAGGACATAGGCTACATTTTGTCTTCATATAAAAATATTAAGGGGGTGAAATGGGGGATGAAAGTTTATATGAAAAATCCAACTCTTGCGGGCGAAGTCACGGGGAACCACTAGTAGGATAATACACAATAGGCACAGCTGAACGCGCGCCCGATGACTTTTCCGTCTGTGCCGACTGCGTAAGGCAGGTTCCAGCTATATTAGCCATCTTGAATGGTGCAGTTAATGAAATTAGGACGGAATCGTCCCCAACCCAGTGGATCGAGACGGAAGGGCGAGCCCAATGCTTAATACTTTTAGGCCCACTTGCGCACGTCCGGATTAGCTATTCCGGACTTGTTGAAGGCCTGTTATCTGAGTTGAAAGCCCACTTGCACAAGTCTGGATTAGCTGATCCAGTTGTGCTAGTCCGGACTAGGTAAACCTGACTAAGATAATAAGCCTTGAATAAATCCAGATTAGTGTGCCAGTCCGGACTAACTCATCCTGACTCAGATAATAAGCCTTGAATAAATCCAGATTAGTGTGCCAGTCCGGACTAACTCATCCTGATTTAGATAATAAGCCTTGAATAAATCCAGATTAGTGTACCAGTCCGGACTAACTGATCCTGACTCAGATAATAAGCCTTGAATAAATCCAGATTAGCTAATCTGAGCGTAAGAAAGTAGGCCTTACCTTTGCCCATCTGAACTTTGTCTTCACAGCAGCCTTTCTTTTGGTGAAACTAACAGTGGCACTACCTTTTGTACTTAATCCGCAAACATAACCAGTGACAGTGTATAGAGTATAGTTTTACACTTTTATATTAGCTATTTTACAATTGCATCATGCAAAGCACTCATTAAAACCACTAGTCAATCCATATAGCATCTCATAAACCAACGTCCTCGTTTTCTAGCCAAACGACAAAACCATTTTATCGCCTGCGTAGCAGTTACACGATCGCATAGGTTATTAAATAACCTATTTCTTCGCCAAAAATATTTATTTGGCTGGACAGCTATACCCATCTTTATCTAAGCTACAAGTAACTAACTAAAGAGGGCTAGCTTAGTACAGAGACGGTTACAGTCGAAGATATAAACATCTACATCCGAAAAATGGCTATTGAAATGAAAAAAAAAAATGATAGGTATACCAGCAAATTTGGCTGCGACAAAATCGCTATTGCAAAGGTAAAGTGTGCACAGGGCTTATATTGGCCATTCTTGCGATTACGCGCCCAAGGCACCTCATTCCAGTCAAGGCTGAACACTCCCTGCCAAATTACTGAACCGTTTCCATCTTTATGGGAGCGTTGAGGTTCTGTATATCTAGGTAGCGATTGAATGGCCCTTAGTACCGAAAACAATTAGAGGTATTAAAATGTTTGGTACGGACAACAGAGCGTCAAGGTTCATTCAGGGTTCATTCGTCGGGTCAACAATGTGGCATCGTTTGCAGTTGTAATTAAGGTGGTTTTGCGTCAAAAATGTATAAGTTTGTTGGAGACTGACCACTGTACAATTCGTTTAAACCTATCTTACTCACAAATAAACCTGATCTTTTTAAAATATAAGTAATTATAGAACACTGGTAGTTCCCCGCGACTTCGCCCGCAAGAGTTGGATTTTCCATATAAACTTTCATCCCCCATTTCACCCCTTTAATGTTTTTATATCGCGACAAAATGTAGCCTATGTCCTTTCCAGGGTCTCCAACTGTTTCCATACCAAATTTCATCTCAATCGGTTCAGTGGTTTAAGTGTCAAGAGGTAACAGACAGACACACTTTCGCATTTATAATATTAGTATGGATTAGGCCTAAGATGAGCCAGTCTCGATGGCTTATAAAATAGATTTGAAACTGACGTCTCACTGCTTTCCAGACATCAGCTTAAAAGCCATAGAGATAAGCAAACACGTAAAATTACAAATGAAAATGCGTTTTAGGCTTTACGAAACCAGGAAGATACCAAAAATGTTTGCTTAGAAGGCTCGAAAAAACACAATTTAATTTCCAGGGAAAAATCTCGAGACATGCTTGCGACTCTAAACAAACGTCGCTTAGTACCAACATAGCAAAAAAACATAGAATAAATTTAAAATTTTGATAACTATAATTCCTTAAATCCTCAGCCATATAGTCGCCAAGTAAGATCGCGGTCAAATATCTAATTATTAATTGAAAAAAAAAACTTTTATGATTATCTCTTGACTATGCTTTCTTTTCTTTCTTACAAAAATATTTGCAGCTGTTCGCAGACGTTTTTAAGCATTCTAGGATTAGATCCGCAAGCAGATATAACAGGACAGAGCTACTTATTCTGTGGCAGAACTAATCAACTACCGTTAGGGTAGCACGGTATGCGATATCGGGTTCGATTTTTGCCTATACCGGTAAAAAAATTTGGAGTAAACGTTGATTAAATTTTACCAATTTATAATTTAAAGTTGTTATTGCAAATCGTTGGGACGCTTGTTTCTAGCTGAAAGACTTAATAATGTTAGTTTGGATGCTTTCGTCTTTCACAACATTTCTCATACATTATGTAGGTACAATGCTGTCAAATAAAGAAATTTACGCGCTACTTTGCGAGAACAATATCGTAGCTAAAGGAATATATTGAGGTGGACTCAAGTTTTGGGGCATTTCTTGCGCCCCAAAATTATACCATTAATTTATGTGAATTAGAAGGCACAAACACAGGTAGCTGATGTTGATAAAAATAAATCTTGTTGAAAATAAATGTACTATAATTAATATTCTTTAAGTAAGCGACCTTAAGTAAAGTGTAATACCTAAAGTGATATTAGCGCAAGTTCTTCTATCCTAGTTACTACCTTTATTGTAGTAAAATATTCTACCTAGATACAACTTATATTTCCATCCCCATATACTACTTTTCGCTTCCGCAAGAGCTAACGTGAAGAGGAATGTCTTATATATTTTTTCAATTATGTGTCAAGAACATTCAAGATTGAGACAGCGTATAATTTTACATCAGTGGGAAATTGAAAATGATACAGTTTACATTCCTATGATACTCGTAGCTGCAAAGTCGAGGCTATCCTCGTCTTTGCAACTACGTGGGGAGAAAGCTTTACTACTCATTAGTGAGGTTGTGGCTTCCATCCCCGGCCTGTATTACTGTGTTTGTAGGTATAAGTTAAGTTAAGTTAAAACATAAGTTACATTCTTCTCGAAAATATTATTGGTGAAGGAAAACATCTACATCGTGAGGAAACCTGCACACATAGTGGTTGAGTGTTGTGGGCTAAATTGTGAAATGGAGAAGGCAATGGTGACTCATTATAATTCGGTATGTAAAGTAAAAAACAACCTATAGTAATTTCAAAACCATTTAGACATTTTATGCGCATGATCACTATACGGTTACTGTAATTTATTCTTCATATGCTTTCTAAACGCACCGGAAACTGACATATGACGTTACTTATTTGCATGTGTGAGAGTTTCCAATCGAGAAAAAAGTTTGCTTCCAAAGTCAACCCTGTTAATATCAGAGAAAGTCGTCATAGGTATGCTTATGACGACAAAAGTTTAGGTTTTCCATAAATAATTACAAAATAACTACTGAATAAAAGTCAAAATACTCATATTACTTTCTTAATTAAGTCTTGACGTCAAGAAAAAAATATAAAACATCCTTAAAATTTACTTTACATACCGAATTGCCAAGGATGTGGTTGTGTTCTGTTTCTTTTTACTTACATAATGATCACGATGCTCCGTCATGTCATGAGGTACGAGTATACAACTATGATGAAGAGCTGCCCAGTATGTACCTTAAGTTTACAGTGACACGGTTTTACAATCCAAAGCGGCAATTCCAAAGCAGATAAGTAAAGTTCTGTACAAAGCCTTTGAGAATGTTGCAGATTTATATCTTAGTCTGGTACATGGTAGCGCGCGCCTGCCTGCGAATTTATATATTCTAGGTAGTATATACGGATTTAAGTTACAAAATAACAAAAGTCTTTGAATTATGACCTAGTTTAATGTTCAGCATGGATACGTATTTGCCTACAGCGCTGCAGAAAGCTAGAAAACCAAGATTTTATTACCTACATATCGGCGCAAAAGAAAGTTGACGCGGTCTTGGAGAGGCCTATGTCCAGCAGTGGACTGCAATAGGCTGATATGAATGAAAAAATGAAATATATCGGCTGTAGGTATCTTGTATAAGGTAACATATAGTAGAGGTACTCAATGCAAAATGTTTATCTGAAACTAAAACAACTTTTTATACCTACTAAAAGGTACCCCTTGCATTAGGTGTCCCTTTAGCCATATTAACGTTAAATGAGAAATGTCCGCCATTAAAACTATTCAAATGAACCGGTAATGGGTGCCAACTTATTTCTGAACTGAAATTCTGGTAGTAAAAAAGCTTAGTCCCTTATCTTTCCTGGTCAGAAGTAGTATTCCCTCTGGCAGACTAATTGAGTTGCAACAGGTGTTCTTAATATCCTTTCAACGCAAGGAATAGCATCTTAATTCAAATTATGGCATAAAACATCTATATGTGGAAATGGGAAATCTAGTCATGAATTATCTTATTATTCAGTAGGACGAGGTTGTGTGGGAAAGATAATAAATTAAGAAAATCACAGTACTGGTTATATAATAATAATGTACTCCTAGCCGAATTTCGACTAGGTAGAGCGGCCAATCTCAACAGAGATATTAGCCAACTGCGCGGAAGATATTATAGTGCACAACACAAGTGTGTGCTTAATACACAGGTGCACTCTCTGTTCCTTCACTCTCATAATTTGGTGAGACGGCAGTCCAACATGACCGGAGAGAGATCAGGGGCAGAACCAACGGCTTAACGTGTTTTCCGAGGCATGGTTGTATAAAACAGCTTCAACAGCATGTCCATTTAATAAAAAACAACCTTATTATGTGCTTTCAAAAAATACGCTTTTTGGTTTTAGTTTTATTGTAAAAACCACCCAAGTTCAACTTGGACTCATGCACTGCGGCACCTATTTATTATTGGTTTGACGGAACCCCGTACAAACAACAAACATAGGTTTTTTCTACGATGCAACCACATATTTACGATTTTTGGATTATTCCTTTATAGGTGTGTGTGACCTACATGTGCTGAAGACCTTTTTTCTCGCCAAGTTTCTTTTTTTTTCATTTATTTAGCACTAGCTGTTGCCCGCGACTTCGTACGCGTGGACTCGATGATACAAAATATTTTATACTCCCGTCGCCATCCAGCTATCATGATATCTTAGTCTACCATGTCGTAAAGAGAAGAGAGGAATGAAAAATCAAGGTAAATTTTTTGAAAGGTTACTATCACCTCGCCATCCTCTTCTCTGGTAAGAAAATTTTGCATGGCAGTGACACCGACTCTAAAACTAAATTTTGTCGTATAAGATATACGACAAAATTTAGTTTCTTTTGTACAGTCTGTTTGTACAGCGTGTACCTCCGGAACTACTGAATGGATTTGAATGAAACTTTTTTCATTGTGTAGCTATTGAGTCTGGGCAAATACTAGGCTATAACTTTTTTTGAAGATCGGAGTACCTGACGTGGAACATTAGCAGTACACTTAAACTAAGAGAGATATGAAAGCAGCGCCTTAAAAAAAGTTATTCGGCGTGATGAACATTTTCTATTGACGTACACAAATTGAAGGTCTGGAGCAACTGATATGGAACTCTAGCAGCTCAGCTTAACAATAAAAGATATGAATAGAGCACCTTAGAGAACATTGTTCAGCGTGATAAGCACTTTCTATTGATGTACACAAATTGAAGGTCTGGAGCAACTGATATAGAACCCTAGCAGCTCAGCTCAACTATAAGAGATATGAATAGAGCACCTTAGGGAACATTGTTCAGCGTGATGAGCACTTTCTATTGACGTACACAAATTGAAGGTCTGGAGCAACTGATATGGAACCCTAGCAGCTCAGCCCAACTATAAGAGATATAAATAGAGCGCTTTAGGGAACATTGTTCAGCGTAATGAGCATTTTCTATTGACTAACACAAATTGAAGGTCTGGAGCAATTGATATGCTAAATTACTTTAGACTGATTTTCAAACTCCCAAGTTAATCCTGCTGTCTCCAAGTTACGATCTGGTGAAGGAAACCTGACGAAATCGAGAGAATGATTCAGATTTTATAGGCATGTATACCATATATGCTTCAGCATTAATTTAGGTATAGGTATAGCGTTTACATTCAGGAGTTGATGGTGCTGACCTTAACGCTAAGTAGTTCGTGGATACTTTCACAACAGACAGTTTGTCGAAATTTTGTTGAATCACTGTATTATTAATGAAAGATCAAAGTCAATTGGCACTATTTTTTATACTACTTATCACTAACTAACTAACGGAACTTGAACTACGAATATAAGAATAGTATTACTTACTTTACGTTGTAGAAGAGAGGGTAGGGAGGCCTTTGCTCTGCAGTAGGACACGGCAGGCTCCTAATAATAATAACTTTACAATAGTAGTAACTTACAAACCGACCTGTGAGTAGGCTAGGGACACAAATAAATGCTAACCTGCAATAATCTATTGCGGTAGGACGGTTTGAGTCTGACTTTTTTCTGATCATTAAAGCTAAGGTTACCTATATCTTTTTAACAAACGAATTAAACTGCCTTCAATAAAGTAAACTAAAAAGTTAAAAAAATCCTTCACAATTTTACTAAGAAAGATATGCGACAAAATTTAGTTTTGGAGTCGGTGTTACTGCCAAGCTAAAGTTTCTTACCAGAGGAGGATGGCGAGGTGATAGTAACCTATATTTGTTTCTTACGTTTACGCGAATTGTTGAAACTATTAAAACACAATTTTACGGATTACTTCGCGATTTATTTACATTTTATTTTAAACCTGACGTTTCAAACACTTTACAGCGATCGTGGTCACAGGGAGACTAAGGTATTATTTGTCATTACAAAGTTTTGAAAAATGTTAACAACCGTCACTCAATAATATTAATTTACGTTCCTATTTACGCAGAAAAAACTAACCGTGTCTTGAGATCTTGCAGTGCTAAGTGTTGCTTTGGTTTTTGCTTGAATAGGATCCCATGCCGGTGGAACTTTCCAACCATCTTCTCTATTGAAATTATGATAGTAACCTTTCTAAAAAAGACTGACTATTGACCTTGATTTTAAATTCCTCCCTACTCCTTACGACATAGTAGACTAAGAGATCATGATAGCTGGATGGCGATGGGAGTATAAAATATATATTTTGTATCGTCGAGTTCACGCGTACGAAGTCGCGGGCAACAGCTAGTACATTATATAGCTTACACAAATTGACTTTATTAATTAAATAGCTATTGTAGCTTCATTAATTAGCATTAAGTAACTCTCATAAGAATTAATAACAGAAATATTGCAGGTGCATTCTGTTTGTTAAGTGAAAATATTTAAGTTTCGTTTTGACATCCATTTTATATTTATATTTAGTATTTGATGTTAATTTCAACTTGAACTACGCGTTCCTGACAAAATAAGTCTAGACAGACGGATAACAAAGTGATAATATAAGGGTTCTTTACGGAACCTTAAAAATGAAGCTTGTGTGTATGTGGCGATCTCTTTTTTTTCTTGAGCCATCCCAGATATATATTTCTTGGGTACCTCCGCTTGATCCTTTCAACCCTCGGAAAGCAATGATTCCCGTAAAAACCTGAGGTCCCGAAGAGCGATCATAAGTGTTCCCCGTTCAATCCGAGATTTGTAGGTATTTTAGATACATAATTATAGTAATAAATTTAACCTTATAACGAGTGGCAGCGTGCCACTCGGCTAGCTGTATTGATTTGGTATTGCACGCGTACGCCAAGTGGCCGCAACGGATGACAGCAATAAGAATCAATCAGGGGTTCTATTCCCAAATTTAATTTCACTTAATTCTCCATACATTCGTTTATCATGATCAATATCATTACCGCTTTTGAAATTCTATCTCTATTTTTGTCGTCAAAAGAATAAAGGGGAAATATGTATATTTTTCGAGTCTTTGACAGTGATATTGTGATTTGGCGGTTCTCCGAACGGCAACGATGAGCGAGTAGCGAGCAGGAGTCCTATTTTTGAATTACTCTCCTGCAGATTTCTACTGATTTTAGTTTGTCATTTTTGAATCACTCGCTGGAAACCGCCACGAATGCCACTACACTCGTCACAGAGAGCAAGCGAGAATAAACTCCAAAATGTATTTGTTTGAGTGAATATTATAGTCACATTCGGTAAAAGAATGTCATACGAGTGATTAAAAAATAGAGCTCCTGAGCATGGAACCAGAAAAGAGTTGGCGAGTGGCGGAAAACGAGTGTGTAGTTCCGATAGTTTTGTTGCTGGTCTACAGGCAGGCCTGTGTATCTCCCCGCGTAGGTAGCAAAAATGTACATACGCGCGGCGACCCTTACTTAGGGGCTAAAACAAGTTGCGTGTCGCTACCGGCCAGCGACACGCTCGCGGGTTTTATTCACCGGCGGCCACGCGGCTACATTGCAGGCTGGACGAGAATAAATAAAGTACTAGAAAGAGGCGCTAGATGGCGTTAGAAGCTTCTCGTAGCAGTCAACCCTATCGCGTCGCGTGATTGATATTACGTCACTGAATAGGTTTAGTGTATTATGAATCATATTCCAGAGCAATTAGTATGAAATTATCTTGCAATGGATTTTTGTAGGTGTCTACACGAGAATGTGCTTGACTCTGAGGTGAACTAAATTACGCCATATTGTTGACGACATTGAGTAGACATTTCTTTGAATACAATTTCTAAGTCATACTTTTGTACGAAGTACTAGTACTTATTCTGTGCTACAGGCGCGTGTTCGCGACTGGCGATTACTTGCGCACTGTAGAGAAACAGACAGAAACGATTACAGTAAGTCTCACGGCGTGAGTAGATCGAGTATAATTTTGATAGCTCTTGTCAAACTTAGGTTAGTTAGGCAGGTCCTCGCCTTTAGTGTGAACAGCCAGCGATCAAATATTAATAAATGCATCCCTTTTGTTTACACGGAACCTAAATCTATTGTACGTTTTTTGAGCGAGAAATTCGTCGTTGGACGACTGCTTTACTTTTACTTTTTTGTACATACTAGGCCCTCAGTTACGAGTAGCAGAGACAAATTTCCGATAATACCTTGTACTTTTATTTTTTGTTCTGTGTGAATACTAGCTGTGTCAAAAATAACTAAAATTTGCCTGAATTTCACCCTGTAAGTATTTAGTTACAAGAATTAACCGCATCAATGGACCATTTATCTGTAGGGATCCAATTACCCTCTCCTGTCGCATCATTTGTATCTGCTATAGCTACATCAATCAATGATACCTACTCCGATCTGTATGTACTCTTCGTACCTACCTATAACAGAGCCTTGATATGACAGAGACAGATACCTTCCTTCACTGGACAGCTTACAAATACTGAAAATCGTTTAAATCTTTGTTTACTACAAATATTTAAGGGCTGATTCTGTTACCTAAATACCACAATGTTTTTGAAACCAACATTCAATCAAAAATAAAAAATAACACTACAACAAACGTATATCGGGTGGTTGGCGATTTAGTATGTGGAAGCTACTTAACTGTTTTCTGTCATTTCTGTGTTGTTTATAAGTGTATATAATGTAAGTAGAATGATGTTATTTAAGGACCAGAATCGTCCCATAAGAGGCTTGGCCTACAAATAACCGTGTATAAAAATGCTATTTGTGATTCCGGGACCTTTATAATATATCAGTCTATTGTACTCATGCCTGAACTCAAATATTGTGTTATACTACGTATTTAACGTAGTATTTTTTATACCTGAGTAGACAGACTGGTTTACTTTCCTCTCTAGTGGCATTTTGGGTATTAACATTCGTCCAAATGTGTTTTATTACAAATTTGGATCTCGTGAACATGAATTTAGTGTTGGATTTCCCGATTTTTTAACCGGTAGCTCAAAATTCAAGGCGTACCTATTCCTACAAAGCGCACAATTTTTTTTTTTAAATAAATAGGTATTTTCCAAAAAGCTCTATTCCTGCTTCGCTACTATATAACTTTTTTGGCTTGCGCACACTGCTACTGTCTTATCCCTTCACATGCGCTTAGTAAAAGTAAAGTTGAACAATAAATTAATTACCTTAAGCCTAAAATAAGACACAGAATAGGTACCAAATCGGAGCTGTTCTAGTATACTACTAAAAGAAATCGGGGTAAAGTGGATTCATGGATAAATTAAAAGTAACGAGAAATGAATATAGATAAGTATAAATGTAAACCTGCCACACTTATCACGACTCTTTTACGAAAAGTACTTGTCTTGAATATTATTATTATAATTTTAAACAATAAGCCGAGAAACTAGGACAGGAAAATAGCAAAACATTTTCCCCTCAAAGTTTTCTCAGTAAGGTAAACAAGCAAAATAATCTGGCTCAGATAGATAACTTTATCACGTGATTTAATACTTCTCGATATATATTTTGTATGTTGTATATATTTATGTAGGTAGTACCTACATCTTTTGAGTTATTAATTGCTATTTTTGTTGACCACAAGCAACGAAGGGACGGAGCTAAATTCTCATCTCCCAGCGGTAGTAGGCTCCGTTAGTTGCCGCCTGGTACCACCGGAGCCCGGCGCAAAGCATCTTGCTGTGTTCCGTCGGTGAATGGGAGTGGTGTCAGAACCTTCTGGATGAGCTCGCTCTACCGTCGACGCCACGTCTGGCTTAGTCTAAGAGTCAAGAGCAAACCCATTGCAAAAATAAAAATAAACTTACATTTTAAATAAATGCATCGCAAAAGAAAAAGCTAAATAAATAGTGGTTCAGTTAATAAACTACATTGTTTACTTTCGATAATTTTGACAGCCAAACCAACGAAGTTATTCACAAAACAACAGTTTGATCACAGATCTTCTTTCATAGTACGGAACCCTGGGCGGGCGGGCCGATTTCCTGTATATTTCCACGTATTTACTTGGCCGCGGGCTCATCAAACAAACATCCTAAATAAAATGACGGTTTTTCATTACATACCTCACCCTCCCTCCGCATACACAGCTAACGCAAATATTATTAGTCTTTGGTAAGTAAAATAATTTATTTTTCAATAATTACTTATTAGCATCATGACAGGCCACAAAAACGAATTTTACACTCGTTAAATAATGTAAAACCACAAATAAATATATTCCCTTTTATACAAATTCGAGGAGGATGAAGCCAGAAAAGCCACCATTCCGCTTTCAATTCATGTTTCATTAATTATAATAATATAGGTAGTCGCAAAAGCTCCCGGCGTTTTTGTAGTAAAAAAAGTTTTTTTCAATTACATGAAATATTTATTGAATGAAGTCTCCATGACTTTTAACGCCGGGAGATTTTGCGACTTCGAAAATCTTTCGCTTTCTGGCAGAACCACTTCCAGTCGCAATTTTTTTTAGATCAAGAGCAAAAAACTGATTTAAATGATTTGACGACCGTCTTGGTGTAGTGGTCCGCGCCACAGACTTCTAAACCAGGCGGTTGCGGGTTCGAATCCCGCAAGGGGCAAATGTTTGTGTGATGAGCACGAGTATTTGTACCTAAGTCATGGATGTTTATAAATGTATATAAGTATGTCTATCCGTTATCCTAGTCACCATAACACAAGCTCACGCTTAGTTTGGGGCTAGGTAATTGGTGTGTTTTTTGAAACAATTTATTTATTATTTATTTATTTATACAGTCTTCCCTTAAATACAATTTTGAGTACTCCATCTATAGATACAATCGATGCATGCCTTCCTACTTCTTACTTATTTCCGTTGGAGTATGAAAGTGTAGGAACAACATTACATCTGTGCATTGCGCACACACTTTTTAAAAGATTCAGGTCAGGAACTAGTAACATATTTATTACATGTATAAATAATTCTTATAACATTATAATGTTTTTTAGAACTACGTAATAGTTTAATAATATCTATGCAGGGTAACTGGTACTGAACCCGCCGTAGCAAACGCACAAAAAAATAATTAATTAATGATTAAATATGAATTTAAGTACAAATATCACTTTTATACTCGTACATTCGTTCGTACATTGATAATAATAATTTAAGGTCATCTGTGGGTTGTAGGTCTTTAGGTAGTATAATTGAGGATTAATCTTCGACTCTGAAGTGACTTAAGAAGCTTAAAATTGAAATAGTATTACAATGAGTATTTTGTTTGGAAGACGTTTCGGACTGGAACATTCTCATTGGGTGGAGAAAACTGTTTAGTATTGGTATTACTGACCGAATGCCTAAAATAATCAGGTCAATTAATTTACCCTAAAACAGTTTTAAAAGGAATATTTAAGGCACTAATGAAATCTAGACATACACCAAAATGATAAGGAGTCTGGAATCTGGACAGACTGGATTGAATTTGATGATTGGCCGAACAATTATTAGTCACGGATCTTCTTCAATATAATTTGCCTTGCAAAGCAGCCTGACATTTAGAACAAGATATAGAATTTAGGCTAGATAAATTCTCCACACAATATCAATTAAGATTATTAGCATTCTTGACGAGTTTATCGTGTTCTCAACTCAATACTAAAATACACATTCTTAATTAGCTAAATAATAAAAAATAAGTACTTTTATAAAATGTTTCAAGCTTCGCTAAAACTGACTAAAGCAAAAGTGACAAAATCATAACTGAAACAAATGATACCCAAAACAAAAGTCCAAGATTAATTTTAAGTTCACGCTGTCTCTTTCTCTGGTGAAGAAAAGAGACAGGCTACATTATTTAGAAGCGTCAAACTAAATAGCTGTCAGACTGACAGCTGTCACTGACAGTGTCAGTTGCTAAGAAAATTGCATAATACCAGGCCTGTGTATCTTTCCGCGTAGGTAGCAAAAACGTACCTAGGTACGCGCGGCGACCCCTTGGTAAGAGACTAAACAAGTTGGGTGTCGCTAGCCGGCAGCGACACGCTCCCGCGTTTTATTCACCGGCGGTGCGCGACACTAGGTTGCTGTTTGGACGAGCGTGAATAAAGTCCTGGAAAAATGCGCTAGATGGCGTAAGTAGCTTCTTGTGGCAGTCAACCCTATCGCGTTGCGTGATAGTACGTCACTGAATAGGTTTAGTGTATTATGAATCATATTCTAGAGTAATAAGTATAAAATTATCTTGCAATGTATTTCTGTAGGTGTCTACACGAAAATGTGCTTGAGTCAGAGGCGAACTGAATTACACCATATCGTTAACAACATTGAGTAGATATTTCTTTGAATTTCATTGCAAAGTCATACTTCTGTACGGAGTACTAGAATTTATTCTGTGATAATACACAATTTATTGCGGAGGTCAAATGATGACGACTAAAGTTAAACAAAACCACGTAAAAACTTGTTAAATTATTGTAGTCTGTCTCTTTTCGTTTGTTTAGCAAAGAAAGAAACAGCATGAACTTAAAATTAATCTCAGAAGGGGCATTTTGGAATTGAACTCATTGAGATTCATATACAAACCTTTGTATGTAAGTTATTAGGTGATGGAAATTTATGTGATAGACGTTTTCCCGGTTTTCCTATATTCAGTATGCATAGGTACATACTGCTATTTTAACTTTTAGATTCTAACTAACGTTGGAAGTTGGAAGGCTGACTCTTGCCATTTTCTATTAACTCGTGTTCTAGGTCGCGTCGCTAATCACTCGTTATCGCAAGATGGCGGTAACAAACAATTTATACACTTTAGAAAACATGTTGGCGGGATTTTTACTAATTTTCTTAATTAATTGAATATTCCATTAATTTTTATTCGGCTGCTTTTTTTTCTTATTTCCACTTTCAAGCAAACAACATAATAACTACTGATCTACCTAATAGTAACAAAATATACTTCGTAATTACGTGTCAAAATGATATTTAGATAAATCCGAAACATGAGAGAGGCTTACCTACTCTTAATTGGAATACATAATACCTCCATGAATAGGTAACAAGCTGCCGCATATTCACTTGTGTTTCCACAGCTTCATCCTAAATCATCATGCACAAAAATATGTATCAGCACAGCATTGTGAAGAGAGCGAAAGCTAGTACTGCAATTCAGTTGAGAATGTTGAGGTAGGTATAACACATAATTGAGAGACGGCACGGCTCCCTCACCTACCGACTGGTGCAGGTCCTCACAGGACACGGGTGCTTCGGCGCCTATCTGCACCGGATCGGTCGGGAGGAGACCGCCGCGTGCCACGAGTGCTGTGCTGCGGAGGACACGGCTCAACACACCCTTGAGTTGTGCCCGGCGTGGGAGTCGCAGCGCCGTACTCTGGTCGCGGAGATCGGCCAGGACCTCTCCCTCCCTAGCGTGGTGGAGGCCATGCTCGGGAGTGACAGAGCCTGGAAGGCCGTCGCCTCCTTCTGCGAGGACGTTATCTCACAGAAGGAGGCAGCGGAGAGGGTGCGGGAGGAGGATCCTCTTGCCGCCCCAATCCGGAGGCGACGTACGGGGCGGAGACGGCGGCGTTACAACCACCTGATCCCCCCTGGTGGAGGCCAGCCAGCGTTGGGTACGGGGGTACCCGCGCCGGCATTGCACGCGCCTCCACCGCCGCCTGACGGGAATGTCCGCACACTCCGGGCCATTCCCGTTGCCCCCCCTCACGGGGTGGGCTTGCCGGGCCTGCTACGGCGGGCAGTCACCGACGGGGCAGCGGTAGTATCCGACCGGCTTCCCGCAGCCCCGTCCGCCGCTCGCGAGTCGTCGAGCGAGTCGTTTGGTTCGAGACGACTTATGAGCTGCCAGGTGACTGACGGAGTGTCGTTGGTTTTTAGTGGGTATGGGCGTCTGAGCTTGAGTCCCACATTACTCGCTGTCCCCCCGGGCGGCGAGTATGCGTAATGCATTTTCCAACGTAAAAAAAAAAAAAAGGTATAACACATAATTGATTGCTCTTATGCTTCACAATAGGAAATTCTCTTAAGTGAGAATGCTGTTGACACACACATCGCGTATTGGCATATCAACGAAACCTGCGGCCCTATTCTGTAGCACAGTGGTCGATGTCCGTGTTGTTGCCTGTATTCTTGTACTATGATTTATTCTGTGCCTGTACCTACCCGTCCCTCAAATTTATGTACTTTTAATTCATTAATTGTTCGGTAGAGGCAGCACTGTCACTAATTTGCTATGGCTTCGTTTTTGCTGATACGAAATGCGAATTTGCGATTTACCGACCGCGACTTTCGCCACCGCTTGACTTTTACAAGATAGATAATCAGCCTGCCTGTCACTCACGCTATCATAACTGTGTCTATGAGCGAGTGGGTCAAAGCCTTAAACAAAAACATCGACTTACAAATAATACCGACGAAGCAAGGGTAGCATTCATGGTTATTATCAAGCAATCCAATGTATGTAGAAATTTTATTAGGTAATAATGACGAGGTTTTTCGCAAAGGAACTTCCTTTGCAAACAACCTTAACATACAATAATGTGTAATGTGTAATGGACCAAACAAATATCATTAAGGAAGTGATTCCATCAGTTCCGAAATAAATTCTTTTTTACAAGAAATATTTTCGTATTTAATCACACAAAAGATGTATAATAGTAAATCGGTCTTTTAGAATAGAATATGAAAGCGAATTTTGGTACCTAACAGTAGCACCTACTTGTACTCTTGTACTATGATTTATTCTGTGCCTGAACCTACCCGTCTCTCACAATTTATGTACTTTTAATTCATTAATTGTTCGGTAGAGGCAGCACTGTCACTAATTTTAGGTGTAGGTAGTTAGGTACCACCTATTTAAATACTAGCATCCAAATGAGTACCCATAAATGCCACCCACCAATTTGGTTTTATGGATAAGTTAAAAAAAAGTATTCGAATATTTAAAACCTTCTAAGAAAATTACGAGAGTTTATCTAGGCTTTCGTAAATTATCTAGTTTCTGTAGTTTATCGACTATAATAATGTTCTTGTTTTCGAGCAAATAATATTTCATTCGTACTAATTACTTACAAATCGTTATTTAGGTACACAGTTTACGAATGATTCTGACCAAAACTGAGCCAACACTCCTCAGATAAGTCCCACTTCCAAAAAAACGGTCAGGATCTACATATATAGTATCCTACCAGGTGTGCACATTTATAGCTTACGTATTAAATATGCGTCCAGGTAGTGCACCCTTACAGCCTGTTGCTCCACAGTCATAATAGTAGATTATTCACCAAGGGGGTAAAGTGATGTCTTACGTCACGGGCGTCATCTTGAATCGTGAGCGTAACGAAGGATTCGTGTGTTAACTCCCGAGCGCAGCGAGGGAGTTTAGTGTTTACTCTCGAGCATAGCGAGGGAGTTAAAAGTAGAATCCGGAGTGAAGCGAGGGATTTAAGCTCGCCCAAGACTAAGACATCTTTATCCCCGAGGAGAATACTCTGCTTTTCACACTTCCTACGAGGCAATAAAAAAAAATACTACACAAAACTTATTCTATCATATACCTATATCCTCTGACTTTTCTGGCATTAAATAATATTATTAACAATATCAGCAGCTTATCTTCTAATGGACTCCAGTGTCATAAACTTCGTCACTCAATAGTTTTACGAAAACATTGTTTGCAATTTCTTAAAATACATAGGTTTTTTTCTTTATTTATTTCTTTTTTTAGAAGCGCGCGTTTTTTTTTCATTCCGTTCGTGCTAAAATTCTTGGCTGCCAGGTTCAAATTTCAAATATGTTCTCTTTGGTGCGAGACGGGCTAGTGTGATCATGCCTACGAACTCTTATTCGAAATTCAAATTACTTTGCCTCCCTAGGGGCGTAATGAAATTTCATACAACATTACGTCACTAGGGATGCAATGACTCACTTTGAGTCAGGTTTACTTGATGTGTAATTGAACATTGCCGAGTAGGTAGTGTGAAAAAGTCATTTATTTATGCACGTAGACCCACAGGGGGCACCTATACATGTCCTAACATATTATAAGCCCTACTGCTTTAGAGCAATTTGTGGGCTAGTGTCGAGAAGAATGCCGGGCTGGTATTATGAAGAACAGATGAACTGAGTTCGTTTTTGAAGATGGCAATAATGAACGCTGAAACTTCCCTTGAATTTCTTTTGTTCAGTCACTTATTACCCACCTATTTGCACATAATCTTGGCTCAGATTTTACTCTGATACATGACAATGCGCGTTAGTACTCAGCTGAGAACAAGACAGTACTTGGTAATAAAACACATCTGGTATTGCCGTGCTCTGCACAATCATCAGACCTCAATCCCATCGAGCACACATACGTAATTCGCTATTAAAGTAAAATATAAGCTATGCTAATTCCAAAACCATTTGGAGATTTAACGCTCTTAAATACTATTCCGCTATTTAAGTTACTCATAAATAAAAGATGGTGTTTATTTTTACTTTGATACAAACAATTATTTGACATTCATATGACCTCTGAACTGGTGGAAACCACCGAGTGACATCACCTCCGCCACTGAACTTATTATAATCTGTGACTAAACTACGCATGTGTGTGTTTCCGGTGTGTGTGTATGACTTGTCAAACTTCCGGAATGTCGAACGTGATTGGCTATGAATAAGTGCGTGCAAGTTAGTTGTCATTCTGCACGTGGCAAAGACAACTGTACTTATACAGCCATACCATAATAAAAAAAGCAAAGCTTAAAAAATATATATTCAATTTAGTTTCTTAAAAACAGCCTAAACATTCAGAAAAAAAAATACACTTAAAACCACTTTACATACCGAATTAAAGTGGAAGACCCCTACTCATTATAAGCTTGGATTAGATCATCATCATCCTAGCGTTATCCCGGTTGTGCACTCGCACGCGAGGGCCCAGGGTCCGCTGACCAATTATGATAACAAAGTGTAAGAAAAAATTTTTTAGGGTAAGCTACATGTAAAGTGGGGACGATTTTTTTTCGTCGTCTGCCCCGTGGTATGGGGTATCGTTGAGTAGGTCTTTTAAAATGATTTAAGGGTTTCTAACACAATTTTTGGATTCAATCCTCTTAATAATATTTATATCTCAGAGATCATGTTTCCAGACACAATGGATAAAATCAAATTGTTATGACACCGCGGGCGGTTAAACTTTAAAGGCGTTAAATTTTAAAGTTCATTTTTGTTGGTTTGAAAGATCATCTTTCTCTGTGTAAGTGAAAATAACCTTGAAGTGTTAAGTATTTCTTATATTATAATGTGTGAGAAAATAAATATATTTTATTGATTTTATTTCCGTTATCCTAGTCAGCATTACACAAGCTCACGCTTTTTTGAGGCTAGGTAATGGGTGTGTTTGTTAAAACGGTTTACCTTGTCATTTTTAGTAAAGTTTCAAATCGGAAGTAGGTAGGTACAGAAATATATTCAATTCCACAAATTAACGTCTTGGTGGCCAGTAGGTAATATTCAAGGCTAGCACTACCTGTTCTCATAACTACTGTCAAAAATAGTCAGCTTTTTAATATTATTATTTTTCTAAGTAATATTTAGTAAAGTTTCGAATTGTAAGTAGGTATATTTAATATAGTCAATTCTATTGACGTTAATTTGTGGAATTGAATATATTTCTGTAACTACCTACTTCCGATTTGAAACTTTACTAAAAGTGACTTAGAAAAAAAAATATTACAAAGGTAAACCGTTTTAACAAACACACCCATTACCTAGCCTCAAAAAAGCGTGAGCTTGTGTAATGCTGACTAGGATAACGGAAATAAAATCAATAAAATATATTTATTTTCTCACACACTATAATATAAGAAATACTTAACACTTCAAGGTTATTTTCACTTACACAGAGAAAGATGATCTTTCAAACCAACAAAAATGCACCTTAAAATTTAACGCCTTTAAAGTTTAACCGCCCGCGGTGTCATAACAATATGATTTTATCCATTGTGTCTGGAAACATGATCTCTGAGCTATAAATATTATTAAGAGTACCTGTTCTCATAACTACTGTCAAAAATAGTCAGCTTTTTAATATTATTATTTTTCTAAGTAATTTTTAGTAA
Organism: Pyrausta nigrata; assembly: GCA_949316185.1. Taxonomy (NCBI): domain Eukaryota; kingdom Metazoa; phylum Arthropoda; class Insecta; order Lepidoptera; family Crambidae; genus Pyrausta; species Pyrausta nigrata. The sequence continues at coordinate 13,193,672 of OX438944.1, read as the reverse complement.
AGTTTCGAATTGTAAGTAGGTATATTTAATATAGTCAATTCTACAAATTAACGTCTTGGTGGCCAGTAGGTCATATTCAAGGCTAGCACTACCTGTTCTCATACCCACTGTCAAAAATAGTCACTCGCCCTTAAACTGCGGTCGAATCACAATTTCTTGCTTAACATGTAGTGATGGTGAACTGTCGATAACGATCTGCCCTCGAAACCCTTGACTTAGCGGATTAGCCAGCCCATTGGTAAAGTGGATTGAAATTATAGTGGAAAGATTCATTCGACTATATTTGGTCGCCTTCCGAGCACATTCAGCAATATATCGGTTCATTGACAATTTGCTATGGGTGCTTATAGTTTTAAAGTGGTTTAGATTCATGTATCTAGATATTGTGGTATGCACGTTTTTACCTCAAATAAAAGCACCTGAACTATGTGTGAAGCAATAAACTGGCAAAAAGGCAGGGATGAAATTACTACGCTACTAATATCAGTAACAGGTTAAGGAAAACAATTATATGATAAGACATTATTTCCTGTTCAGTACATTAAAGCCATCATTGCGTTGTCGCTGCGCAGATTTCGCACATGATAATGAGTTTTGGAAATTACATGAATAAAAATTAAACAAAACAAAAATGTGTTCATATTGTTTTTGTCTTTGTGTACTGAGGAACAGAATAAAAGAGAAGGCTCCGAAATTTTAGCAGCAACAAACACGAATCTAAACGATATTAAACATGCAAAGGGGAGGATTTGGGATTAATTGTCATGACATTTTGGCTATTAAACTTTATCAGAGTTAGCTAAACTGTTATTTGCCTTAATGAGATGTCGATGAGTGCTGCTTTGGATAGATAATTATTAGTATTAATAATTGTGGTAGTTTTAATAATTTTAATAGGGACATAAAGATGTATAATTAGGATAGGTAAGGATAAGCTACGATAGGACTTACATGTCTTTAAAAGATAAAAGTCCTTATAAATAACAAAAAAAAATCTATAGAACCAAATTCCTGTTTCGATATCCGTAATTATCATAAAAATGCCCTGAAGTTTCTGGTACCAGTTAAAGTTTCAAAACTTCAGATTCGATTCAATCCTTATTCATAAAATTGTTTTTTTTTAACGCGTTCCTTTCTGATTGAGCTTCTCATACATTTGCATGGCATCGAGAATTACCTTATAGCGCCTAAAAGTTGCAGACAAAGTTTTCGCGTTCTAGACGCTCGATGTCGATAGTGCTTAACTACCTACATTTAAACACAACACTAGTAATAACACTACCAGCCAGTTAGGCGCTTAAATTGGCTATTACATCACTGTCATTTCTACGGCTTGCCTGGCATAGACTTATGTTTCAGTGTGGCGCAATTATGTGCTGTCCCAAAAGATGAATGATTCAGGGTGGCGTGATAGTAGAAGGTTTTCCAGCCACCTGTACAGTCACAAGCAATGAAATGTATACAAATAAGTTTTAAAGTCATTGTAATAAGGTTTCGGATCGAATGCAGATGTATCTTATACATATTGATGCTCGTGACTGTACCGCAAGTAAGCACATAACACCTTAGGGGCAACCAATAACCTAAGGTGACCTTTTTGGGCAATTCCGTTAACTTATAGCCGGGCTCGGCACGATCTTTAGGGCCTAAGTAAAATAACTTATTTCAATGTATTGATTACAACTTCTACTGAGCACCAACTAATATTCAGAACCTTCATCTACTTCAAGATAGCTGACACAGAATTTCGGCAATTACTCAGTATTTAAACAATAAATAAAAATCACCTAAGTATTAATACTTTTTAAAGTTTTATTTAAATAAAACTTAAAAATACTTAAGACACTAAATAATGCATCGAAGTGATCAAACAGTTTGTGCACTTGTATGTTTAATATGTATTCGGTACTTACTAACATTACATTCGGCCTCCAATTTTTGATTTCTGATGGAGAAAATTACTCCTTGAAGAATCAAAATGCTCTTGTGGAGGTATTTTCCAAAAATAAACTGAACACTAAAATTTTGTGATAACGATCTTAACAACAAGTTCCTTGTACGTACCTCTCGTTCTTACTACGTAATTGCGTTGTCAAATATTAAATTAACTTCTGTGATCGATTCGGGGTAGGTAACAACTCAACTCAATTTACTAAATTGCAGTTCGTAAACGTTCTGTATCTGTGAAAGAAGCTAAACGCGAATGAAGGGGAGATACTTACCGATTTTGACTTCTTCTAGATTGAAACTCTAATATGACTGTGTTTTTGGTTACAAGGATATTTACAATGTAGCGGATAAAGTTATTAGTTTTGCAGTCGACTCGTTATTCAAGAGTCATGCTAACTTGAAATATGAGTGAGCATTGTAAAGTTTACCCATTTACTCATGCAGGTAACCTAATTTAATTTACGATCCAATAGAGCCTTAAGAGGAAACGCGGTCACGTGGTATTTGAAGAATAGGTATTTGAATAAAATGTTGCGTTCTCGATGCGATCTCTGGTAGCCGCCCAAGCAAGAAAGGGACAAAGAGCTTAGACCTATGAATCCTTCATAAACAGCATTTCGAAGTCCCCTATTTCCGTGTCCAAAATTTAACAAATGATAATATTTTCTTCTGAAATAATTTCTCAAAAGGTGGAACTATGCTCCTATGTTTTAGTTTTAGTGTTTATTTGCGTAGATTTTTTTGGCAAGCGTCTGAAAGTTAAGGTTGAAATTAGGCAATTTTCTTAGGTTTTGAATGCTCATATTTCCTTTGTTAATTCGAATATAAGAAAAAACGAAAAATAGGAGCATAGCTGTGGTAAATATAAATTTAATGGTACAAAAATATTTTGCCTTTAGCCATTATCCAGGGAGAAAACAGGGGACTACGTTTGTATGGAGAAATGGCGCATGGTCTTTCCCCTTAAGTAAGACCTTTCAGAAATATTAATGAATAAGTTTATTTGTTCAGTGATTTATTTATTACGATACAATTTGCAACATTCAAGTTTTTTATACCTAAGTGTCTTGACATGCTATGCGCTAAGCAGACGCCTTTTGGCTCAAACGCACATTACAATATTTGCATGTTCAAATACACTGTTATTATTCCTGCCAAAAACCATACATCCTTAACCATCTTTTGCTTTTATGTATTGTCTGTTATTAATTTATTTGTTGTACAAAAAGTTAAGAACCCTACTAAATTGAGAGCCGATTTTCGAGAAACGCGTGCCGCTTGTAGCTTACCGCTGCGGTGCAAAATTCCCTTAAGAATCCTCATATACTTACGAGCAGATCGACTCACTAGATGTTTATTACGAAGTGAATAAATTGATATGAATATTAATGTGATTTATTAATGAGCCTAATCGGTTTTCAATCGTAGGATCCTCCATAAGTTTTGTGAAATGACTTTGCTATTACCAAAGGCCCTTATATTTGTTAATTGATTCCAAGTCACCCACCATAGTCCTTTCCTGTTACGGATCAAAGTAGGAAAATGTTCAGAAATTGAATTCTGCGGTAGTATATCTTAAGATCTTACCTCGCAATAATTATGTACCTATGTCAAAGCATCTTGGACGTGTGGTTCTCTCAAGATACTTATAATATAGTTGGAGTTTAATTGTCAAACTTCTTTGTTCAAAATTAATATAAAACGAGGCGAGGCGGAATCGCATACGTAGAGTTCCGGGATCTTTACAACATAACACACTATATTATAACTACTTTTATTCGTTTTAAAAACGGAAAAACTCGTTTTTGTTGTATGTGAGCCACTCTTTCAATTATTATTTTTTTTAACTTTATTTTTAAAGTGATATATCACTAAATATTCTGTAAATATTTCAAGCGTCTACTGCTGCCGTTATTATAATACCTATCAGACAAAAACGGCATAAATCACGTTTGTTATATGGGACTTAAATATTTAGGTATTCTGATTATAATAAACTCATCATTTTAGTACTTGTTGATATAGCGGCAACAGAAATTAAATATCAACTTGAAAACTCAAAATGTCTAGCTATCACGGTTCATGAGATACAGCCCAGTGATAGACAGACAGAAAGACTTCCTTCCTTTCCTTAGTTCGAATCCGAAATCTTTCTTAACGCGAAGCTTTAGACTTAAACGGTGGTACCTAATTGCTTCTTTACTCGTATTTAGCTGTCTTTGCTTTGACTTGTTCGAACATTTACTTTTTCATCCATTTCGGTTTTCTTTGTGGAGTAACGAATCTAAAAGAGATAAGTAAATAAGAAATTGAATAGTAGATACTTACTAAGGTATGACTCAAAGAACGACGAATAATAAAGGTCTGAGGAAACTCAACGAGTTCACCATCATTAGGTATTCTAAAACAGCGATCCAATTGTGGTTTAGACGTAAAATTTTCTTAAATGCAAGACCTCGAAGAAACTCGGAACCGCACACAATTGTTTACCTTTTGGTTTGTTCATGAAATTCCTTTAACTTTGCTCAACAGAGTTAATCTTGTTGATTGGAGAAGGTAACCACAATTTTGTACAAATTGATTTCTACCTTTATTTAAATAACTAAAATAACCTATTTTTGTTTCGATCCCCGCTCGGGGCCTGTCCTTTGTAAATTAATAATTAGGTTTCTAACTTTTATGCGAACGTAACGTCAAGGCGAGGAAACCAAAGTTGGATACAATATATTAATGTAGGTACTAGAATAAAATAAGAAAGTTAAATAGAATAGACCTAGATAGAACTTGAATATTTTGTAATTACTTTGGGAAAGAGTAAGTTAGGTTTAAGTTTTTATGAACACAGTACCTTACTCTTACTAACTACCTACTAACTTACTCTTACGTAAGGTATATTTGTTCTATACAATAGATATAAATAAATAGATATAAATTGTTTCAACAAACACACCAATTACCTAGCCCCAAACTAAGCGTAAGCTTGTGCTATGGTGACTAGGATAACGGATAGAAATACTTGAATACATATAAACGTCCATGACTTAGATACAAAATGCTCGTGCTCATCACACAAACATTTGCCCCTTGCGGGATTCGAACCCGCAACCGCCTGGTTTAGAAGTCCGGTGCGCGAACGACTACACCAAGACGGTCGTCCAAGACAAATATCACCAAGTCACCAAGACAAATATACCTATATAAGACTTGATGTACTATTACATACAAGAAAGAGTCAATTTTGCCCATATAAAATAAAATAAAAAATCCATTATAAAATATGTAATTTAATGATAACATTTATTTACAGCATTTTACAATAGATTCAGACTAGACAACTTTAGAATTTAAGCAATTAACCTTTGACTTTCTGCAGATACATTTAAAGGCTTAGAAACATTTCTGGTACAATCAAGTAAGAAATTATGGCTAATACAGTCCAAGTGCTCTCAGTTGGCATACGCGGTGGTTTTTGTACTGTTTTCATTTGTCATTTGAAAAAAAAAACAGTCACATAAATAGTTTTAGGGTAGCTTTTAAAACCCCTTACCCGTTATTACAAAAACTTAGTAGGTACCGGGTTTAAGCCAGGACTAAGCTATTAGCTAGCCAATTAGAAAAGCGTGTCTCTATTAGGTTATGTCACGAATGTGTCATTCATTCCTCTGTTGTCGGCTAATATTTAGACCTATTTTAAACATGGTCTATTTTTTTATAATAACATCGATAAGGTTTGCAACTAAAGCTAGCTAGGTTACACAGTTTCCAATTAAGTAGTATATTAACAAAAATTGTAACTAACAATCAGTAATATGCAGGTATTCACTGATAGTGCATTTAAAAAATATGTAGACGAGTCATCTCCTACTATGCGGCAACTTAAATTTGATACGCCTAGCACACTTTCTTTTACGTGTCAAATGTCATATGTGTACGAGACTAAAATGCAAAATTGAGAAAATTACACGCTAATAACTCATCTACCTTTTTTTAAATGCACGAACATAGCTTGCTGGTATTTCAATATTACAGTAATTTGAGAAAGTAATCCTTCTTACTCGTATTCGTCCGAATAGCTCGGTTCAACTTTAGTTACGTGCATTTTATGTTACTTTTATATTCTCTAGAATACCTACCTATTACCTCGAGCTCGTAATAGAGAACAAAAGACTAATGCCTGAAGACGTAGAAGCACAGTGAGGGCAGAGAGATCCGCTCCTATTTTTGCGCTATTCCTGAACCGACCTACTAGGCCGAATATAAGTAATTTTTGATGAAAGTGGAACCAATTCATACTCAATAAAGCTAGTACTCAGATCATCTCAAATACTAATTTCGCAAATTGATAATTGATGTTCTGAAGTAGCCAGCGCCAAAAACACTACACATTGAATAGTCTAGTTATGAAAGACATTTATACAGGGTGACTTTTTCATAACGGATCATTTTTTAGGCCTTTGGTACCGTATATAGAGCCTATATATAAAATAAAATAGGTAGGTCAAGTTGTCACCATATCTGTTATTCCAATTAAAATTTTAAATTTTGCGTGATAGTCAACAAATATGAATTATTACAACATTGATACAAAACGTAATTGATAACAGAATATCCAGAACATGAGTTTATACAAAAGAATAATCTCAATAACCTAAACATTGGTACCCATTTAGCAACAATATAAACAACTGACTCTCTATTTTATACAATAACAACAACAATCAATTAACATCAATTTATATACATAATAATATCGTATAATTCCACACGCCTATAAATAGCCTAATATTTACATTATTTTAATTTAATCAATGATTCTTAGATTCCGTTAGTCGGTATATCTCAGCGAATTTAAAAACGTCTTTGTTCTAAACAATTTGGAATCAGCTTTTTAATTCTTTTGATAAATGAAGTTTTTCGAAATTCTAGTAATAATTGAAACAAAAAGTTAGATTAGGTAATGTACCAGGATCGATGTATTTTTTGTTCGCAGTATACCTTGACGTCGATCGTGAGATAATGTACCAGGATCGATTATAATAATTTGTTTGCAGTCGCACTTACTAAAGGTACTCGTAATCTGTGCTCACGGTTACAAACCAAGGTACTTACCTATATCTAGATAAATCAGAAATGAAAAACTTACATCAAATAATCAAATACGGGAAATGTTTGTCACGTGCCCGAATCAAATAGGTACCTATGTAAGTAAGTTAAGGGAATTAAATATTATAACACATTTCATGACGTGTACCCAATACTATTGGTACATTATGCATTACTTATAGAATTAATTATTTACTTGTACATTGTCAACATTCTCTCAACTTTATTTACAATGTGTAATCTGCAATATTTAATTCAAATGACTACAAAAGAGAAATCGTCTAACGTTGAATATTGTTTAATTTTTGCGAATTCATCTGTATTCGAGATTTAAGTCTGTAATTTGAAATAAGACAATAAAACAAGAGAGAAAAAAATACCAATGGAATGTAAATAACATTCTTTACAAATAGATGCAATTTTTTTCAAGATTTTATTTTCTCAAAACTGTTCAGATACATCTATTTTTTGTAGCAGCTCAAAATCTCGGCGCAATCGTTTCACTACACTCAACCATTCACTACTCGAGAACGAAAACACGCGACAACCTAGTGACTCCAAAAGTGCACTTTATCAGCCTTCATGGTCCAAAACTGCGCGCGGCAGCTACACGCTCGTGACTCAGGTTAGGCCGCCTATGTTGCAGTTGACTTGGTACATGTAGGTCGCTAGTTCTTCTCCAGTGAGTTCCTCGTCTACGTCTCGGAGGCTGGAGTTGGAGATGCTGGGAGGGGACCCTACGGAGTCGGAGGGCTCGTTGAGCCGGAGCCTCCAGGCGCGCGCCCAGCTGTTCCCGCTGGGTGACTCGCTCACGGCTGACAGGTCTCGCCCATTGAAGCACTGGAAAAGAAAGCTAGTTCAGTTTGCAGCCAAACGCATCGTCTTAACAGTAATAGTGTTTTTTTTTATTAAATCGTCCATAAATGGACTTGGGTACTCCACGGGTGAGGCCTGGTGACCTGTAACAACGCTATTTATAAAGCTCTCTCAGGCACCAGCGTTTTGCGACTTTAGCAATAAGAAAACTTTTTGAATCTTAATTTAAAATACCTATTACGAAAATAATTACCTACATAAGTATGTATAGCCTGTTTAATTGTGAAAAGTTTAGATTGCAAAACTTTGTTTTGGGAATTGATAGAATTGGTATGATGTGTGTATTAAATTGTTTGTCGGTATATGGGCTGCAGGCCTATTGGCTCCTAGCCATCGCTTTAAAATTGAAGTAGGTATTTTTAAAGCTTTCAGGAAAGCAAAAATAGGTTTAAATTTACTTAGTATTAATTTGGTTTAAATACTTAGTCGAGTATCATTATCATAATGCCTAATATGATAATGAAGAATGTCAAATAATTTGTTATTGTTTTGGAATTAAAATCTTAATTGCTATGCCTTTTAAATTAGGCTACCGCCAACCGGCCTAAAGGTTTCTGCGGTACTTCCACAGCGGTGGCTACAAATTATAATACTCTGTTAGTTAAAGTATAACGCCAGAGTCGAAACGAAAAGAGGAATATAGCGGCCCGCAACGACCTCTGGTGCGACCAATTCAACATACTCTGTGGGTGCGACCCAGACGGTTAGAAATTTCGCATTAAAAAGAAAATACTTATTCTCAGAGTCCACATTGCAAAACATTGAAAGCTAAAAATAAAGTAACAAAAATGGATTTGATCTCAAATTCATTGAAAGTAATATCAGTAATATGTAGTTACCTATATTATTATTAATTATCTAATATGAAGAGATTTCGTTTTGAAATATTGACTATAATCTGCAGCCCGCATTTGACCCCTCATTTTTGGCCCGCTACATCCAAAAGATAGGCCTATATCTGGTATAGGCATATACCAGATATAGCGCTATAGGCCTATCAATACAACGTAAGGCCTAGGCCTAGCAATCCAAAGAAAAACCTATAAGTCCAATTTCGTGCACGTGCATTTCTGCAAAACATTTCACACGATATATTTTATTCATGAAATCAAAAATACCGTGCTCGAAATTATGGTTAAGAAGTTAGTCCTGTACAAAAAACCATTTATTTATAAACAATTTTATTAAAAAACACTCCATGTCATAAAATATCTAATACTTACCTAACCCCGATAACATTTTTTTTTCTTACAAGTCAGATATTATGAATAAATCATACTTTTATTTCGCTTGTAGAAATATTTTTTGTAACGATGGCATTAGTGTGACAATCTTGATAAATATAATTCAATATTTACTTTAGCGAACAAGATTGATGTTGGGTAGATAAGTTATTTTTTTTTAATTTCGTAAGTATAATGCACTGCACTACATAGTCTAAGTTTAGTATACCTATGAAATTATAGGTACCATATTTCGTATTCAAACACATGATATTTACTACTTATACTTAATAAACTCAGTTAGTGATCCAAATATCTGTCCGTGCTGTATTTATTGTTTTACACTTATACACATTATATATATATATATTTGACTATAATTTAGTTTTTTACTGTTTGTTATTAATATGTATTGTTATTTTTAATAATGTTTGGCGTATCAGTCCGTGACCTCACTCGGCTAGGGTCTACTGAAAACCAGCGTCAGGGCGGGTCACGACTTAAGCTGAGTGGGGCCCTTTTAATATGGACATCACAGGCGCACAACTGCACAGTCCGACTGGCTTACCCACACCAATAGTAATTTTGTTGTGTTTCTTGTTTTATAACCGTGCCCGTTACGTTGTTTGTTTTCGTGTGTAATGTGATGTCCATTCATTAATAAATGTATTTTCTTTCTTCTTTCTTTCTTTCAGTCCCACCAATAAATTCAATTTGCTGTCAATAGAGTTACAATCTTAGATACGACATTAAAGTTATTCAACATGAACACAAAAGCAATTTCATTTGGTTCGGCACAACTCGGCGCGCGGTTTGCGGGAGGCATCGAGCGAGGCAATATCACGTAGCAAGATTACCCCTTTTCTTGGGTAAAGTAAGTACTTTTCGGGGAAATCCGGCCAATCTCATGATCATTGCAATGCCGTTTGTTTGACAAACATTGGCCAATCCCTTCAGAATAGCGTAAAATGTGCAAAACTTTTGATGTAAGTTCACAAAGCTATCATCTTTCATCATACTTTTGTAGACTTTCATTCAGCCTAAGGGGTCTCAAGATTTTCAATCTTCTTTTAGGTAGTACTTCGGAACCTAATATAAACAACTCGAGATTTCGCTGTGGTAAAACAAAGATTGGTTTGCTAAGTTAACTTTATCAAAAGTTGAATTGCGTAGTACATTATCGGTTAACTATTTTAAATAACTGCACAAAGAGAAGGTTCGCGGTACGTCCGACCCGAATCCGTCAAAATTCGGTCCGGTAGTCATAGAACTATTTGTGTTGGCGACAGACCTTTCAGACCTTTCCAGACATCTTTTCATTTTTCTACTTAAATTCTGTTTTTTTTCTCTTTTGCTTTGTTTTTGTTAAAGTTTTTATGTCTTTTGTTTTTTAACAAATTACAGTAGTGCGATTTAAGCATTACAGAAATCTGTGTAATCACAAAGTGTCGCTAATAAATTACTTACTCAGAGACGACAATTAAGTTAATCTTTCATACGGTCTTATGTAGTCCTTTTCAGTTACATTTACAAAGAAAGTGACAGAGTCATCATCATCATATCAGCCTATTGCAGTCCACTGCTGGACATAGGCCTCTCCAAGACGGCGCCAACTTTCACGGTCCTCCGCTTCTCGCATCCAGCCACCACCATCCGGCCACCTTCCTCAGGTCGTCGGTCCACCTAGCAGGGGGGCGTCCAACACTACGTTTCCCGAGACGTGGTCTCGGAACCTTCCTACTCCAACGCCCGTCGGTTCTGCGACAGACATGACCAGCCCACTGCCACTTCAGCTTACTACACCTCTGAACGATATCTGTGACTTTCGTCTTTTGGCGGATGATCTCGTTCCGGATTATATCCCTTAGCGAGATCCCCAGCATAGACCGTTCCATAGCTCGCTGAGCGACATGCAGTTGGTGGGCCAGCTTGACTGTCAAGTTCCACGTCTCGGCCCCGTAGGTCATGATAGGTAGGACGCACTGGTTAAATACCCTGCTCTTCAGGCATTGCGGTAGAGGCGATGAGAAGATGTGACGCAACTTCCCAAATGCTGCCCAACCTAGTTGCACCCTTCTGGCGATTTCGCGGTCGAAGTTGTCTTTACCCAGTTGCAACACTTGCCCGAGGTAAACGTATTCCTGTTGACAGAACGAGTAAAGATTTTTAATTCACAACTCTAAGTGCAGCAATAAGTTTAGTCTAATTCAGTTAGTTATGTTGATTATTATTAGTGCCCTCTAACTGCTTTCAACGCTGTCAACCTCTCCGTCATACATACCACACTATCGTCCGTCCAACATACCATGTAGGTATAAAATACACCGTAGTGCGTAAACTGTCAAACAAATTAAATCGTTTTTACAGTTTACGCACTACGGCCGTTATTCACGGTCTGGTTTTCGATATTTAAAATCAAATGATGTATTTTGACGGCCTCAGAACCGACGTAGATAGTGCAGAACCGCTTTAAACGCTGCTGACCCTTAAAATCTACTTACCATTGATTTAAAAATGCGCCGCGAAAGTGTAAAACGATGTTTTGTAACAAAAATACTTTATTTTTTACCCCAATTATGCCGCTCGCCTGACCTTTTTGACTCCTAGGCATTATTTATTTATTTGTTTGTTTTATTTTATCGTTTGAATCACAACAAAACATTAAGCAAGATCGCTAATAAGTACTGAATTTAACAGCGCTGTCTTAAAAAAACAACTGAAAGTTACTTCCTATTCGAAATTGAGGAACGAAGAAAAAAGAGCCACCTGTTTTGACATCTACAAAACTATTTTGTGGCTTAGGTTCGTTAACGTACTTATTTAAAGTGTAACTTAATAATTAGTATTCTACACACATCAACATTGTCTAGGGATATACAAAACATAGTATTATTATATCCAAAATATCCCTAGACAGTGTTGATGTGTGTAGAATACTAATTATTAAGTTAAGAAACTAAGGATTAGTAATAATAATAATAAAGATTTATATCATTTCATACTATAAAAAACCGGCCAAGTGCGAGTCGGACTCGCGCGCGAAGGGTTCCGTACCATTAACTTAAAACATTAGACAGTATAGGCAAAAAAACTATATATTTTTATTTTATTTATAATTTCAAAAGTATTCATCACAGGATACCCGAAACCATTTTAAATAAGAGTTCCCGCGGCTGTTTCTTTACGTGAATGATTTGAAGTTTACAGGTCCAAGACTTTAGAAAAAAAGTGTTTTATGAAAACCCTATCTTATTTTCATAGTCCTTTTCAACGATACCCCACACAAGGGGTGCACTCAAAAAAATAATTCACCCCCTCCCCTTTACATGTATGGGGAGGTACCCTTAAAAATGGGTAATTTTAATTTTTTGTATTTCAAAAAATGAGATCTGTATGTGAAGTATCCTCGAACCAAGTTACATGCAAATCAGTCCATAAACGTAGAAGATATTCTGCTGTGACAGACTAGGACGGACGGACTGAACGATCTTAAGGGTTTCTTGTCGGACTACGGAACCCTAAAAAACAAAGAAAAATAATCACAAGAAACAATCATTAAAAACAAAACGACGAACATGAAGAACTACGTTATAAAGAAACCGAAATTCGTATACGTCCGAGCTAGTAACACCAAATATACTATTGGGAATAGCACAGAATAGCAATCAACGAGGGCCTCCTACCTCCAACCAAACCTCCATGTGCGGCTAGTAACTGAGGGTTCATTAACCAAAACCCTCAAAGGAAAAGTAATAATTGGAATAGGCAAAAATATTTTTACATTGCGCTTTTAACGTCAAAAAACCATCTTCAACAGAACAACTTCTCGAGTTGAAAATAGCTCTACAACACATTAAATGGGAGTTCGGATTTTAAAATTTGTGTAGTACCCATGTACTAAGAATATTACGTTATTATAACACAAGGCATTTTTTTTATAAATCTTAATTGCACCCGGGGTGGTTCGCTAGTTTTTTAGCAGACTTATGATATCATTTAGCACTTTACCCCATCTGGCAAGACGCCAATATTCGTAAACAGTGGGCAAACTACTGTAGTTTTACGATTACACCCATAATTCCAGATCAAATAAATACTTAACTGATTCTTTGTTCTAGGTGAGTGGGAGCATCCTATTTCGATAGCTTTATTTGACTGTTGTTGTTTTTACGATAGTTTATTACGATTATGACTGCTGTATTGACGAAAGGAAGAGTTGGGAACGTAAGATTTATTTTTAGAAGTGTTATAGACAGTTTAGCAAAGAGCTTTAATAGTGACTCATTTATCCTGAAATGAAGATCAAAGAATTTTAGCGCAGGGTAAGAATGACTTCGCTGTTTTTTTTACAGCAAGCAGGAGGTACTTATCGCAGAGGGAAAATTCTATTTGCAGAGGGAAAATTCCCGTGTATACCTTTTGTTTCTCTAGTCATCCCGTCGCAAACCTGTCACGTGGGCATTCCCGTGTCCGTATATCGTTATTTGGAGTTATCACGTGGTCACTGCGTCTGGACCTTTTAAAGGACAGACTCCACGTGTACGCCAGGGCGCTCCTCGACAACAACAATATCACTCTTTATTGGACGTCCCAGACAATTAATTAATGGCGACATAATTACGCCAAGTCGAAGTAAATTAGGACGAAGTTCTTGTATAATCTAGGCTTTAGTGGCAAGGGTCCCTCCATTTCGCTCGTCCATTGTTAACTATTCAAATTCCATCAACAGCGACCATTTTTGTTTGAAGATGTTTTTGTGCTACCTTAATCTAAGCTGACAGTGATTTCTTTGTGTTAATGTTTAAGTGCCAGTTTTCTATAAAAATAACGCTGCCTGCTGCATTAAGATGTTTCTAACCAAGGTCTAGAATTGTAACAATTGATCAAATATTTATCTTAACATAAAACGCTTATTACATTTTAGTGGCAGATTGACGCGGTTTTTAATTAGGTACATGTTCAGAGCCTAGAATTTTTTCATTAACAAGATATTTAATTTTAGTAAGACAGCCAAGTTGTAATGCGACTACGCTTTGATGAACTACGCTGCTTTGATTTTAAGCCTTTCCACGGAATTTCCCATGGGATCGTTTTCTATTTGTGAGCCACCTTTTCGTCTGCAGACCTAAAGAGGAACCAAAACTTGTCATTTCACATGTTTACACACCCAAAAAACACATCAACTCTACATTTATACCACGTGTATTTTAATAAGAAAGATCATCGGTAAAACCATCCGAACTAATTTGTCCTTCGTTAAAAAATCACTAATCTCTAAATGCAGTCTTCGGCGCCTCAGTCTGATCGTATTGCCTAAAACACGCACTAAAGTAGGGAAAAAGAGTATCACCTTTGAAGGAGCCCAATTTTACAATAGAATAGTTTTTGATTAGTTTTTTAATACATGATGGTATCATGTATAAAAACCATCGATAACATCAAAAGTTTTAAGTAGCACCTGTTTAATTTCATTATTGATCACTTTTAAGTCGTAACCCAAAGAGGGTCATGATGCATAAGTAAATAGAATTTGTGAACCGTTTACTTGTGGTAACCGCTACCTAGAATAAGCTTAATATGATATAATTTCTCATGTAAGTGGATTTTGTAATCTTTTCTAAGAATATATTCTTTACACCTAAACCTTTTTTCAGAGAACTCGTAAACAGACATAACGGAGCCGATATGATCTGGCTCCGACTTTTCGAGGTGTACCTGTTTCCGCCACCGATAACCTGCAGCTTATAAGTATCCAGTTGACATCCAATTTGAATTTGAGTCCTCTTTAGGTTAAGCTTCTACAACTCTACCAAGCTAAATTTTGATCTTGTATGGAGTACTGTTGCCACTGTTGGGATGGATCTGCCACATACCAACTGGCTGCATTAGACTCAATAAAAAAGAGCATTACAAATTATTGAAGACACTGAACTTTGTGATACTAAGCTGCAAAGCCTCGAACATGGGCGTAAGGTGGCGTGCTTTTCAGTACTCTAGGAGGGTTTGTATGGGAAATTCGACATTTGCGCGGACAAAGTCACGGGAAACCGCTAGTTCAACATATTAGGGAAATTCAATTCAGATAAACCGTAAGTGGTAGATCATCAAAGTTAATTTCACGCTCCCTAACCATAATCCGCTTTTGTAAGATAAGATAAAAGGAACAACAAAGCAAAACATCGGAGGTGATAAATTACAAAAGTATGCTTCTTCCGAGTTTTGTAGATTCCTTTATCTAAAGATACCTCAACTCCGTAAAAATATGAGTATCGGCACTTGGTAAACGTTCCCAAGGCTTTTTACTTAGGCCAATTTGTTTGCTATTCTTATACGAAGTTAGGTATCACCCCAGTCAAAAGTTCGAAAACTGTTTGTGGTCACATCGTAGAACGTTGTGCGAGTCCTAATCGCACATGGCCGGATTTTTTATATATCTAGTAGAGAAAAGTACACATTTTCATGTACGTGTTTGCAACTGGATTTAATGTCTACATACAGCCATAACTGCTATCTGCCATGCATAAGTAATACGAAAAATATGTTTTAATTTTTGACAATTTAATTTTTACTACAGTTTCGCTCAAAGTTC
Source organism: Pyrausta nigrata (assembly GCA_949316185.1). Lineage (NCBI taxonomy): Eukaryota > Metazoa > Arthropoda > Insecta > Lepidoptera > Crambidae > Pyrausta > Pyrausta nigrata. The sequence continues at coordinate 13,177,931 of OX438944.1, read as the reverse complement.
GTAACAACAGTATTCCAGCTTTTATACTGTTATTCTCTTATTATATTTTGCGCGGGAAACTAAACGGGGGACATAATTTTACAATGTTCAAGACGTGTAGTGTAGCATAACTCATCATTTTCTAAACGTGAACACAAAGTTAGGTAAAAATACTGAAAATATTTTGTTCTTTAAACTGTAAAATGATACTGTGTAGGTGTCTAACTAAGTATAACTGTTTTCCTGACAGTTTTATTACATTTTTGTGCTATTGTTACGCTATAGTATGGCTTATAAAAGTTAAAAATGTGAATTACAGTAGAATGTTGTTTATTTTATACATTGCTTATCATAACCATTTGTCATACCCACAGTAAAGCATGCTGGAATGGCCGCTTGAACTTTTCTGGCTGGGCAATTTAAAATACAGCCTTTTTGCCCAACTGCGGAAAAGCCCAAAGAGTTATGTTTTTACCAACCTGAACTCCTCATTAAAGACATAATATTTGACGGTTTCTACAATACTGGGTGAACTATCAATGAAATGAAATAACATAACAATATCCGCTAAACTTTACTACTGTTTTGTTAAACGAATAAACTAAATGGGCATACAGCGCACATTTTAATCATCTGCGTAGCCCTATAACTTCATCGAACTTTTACGTAAAGCAATCACTTACTGCCGTAGTAGAATTTCCTGGAAGGATAATATTTTATTTATTTATTTAGTGAAAGGAAGTCATCGCCAATCGGAATGAGAGAGCGATCGACCCCGATTACCTACTCCAATCGTACGACCGATCTCTACTATCCCACCACGGCCAGTATAATAGTATTGACTGCCTCGTTGGTCTAGTGGTCAGCACACTGGGTACTCCACGAAGTTCCAGGTTCGAATCCGTCGGGCCAAAAAGTGTTGGGTTTTTCTGCCATGAAATAACACGCAGCTCCGGGAGTCAGGAAAGTGGTGGGGTTAACACCCCTGTGTCTCGCAAAGCCCGTGAAGCCGTTGGTCCTGCGCCTGATCTCTCTACGGCCATGTCGGACTGCCGTCTCACCGAATTATGAGGGTGACGGAGCAGAGAGTGCACCTGTGTATTGCGCACACACTTGTGCACTATAATATCTCCCGCGCAGTCGGCTAATCTCTGATGAGATTGGCCACTGTAATTCGGCTGGGAGGACATTATTCACTAGGATATATAGGTATCTACCTACTTATATCTTTCATTACTCATGAAATACTCCTTCAAATAGCTACGGAAGGTTGATAATACGCCAATGTTTTAAAACACCGATATAACATCGATTTTATAATGCCTAGAAATCTACGACACATAAGGCTATGTTGTTTTACCAGCTTATTTAAAAAAAACATCGATCTTGTATCAATATAATTGTTGCATTTCAGTCCTTAGTCTAATTTACATTTAAGTATTAACGAGTTTAAATAATAAATGAGAATTTGCCTGGATAGCGAAGGGACGTAGATTTGAGTCCCACCGGACGACGCGGTCGATTAATTTTTGAGAGCGAATTTAATTTAATTTCGTAAAAAATTGCATTGTCCGACTATATATTTTTTTTATTGTACTTTCTTTTTACATACTTTCACTGTTGATTTCTTGTTAAAAATCTACGAAATCTAATCTTTTTACAGATAAACATTGAGAACAAGGTCCATAGATTCTGTAGACAGAGGTTGTGGTGTATACATTGCAGCCGCTGCCTTCATAAATCTCGTAACGGAATCACCCGCGTTCGAGAAATATTCGGATTGCGGGATTACTACAAAAATATTATACTCGAGGGTTTGCCCTTCGAGCGCGATCGAGCTAGAGTGACGCAATATAAAATTAAGGGCTCCTACAAAACCGAGGTAATTCCCTACCGATTCCGCAAACCGATATCCTGGTAGAACCGTTTTATTTTCTATTAATTTTTATTCTATTTGGATCCTCTGTTTAATGGATCAATAGTAAATCTTTAATATTGCATTTCCACCTGATCCCCTAGTACTTAAAGCATATTTTTGGTAGGAGGTACGTACAGTGAAAAACAAAACATACTTATTATTGGTGTTTTATTTAGTTTACTCTTCTTTGGGAATACGATTAGTTGGGATAAGAAAATATTGAGGAGATCAAATGAAAAATTCCATTATATCCACTGAATATTTACTTGGTCTTTTTCTTGATCAAATACAGGATGAGAATAACCTCAAAATCGAAAGCTGGAAGCTCATAAATCTTATCTATTACCCTTTCAGTTTATACGAGCGGTTAAATTAAAGCCGATTCTTATTATTTATGCATCGACGTCTTATTAACAACAGTTTTTGTTCAATCTCATAAATGCAATCGCTAGAACTTAACAACAGAGCCGATTCTTACCAAAAAGTTGTAATTGACTGTGTAGACAAGAATAATACTACTTGTAAAATGAGCACACCACAATTAAATAGACATGGTAATTGATAACATTAAAAATAAACAAAGCTCCGGCTTCAAAAAAGGAGGTATTAACTGTATTTTTTTTTGTTTTTGTATATTCACTGATTTCTTCGCCAGTTGTGTACTGATTTTCAAAATTTTTTATTGCATTGAAAGATCATACTCCTGACGTGGCCCCAGTGTCACCAAGTCAGGATCTAATAATGGAATCCTGGTGACATAGAGGGAACCTTTCAGATTTTATAGGCACGTATACCGTTTTTGCTATTAGGTATTCAAGCGTTTATGCATTCGTAAGTCATACCTAATAGTAGATTATTTACCAAGGGGGTAAAGTGATGCCTTACATCACGGGCGTCATCTTGAATCTCGAGCGTAACGAAGGATTGAAGGTCAACTTTAGTATTTTCTCCCGAGCATAGCGAGGGAGTAAAAAGTAGAATCCTGAGTAGAGCGAGGGATTTAAGCTCGCCCAAGACGAAGACAACTTTATCCCCGAGGAGAATACTCTACTTTTCACACTTCCTACAAGGCAATAAAAAATGTACCTTCTAAAAAATATCCTTTGACATATTTTTGGCAGTAAATTATTATTATTAACAATTCCAGCGGCTTTACATCTAATGGACTCCGGTTTCAAATATATTTCGTCACTCGACAGTTTTACGAAAACATTGTTTGTAATTTCTTAAAACACATAGGTTTTTTAAATTATTTATTTTTTAGAAGTGCGTTTCATTTCATTCGTGCTAAAATTCTTGGCTGCCAGGTTCAAATTTCAAATATGTTTTCTTTTGTGCAGGACGGGCTATAGTATGTGCCAGATAAACGTGCATAAAAGGTCGTTGACCTTGACAGCCAAAACCTTGTGACACATATTATCATTTGTCTTTCTAACTAGCAATTATTACGACTTTTGATTTTTGGGTTCAAGGTCGACCCGTACCGAGGTTCATTTGTTAGACAGAGTATCGCTACGGCTTATAGTTAGGGTCGCCGCGCTTTGCATACTGGCGTGCTGTGGTACACGGGTGACGGTCTGCAGGGGTGACGGGTCAATGACTTTTTATGCACCGTTAAATGGCACGGACTATAGTGTAATCATGCCTACGAACTCTTATTCGAAATTCAAATCACTTTACCTCCCTAGGGGCATAATGAAATTTCATACAACATTACGTCCCTAGGGATGCAATGACTAACTTTGAGTCAGGTTTACTTGGTGTGTAATTGAACATTGCCGAGTAGGTAGTATAAATAGTAGATTATTCACCAAGGGGGTAAAGTGATGTCTTACGTCACGGGCGTCATCTTGAATCTCGAGCGTCGAAGGGCTTGAGAGTTAACTCCCGAGCGCAGCGAGGGAGTTTAGTGTTTACTCCCGAGCATAGCAAGGGAGTTAAAAGTAGAATCCTGAGTGGAACGAGGGATTTAAGCTCAACCAAGACGAAGACATCTTTATCCCCGAGGAGAATACTCTGCTTTTTACACTTCCTACAAGGCAATAAAAATGTACTACAGAAAACGTATTATGTATATACACTCTGAAATTTTAATGGTTATTTTCCCTTAGTAACATTAGTGCAGTTTATGCTGAATTGCTTATAGCGTAGAGCTTCTTTTACTTTAAACATTGATTTTGTGCGGTAAGCAGTATACAAATACGTCAATTCTCCTAAAAGAAACTATCGTTTCTCACGCTTTCGAGTAGATGATTATTTTTTTTGATTACTTGAGACCAAAAATATTTTTGATTTATTAAAAAAATCTCGCATGATTCGATAGTACTACTACTAAAGGTAAATCGTTCTGCTGCGGGAAAACAACCACTAAAAGGACTTGTCTATTAATGGTTTTAAATTCGTCAATATTTCTAACTAGAATTAACTAAATATTATATTAAAGAGTTCACAAAAACTAGCCTTTCTGGATAATTAATATATTTTTAAGGCCTCCGATTTAGAGAAAAATTTAAATTAATTTTTCCCTTTGTCTGTAAAGAAACCGCACCTTCGCCTATATCAATTAACGCATGAAAAAAAATGACAGCAAAATTTACATTCCATTGACAGTAGTACCTATTATACAGTGTGAGTCTTTAAAAAGTGCACATATGAAAATGGGTGATACTAGACCCATTTTTATCGAAGGAAAAATATGTTTAAAAAATCTGAGTTTTCTTTTTAATTTTTATAGATTTTTTAAAGTTTAATTACTTTCTGTTGACTTATTGCAAAGAAAACGTTATAAATTTTTATCTAGGAGGTATATCCTGATGAAATGAAAACAATAATAATGGTAAATAACAGATAATACTAAGAAAATACATAAAAATCCTAGAAAACGTCAACAGGTAATAATAAAACGTTATTTTTGAGAAAAATCTGTATTTTAATTAGTGTTTTTTTTTATTATTCGATAAATTCCTCCAAATAATGCGCATATTACAGGTGGTTCTTATTACTTTGTGTTATTTTTCATAGTATCACCTTTGTAAAACCAAAAATTCCATGTCTCTATCCCTATCACAACTTTAGCAATAAGCATTTGAACGAACTCTGGGCGCGCCATTCAACGCTTCGTTGCTAAGGGTGGCTCTAGATTTGTTTTTTTTCGTTTTCTGAGTATTTTATGTATTTTATTAGCATCATCTGTTATTTACCATAATTACTGTTTTTGTTTCATCTGGATATACCACTTAAATCAAAAGTTATAACTTTTTCTTTACAATAAGTCAACGGAAGGTAATTTAAATAAAAAAAATATCAAACATTTTTTTTTAGATTTTTTGTCATTTTTTCGGTCGATAAAAGTGGGTCTAGTTTTACCCATTTTCATATGTGCACTTTTTAAAGACTCACACTGTATAATCTGTGGTAGTACCTAGTAGTATTTATCCACCAGTGAATGGGAATGGTACATAGCCACACAGCCAGGAAATACAAGTAAGTGATCAATGGATGATGCCTGTTACAAAACTTATGTTTTCTCAAAAACGGAGGCGTTTAAAATTCTGATTTCTATGGTTACGTGTTTCATATTCTTGCAGCTTAAAGATAAATATAGATTCATTAGTAGTTGGTGATAACTTAGAATAAAAAACCAGCCTCCATACAAAAAGAGGACAAGTCCTTTCAGCGTGTATATATCCTTTGACTTTTTTTGGCAGTAAATTATTATTATTAACCATACCAGCAGCTTTACATCCAATGGACTCCAGTGTCATAAACTTTGTCAGTTATAAAAAAACATTGTTTGTAATTTCTTAAAATACATAAGTAGGTTTTTTTCTTTATTTATTTCTTTTTTTAGAAGCGCGCGCTTTTTTTTAAATTCTATACGTTCTAAAATTCTTGACTGCCAGAGGGCCTACTCCTGTTGACGATGTCCATATTTTCGAATGTAGCTGTCTCTTTCACTCACGATAAAATGACAATGCGAACGAGCGTGATGGCTAGACTCGAAAATACGGACATCGTCAACAGGAGTAGGGCCTCAGGTTCAAATTTTAAATATGTTGTATGATCATGCCTACGAACTCTTATTCGAAATTCAAATCACTTTGCCTCTCTAGGGGCGTAATGAAATTTCATACAACATTACGTCTCTAGGGATGCAATGACTCACTTTGAGTCAGATTTACTTGATGTGTAATTGAACATTGCCGAGTAGGTAGTGTGAAAATAGCTTTATTGTGCTGACCATGCTGATGATCCTTATCGCTTAGGAGTTTGTAGATATTTTCACCTCAGTATTTTCAGTACTGTTAAGATATTTTGATATAAAGTACGGGCAATAAGAGATCACTGAAGATTGTGAATTTAAATAAATTCTTACAAAAAAACAATCGCCTTAAAAAACGCACTTAAACTTTGAAATGACTTTTTTATCACCTAGTGAATGAAACGTGGAAAGAAGTCCTCAGTGTGTTCATACTTGTGACCTATGTTAGGTACGTGTACGCCTTTTTTATCTGTATCCTAGCAGTTATTAGAGCGCTTAGTCACTAACCCAACTGCTAAATTACAATAAGTATGGGGCTGTGACTCAAATCGCCTGTACAGTTTTTGACATATGAGATGTTAAAAACTGTACTAAAATACGTCAGAATTGTAGTAGTGACAGGCTATACATATTTTTTAAATGGCGCCCGCAAATGGAATCAAAGGGTGGAGGAGGATATGCTTTTTTTCCTTATCATAGCAATATTGGTATCAATTGCAGTGAAAAGACCATTTCAAAAATATAATAGTTTTTGCAGTCGGGTGTTTTGTTTTTTCAATAAGAATGTATGCTTCTTATGATCTGCATGATTATTTTCGCCTGCACTCGTGAGGACCTGTACAACGCTACTGATAATGCATTGTTAGGCGCCGAGTATTGGTCCTCAAAAATATAACGCCAGTGTCAAGAAGAAGATGATCTGCAGGCTGTGAAGTCAGAAATTTTGTACCTGCTCTCACGGTTACCGGATCTCCAATAAATGAAGAAGGGTATCAAGAAGCGTTTTTGTTCAATAATGCAGTCCACCATATATCAAGGGAGGGAGCGATCGTTGGAACATTGTGTGACCGAATGTTGTGAAGGGTTTGGCTCGAGTGCGTAGCCAATGGGCACTTTATTGCTATCGATAATATGTATGGAGGTTTTGGAAGGTGATCAACTATTTAACTTTATGTATTACCAAGTTTATGATTATTAGCATACATTTTGAGTAGTATTTAATCAACTTTGTTAAGTGCCTATCAAAAGTATATCATCATCATTATCAAATTTAAGAGCTAGGCTCTTGTCGGTGGAGTTTTTTCCATTCCTCTCTGCTTTCCGCCCTTCTCTTAACCTCCTGATACGACCCGACATTTATCTTTTCTTTTACTTGCTGCATGTAGCTTATTCTTGGTCTTCCTCGCTTCCTTTTTCCTTCTATTCTTCCTTCTATCATCGTTTTAATAAAATTGTCGTGTCGAATCAGGTGGCCTAACATTCGTCCCCTCCTACACTCTATTGTTTCCATCAATCTCCTTTTTTCCCTAACCATAGACAAAACTTCTTCATTTGTTTTCTTCTCCGTCCAACTTATACGCTCCATTCTCCTCCAGCACCACATCTCGAAGGCTTCCAGTCTCTCTCTGTCCCTCTTTGTCAAAAGTATATCCTTAATTAAAAAATAAAACCTGTCAGAAGTTCTTTTTTGAGGCGTAGGTAAGTCAAGATAAAAGTCTTCAGTCAGAGCATTAGCTATCGAAATGTCAGACCTTTAGGCACAGTAACTCTTTTTGTATCTACTCATTCAATTTAAAACAACAATGATTATTTGATTTCGGGTAAAAACACACACAAACCACAAGAAGAGCAATTATGACTCCAATTATTATTTTACGATGACAACAAATTCTTAACTTCAAAACAGTGGCCTACTCTGTGATGATGTGTATTTTCAACTGTGCCTGTTGCCTTTTCTTTCCCTTATGTCAGGCAGTGCGAGCGAGCGCGATATATACCCAGACCAAATTTACCTAGAAAAATTCGACGTATTGTACCCTACTCCCCGCCACCTGTAGTATTGGGTCGTACTAACAGGACACTGCTATAAAGACCAGATATTAACAATTAAAAATGTAAAAAATATTTTTAAATGTTGTTTGAGTGTTCTTTTGGTTTGATTATTATTTTCCTATTTAAAGTATTTTTAATTTGATATACTACCTATGTGCAGTGGGCCTCGCCTACGCAATAGTGTTTACGTGATCAACACAAGGTTGAATTATCGTTGCGGAAATTCAACAGATCAGGGTAGGTTGATGTGGGGCCCACTGCACAATAAATACTAGTTTGTCAGAAAGATGATAAAATTATCTGTACAATGTTTTTTATGCCAATGCTTTTACTTCTGTAGTTAAGGAAAATAATTTAAGCAATATCTATGCAAGTTTTTACAAAAGTAAATTTTGCATACAAAAAAAATAAGTGTAGTCCTTTATCTTGCGGGCCCGTGTACTTTGCTCTCAAATGCCACCCGCGAAAAGCCTAATTAAGTAGTTAGCCTGATTGAAATATCGCAGGTGGCATTCGGACGGGTGGCATCGTAACTAGAATCTATATCTATATCAGCCTTCGGGTTCGTCTTCGAACATAGGCCTCCTCTTCAACCTTTCACAGACTCCTGTCCCTGGCCACCTGCATCCAGTTAATTCCAAAACAAAAGAAAGAACAGGGGTCATCGACGTGGTCGAAGAGATTGAGAGCCGTAAATGGAAATGGGCCGGACACATTGCACGAATGAACCACGATCGATGGGTTAGAAAGATCCTAGAGTGGAGACCCCGCAATGACACCCGTGGCAGAGGAAGACCGCCTAAAAGATAGACAGATGACATCCGGCAACTAGAATAGTAACGTCAAAAATTCGAATAACAGAGTAGGTCCCCAAGCTGTGATGTAAGTAACCTGTTAATCTTAAGCGTGACATTGAAACTCGACCGTACCAATAAAATACAAGTTAAACAAAACACAACCCGTCCGAAAGACACGCATTATTTTGTTATTTCTTCGTTTTTGTAGCACAAAATATCATCGACCTGTTAAACTTACGATTTGGGGTCGGGTTTTTACCGCCGCCTGTGTTTAGAGTGGTTTCTGTAATTGCCGTTGATCGCATCGCTGTTTTTTTTCACGACCAGTAAAATACTAAATAATAAAAAATACTACTTTTATTTATTAACTTCTTGCAGATGGAAAGACCTGAAAGAAGTTAGTATAGTAGGTAACTTATAAGCGGAATTAGGTAGAGTTATTTATGTACTTGCACCGAAATGTTGATATTAATGTGGACGTTCCCGGGATTTCTAATGGACAATCCCTTGTGGCCAACAATATGACAAATAAATAATAATAAAAATCTCAGAGATAGACCAATAAAACAAAAATAATTAACATACAATTTTTATTAGTTTTCATTAATTCAAAATACACATTATTGATAGTCATAAGCAAATTCTCATTCGCATATTTCGCCTTTTTTATAAATACGAGCGAATACTTGAAAGTAGTTTAAATTGTGTAAAAGTAAATAACTTTTATTTAAAAATCACGGGATTTTTTCTGCTCTTTAAAATTTATCTCGGGATTGATGCATATCCACTTTATTCTTTCACTGTATGAAAACCGGGTAAGTACATTAATAACTCTACCTAATTCCGACCTCTGCTTATAAGTAATACCTACCCAAAAATAAATAAAAAACGGAATCAAAACAATATTTGTATGTATATAGGTATGAACATTTCATTTTAAATTGGTACTTATGGCTGTAATTAGTTAAAAAAATATCTACTAAAAGAAAATAAGCATAATCACAGCTCAGCATAAACAAACACAATGTCAAATAAACTCGGCTAATTACACGTATCATGATTGTAGCTGGCTTCTATGAGGTTTGGCTTATAATTTAATTATAAAACACGCGCCCGTAGCTCATACAAGGTGTACATAAAATCATGTAATTTATTTTCTAATTAATATACAGTAACTTCCTTGTACCGGTAGTACTTAGACATATTGTCAACATACTTCTTTCTAAAAGGTCTCAATTCGTTGTTTAGTTTTAGCGGTTAAGTTATACACGACTTTATATTTACCCTGTACATGTTCAGCGGCTAGCACATCCGTCTGTACGTTGTCGTTGAAAATTCATCCCTATTTCAACTGCGTAAGACGCACAGTGTGTACTCTAACAGTGCGTCAGGGTACTTATATCTATGAACAGGGTATAAGTACCCTGACGCACTGGTGTCCATACGTCGAACGGATAGGTAAGTTAGGACCCTCGATAAATCCACGTCGCGTATTAAAGCGCTAAATTAGGGCGTTAGGTGCAAACTATTAATCATAGAGGGGCGATAGTGGTCGCTCGGCAATTTTATACAAACGTATTAATAGAACGTCGCGTGCCCCTTGCTTGAGAGCTGTACCACTAAAGATATTATCAAGAATAAAATAACAGGGTTTTCATCAACTGAATTACTTAAGTTTACGAACTTGAATGTTAAAAGTAAATACGGGTATTGGATATACGGGTGAAATCGCGACGAAAATAAGTAGATGCCAGAAAAATTTACGACTCTCAGCCATCATCATCATGATGTATATGCATATCTTAATTATTTTCCTGTCCTATTAAGAAACGAAACGCTTTTTGAAAATTGCATGTACTAAAACTCGTAGCAAATTAATAACTAAAGTTTTCTCATTGACACAATTGTACAGAGATTGGCCGTATGAATAAACAAGAAATACCACGGAACTAGTCCAAACTAACAGTGCAATATAGTAAACAAAAGTAGTACAAAACAGAACTCAATTGAAGCTCCCAATTAAACGGTCACAGTGTAAAGAGATCAGCTAAAAGCATAAGTTTTCCTGTATTTTTTTTTTATTTATAATTTCTAGCAAAGGAATAGTCTGACAAGATTGTGCGCGTCCTTCGAGTGCGGGAGGCGAGGCGTGCTAGATGTCAGCGGGGATGGACGGTGTGGCAGGGAAGGGGATTATTACAGTCACGTGCGATTGGTGCTTTCTTTATTTATTTATTATATTAATAGGCAGACCTTTGACCGCAATTCTACTTGATGGTACGCGACGATGGGGTTGAGGATGGATCATGTCGGGCCCGTAATAGCCTATCTTTTCTTGAAAGTGTCCAGATCATAGCGTTTAGGGAACACTTCAGCCAGCAAAGAATTCTGCTCTCTCTTCGCTACTAAAAGTAAGCGATATTCAATTACTTATTTATAGATGATCTACTAACACAACTTTAAGCCTTCACCTTTACCCAGGTAAGTGTAGGTCCCAAATTGTCCGCAAAAACGTTTACGTAGCATATTTTATTTCGCTCTTCTGCTGGCCTACCGCCTAAATTGATTTCAAATTGCAACAGTCATAGCTTTTAATCTAATGCCAGGAAAGCAATTATAGCATTCAAAGTTGTAAACTTTAATTTTAAGAGCTGTGGATTGTTGTAAGAAATAAAAACAAAGTATTTTTTTATGTCATTGCTTTGGAATTGCAGTCATATAAATAGCTTTCAAGTTTAGGTGGGAAGCGTGCTGGTGACGGAATAATTTCTTCATTCCTTCATTTTTTCCCTGATAGACTTGGATCATCATCATTCATTATTTGCAAACGAGACATTAGATGTCTTAAATAAAATCAATTAGGTACGTCTTCTTTCTTCGAGGTCAATATTTATGTCTGAAATATAGGAAATTGAGCAACTAATGTTAACAAGCGATTACGCTCGACCACGAAAACGACGGAGTTCTCATACAAAATTTCATCCCCAATTTCACCCCCTTAAATGAATTTATGTCGCTACGAAAAATTGCATATTTTCTTTCTAGGGTCTCAATCGTCTCTACATAAACTAATTTCATGTAAATCAGTTCAGCGGTTTGAGCGTGACGAGATTACAGATAGACAGACACTCTCATTTATAATATTAGTATGGGGATTATGTCTTGGCTGTTTTCTCCGGACACCGGAGCCGGCAGAGGCAAAAGTCAAGGCAGCCCTGCCGAGTGCTTTTCCGTAAATACGTTATACACACTGGGCATTCGAAACACCAGAGGTAAGGTCGGCATCAAAAGTGGCTGAACATTTTGCTACTTTGTCTCAGTAAGAGTATCTGGCTGTACGAAGTAGCCGTGATTTTCTTTTAGGTATAAATTAACTGTAACATTTCACTCATAATAACGAGTAAAATGTTCAGCCACTTTTGATGCTGATCATACTTTGGTATTTGGGCTAGGTTAAAATTACTAAGCGTTCCATTAACAGAAAGCTAAACAACTTTTAAATCAACTAGTCTTTTGTACTTATAAATATGTAAATAATTTCTAAGAATTACATCCTTTCATAAATTTATTTTCTTAGAATTATATCTCCAGGAAGACTTTCTAAAATGTATAACAATCGAGTGTTTGCTTCAGTATGATTTTACCATTTATTACTAAAACACCTATATAATTATCGACTGTGTACTGTAGGTACGAGTACTTATACTAGTAATATGTATAGTACAGCTATAATTATTTTTACCCAACCTAACCGTAGTAATGACCAAAAGAAGGGATGTTTTTAACCTGTATGTCTTTTTTCCCTAGTAAATGTTGAACCAGTGCTGTGGACCAATTTTGATTAATTATACGTCTTAAAATTTATCTTTGTGGCTGTATTTATTAAAATTATACAAAAACGGTAGATTTTGTAACCTTATTACTGCTTGTTTTTTTTTTATTATTTTTAACCATGTCTGTCTGAATGTCAAGTTTTTTTATTTTATTATGAGGTCAAACTAGCAATAATGAATCTGTAGGTTTATGAATTTAACTTTTGCCTACAACACCACGCCAATTATTAAGACAACTTGTCAACCATGTGCTATTTCAATGCCATTTGTACAATAAACTGTGCAAAAAGTTTAAATAAATCATATTCGCAGGTACATAATAAGATTCAGTTTTCTAAGATTAACATAGAATCAAGAACGTTTCGAAAGTTGGATATTTGTAAAACACTGCTAGTGTTTTTAAAATTACTCTGTATTATATGGTAAAAAGGAAAGTAACTTCGTTTGTCTATTGTCTTCTAACACCTTAATTAACTGCTTAATCGATTTCGATGAATAACCTGAGACCCACCCTGGGAAAGACATGGATCGTGTCCATCCCTTATAGGGATTATATTGTGTAAAAAGCGATGAAAGACTGTATGGGCCAATACTAATTTGCGCAGAAGAATACGTGGAGAACCGCTATATATATTTTTATGTTTTTATTCTGTAAGGCAAGTGACCAACCCTACTGTCAGATGTTATCAAGCCGCCCTAGGGCCTCTGTATATTACAGATACATATACAGATATTAGCCGGGATCAACTGCTTAACGTGCCTTCCGAAGCACGGAGATGCTTGTCATGGATGTCACTTCAATAGTCGGAATGGTCACCCATCCAATCTTCACCGCGCCGTGGGTTGCTCAACTTTCGTATCACTACCGAAGCGCTGCCGCCACTGCACCACAAGGACTCGCCTTACAGACACCCCTCCACCAATCCGCACTGAGCCCGCGTGGTGAAGTATGGCTCGTACCTCCTCATAGTTGAGGTGAGGCCTTTGCCCAGCAGTAGGATTATAGATAGGCTAACTTTACTTTATTTTTTTATTCATTATTTTAAAGGTTTAGTTAATTTTCTTGCAGCTTATCAAAAATTTGGCAATAATAATAACAATGTATTATTATTGCCTAATTTTTAATTACCCACAGGCATTCGCTAAAAACCAGAGTCGTGGTATGCGCCTGGCTGCCATGACTATCTACGTAATGCTGAGCGGAAGCCTTTTCGGTGGATCGCTCATTGAATGTAATATTGTGGCCCTATACCTATGTAATTTTGATCACCGAATAAACCTTTTTTCTTTCTTTCTATATTATTTACGGGTTTGAATCCCGGGGTCGGGTCAAAAGTGTGGGGGTTTTTCTGTTTTGAAATAACTCAGACAGCTCCGGAGTCAGGAAGTTGGTGGTGTTATAAGACACGGGGGGTGTCTAGGAAAGCACGTTAAGCCTTTGGTCCTGCGCCAGATCTCTCTACGGTCATGTCAATTCGGCTAAGAGCGGCCCTCTTTCACGAAACTTATTAGACTTATAATATTAGTCCATGAACTAATATTTTTTACAAGTTTACTAGTGTGCGTTTCTCAAAGCTACGGTAGTAAAATATTAGTTACCTGATAAATATTAGCAAAAATTACTAGAGTAAATTCAATTTGGTTTCTCGTGTTTCTAAATACTCTTGTAAATTACACTAATAGCTTTATTAGTGTAATTTACAAGAGTGATATTATTTACAAGCCTTCTGAGATAATAGCTTTATTAGTCTCAGAAGGCTTGTAAAGTATATTAGCTCAAATTATTGGACTTGAATCTAAGTTTATTTTTTATAAAATATGGTATTTTTAACCAGAAGCACTTACAAAATATATCAATTATTAATTTACTTTAAATCTCATTGAATAAAACATCGGTTTTACCGGTATTGTACCAAACAAAAAAATTAATAAAACACAGCAAGAATGAAGGTCAACACAAGTATAGGGACTGAAAAAAAAACATGTTTTTTTTTTAATCATGGATAGAGAATATGTGTATGAAAGTCCAAGCCTGACTAATATTTTCTATTAGTCTGCTACTATTAGTTATTAGTCTAGTACCTGTTTTTGAGAAACAGAAAATATTAGGACTAGTAATTTTTTCACCAGTAACTAATGGCTAATATACTAGTAAAATAATATTTTCGTGAAATAGGGTCCTGGGACATTTATTATTATATTAGTTACCAGTTAAAAACAATATTCGTCATGTGATTTATCGACTTATAAGATCCTTATTAGTCACATAGTCGTATTAGCTAGGGACTATAGATTGATATACTCGTCATATTTATTTGTTTGCAAAGCAACTTACTGCTAAACTTATCATATCAAACCTGTATATGTATAATATTTATATATAGGTATAATATTTTCGATAACATTCGGAATTTCCCAAAATTAATATAAACCTGTTGCATAAATGCATGGCCAATCAAACTTGATCGTTGCTAAGAGTTTAAACATAAATTCGAAGAATCCGGACAAACCAGATGTTCTTAATTTGTATGCAAATAGTTTACCATAAGCAGCAGTGTCACGGATGTGATCGTTAAAGTCTAAAGCCCCCATAAAACGTGTTTGACGCGGTTGCGACTCTAGCTGAAAACCAATACATGCCAATAACTACTCAGTTTCCACTACTTATCATCTTAGCGTTATTCCGGCTGTGCATTTGAACGCGAGGGCCCAGGGTCCGCTTTGGACCATGATTCAGGACATGGCAGATCAGGTAATTACAGTGGAGCGACTGCTATCTGACCTCCGTGACCATGTTAACAGGGGAACCTGACAGTTTGGATCATGGTTACACATTCAGTCGCCTGAATGTGCAGGTTTCTTAACGATGTTTCCCCCCAACGTAATAAGAAGGTTAGTGAAAAACTAAATGTACATATCTCATTCGTACATGGCGGCACGTGAAATTGAACCGGTACCTCCCGCAGGGGGGGCAAACCGCTAGCTACTACACCACCGACGCTCGACACAGTTCCTACTACTATACATATAACAATAAAACTATGAGTTTAAAAAGCTGATTTTGACACTTGAATGCTACAACCACTGACCTCCTATAGTACAAGTACGCTGGACTAAACATTCTCTAAGAAATGACAGAAATTTTTTGTGCCGAATCAAAGCGCAGACCGACTGTACATGGAACTAAAATAGAGTAAATTCCATATGTTGATGTCAATTCTCAATAGTTCCGTGGACGGTCACCACACGCTCAGTATAGCCGTCAGCGCCAAAATGGCGATAATCAAAGGCTTCATTGTTAAGTTGACATTATGCAGTCCAGCGTACTTGTACTATAGAGGTCAGTGGCTACAACTCTTTCCAATGCGCATCTCAAAAGCGAAAACAAAAATGTCTTTGTAATTCAGCTGAATTTTAAAGATTTCCTTTAAATCGATTCCAATTTCAAAAACTTCACACCACTTCACATTTTTGTTACAAAATCAATCTTACAACACATTATGCTTAAATCCTCTTTTCCGCACTTTATTGTTTTGGACCAAGCAATAAAGTTTAAATAAATCAACCAAATGTTTAAAAAAGGTCTTAATGAATGACCCGTTACATGTTTTGTTTATGTTCATTCATTCTATCTTAATATAAAATATGTTAATCGATTTTGGATTAAGTTTAATGAGGGTTTAGAAAATGCGTGCCGTTGTCTGCAGTCTGTCTTGTTTTCTTTTCGTAATTTTAACTTCTTATAAACTTATCTTAATTACTGTCCTAACTCTTTAAAGAGCACTAATGAAATATAAGATCTCAAGAATTCAAGTAGAAATCTTTTTTGTACAAAAATGCAAACTGGTTTGCGGGTTGGTAAATAAAGTATGACACTAAAATAGACTTTAACGACCATGTTTTAAGACAAAACACGACAGCTGCTTGCTTTATTTTAATCGTAAACTCGTTATTGTCTGAAGAATAAAAAATCTCGGACTAGCTTACAAAGGAAAACTTTTGCGTTTAACTCGATTTAACCCTAATTCAATAACACCGTGGTAAAAGTTGCTTACATTCGAAAAGCCTGGATTCTGGTATTGTTCTGAGTTCTCGATAAGGAAATTAGTAAAGAAAGAGTTTTACAAAATGTGGAATTTTAAACACAGACCCTGTTATTACGAAAACTTAGTACCGGGTTTAAGCCAGGACTAATTTAATATTAGTTACCCAATTAGAAAAGCGTTTCTCTATTAGGTTATGTCACGAATGTGCCATTTATTCCTTTGTTGTCAGCTAATATTTAGACCTAGTTTAAACCTGGTCTAATTTTTTTGTAATAATTCTGAAAGTGTTTAGTAGGAGCGAAAAGCGTATACCAATATTTTCGTTCAAAATCACTGTTATTGTCACTATCCTTCGTAAATTATGTGAAAAATTTAATTAAATGTCAGTTAAGGTACTGACTTTCTTTTGATTCATATCAGCCTATTGCAGTCCACTGACTGCAGCAGTGGCTGGACATAGGCCTCTTCAAGGCTGCGCGAACTTTCACAGTCCTCCGCTTCTCGCATCCAGCCACCACCGGCCACCTTCCTCAGATCATTGGTCCATGTTTTTTATTGACACACAAACTAGTAAAGAAAATCTAATAACAGCAATGAAGTTTTGGTCGTGAACCCCAGCTCTAGTGTTTGATTAGGTAACCCTGGCCTATGAGACTACATTGCATACTTCCCACTTTATGGAGTAAGTAAAGCTATTTTCCTACCAGTAACTTAAAAGGTAAGGGCGTCGGAGTCGTAATAAGAGTAACCTATCACAATGATCAAGAGGCTGAGTGCGGAAACACCCTAGCGAAACTAGCTAAGAGTAACCTATGCAAAAAATATAGTCTGATGTGCGGCTACTGTCACAGCCACTGTACATCTAATCCACAGATATGAGCATTCATTTATTGATGCTGATTCTAGTATAGTGGTATTGTTTCATCAATCATCCAGCAATCAGTTTGCCGTTGTGGCTTGCTCCTTATTTGATGTGTGATAAGTAAGGCTCACTTGCAAACATCCGGATTAGGTAATCTGGATTTGTTCAAGGCCTATTATCTGAGTTAAAAGCCCACTTGCGCCAGTCCGGATTAATTAATCCAGACTGGCGCAAGTGGACCTGCCGCATTAGCTAATCCAGACTTGTGCAAGTAGACTTTCAACTCAGATAATTGAAAAAGTCCGGAATAGCTAATCCGGACAAAAAAAAAAGTATTTAAAGAGTACTTAACGCCACGCTCTGCCAGATCATCTCGAAGGAAAAGCATACAAAAAACCAGTGTCAGATTTGATCATCTAAACATTGAAGTATTGTTACTTTGATACTCTTTTAAGATGGGGTGGTGAAGGAGGTAGATTCCTTTACCATAAACTAAATTTGAGAATGACATCATAAACTAAATTTTGTGTTGCGCAAGTGGATCTAAAAGTGCAACAACATTACACATAAAAAAGTTACTGTTCTTCACTTCCAGTACGTGCTCTACTGGTTGGTATCGTCGTGTAAACATTTTGAGTACAGATGTGACTAAGGGTTCTAAAAAAGTTCTGGTTGGTCTGGTAAGATTCTGAGGTAACTGACTGGCTGATAAATCGACATGTTCTGACCTCACCTTGGCTCTTGGAGGCGCGTCGCATAGCTGCGTGGTGGCGGTTGACAGTCTGCGCAGACGCCGCAGCCCCGGCTCCGAGTTGGCGACGCCGTTGCGTTGCCGCTGCGACGCCAGCAGCGCGCTGTACGTCCGACCGATGCGAGGGCCGCTACTCCGGCCGCACCAGTTCGTGAGCGTCATCTGAGGGTTAAAAGTGGAATTCAGATACTTCGATAAAAAGTCAGTTGCATCAACCTCTTTTCACGGAGGAAGCGTGACGCGTACCTGGTGCCCTGGGAACGGCAGCAGGTTATGGGACTCTTTGGTGAATGGCTAAGTATACTTACCCACTAAAACCTCCTCGGGTTAGTCGCATCAACCTAGCTACCACAAAGTGACCGATTCTTTACAGTGATTTTAAGTTTTTTTTATATATTAATAGGCAGACATTCGACCGCAATCTCACCTATATAGTAAGCGACGATGCAGCCGAGGATGGGTCATGTCTGACTAGTAACAAACAGCCGATTCACTTTTTCTTAAAGGAATCCAAATCATAGTGTTTCGGATACTTACCAGCAACGAATTATTATTGTTCTAGTCTAGACATGTCTGGCAGCACCTAAGGTTACCCATATCACTACGAAGACAGCTTTATTACGTAGGAAATAGAGTCGGTCTCAAGGTCAAAGTGGGGTAGTCTGACGTGCAGCCATAGTACATAGAAATCGATGGTCGACGTTTTGGAGTACACTGATATTTGTTGACTAAGTCAACCTAACTAGGAATTGGTCAGCTTTGAGGTCAAAGAGCGCTGGTCTCCGCCAGCCTCAGTTCAAAGGAAGCCACAAACGCCAGTCCTCGTTATTGATCCGGTTCAATTTAGCCATGTCAAACGCTAATGAAGGTCATTAAATCTGACACCATGTTATTATTTGTATGACTTACTGCTGCACTCAGAGACGTCAATCAAATTTAATAATTAATTAAGTCTCGTAATGTCACTTACTTTGTCAATTAAATAGAAAAGGACGGCATGACACTAAATAAAAGATTAACTTTAATTGACGTCTCTGAGTACGGCAGAAGCAATTTGTTTGCAAGTTTTTCCTAATTTCAATTGATTTTCAATTCAACGGACAAAAATTGATCGACTGTGTCATCCGATGGGACACCCATGGTTATAGCCTAGATGATCAAATTTGAGACTGGTTTTTTGTATGCATTTCCTTCGAGATGTTAAAGAGTATTTAACGCCACGCTCCGCCAGATCATCTCAAAGGAAATGCATACAAAAAACCAGTGCCAGCTTTGTTCATCTAAACATTGAAGAATAGTTACTTTGATACTCTATTACTAAACTTTGTGTTGGTGGCTTAACGATCCTAACAGTGGTCGTAGGCTCCGTTAGGTGCCGCCTGGTAGCGACCACCTTACCACCGGAGCCCGACGCTAAGCAGCTTACTGTGTTCCGTCAGTGATCCACCATCACTGC
Organism: Pyrausta nigrata; assembly: GCA_949316185.1. Taxonomy (NCBI): domain Eukaryota; kingdom Metazoa; phylum Arthropoda; class Insecta; order Lepidoptera; family Crambidae; genus Pyrausta; species Pyrausta nigrata. The sequence continues at coordinate 13,158,195 of OX438944.1, read as the reverse complement.
CAGAATCTTCTGGGTGAGCTCGCTAAACCGTCGTTTAGTCTAGAGTCAAGAGCAAGCGCATGCCAAATATAAAAAATATACTCGTAAGTACGTCATCCATCATCATCATAAACTTAAGGCTAAGCTCTTGATAATATTATGATAGGACATCTGACACAACATGACAGATTTTTCCAAAACATCATGAAACGAAAAGAGGAAGACCGAAGAGAAGTTAATTAGACCAATTAAATAAATAAAAAATAACGGTCTCTCAACCAAGACAAAGACAACAACACCAAGAAAACAAAAAAGAGGAATAGCAATTACTCTGTACATGTAGTCTTACCCAAAAAGCAAAGTTTAGCCTTTTGGAGTATATGGTATTAATGGTTAAAGTGTGAAGTAAGAACACTGCATTTGCCAAATAGGTTGCATACGCTAATTTGACTACGGAGGATTTAGTCTCGTTTCTGTCAATTTATGCCAAGCATGTTCGCACTAAACAAGATTCACGTGAGCGCGAAAGGTAAAAACCATAATATAGTGCTAATATCGAAAAAGCGTAGCACTTCAAAGAAAATACGATCGCAGATTCATTGTTTAAAATGCAACACGAAGAAATCGTTTCCCTTCTTATCTCAATAAGTGGTTGGGTTTATTCCTTTGGAAATTACGTTACAATTTCCACAAGGCGTGGAACGGAGGGGTCGCTTGAATGCGTGAAACGAAAGATGCCACTCGTAATGGGGATTTTGTGGATTAAATCGGTTAAAAACTTTTCTTTTTTTTTCTTGATCTGTTATTCATTGTACCGGCAATCTGCTTTCTTTGTAAGTGACTGGATGATGCTACGTGGATTCTCTCTCTCGGAACGTTAACGTTACCGTTTACCCACCGTATTTTGATTATTATTTATGTTTATTTTGACATAAAAATCACATTAAACTAAGCACTAAGGCATATTCACCTTGTAATATGGGTGCTTTTGCAACGAAAATTGGTGATCTGGACTCTGGTGTGCTGGTTATTTGTCAAGTTAGTTCTATAAATATGTAGATTTAGTTTGAGAGCATGTCTACACGAAGTAAAATCTAGCCGCAACCAAAAAATCTTGGAGTGGACTAAAGCATAGTAACATTTACATAAAACGCTTTTCGTGTTGCCTCGCCATGATTATTTTATTCTTATTCCACGAGGTACAATATTTTATTTTTACTCTTTTTACTGCGAGGAAAACCCTTTATTAAACATGAGCATTGTGATATTATGATTGTATTTTATATGCAAGGCTATTTATAAACACTCCAAGTATATTTTTATAAATAATTTATTATGAGCAAAACAACATTTGTAATAAAAGTTGTCAACTTTCTAAAAAAGTGGGGTGTTAACAATCAAACCAACACAAGTTTTTTATTACGATGAAATCGTTTTTGGAACCCGTAGTGCTCTCCAGAATAACCCCGAATTTCACAGACTACTACCTAAATTCAATATCCAAAAGGCAAAGCCGAAAGTTTGCCGATAAAACAAGTGAGAAACAGATGTAAATCAGTACGAAAAGGTATTTTAATATCATCTGCGTATTTTTAGGAAAGGGAATTGGAATCTAGAAGGCTGTGGGTCCACTCTGTAATTTAACCTTCGCACTTACAATTTTAAAAAGTTCGTGCGCAACCCTCCTGTGCCTGCCAGACGGGGGGGGGGGGGAGGGGGGGCGAGAGACATAGTACTTACTTAAATTCTGTGACGATCCCCTTCCCCGCAACACGGGAACCTCGAGAACTCCATGTACTCATTCCACGCACCTCGGGATACTACCCATACCGCAGTTGATATTCCAAAGATACGAACTATGCGCTTCTCATCAACATTTATAATGCGCACAGCTAAGTTGTGGAACTCACTACCCGCTTTAGTGTTGCCAACGATATACAAACCTAAAACCTTTCAAGTCAGAGTGAACAGGCTCCTTCTGGGTGAACTCGCTCCACTGTCGACTCTGTCTACGCCACGTCTGGCTTAGTCTCGAGTCAAGAGCAAACCAATTTCAAATAATTAAAAAAACACGGCCTGCCTCCGCTGGCATTTAGCATGCTCGCCTCCCTCAGATCTGGCGCTCGACAGGATAGTCGATCACGAACTTGTCAGACCCTATACTCTGTGTAAACAGTCTTACTTTTAAGAGGGTAACACCGTGTATAGAGTCGAAAATACGGAGATCGTCTTCTGTAGTAGGACCTCTGGCGTGCTCCAACACGGGCGTGAAAAAGATGAGAGGGAATTTATCGTGTCGAGCCACGGAACAGAGGCCTACGAGTTGGCACATTTACATAAAATATAGTTGGAATTTACGAGCGGGGTCAGACCACAGGTCTATTCCAGGCTATAGGGGCACTAGCACTAGCACAACCATGACCTCCGGAGAACTAAGTAGCAATTCCATAGGACCATCTCAATTCCGTATTATGACGGTCGTGAAATTTGTCCCTTTCTGTCGGCTCCAAAAATTTTCTTGGCAGCTTTATCGCATCAAAATTGCTTTGAGGTATCGAAGTGTAAATTTCGGCAATAGGCTTCGCAAATTGCAAAAGCGTTTTATAATTGAGCGATGGGTATTTTCAACTTTCAACTCAGCGGATTTTGATGTTAGATTGATCTGGTGTTTCAAAATTTCTTGTGTCAGAAAGCAGCCTGCAAACTTATTTATATATCTTTTAGGTACTTACTTTGTGTTTATCGTTTGGAATATCATACTTTGGCGTTTTTCATTTGTTTCTCTTTTTGTTAGAGCTGTCTGAGTAGGTATTGATGACCAAAATAAAATTCATTGTAAAAATTAAACCTAGAAATTTGTGAGAATGTGAGAAGTCACGCGTAGATAAACTATAACATTTTCATAGTACTGTTTAGATATCGCCATATTCTGTCGCGCCACCATACAGACAGAATATTCAAGTTTGTGCTTACGACATACATGTAGTATGTCTTTACACGCATCTATCTAATTTAGCTTAATTTGCCTGGCTCCATTTTATACTTCTACTTCTGAAACACAGCTTTTCCATTTAGAACAAATTGCATGAGGTCTTTGTCTTCTCCGTATATCCCATATGAAGCCTTAAAAGTACCATTTACTCCATAAGCCTTTCCGTGGCGACATTCGTGTTAACTCGAGAAATACCATTCTGTGGGAAAACTGTTCTGAAGTAATTTACATAACGTCTAGTCTAGATCTTTTGATAACGTTGTAGTGAACACTTTTTTCTGAGCGTTCTTGGGTGATTCTACTGAACTTGGGTACTTTCTAGTACCCAAGAAAACTATGTTGTAGTACGGGCTTAATAATAATAAGATTTTAATAAGGTACTTATTAAGAACCAATATTTTAAGAGATTTTGCATTTCAACATCAAAACAAATAACTTTAATAAAATTAAAACTTTTTATACGATATTTTCGTTTTTATTTTCTGAACATAATAAATGTAATAAAATTCTGCTCTGTCAAACCACCCTGTGCATTTATCTTAAAATATGTTTAACACTTTCTGTCAAGTGAACATCGTCATAAGACATCAATGTCGTTGCAATTGGGTACACTATCTTCGTATTTTTTTATTTACTATAGTCCCTACAGCTTATTTTTTAGATATTACCTTAAACACCTAACATAAATTCTAAATACTACAAACTAACCTAACCTAATTAAAATGCAAGGACGGTTCACATTTTAATGCTCGAGGAAGTTTTGAGCGAAAAAAGCAATCCGGACCAAATATGAGCATCTAACTTAATTTCTCACTTTCACTTCAATGGTTTCCTATTTTACACATTATTAAGATAATTCCACCTCATAATCACGATTTCGAAAAATCTGAATCCATACTTATATTATAAATGCGAACGTGTGTCTGTCTGTCTGTTACCTCTTGACGCTTAAGCCACGGAACCGATTGAGATGAAATTTGGTATGGAGACAGTTCGAGACCCTAGAAAGGACATAGGCTACGCGATATAAAATTTTAAGGGGGTGAAATGGGGGATGAAAGTTTATATGGAAAATCCAACTCTTGCGGGCGAAGTCGCGGGGAACCACTAGTCTTAATATAAAACAAAGTCGGGTTTGTTCGAACACTTATTTATTCGAGAACGGCTAGACCTATTTTGTAGACTATGATTCGTTAGATTCGCCTCTTCCTCGAAAAGCAGAATAACAACAAAAGCATCAAAAAAATTCACATTATGGGGGTGCAATAGGAGAAAACAGTTCGTGGGAATCTGCTATACAGTAAGAAATCTTCTCTTCTCGCTCACCGCTCAAAATTCCTCCTGTAAGTTTATAGGTGACATTGGCATATATATAGGGTGACTTTTGTATCGGTATCCTTTAAATAAAATAATTTTTGTCGCAAAAAACAATACACGTATTTTTTATTTTGGTCGTCCAGTACAAACATATCCAGATAAAGCACTTAGAAACCGTCCGAAAAATTGCTAAAACGGTGGACAGAGCTCAAGGCCGTATTTATTTTTTTATCAAACAACTTACCTATATTTAAAAAACTATTTATTAACGATACCTAATGTCTGGAATAAATTTGGATACTGACACAAAAATGACCCTGAATATCTAAGACCCTAGTTCACCAAATTTAAACCTCAATTGACGGTAAATTTGAACTACCATACACAATGTCAATACTAGATAGATCGGTTGATTGAAAATTAAACATGTGTTGGTGAAGTCTAGGCTAATTTAAGTAGCCAATTGGCTACTAAGTACCTAATCAGGTACTCGTGACAGTTAAGAGATTCCATAATCAAGGAGGTCTTGATCACTAACATCAACAGGTTGTCTTAATAAAGGCAGATCGGGACAGATCGAGGCGGGTCGCATCTCAACGCAAAAATCCGCCCGCCTATGTTTTGTATGAAACTCTAGCGTCGGATCGGCGGGGCGGACCGCAGCGCATTTCCTCGATGATTCATACCCCCGTCTGGTGGACCTTAATGAAGCAAAGTTGTTTCTATACCTAATTATCTCCAAAATGTCACATAAACTATTCAATGCTTTGCAATTAATCTTATGTCTTCTTATGGAAAATAATACTTTCAGCTCTAAAAATATTAGTATCTTATTTGTTAGCCACATGTAATAATACCTAATTTTATATTAACCTGCGGCATCCCATTCAAACCCTGTGGAATCTATTCATAATAGACAACCATTGTTATCCGATAAATAGATAACGAACTAGTGGGTCAATAGTCAAAACCAATAAGTACAAAATGTATCTGCATACGTAATTCGAAGGGACTGGAATTGATAGAATTATTAACAACGTCAGACCCAAACTTACCCTGTGGATTCGCCCACGCTAAATATCATGTATGCATCACGCAAATTTTTCCAATTTTTATGAAATTAAGTAAGGTACAAGTAATAATGAAAGATTTCATTCAAATCCGTTTAGCAGTGTTTGTATTCCTCATCAGGCAGGGATTTATGAAAAATACCGTTTTACGGGCATGAATTTTGAACACGGCCACAGAATAAGTACTCGGCCAATCTAAACTGAGATTAGAGTCTTGACAAGTTCGTGCGCGACCTTCCTGCGGTCGTCAAAGGTCCGTGCGGGGGCAGCGGGGGGCGAGGCATGCAAGGCAAGGCAAATATTGCTCTTCATTTTGCGTTGCAAGCGAACGTAAGTTTCAGTGACAAGTTAATTTCATCAAACGCTAACCAATAGTTAACTTCATTAAAAACTTACTTACTTAGAAATCATTGACATGATTAGAAATATGTACAGTTTAGGCGGTATTATTGCTAAAAGCGATCTCTTCCAGAGAAAAATATATTCAAATAGAACTTAATTTTAGGCGAAGTAGTGCTGGCCAATGCGCTACTGATAGATGAACCTATTTTTTGCGCCCAATATTCATAGCAAATATTATTATACTGTGCCTATATTGTGAGCTAGCTATTTTATTATTAGGTTATCACTTACATTCCGTAGTCTTTGGTATTTTCCTAATTTATTTGCCCTTGACAAAGAATTACATTATGCGAATTTACTTATAAAGAGTCTTTGTTTTATTATATTTTTTAAAATTGCGTAGCCTTGTTACTTAAACCTCTGTCACGCATATTAAATAAATTGTGTACACGCTTTAGAAAGTCTGAATAACAGATTTTTTGATATGGGTACGTGTGGGTAGGTCTGGAATTAGAAAACGCAATTTCAACATACGTGTCGTCGGTTCACGTTTAAAATGAAATACTTACGATGAGACGAAATGATATTAAAGTAAATTAAGTCTACCCCTGAATGCATATCTACATTTTCGTTTATATTTGAATTGAAACGAAAGAAGATAGAAAAAAGACTAAAATGTTGTAAAAAACTTTTACCCACAATTTAGAAAAAAAAATTAAACATCAGAAATTAAACCACTTACGTTTTTCAAAGCAATCAGATAAAATGGGCCGGAGGTAAGTGGCGCCCTTTTGCATATTCATTAGGCAAAATCATGATTACGCAATGGAAAATTGTTCGGTCTTTTCAATAATAAAGTTTCTTCAACACTGATATTATATTTTCCTAAGTTTTATAAATCACGATTTAATATCTCATTGAGATTTAAAGTCAGTTTTTCTTTACGTGTCAAATATAGTAAACAATCTTTTTATGACTTTTAAAACTAATACTGGTGAAATAAAATATTTACTAATAGCCCTAAAAAGCTGCATATTTAAACGATAAACTACCATATTAGGATGTAATTTTTGTGTCTATCTATATTTTATTTTATTATTGCAATGTCAAGATTGTTTACAATGTTGGACAAGCAATGAAAAACTGACTTTAAATCACGTTAAGTAGTTGGGCCTGCGCTTGGTCTCTCTCCGAGTCTCCGGTCAAGTCTGGTTGTTGACTCACTGAGGCCCACTGCGCACGTCCGGATTAGCTATTCCAGACTTGTTGAAGTTCTATTATCTGAGTTGAAAGAATACTTACACAAGTCTGGATCAACTAATCGGGAAGATCCACTTGCGCACGACTGGATTAGCTAAACCGGACATGTGCAAGTGGACTTTCAACTCAGATAGTGGGAACAAATCCAGGTCTGAGAGTGCACACTGAAAAAAATGATTGGTTAACAGTAACCAAAATTTGGCTACTAGTAGGCCATAATCTAGTGACTTGCGAACTACTGGTTATTAGTAACAAACTAGTTTTGTACCGATTACTGAACTGATTGTTTATGTTTAACTAAAATCGACTTCCCTACAGCGTAACTTTCAACTACCAAAACTAGTTTGGTTGATCCTTTTTTTCAGTGAACCTGTGTATTTCACACATACATCACTTGATTACATCTAGATAGATAGATAACTCTTTATTGCACACCATAAAAGTAACAACAATACAATTTACAATGAAAGATGTACAAATTAGGCGGTCTTATCGCTAAGAGCGATCTCTTCCAGACAACCTTTGGGTATAGGAAATACTTAATCACAGGAAGGGTAATATAATAGTAATCTAGGTATTTTATCTGAATTTATTCCCTTTACCTAACGTCCAGCCACTGATTAACTTTCTGCATTCCCATGCGGTTGACTAGTAGAGAATGCTTCATGGCAATAAGTCGCACAATCTTTTATTTGGTGCAATAAAGTTTCAATAAATAAATACTGCAGTTCGACTTAGAGTAGGTTGAATGTGAATATTAATGGAGACTCGTGTCTCTCTCCATAGTCGTATACCTCATAACTGAGGGTCGTGATCATTATGTGGAATGAAACACACATAACGACTTTCTTGGCAAATTTTGATGGAGTGGTTTGCCATTGCCTTCTCCATTTCACACACTAGCCAACTAGTGTGCAGGTTTCCTCACGATGTTTTCCTTCACCGTTAAGCAGCAATATCTTTAGAAAAACTGTATTTAAGTTTTTATTAAAACTTAGTGGTACAGGCCGGAATCGAACTCACCGACGAAGTGAAGTTTTCTCCGCTCAGCTATCGCGCCACTCGTGTGGTTGTTGTCAAAGGTTTAAAAGTCCAGATTCCACTGGAGTGTTGTTTGATAATGGAACAGCAAACAAGAGCAAAATTAGACCAAACTTCAGGAGGATTTTATATCGAACCAAATTCCTCTAATCGTGTCCCACAAACCATTATTGATCTTAATGATGTGTGAAAAGTGGAGGACAGCAGAGCAGACTACATTTTTATTGCAAAAGTATACAACAGTTTCAATCAGGCTCCTTTTCCGCCTGCCTCTGTTTGTGGGCTAGTGTTGGTCCGATAACAGGTTTGAAACTCTCACTATCGAATTCCTATCATAAAAATAAACTTTTCCAACGCGCTCCTTCCTGGCTAAGCTTCTCATACATTTGCAACGCATATTTCGTTATAATGGAAGCTAATATAAACCCCCTATCAAAATGAATTCTGTCCATCTTGTTGCCTAACGGATTAAGGATGTTGAGTTTTGTAGCCAAAATAAAATTTCAAACGGTACTCTTTGTAGTTTGCTCAGGCGGTTCTTACTTATACCTAAATAAAAGCTTTTACTCAACTAGATAAAAAAGAGAATGGCTGTACAAAATGAATACACACTTAGACACCACTTCAGTAAGAAGACAATTTGATGTTTATCCAATCCTGCTTGAGACTTTTCAATCTTACGTAATTACAACAGAACAACATAACATAATGGTTTCTTAGAATGAACAAAGACTTCAGTAATAAATGAAATTCCTATTAAAAGCAATCGTAAGCAAACATTTATTTCGCAATGTAGCTCTTGAAGTGCAATATTCTTGTCACCTTATTTATTTTAAAGATCTCATTTATAGGTAGGTTTAATATATCGCATTTCACACACAAGATTGGTTAATTAAGTTCCTACTAACAACCGTCTCTTCAAAAAACAGATCTTACCTAAGGTTAAGGCACATAAATCCAATTCTAAGTTTTATAAACCAGTTCTTTGCTCAAAGAGCTCGTTATTCTCTTTAACTATAAGTACAACCTCTAGGTTGTACTTATAATCTATTACGAGAGGTTGTTGAAAATTGTTTTTTTTTTCATTTAAAATTGGTTTACTCTTGACTCTAGACAAATCCAGACGTGGCGTAGACAGAGTTGACGGTGGAGCGTGCCCACCCAGAAGGTCCTGCCCACTTACCGCCGGAACACAGCAAGCTGCTTGGTGCCAGGCTTCGGTGGGAGATGGTAACTACCAGGTGGCACCTAACGGAGCCACCACCGATGTTAGGATTGTTCATCCGGGGTGGTCGTTGCCCGGGGTAGAGCACTAGGACGTAGATCCTTTACCACCAAAAAGAAAGATGTAAGCACTAACCTTAAACGCGTTTCTGAACTTGTTTGACATAATGTTGTACAGGATCGGGTTGATGGCGGTGGACAAGAAGTACAGCACTCCGGACAGGCAAGTTAATACTATGTACACCTGCGGACAAATAACACGACAGTCAAACATTTCACGCAGTATAGAGACCAATTCGTTCCTAATCCATACTATACTATACTTTATGACTGCCTCGTTGGTCTAGTGGTCAGCACGCTGGGTACTATGAACGAGGCCCGGGTTCGAATCCCGGGTCGGGCCAAGAGTGTTTGGGTTTTTTCTGTCTTTAAATAACTCATACACAGCTCCGGAGTCAGGAAGTTGGTGGTGTTAACACCCCCGTGCCTCGAAAAGCACGTTAAGCACAGTCTGTCTGTCTGTCTGTCTGTCTGTTACTCTTGACGCTTAAACCACTGAACCGATTGAGATGAAATTTGGTATGGAGATAGTTCGAGACCCTGGAAAGGACATAGGATACATTTTGTTGCGATATAAAAACATTAAGGGGGGTGAAATGGGGGATGAAAGCTTTTATGGAAAATCCAACTCTTGCGGGCGAAGTCGCGGGGAACCGCTAGTTTAGCGAGAGGTATTCTCGCCTTGCCGCTGGAGCTCAAAGTAAGTATAGGTATTCTGCGTGCCGTGTTGTTTTCTTAGTATTTTTTCAGACACTTTCCAGATGCTTTTAATCTTAACATTTTTGCTATAACAAGAGAAAAAAAACCTGTTTTGTTTTTCTCAAGTTATTATATTTAAATAAGGATGAAGATTGAAAAGGCATCCTGTATATTGGGAAGTGTTATTATTTATAAGTAGATAAGCTTCTTGTGAAGTTATTGGCACGGACTCTAATTCGCAATTCGTCTAATACTCTTAGTATAAGTTTGAAGCGATCATCTTGGTAAACCTTGGTTCAAAAGGCTAACCTAAATAAAATCTAAATCTAATGTAAATATAAGTTAACACACTTTTTGCATACTTAATCGTTTTGGTCTTTTTTTGTTCCTACCTTCCCAGTAAAAACTGTTATTTTTTTTACGAATATCTTTTGAGAATATTATTTAAATAGAGAACTAAATGAAAATTGTTTTTGGCGGAATGAAAACTGTGACCTAAACTGAAGTTCAGTTTTTTGTTGGCTTGGCATTCAAAATATTCATGTAATCTTTTGTGTTCATTCTGACCGGCTGTTGTCGCCATCCTCCGATATTGGCTTTTACCGACTCCTAACGATGCTAAAGCATACCTATATGAAGACAGTAATAAGCCCATTACAGTGTATTAAAAAAAAGGTAGACATGTCATCTCATACTGTGAGGGTTGATTTTGAAGTCGATGCGCTAAGCACATGTTTGTTTACGTGTCAAATGTGTGTACGAAATTTGAATGGAAAAGTAAGAAAATTGAGGCAAGTATTTTCGCGCGCTAATGACACATCTACCTCTAAATGCACTACCATTGTATGTCTTACGCCATTTTGATTCGTCACTAGTTTCAGAATATAGTCTTTTGCAAATGGCTCGGTGAAATTCCATTTTTATAGAGATTTTTAGTATTTGTGCTATTTTGCCAGAAATTAATGAGGAACAATGTTTATTTTCGCATTTCATCAATCATGCTCATAATTCAGATTGCGCGCTAAAAGTTAAGAAAAGTTAATTGCTAAAGATAATGAAAATCACTGACAAATACTGCTGAGAAAATTATTTGCAAAAAAGATTTTTATGACAAAAGGTCTAGATATAATAGTCATAAGATAAACCTATTGTTCTAACACTTCTCTTCGCAAATCAATTTTGAGTTTGAATATTGCTGTCAATGGCTTCTATTCTCGCCACCACCAGTTGGAATTTCATGTACCTACTATAATAAGATAAAGTTTTGCAATTAATGCATGAACTCCCTAACTTGACAGAAATATTGGTTTAATTGCTAGCTTATTGCATAGCTGAGGTTTCGGTAAATGTGTAATAAAATAGTGATAAGTAAGTGCGTACACTACTAAGGTCAATCTTGAAAGCCAAAAAAGGAAAGTCCGGGGGCAAAAACTACCCATAACGTTTTAAATTTAATGTAAGATATTTTTTTTCTGTTAATTTAATGTTTAAATTAAATGGGGCACAACAAAAACGGTGTTTATTTTAGCTTAAAACATCTGAAAAAAATCTTCGAAGCCTTGATATTTGATTCCCCTGGGCTGTCCCTTAGTCATTTTTTGAACAAACCATTAAAAATTTACCTATCTATAGTCATCAATTTAGGATTTTTTATAATTTAAGAGTTCAGTGTAGTTTTTGTAAGGGTGAGTTATTTAATGATTTATTAAATATACAAAGTCGGTGCAAATTACTGTTTTTAAAAAAAAATACTTTGTGTTTGTCCGAGCGCAACAATTGATTCCCTTGGCGCGTCACTAAATGCCACCTGCCTTGCTATTATAAATGTCTACGACGAAGGCGTGCACATCGGCAAGGTGGCTTTAGTCGGGCTCTGAACATCGCGAGGAGAAGTCGCGCATCTCGACGTTTCCAAGCCGGATTCACGAAGGTAAGAATTTGATTCCACTGGCTTTGTTTCACTAGGTCATTGATTACCCTGGCCCCTTTTAAAATGATTTTTGATGATTAAGAATTTCTTTACTAGGATTAACAGTAGACAGGACTATTAATTGTTTTTAAAATAATTACTGGCAAAAATCAATCCATTTAAACAAAATCGAATGAAGATCATCTTTTCTTGACTCCCCTGGGGAATCAAAGCTTCCTTAATTTATCATACTTGCATATTATGATTATGGGTCGAAAATCTGTAACCATTTATATAGCAAAATGAACTTAATAAAACATGGATTCATATGGTAATAAAGTTTATTCAAAATGACCCCCACGATTTTGAATACAGGCCTTAAATCTGCGCAGCCAGTCGTCTATCGCAGCACGAACGAGATTCATGTCAATATCGGCGGCTGCCTTAATCAAGGATGCCTTGAGTGACTCCAAATCAGGATGAGGCTTTGAGCAGGCCTTTTCCTCCAAGTGTTGCCATATCATGTAATCTAACGGACTCAAATCTGGACTGGAGGAGGGCCAGTCTTCGTGCCGGATGGAGTCGATTTCACGCGCCGCCAGCCAGTCTTGTGTGCTTTTCCCTCAATGAGCTGGCGCAGAATCTTGTTGGAATACCCAGTGCCTGTTATTAAACATGGTATAAGAAACAGGTTCCAAAAGGTTCTTGAGGACTGTATTTTGATACACAACTGCATTCATTTTTACGCCTTTCTCACAAAAATGTACCTCAGTTAAGCCCCAATAAGAGACTCCCAACCAAACCATGAGCGAGGATGGAAAATGACCTCGTTGGACACGCGGAATACGGTTGCTCGCTTCTTCACTGCTGTGTGCGTACACCTTATCATTTTGTTTGTTGTAGCTCTCTTCCACGGTGAACATTTTTTCATCCGAAAAAAGAATTTCCGTGGCCTCTCGGGGTGGAATTAAAAAAAATCCTTACTTAGTTCTTCCTTACACTCTCAAAGTAACATGAATGCCAGATTTCAGCTTCTTGCGTTCAGTAGTTTTGGCTGTGCATTGTCTGTCAGTCAGTCACTCAGTATCGGAACAGTTTTATTAATGTAGATATTTGATTAAAATTGAATTAAAATAAACGATTATTCTATACAAAATGTTTTATTTTGATTCCCCTGGCATGTTATATTGATTCCCCTGGCATTAAAATTTTAAAGTCATATATCTTTATATCTAAACATGTGACAGTGATGCCTACTTGTGAAATATGTTTACAATGATGTGATATTTAGCCTTTTGTTAGTAAAAGTTTAAACTCTTAAGTTTTAAAAAGTTCCAGGGGAATCAACCGAATACGCCCAATTTCAAGATTGACCCAGTACTCGTCATAAATACTTACTTCTCTTCTATTCAATCACTTCTATTGAAATAAAAAAATGGCACTTGTAACATAACCTTATGAAGACATACATTCTAGTCCAGACCTCCTACATAACCTACAAGTGCCAGATATTTTTTCATTTTTGGGTTGTATTCGAACACATTACAGGCCCCTTAGACAAGATGCAATCTTTCTACAACAAATTTCGCTATCACTAACGACTTGTCGAATTATGTACAATCGACCAAATTGAATCATGACCCACCTTATGATCATTTCCTACTGTCATTCTATACAAGTAGGTTGAAATTCGCTTGAACATACTTTTCCTAGAAACGAACCTGTTATCATTTTATTAGATACTGACAGTCACTGACAAGGCTATGATTTCTATCGGTACGAATAAGTTTGTATGAGAATCGGCGAGACATTCATTCTACGTGGGTCGCAATGCAACACACGTAGGTAGGTATTCGGGATTCGGCACAGCCGGGTGGCAAGTCTGTATCGGGAACCAGTTTCTTTATAAAAGTTCCACTGAAACTTGTTTTAGTCATTATGATGGAATAAAACAGTCTAGTTGAAGGATATAATATTTATTTTAAGTATATATTTAACAAGCGGCATTAACTCGCGGTTCAAATGGTTTGGTTCTGTGGCATAAATACTTAATTAAACTTAAAAACGAGTGTAACCAACCACGATTGCCTAATAGTCGGTTAAGTATAGACCCGATTAGACGACTACAAATGTCACTTCCCCTCATATAATCCAAACCCCACAAATTTTCTATTGGATTAAGATCTGGGGACCTAGACGGCCATGGAATAAGAGTGAATTCATCTTCATGCTGGGTAAACCAATTCGACACAATTCTGGCAATATGCACTGTACAGTTATCATGAACAAAGGAGAATACAGGCACTTCTTCACGCTAGTAAACTGTTCGCAAAGTTGGTAACATTTATTCTTCCAATAAATTAACATATTTTATATCGTTATGACGAGGAGAAATTTGAACAAGTTCTCCTACACTTCCAGCATCCATCCAGGCCCACATGTTAGCTGAAATTCAGCCGGATAATTGGTTGGGCACTACGTGATCCTCTGTGTATCGCGTGTTATCGTAACGCCATAAAGTTAAGCGACCATGTTGAGAAGAGCGAAATTTTTTCTCGTCTGTAAAGATGTTCTTCGCAATGGTGTTGCATTTCCGTTCTCTGTTAGTTCGAGATTCGACGAACGCCATGATTATGTCGACGTCTGTCTTCAAGGGTACCCTCTTCAGCGTGCGGTCTGATGCAGGTTCTAACTGTGTTCTGACTATTTCTTAGCTCTTTGTTCTGCTAAATTGGCCAATATACGATTTGTTTGTAGATATTGACTAAGATTTTTATTAAATTTCAGACTAACTTGACATCTGACACACGACGTTTTTTATTTTTTGAATTATAATTCTTTTTTCTTCGCAGTGAAAAGAGTTTGAATTATCGACTTTTTTTAAATTCATATTAAGACATGTCTAGTGAAGTGATAATAAAGGTTAAACTTGCATAGATCTCTGACCCGTTATGACGCATTTTTATTCATATTTAAAACGTACTATGTGCAACATGCATGACAGCGAAGAAAACCTTACTACATTTATGAATTTAAAGGAATAATCAGCAAAGTGGGTCATGATTCAATTTGGTCGACTGTACCTAGCAAAAGTGACGTGATATTTTGATGGCTTATGTCAGGTTAATTTTGTTGGCGATAACGAACTTCGCTTTAGAATTGATTGCATCTTGTCTACGGTATCAGATAGTAGGCTTACTTTTGTAATTACACGTTGTCACAATATTGATACCTTGTACAATAATTTAACTCTGCCTATAAAAAACGATAACGCTTAGTTTTACAATCTCGACTCTACTTTCAAACTGCGCTTTAGCTACCAAGACTTTCTGAATTAAATTTTACTAGTGTCTTGCCATGGCTTCACACGGATAGAAGTTAGAAGAGGTACTTTATAGTAAGCTATTCTTTGCTTATAGACATGGCATAGATAATTTTTAAACCAAAGGACTTGTCCATTAATGGTTTTTTATTCGTCAATATTTCTAACCAGAACAAACTAAATATTATATTAAAAATTTCACAAAAACTAGCCTTTCTGCATAATTAATATATTTTTTAAGGCCTCCGATTTAGAGAAAAATTGAAATTATTTTTTCTCTTTGTCTGTACAGAAACCGCACCTTCGCCTATATCAAATAACGCATGAAAAAAAAATGACTGCATAATTGACATTCCATTGACAGTAGTACCTATTATATAACCTGTGGTAGTACCTAGTAGTATTTATCCACCAGTGGAAAGGCAATGGTACATAGCCATACAGCCAGGAAATACAAGTAAGTGATCAATGGATGATGCCTGTTACAAAACATATTTTTTCTCAAAAATGGAGGCGTTTAAAATTCTGATTTCTATGGTTACGTGTTTCATATTTTTGTAGCTTAAAGATAAATATAGGTTTATTGGTGGTTGGTGATATCTTGGAATAAAAAACCAGCCTCCATACAAAAAGAGGACAAGTCCTTTAAAAAGGAGGAGGTTCACAATTCGTCGGTATCTTTTTTCGTGTTGCAACCCTAAATAAATAGTGCTTCTAAAAATTGCCAGATTTTTTTAAAATCACTTTTATACCGAACAATGTTTTAATAAGGTTGCACTTAGATCGCGTATATCCATGAAAAGGAAGTTATTCTCGCGTCATCATTTAATTCAATTTTACATATATATATATATATTTTCTCTATTTGGTCGAAATAGTTTCTCCTTGGTTTTCCTCTTTTTTTTCTTTAATTTTCCCCTCTATGATGTTAATCTTACGCCCACTGCAGGGCCCGTAGCCAAATGGCAAATCTATTTTCAAGAGTAGTTCGCTATCGCTAACAAAATGTATGAAACTGACATAAGCCATCGAAACATCACGTGACTTGCGTAGATTTTCTTGGCGATCGCGAAGTTTGCATCAGAAAGGATGTCATTTGGCTACGGGCCCTGTATGTAGTCGGCGTCGACTCTTACGATAACATACCTGGTAAAATGTATCAGACGGGCTTTCCATGCTCTTTCCGTAAATGGCAAGGAGCCTCTGAACGTGGAACGGCGCCCAGCACACGAAGAATGAGAGCGCCACTGCCACTGAAAACAAATAGTCATTTGTACGGGGCTCTAGACACGATGCAATTTATTCTACAGCGAAGTTCGCTATCGCTAACATAGTGTATGAATTTGGCATACCTATTTAAGCCCGATGGCTTAAATATGTATGCCAGTGAGTGTGATGTTTCGATAAACATCACACGTTCATAAGAGACTTTCGTAAATGGCATTTATTGTCCTCTAAATTAAATTAAATTGACATTTTGTTGGCGTTGGCGATAACGAAGTTCATTATAGAATAGATTGCATCTTGTCTAGGGGCCCTAGATCTTTTTCTTTATCAGTTTGCGCTTCACAAACGGTTCTAATAGCTTACAGGTGATATACGCACGGTAGGCCAACTTAGATATATACGTTTGCTTTCCTATTGCAAAAGTTATAACCTCTAACTAAAATAACTTAAGCGCGAAGCAGGTCGAGTAAGTCTAAACGATCTTAAAACAAAATCGAACTTATTAATATTAGTAGTAAGATCCATTTGCTTTACAATTTTAGACTTGATGATTTAATTAGAATAATAGTTTTATTCTTTGCAATGCGCAAAACCATCAGACATTTGTGTTAAAAACTGAAAAATTGTTTATATTTTTTATATATATTTTATTCGTGTAAATTAAAAAGATAGGGACCTGCGGAATATCAATACAATCATTTCCATGTACAAATTATTGTTTCATGCGTAAAAATCACCAAGTTTTCGAATAAAAATGCTCTTAGATATCATTAGCTACAAGTCATGTTTATTATATCATAAAGAATTTGTTTCAAATTTCAACAAGACCAGGACCTTGTGCAATGATTAGGCTAACAAAAATATGTTGTTTTAATGTATTTAACTAATTCAGCTCAACGTACAAGTTATTTAGAAACACGTTAATTTTCTCAATTTCGTGCAGGACCGCCTTAAGTAAAGCATACCGTTGTTAGTGTTTCCAACAAGCTGTTGCTAAACAGTGATCCGCCACTGTTCTCAGTCACTACAAGAATTTAAACGGTATTATTATTGCATTTGATTGTAGTATATAGAAGTATAAATTGGCGATTAGGCCAAATGTTACCCAAAATGCAACTGTACTTGCTAAAATCACTCTATAGAAAATTGAACCTAAAACACGTGCACGACATGTTATCCTTTTGCAACTCTAAGGCCCACTTTTATAAAACTCGATAAAATACACTTAGCGCTAAACATGTTTAAAAACATCATTCTGTCTTTGTCAGTCATTCGACGTTGGCAGAAACGGGTGATGTTTTAAACATAATTACCGTTAAACGTATTTAACAAGTTTCGTAAAAGTGGGCCTAAAACCGCACTATTTTACTAACCCTAAACCATCTGCTCTCAATTGTTTATTTTTAGGGTAGCCAGCTTACTTTTATATTTACTTCACAAATAGGGGTAAATTTAAATCTTGCGTTATTTCTAGGACTTAACTTACATATTTATAAGTGTCTGCCATCAATCTGATCAGACGTGTCTCGTAGATAAAACTCCAAAGGGGGTAAAATATTCCAAGGAAACCCGAATATTTACATTAGTGGAAATAGGAGAGTCCGCATGTCAAGATTTTGACCTAATTATAGCGTGACAAGGGACACACATCTACCAGAACACTATCTCCGGAAATAAACCAAATATAGAAGATAGCATCTGGCGATAATGGCATAAAATGTCATAAATCTTTGCTATTATAATACTTTTCTATACTATAATATTATAAAGAGGAAAGATTTGTTTGTGTGTTTGTTTGTTTATTTGCATCGAATAGGCTTCGAAACTACTGGACCGAATCAAATGAAATTTGGCACAGAGACACTAGGAAGGACACAGGCTACTTTTTGTCGCGATATAAAATCATCAGGGGGGTGAAATGGGGGATGAAAATTTGTATGGAAAATCCGACTATTGGCGCGGGCGAAGTCGCGGGGAACTGCTAGTCCCTAATATTATTCAAGATTGTCGGATTTTATTACAGTGTATTTTGGTTCAATTTTTAGAGTCCCATATCTCAAGAGGGAAAATGGAACGGAAATAGGAATCTTACTTAGTTGTCTATCTGTCTGTCTGTTGACCCTCTTTTTCTCAGGAACACGTAGAGGTATCAATTTGTGAATAATAATATCCAGTACTCAGGCCCGGAATGCCTTGGAATTGTAAAAAATCAAGCTCATATGTAAGTCAATGCAATTTGATTGCATTGACTTACGACTTACTTACTTACGTATTTACGTACTTAGATACGACCCCGATGTAGCTCCTTAGATACTTTGTAAATGGTTAAAGATCTTTATTTCTCATAAGAATTACAATTACAATTAAAAAGAACTATTAGGCAAAACACAAATTTAGATAAGCAACAAAAGGTTTTTTTATATGTAAGCAATTATCGGATTTTATCTTGAATCAATGCTAAAAGATCTTCTTTTTTGTCAAATTTCATGATTCAAAGTCTGTGATTCCCCTGCAAAATAATTCTCAAGGCCGTATCTTTGGATTGCCTTATTGACCGTGAGATATTTTTACAGAGAGCAAAGGACTGCAGATATAAGTAGGATTTTTCAGTAGGAGCTGGGTATATTTGAATTGAAATAAAAACACATGGAATTTTACAACTAAGATATCGTATTATCTTTTTTCGAAGCCTTACTCTTTGGCATTATGCATGGAATAACACATCGTTTAAATTACCTTCCTGGCTTCGTATGGTAGCGTGAATACGAGAGGATCAAAATTTTCCATTACTTTTTCACATAACGGCACATATATCTCATGATGCGTGTTATTTTACTCTTTATATGTCTTCGACAGTTCTTGGATTTTTGTCATACACCAGATTATGTGCTCGATGTACAGTCGACCAAATTGCATCATGATCCACCTTATGGTAATTTTTCTACTGTCATTCTATACAAGTAAGTTGAAATTCGCTTGAACATACATTTCCTAGAAACGAACGTGTTATCATTTTATTAGACACTGACAGTCAAGGCAGTGGTCGCTATCTGTACGAATAAGTTTGTATGAAAATCGGCGAGAACTTCATTTCATGTGGGTAAGGGTTGCAATGCAACACACAAGTAGGTAGGTAGATATTCGGGATTCGGCACGGCCGGGCGCCAAGTCTGTATTGGGAACCAGTTTCTTTTATAAAAGTTCCACTGGAACTTGTGTTTGCCATGATAAAATAAAACAGTATACTTAGTTAAAGAAAATAATATTTATTTTAAGTATATATTTAACAAGTGGCATTAAATTGGTAAAGTGAAAAGTAACCCGATTAGACGACAAATGTCACTTCCCCAATCCAAACACCACAAATTTTCATCTGGGGACCTAGACGGCCATGGAATACGAGTGAATGCATCTTCATGCTAGGTAAATCAATTCGAGACAATTCTGGCAGTATGCACTGGACAGTTATCATGAACAAAGGAGACTACTGGCACTTCTTCACGCAAGTAAACTGTTCGCAAAGTCGGTAACATTGATTCTTCTATTAAATTGACATAGTTTATAGCGTTATGACGAGGAGTAATTTGAACAAGTTTTCCGACACTTCCGGCATCCATCCAGGCACACATGTTAGCTGAAATTCAGCTGGATAATTGGTTGGGCACAACGTGATCCTCTTTGTATCGCGTGTTATCGTAACGCCACGAAGTTAAGCGACAATGTTGAGACGAGCGAAATGATTTCTCGTCTGTAAATATGTTATCCGTAATAGTGTTGCATTTCCGTTCTCTTCCGTTCCGTTCATGATTCGACGAACGCCATGATTATGTCGTCGTGTCTTCGAGGGTACCCTCTTTAACATGCCGGCTGATCCAGGTTCTGACTGTGTTCCGACTTATTCTTAGCTGTTTGTTCTGCCAAATTGGCCATTATACGATTTGTTTGTAGATATTGACTTAGGTTTTTATAAAATTTCTGACTTACTAGGTATACTTGACATTTGACACACGACGTTTTTTATTTTTTTAATTATAAGACATTTTTCTTCGTAGTGAAAAGAGTTTGGATTATGGACTTATTTTAAATTCATATTAAGACTGGTTTATCTAAAACATGTCTAGTGCAGTGATAATAAAGGTTAAACTTGCATAGATCTCTGACCCGTTATGACGCATTTTTATTCATATTTAAAACGTACTATGTGCAACATGCATGACAGCGAAGAAAATCTTACTACATTTATAAATGCAAGGGAATAATCGGCAAAGTGGGTCATGATTCAATTTGCTCGACTGTACCAGTAATTTCAAAATATTCCCACAAAAAATAATCGAACGGCGTTGGATCACATGATCTTAGAAGCTAGGTAATTTCTGGTCCCCGAATCTGTCGGCCAAGTTTCTCGTAACGAAACACAACGTTTGACGAATTGAACTGCATGCCCTTTTGATACACAGTTTTTTCGTTTCAACCTGCTTTTCAACTGTAAAACGACAAACGACTCATGTTGATAAATGACAAACATTCAAAGACACGTCTAACAAAAATATGCGCCAATAAAAAATCTAAGAAGCCCATCGGCTGTCAAAGATACCATGTGTCTATTGGAAAACCCTATATTTGACGTTGATTTCAACTTGATCTCCAAGCGTTCCCGAGAAAAGGGGTTTTGATTGACAGACAAATAGACAGCAAAGCGATTCTTGTGTTCCTTTTTAAATTAAGAGGTACGAAACCTTTATAAACACAAAACTGCTTTGTAGTACTACATTACCGAAAAAACTCTTTGGTCGCAGTTACATAATTTTGTACAGGACTCTCGGTGCGCAAATCTGATTTGTCTTGCCCAGTTTTATATACTTAAGACACCTTGTGGTAGAGGTGCCGCGAACAAATAGTTGGTATATCATATACATCATTTGTTTGATTTGATTAAAATATAGAAACCAAATCAAATCTCGCTCACAAAAATCAATCGACTGTGTCATCCGGTGGGACTCGAACCCACGTCCCATCGCTATCCGGGCGAGTGCTCTTACCAACTGAGCTACGGAGGACGTTAGTCAGTCGACGATTTTTTGCAAGTGCTTGCTACGCCTGTGAGCCGGCGTTCCATTTCATCAATACTTGGGGAATGTACCCGCGTGTATCTAATGATAATATTTTTACAAATATTTGACCATCAGTTAAGATGAAATCAGCTTAACTTATAATTATTTTTATAACTTAAGCAATTATTTTGCAAGTTTTTACGAAACCAAATCAAATCTCGCTCACAAAAATCAATCGACTGTGTCATCCGGTGGGACTGATTGTCCGACAGTCGATTGATTTTTGTGAGCGAGATTTGATTTGGTTTCGTAAAAACTTGCAAAATAATTGCTTAAGTTATAAAAATAATTATAAAATATAGAAACTATAGCCTGACCAGAAATATATGGGACCTGAATTAAGGGCGCTTCGAATTCACTTTATATGACAACATTCAGTATAATCATACCAGCGTAGATTGGCAACTGAACATAAAAACATATTTTTTATATGTTAACATTTCTGTATTTTTTTAAGCCTGCTGCTTAATGATAACAGATTCAACGATAAAATAACATGACAGAACACTCGCAAATTGAGTACTTATTAAATTCTGTAACTCTTTGTAATATTGGCCTTGAATTTTGGACCAAAACACAATTATTTTTGCAAAACTACTAACGGGTAAATGAAACATTAATCCATTGTTTCTCCCAATGATATTATTTATAATGTTATCATAATTTTATATAATGTATAGAAAATCTTGGACAACTCTACGAACTATTTTTGTTGTAATATTCAAGTAGAGTTGAAATAAAGAAAATAAAACTCAATACAACTATTTATTATAATCATTTTTTAAAATCGTTATTAAAATATTCTCCGTAGCGGCCAGTAACCAATTTTCACTATTCACACTATATGACGTACCGAAAATTCGTGATGACAACTATATCAGTAATTAATTTAAAGAAACCGTGATGATCACATAGACTTTCTAGTAGAATAATACTATAACACATGTTAAACCACTTTTCTTTTACGAAAACGAATAGTTTTCGGTATTTTGATCACATAAAAATTGCACTTGGTCGAAAATTAGATTACGCGTCCACATTGACACTAATCATTATGACAACTGATGACATGTCAATGATGATTTGAGATTTCTGTTGCCAGTAAAAGAAATTAGTTCCAGTTGTTTTCCGCAATATGGAGAGGTCTCATATATTCCTGGTTAGGCTATACTTGCTTTCAATTAACTGACCGAAACTACGATACCTACACAAATAGGTAGTGTCTTAGTACAAAAAAACTTATCATATCATAAATCGTGGCGACAGATGGCAAAGTCAAACTTATGGGCATAAAACTTATCTACAGCGTGGTGCCTTTGCCAAAATTACCTGATATAACTAATTAAAATAAAAAATACAATTGTATTTGTGAATATATATTTATGGATAATGTAAGTCCTACATGTTGGTGCATTTCCCATAGTATCAATGAAATCTAAAAGTCGGCTCACGGGCGCAGCAAGCACTTACAAAGATTCGACGAGTGGCTACTACGTCCCCATTTGGGAGAGCATTTGTCAGGGTTCGAGTCCCACCTGAAGACATTAGATGAATTCTTTTGTGCAAGATTTACTTTCATTTATTTATTTATTCACATTTTCGTATTTCATAAAATTGCTTAATGGAAATTGTACTTACCCAACATTCTAATGACTCTCCTCTGTGATGTCCCGCTCCTATACCGCGTGCTCATACTACACCGCTCGTTGCTGTCCATCGACAACTTCTTGATTGGATGCAGAACCCGCGACGTGCGCAACTTCACCCCTATCAACGCGTACAGCACAGAAATCACAGACATAGGCACCACGAAAAATATAAAACTAGATATAATGAACACTTGATGCACTCCCGGGCCCTTAACAGTACACACTATCGTTGTTTGCCCGTTGTCCAGCAACGTCACTATTCCGAACTGCATCGCTTGAGGGATGGCGGTGCACAGAGCACACACCCATATTGCGATGATGAATCGGACAGCGCGCGACAGCTTTGACATGGTGTGTGACATGAACGGACGGCATATCGCGATGTATCGCTCGACGGTGAACGCTGTTATTGTCAACACGGTCGCGTTAGCTGACGTTTCAGATGCGAGCCCGAGGGCTATGCAGTGCGCCTCGCCGAGTGGATACGTGGACGGGTTCCACATGCGGTGTAGCTCTATCGGTAACCCGCACACGAGGAGTATGAGATCAGATATGGCGAGACTGAACAGGTAGAAGTTAGTGGCGGTGTGCATTGACCGATTCCGCGCTATGACCACGCAGGTGCTGATGTTCCCTAAGATGCCGGCCACGAAGATGACGGTGTAAATGATGCTGAGCGGGACTAAGAGGTCCAGGGAGTCGGGCTCGGCGTAGGCGGAGCTGCGGGAGTCGGATCTGTTCGTAATATTCGTCGCCGACCATTCTGATGAGTTGTCCCAGTCCATGTTTGTGGATGTCGACGACATCACACTATCTGTGGACAAAAACACAAACGGTAAATATTGAAAATGAAAAAAAAAACACTATACACAGTCGGCAGCACGTCAGGTTACCCATGTAAACTACGAATAGAGCTTTTATTATGTAGGGAATAGGGACGATCTCAAGGTCAAAGTGGGGTAGTCTGACGTGCTTCCAGAGACACAGGGTGACTCTCCTCACTGTACGACATAATTATACAGGGTGTCCCAAAACTCAGCGTTAAGCGGAAGTGACGTGATTCTATTGCTTAAACACAACAACTTTTTGTATGGGACCAACATCGAAATCTCAATTTTTTTTTTGACTTCTTCATACAAACTGCCCTCAGCTGATCGGCACTTTTGTATGGGAAAGCCAAAAATGTTTTTGAGATTTCGATGTTGGTCCCATACAAAAAGTTGTTGTGTTTGAGCAATAGAATCGCGTCCCTACCGCTTAACGCTGAGTTTTGGGACACCCTGTATAGTAGGTTTATTTAAACATACATAAAAATAAACATGTAGGTAAAATTAGGAGGGCATTATGAAAACTGAACGGCGCAGCGATGGGAGTAGGTATGAGTCATTTTATATCGCAGACAAAGTCGCGGGAAACAGTTTAGTAGGCAACGATAAACACTAAAACTAATTTAAATAAGGTACCTATAGTTAATTTTAATCTTAATCGTCTTCTTAAACCAGTTATTAAACACGTTTCTGATGGAATGAATGATGAGTTAATTTCAACAACATAATATTGCATAATAATTGCTCAAGAAACTAAATCTGTATTTAGAAACATCTTGTAGGGTCAGTTTGAACACACAAGGTCACTGGTTGCCCTATACTATCTACCTACACATGAGCGGATAATATCTAGGTAAGTACTCGTGTGCTATTTACACGCGCTAAATTCGTTTTTTTAAAGCCCTTACGGTTTTCGTAATAACATTTTGTAAATGTTTCCCTTAGCATGGCCATATATGGGTATCAAATGAAAGCCAGTGAAAAGATAATTTTATTAATATAATTATTTTTGGAGTCGGGTGTTTTTTTTTTCAATAATTATGTTTGCTTGTTTCATAAAGTGCGTCAAAATAAAGATGTTGACGTGAAACATGATTTTTTGATTAGTAACAAACTATGTCTCAATTTTGGTTAATAGCTATGATTGATTTCTGCCATTTCATTCTAGCCATAACTATGTATTTTAAATTTAAAATCAATCGAGTTAATACATAGTAAGCCAGCGGTTCTACTAAATTAAAACAAGTCCAATTTGTATTCTTCCTAATAACCGTAACCAATATATACAAACATATTTTCCACAAATCATTAAAAATAATTTGATGCCTTTTTTGTAAACATGTAATTATTTTACGTACCTAGGTATACGAGCGTTTTAATATCATGGGACCTAAAATACACCGTATCATTTAATGTAATCTTGCAAGCTATTTATAGAGGACTCGGAATTTCCGTGGGGAAATACCATATTATATTGCCTTGACCCGTTGTTTAGCTAAATCTAATGCACTTGATTGAAACATCAATTAAAAAAACACTGTGCAAGTGTGAATCGGACTCACTGAGTTTTCTATGGAGCTTTTACGAAATGACCCCTTCTCCTACAAAATTTTCTTAATTCGTCGATTGTTAGCATTTATTACAAAAGCCTACTTATGGTTGTGACAGCTTTTCTTTTAAATCAATTAATTGAATCAAAGTTAAATCAATTTTTGAGATTATTATAAATGAATACGATAATGTAATATAAATTGTATTGATAATTTTTAAGCTTTTAGGCATACATATTTTTGGATTGTGATCTAGTTCTGTACAATGTGTAATACGTTTTAATGCTTGTATCGATTGTAGTCTGTTTTGTGTGCTATGAATAAATAAATAAATAAATAAAATAAATAAATGTCAAAAACAGATTTTCATTAGGTTTAACCTATTGATACTGGAGTGATTTTTGACGAAGGTTCCATCTAGGAGCTTTTACCGACACTGCCTAATCACATAAACAAAACTGTTTTTAGGTTCAAAAAATCAATTTTTTGAACCTAAAAACATTCAAACAAAAAAAACTAAATCAAAATCGGTTCATCCATTCGGGAGCTACGATGCCACAGACACACACACACACACACACGCACACACAGACACGTCAAACTTATAACACCCCATCGTTTTTGTGTCGGGGGTTAAAATACTGATGGAAATTCAAAAGCAAAAATAAGGGACTTAAAAGTAGAATCCTGTCTGAAGCGAGAGATTTAAGCTCGCCCAAGACGAAGACATCTTAATTTATCCCCGAGGAGAACACTCTACTTTTCTCACTTCCTAAGAGGCAATAAAAAGAGATTGTACTACAAAAAACTTATTTTTCATCTCACCTGTTCGGAAAGTTGAACTTTCATGTGTAGATAGCCGGGTGGGAAATAGCTTTTCCCTCCTACTTTATACTCCACTCCTACTATTGAATAAAGAGCCACTATCGAGAGGATTGATAGTTATTGCAATAATCGAGCTGTATCAGCTATCGATAGTAATTTTAGTATTGAACTTTGATACTATTGATAGTATTGCTATGTCGATAGTATTTATATTAACGGAGCTATCGATACTATCATTACTATTGATACTATCGGTAGACTATCGATATTCTATTGATACTATTGCTTTTGCCTAGACTATCGATAGTCTATCGATATTTTATCGATACTATTGCTTTTGCCTAAACTATCGATATTTTATCGGTACTATTGTTTTTGCCTCAACTATCGATAGTCTATAGAAACTATCGATATTATATCGATACTGTTGCCTTTGCTTCAACTAGATAGTCTATCGACACTATAGATATTTTATCGATACTATGGCATTTGCCTCAACTATCGATAGTCTATCGATACTATCGATATTTTATCGATACTAACGTCATTTTACCGATACTATTGCTTTTGCCTCAACTATCGATAGTCTATCGATACCCTCGATTTCCTCACAGTCGAAATGAAAAATAGTATGTTTAACTCGGGTGAAAGCATCCATTCCACTCTCGAGCTTTTGAACTTCTCGAGTGGAATGGCCACTTTCGTCCCTTGTATAACAATCTACTGTATCTATAAACATCTATCCTATGACTTTTCTGGTAGTTTACAATACCAGCGGCTATACATCTAATGGACTCCGGTGTCAAATAAATTTTGTCACTCGACAGTTTAGTACGAAATCATTGGTTAGGTTGTAATTATACATACTGGTAGTGATTTTAGATGCGCAAACTTTTTTTTCCTTCCATTCGTGCAAAATTCTTGGCGGCCAGGTTCAAATACCAAATATGTTCTTTATGGTCCGAGACTGGCTGGTGTGTTGATGCCTACGAACTCTTATTCGAAATTCAAATGACTTTACGTCCAACTTTACGTAATGACTTACTTTAAGCCGGTTTACTTGATGTGTAATTGAACATTGCGGAGAAGGTAGTGTAAAAAAATCTTTGTGTGTACATTAACCCTCAGCTCCCGAGTCCGACTCGCACTTGTCCGGTTTTTTAACGGTATTATACGTCCTGTATTTCAATCAATATTTTGATTCAAATTGAATTTGTTACTTGAGAACCATTTCTTTCCATTAAACTTTAAATCAACAGCGGAATCACAGGAAGTCATTCGATATTGGAAGAAATCTAAAATGGAGCCATTTCAAATAAGTAATAAACCCATAACTCCCTGAAATATTTTGTAGGCTAAGGACTTAAAGGAAAATTTCATTAATAGTAGATTGTTATACAAGATATCGATAGTTTAGGCAAAAGCAATATATAGACTATCAATAGTCTAGGCAAAAGCAATAGTATCGATAGCATGTCGATAGTATCGATAGTCTATCGATAGTAATGATAGAATCGATAGCTCCGTTAATATAAATACTATCGACACATAGCAATACTATCGATAGTATCAAAGTTTAATACTAAAATCACTATCGATAGCTGATACAGCTCTGACTATTGCAATAACTATCGATACTCTCGATAGTAGCCTTTTATTCAATAGTAGGAGTGGAGTATAAAGTAGGAGGAAAAATCTATTTCCCACCCGGCTATCTACACATGAAAGTTCAACTTTCCGAACAGGTGAGATGAAAATATACTTTTTTTGTATCTAGACTGCTGTAATATGTTCAATAATAGTATGAATGAAACCGGGGAAATAGGTAGTTAATCAGATAGCACTTAATTTTAAGACCATTAAAATTATTTAGGTTGTTGTTCTACCTCGTTCAAAGCTGTATAATCATAACAAATTAAAATTAAATAAACCTTTGAATATTAAAACAGTCTTCTCTTTAACAATACGATATAATAATCCCAATCTAATGATTACTGAAATTACATTTCTATTCGTAGGGAACTAAAACAGATGGACGAAGCCTTTTCTTTTAAATAACATTAAACCAATATTGAACTTATTAAATAGACAGACACAGAAACTTTTGCTTATTACGAATTCCCAAAAATTGAGTTTATCACGTAGAATATCAAGATGGAACTGATAATTTAAAATATTGATGAACCAGCTGGTGCAGAAACTAAATTAAACAAAAATAGATATTTAAAATAATTTCGCAGTCGTGCTTATTGAACAGATATTTTAATAATAGCAAATTCTTTATGTATTGTATATCTTCATTTTAATGCAAAAGTAAGTGGGTACTTACTTTTGCATTAAAATGAAGATACGATGATGTATGCTTGTATGTTAGTATTGGAACGAAAGTTAAAGTGGGTAAGGGTAAAAAACGGCCAAGTTCCAAAGGTAGGGTAAAAACTAAAATATTCACAATATCATGGGACCCATAAAACAGACGTGTTTATTTGCTGTTTTTGCTTAATATTAATAATGGCAGGTGAAACTTGAAATATTCACAGAATATTGTATTTTATATTCACTACAAAAATGAATACTTAAATTAAAATAACAAAATATATTTAAGAGGGGCTCCCATAAAAACATGTTTGAAAAAGAGTCGTAATATCGTAATAGTGTCTAATGTGTTTTATAATTAATGGTACGGAAACCTTCGTGCGCGAGTCCGACACGCACTTAGCCGGTTTTTCCTTTAAACGAGACACGGGACCCTAAAAACAAATACCGTAGTATTTAGATAAAAACTCACGTCACATGACTCACATGACCTTAGTTGAACCAAAATAGCGGGGGCAAGTGGACCCAAACACCGCGCTACTTATGTCATTTGTAACAGTCAAAAGGATCCAAACAGCTCTTACAGAACGCAGTAAACAGGACTTCTCAAGCCTCTTCGCCTTAAATGGACCATAATCTAACTTTAGTTTGAGTTACGTTACGACCTCGCCGAAAACCGAATGTGTGTAACTATCCCGAAACACAAACACAGAAATACATTATTATGTTTATACACTTTCGTCCAGATGTTGTCTGGGAATATATAAATTGCAAAATGGAATTTTATAAGCACATGCGTTAGAGCTTTCTTAGTAAAAATATGTCTCAAATATTCTTTTGGCATTGCTTATTTCTAACTTATGAGCGAAAAAGTTGACTCTTCTTCAAAAATATAAGTTATACATATACTACGAGTAATCAACTACTAGCATGATAAATACGTTCACTTAGTTACGTGTGATAGTCGTAACAACACTTATCCATACTAATATTATAAATGCGAAAGTGTGTCTGTCCGTCTGTTACCTCTTGACGCTTAAACCAATGAACCGATTGAGATGAAATTTGGTATGAGTTCGAGACCCTGGAAAGGACATAGGCTACATTTTGTCGCGATATAAAACATTAAGGGGGTGAAATGGGGTATGAAATATGAAAAATCCAACTCTTGCGGGCGAAGTCGCGGGAAACCACTTAATAACTCATGACAACAGACATGTAATTGAAACGTGCGTGCCGGGGAATCACCATGGCATTAATAAATCCTAAACTCCCAACACAAAATTACAAAACAATAATTACCAATTAACCTGAGAACCATAAAAGGTCGAGTGGAGTGAGGTTCGTCGACTAAAAACATTAACATTGGGAGGTCATAATATATTAAGTAGTACCTCGTAGGTCTAGTGGTTAGTACGCTGGTACTATCCATCAGTTGTTTGAATCCCGGGTCGGTCAAAATTAGTTTTTGGGAGACACAGCTTTTGAGTCAGAAAGTTGGTGGTGTTAACACCGCTCTGCCTCGGAAAGCACGTTAAGTTATCCTGCACCTGATCTCTCACCGGTTATGTTGGATTGCCGTCTCACCTAAGCATGAGAGTACTTTACACTTGTGCACTTCAATATCTCTAGCGTAGTTGAATAATCTCTGTTGAGATTTGCCGTTGTAGTCGAAATGCGGCTAGGAGAAAATTGCATTAGTAGGAAATGTGTTTTCCTACTAATGCAATTTTCTCCTAGCTTTCCAGTTTTCACATTAAAATTGCCTTCATTATTATCAGGTAAAGCCAATAGGGTTCGATTTTTCTATCAGCATGCATAATGCATATCATGGTTGAGCAAACTGCTATATATTTTAGGTACTTTAACAGGAAGTGATCGGCACATGTTAGTGGTTATGTAGTATTAAACTATAAGTCTGAATAGGTATATTCAGACTTCTGAATCACCATTCTTAAAATATAATAAAAATTTATGAGGAAAAAACAAAACCACTTTTGGTTTCGCCCAGTACAAAAAAGTGGAGATATAAGCATCTAGAAAGTGTCTGAAGAAATACTAATAATCCGAACAAACATGATTTTACTTTTAATTATGAAATGACAACAGCTCTTAGCAAATACGCGTAGACAGAGTGTTTTCTTATGTACGATCGTCAAAGTGTTTTTCTATAAAAGGTTTCCTATATTATGCGTATAATTTTGAGAAATTTAGAGATGAAATATATATATCTTTACTACATAAAGCAAAGTTTAATCTACTTTTTTGTGAGCTGTACCAAGTGGCGTAACATATTAAATTCTTAATTCATACAACCCTCAATTTTAAAAAAGGCATTTTTTCCACAGTAAAAAACTAAAAAAAATTAATTCGTCAATATAAACTAGAATAAAATGTTTAATTTGACCTACCTATTTTATTGTATAAATGGGACCGAATGTCGAAAGTAAATAAATGGATATGTATTAAAGTCACCATATAGAGTCATTTGGAACGTGGGTTTTCATGTAGAGTTTACTGTTGCGTAACCTGATAGGTTCCCGATGCCTAGACGCGCTGCAGTTGATTTAAAGCTACCGAAAATTTATGGCCCGGCCCGGCAATTCCGAATGTTGTTTTACAAAAACAATGAGCAAAAAATACCAGTTTAGCGGTACAAATAACTTTGAAATATCGCCGAGTTGACGGGACACGTCCCGATGGACATTTTACAAAGAAAATTACACACAACCAATGTGTTCAGTAAGAGTACAGTGTAAAATACATTTTGGTGGCCTCTAGAGGACACTTACTCACTTAGACGAGAAAATCCATTTAACCACCAAGTGAGACGGATCAAGCGCTCAGATTAAAGAAGAGTTATGAAATGGGGACATGACTCGTGTAAATGCGACATGGCCAAAATGAACTGTTGATATCAGCTGCGTATTGGTCATGTTTCACAGTCATGAGTGCGTGCACTGCACGCTAATGAGCGCTGTGTGAAGCTGCGTTCCAAGATGAAGGCAAATCTTCAAGAATGTTGAAGATTTGCCTTCATCTCGAAGTAGTTGTAACGCACACGTGAATAAAAACGACACACGGCCCTTCGGACAAGGTGCAATCTATTCTACAGCCAGCTTCGCTATCGCCAACGTAATGTTATGTCAGAATCTACAGGGCATGGGAATACATGGCTCATTGCTCGTAGCGTCGCACTGAAGGATGCATTGGCTGAACCTGTCTTAGTCACCTCCGCAGACCGCCTGAAATGTCCCAGCCCCAGTCTATTTTATGCCGACGACCTGAAGATATTTTCCAAGATTAGTTCATTTAACTATGCCGAAACTCTCTAATTAGAACTCAACACAGTCTCCGACTGATGGTTATGAAGTATTTGCTTGTTAGTCATAATATAATGTATTTTTTTTTTCGGACGGACCTATCGCTGAAGCCGCTGAAGGCTTTGCTCAGCTTAACCGGGCAGAAGCAGCGGGCGCTTAAGGTGCAGCCGCCGCGGCGCACCGCACTAGCGGTTGCCTCGACGCGTCCGAGGCTGAAGCACCCTCAAGCGGGGACTCAAGCTTGTCCGCGCCGGGCTCCATACTAGCCGGCGTGATCGGAACGGGAGGAGCGCAGATGGCACTCCCCTGAGATAAAACCTCAAGCGGAGGCACCTCAGGGCCGGTCGCTGCAAAGCAGGCCGGGTCTCTGACGGGCTCCGTGCTAGAGGGCCCTCCTACGGGGGGTCGGACTTGGGCCCAAGGGCACCTCTGTAGGCTCGGACCTCGGCTTGGACCAACATCCGAATGACTCACGGGGGAGAAACGGCCAGGCACATGTCTGTGTCTGCCAAAATGGAATGAGGGACCTCGTACCCTACGGCGGGTACGGTGTAAAGATCTACTGTGTGGTGCAGTGTTCGGATTGTTTAAGGCGTTTTGTGTAATATTATTTAAAATGGTTATAGGATCATCAGGGTCATCCAGGACATGCCTGGGTCTACGATAAAGGTGAGAAACATCCTTTTGAGGCGAATATGTGGCGGCTTTGACAATCAGGGGGTTTTTGTGATTTATTGCCTTGTCAAAGAAGCGACAGGAAGTCTCTTTCATGTAACAGGCAAGAGAAGGAAGATTGAAATCACTATGTAAATCAACGTTGCGGACAAACCACGGGAAATCCGCGGCCTTCCGCAAGAATCTATTCTGAAGGGTTTGAAATTTCGCTAGAGCCGAGGGGGACGCATGAGCAAAGACCGGACTGGCATAAGTCAATACCGGGCGAATACAAGCTTTGTAAATTGTCAGCTTATTTCTAAGCGACATTTTACTCTTACAACCAACAAGATGGTAAAGACGGTGCAAATAGAATTTGGCTCGATTAAGAACGCGCTTGATGTGCGCTGCGTAAGTGAGACGACGGTCTAGAGTGACACCTAGATATTTGACCTCGTTGACCCAAGGGATCTGACGGTCAAATAACGTGATGTGAGTGAGAACTCCACGACGTTTAGTCGGAGGCCGCGCCATAAGCCGACTCCGAGAAAAGTACATAGCAGCACTTTTCTCGGGGTTGACCTCGATACGCCACCTTCTAAACCAATCGCCTAGAGTGGTGACTGCGCGTTGAAGCGGTGTCATCCGCGAACAATGCTAGCTCCATATTTGGAGCCTTAGGTATGTCATTGACATATATGGAGAAGAGCAAGGGGGACAGCACCGAGCCCTGGGGGACTCCGGCGCGGATCGGTCTAGGGGAGAAGAGAGTGCCCTCAACTCTGTAGCGAAAGGTACGATTCGACAGAAAGTCTCGCAAGATGAGTACGAGACTGTCAGGCACACCAAGTTGGTAAAGCTTGTAGACCAAGCCGTTGTGCCAGACCTTGTCGAATGCCTTTGCCACATCGAAAAAGAGCGCTCCCGTTCCCAGCGGAGGACGACTGTGAAGACCTTCCAAAATGTGCTCCGTTAAGCGGTGCACCTGCTGGACACACGAATGGGCGGCTCTGAAGCCGAACTGTTCGTCAATGAGAAGATTATTCGAAAAGATATAATCTCTCAGACGGGAGACAAGAATGCGTTCATAGAGTTTACCCATAGTCTTCAGTAGACTAATGGGCCTATAACTAGAAGGGTCGGCACGGTTTTTACCGGGCTTGTGAATGCCTATGATTTCTGCCTCTTTCCACGCATTCGGGAAGATACAGTGGGCCATAGCGGCATTGAAGATGGCGACGAGGAGACAAACGAGTTGGGCAGGTAGAGTGCGAACAACTCTATTAGAAATACGATTGGGGCCAGGGGCCTTGTTTGGCCGGAAAGCCTTGATAATTTCTTATACCTCTTCTATATTGGTTGGGGCCAGAGGAACGGAAGGTGGGACGGCCGTAAGCCGTTCGACCTCTGAATCTACCATATGCAGGTGGTCGCTATCGACTGGAAGAAGACTAGAGCACTGCGCCTCTAGACTATCGGCTAGACACTCCGCTTTTTCGTCATCATCAAACGCAGTTGTTTGATCAGGACGAAGAAGCGGAGGCATGGACACTATGCCATCAGCCTTAAAGGATCTTGCCAACTTCCAATAAGCTTGGTGAGAAGGAGAGATTTCATTAAGGAGATCATCCCACTGATTATTACGGAGTTCCGAAATACGTTCCTTGACAGCACGCTGTAAGGTTCGCAAACGGACCCGATTTTCATCGGTAGGATAGGCGTCATAGGCCCTAATGGCTGCGTTCTTTTCTCTCAGTAGTTCTCTCGCGTCTTCGGGTAGCTTGAAACGTTGGTTAGACGTTACAGGTACCTCTTTAGACGACTCGCTTATGGCGGCTAAGATGTGACTAGTGAGAGCAGAGATCGCGTCTATAGCCTCTACAGGCGAAACTATGTCATCAGAAACTGAGGAGAGTTGGGGGCTGTCACAATCTGCAAGTTTAGACTTGACTTTGTTCCAGTCCACAACTGACCTAGTTGAAGCGGTAGACTCTGGAGAGCCTAGTTGAAGAATCACAAGACGGTGGTCAGAATCGAGAGCGTAAATGGTTTCTATCAAATGAAGGCGTAAGCCCACATTTTTTAGAATGGCCATATCGAGAATATCCGGAGAGTGATCGACATTATAGGGAAAATGAGTGTAGCTCATTGGCGCTATAATGTCAGCTTCGAGTGGTTCGATGATGCGGCGCAGCTTAGGCCCGTTAGGGTTTGTGCTGCGACAGCCCCATTGAACATGATTGCTATTGAAGTCACCGGCTATAATGACGGATTCGTTCATAGCGAAGATGCGATTAAAGTCACTCAAGAGAGGCTCTTTGGTGGGAGAAATATATGCTGAAGCAATCAAGATAGGCCTATGGCCATAATGTATAATCTTAAATCTAGTTGTTATATAGATAATGGTAGGGAACCCTTCGTGCGCAAGTCTGACTCGCACTTGGCCGGTATTTTTCTCGACCACTTTAATAAATAATACATTTTGTGATACTGATCTACAGAATTTTTATTATATTTTTTTTAAGAAAGAGATTTTTTTTTAGATGCAACGCTTAAACGTGTCTATGTTTAACCGCTTACTGGGATTTCATTTTGTTTGAAGTGCCTTCAAAGCACTTACACACAAACAGTAAGTACTACAGAAATTTCGTAGCCAACAATCGCAAACACAAATTAATATAAAAAAATATATTTCATTTTACCTCGGTTCGAGTATTTTGATGTCGAAAATATATTTTCGCTCCTCGAGAGTGGCCTGAATTCGAGGTTAGATAAAAGTGATAGTAAATAAGTGTGTCTGTTCTAAATTCTTACTGTACGTTTTTACACCGATGCGAATAATTCAATTTCTGTTCAAAGCGAACTGATTTTAATAGTCTCCGTGGTTCTAAATAACATCAATCTCGTTTACTCATCAAAATAAAAAAGTCGCTTAAATTTTTAATGGAAATAAAATTCAGGAAGTACCCAATTATAGTGGATACATTTAAGACTTTTTATTTGTGTTGGCAGCGATCCAACGAAAACCGCAATCCATAACTGAGTTGCCAATGACGAAAAAACTTCAAAGACTCCGCCGGGAAGTAATCTTTAAATTATGTTAGGTCTTTCAGAAAATTATGCTATTGCTCTACAAACCCCGGAAAATAACAAGTGAGTCCAAAAGTTATCTTAATAGAAGGACAAATCTTAGTGCTGCCGATACACGCTTCAGTAATTGATAATTTTATTTTAACTGAATGCTAAAACAAAATAAAATGCTTTGATAAATGTTTTGCCGACAGATGTTATTTACTAATTATTTTTAAATTAAATATGAAGGTATCCAATCTGAATATTCAACTCAATGGACAGAGATAAAACAAAGAAGAAAAAATATTTTTTCATGGGTAAAATTTCAGCTTCAAACAATCATATAAAATGAAATGTTTACCAATCATTTCATAATGTTTGTACAAGGGCGCCTTGATTTTGTGATTCTTATATCTCTCGTTTATCAGATTCGATATTTTGTTGATAGATAGAAAATGTAGCAAATGTGTATTTTGTGTCAGAAAATGTAGCAAATGTGTATTTTGTGATTGAAAATGTAGCAAATATGTATGCTCTCTACTAATGTTCTACTTTTAACTCTTTTTGTGAACGTGGAAATTGTTCTTTGAGGTATGGACCTATGATAGTTTGTACATACATAAGTAACTCGTTCTTCTAAATTAAAATTAAAAGTCAAAATTTAAAAAAAAAAAAATTTAATGAAAAGTACAAATTTGAATTTCCTCCTTCTGTACTTCCGGAATAGGTACATAATGACACAAACAAGCTTCAACATATTTACTGTATGTACAAAAGACGACTCTGATAATCTGTTCTTTCGAATGAAAACTGTCTACTTAGCTTTGTTATTTAAAGAGCTTGAAGAGGGATTCATCCGTCTGTCTGTCGTGCCAAAGCCAAACTGGCTTAAACTACAAAAGCTGAATCAGTGCTATAAATTAAGAATTACAACCAACAAGCGAATCGAGCAGTCTGCAGTGATTGTTCGGTAGTATTTTTTGGTTTTGAAAGTTACAAGCGTAGTAATAAAACCTTTATTTTATTCTTTTTGTAGAAGTCAATTAGAGTATTTCACGTAGTTCATTAAGAATGGGAAATCACAAAATGTCGGTAATAATTGGGTTTGTGGAGATGAATATTTTTTTATTTACGTTCGTTTACGCAGGCCGGGGCCACAAATAACAAAAACCCCGATTTTAAGTATTCGACATTTACGTGTAGATCTGATTTTTACGTCACTTCCCTTTAAATATTTAGGTAAGTATCATGTTATTAACAAAAACTCAAAACAAAATAAATAAACTCCTTAAGTATTATATTTTTCTCAAATAAGTAGTTTTTTTATTCTCACTTTAACAGCTCAGGTGTATATTAAAACGTGATGTTTCAACTTAAATAAAAAAACAGTAATTTAAAAAAACTAAAAAAACCCGACTGCGTTTCTGTGTAATTGGAAATTAAAAAACCCCAAAACAAGAAAGAGGTCATACCCGGGTTAAATTGGTATCCATATCAAAATTTGTATAGCAGTCGGGACCCATTCTAGAAATGAAAACCTCTATATTACATTGTAGATTACTCCAATCTACTGACAAGACGGCTGACTTCCTAACATGGGTCCCGACTGCAATACATTTTTTGATATGGGTACCAATTTAACCCGGGTATGACCTCTTTCTTATTTTAGGGTTTTTTAATCCAAATTACACAGAAACGCAGTCGGGTTTTTAAGTTTTTTAAATAACCGTTTTTTATTTTATTATTCAAAACACCAGACTGCAAAAGTTATTATTTTTTGGAAATGGTCTCTTTACTGGCTTTCATTTTATACCCATATTGCTTTGCTAAGGAAAAAATCAATCCCCCCTCCGCCCTTTATTTCCATTTGCGGGCGCCATTTTTTAAATAGATATAGCCTATGTCACTCTAACAATTTTGACAAATTCAACGACACCTCATATGTCAAAAACTGTCGAGCCGTTTGGGCAGTAGGGCGTGCAAACAATTATACATACACACTGGTACTCTCAAAAAACATAACCCTCATTCCGCAGTCGGGTAATAAGTGCATTTACTACTATGACGAAACTACGTGGTCCAGTAACTCGCACATCGGTTTTTAGTGTATCGCGATTTCTGTGGTCCTTGGTAGGTACTTATATTTTTAGGGTTCCGTAGTTCTGACAAGGAACCCTTATAGTTTCGTCATGTCCGTCTATGTATCTGTCGGTCCGTCCGAGGAGGCAAATAGACCGTTAGTACTATAAAGCTGAGCTAAAAAATTTTTTCGTCGCCTACCTTATCGTACGGGGTATCATTGAATAGAAGCATGGATGGAAGGTTGCTTTCAGAGCCCCACCCGCTTTGTTTCTTACGTTTACGCGAATAGTCGCAGGCGCTGTAAAGTGTTTGAAACGTCAATAAAATATAAATAAATAGCGGAGTAATCCGTAAAATTGTGTTTTAATTAGTACAATTAATTACCTCCTGAACAACAACTTAAAGATTACGAACAAATTAACTATATTCGGATTTTTACCTTTACCTACTTGTGCTGTACTTTGCCTTTTTGCCAAATTTTATGAGAAGTCCCTATTGGTTTTGACTTTCATTGCTCTGCGAAATGCTTTGAAAATAAGATTGAACAGCCGTTTAATTGGATTGCGTTGATTAAGAAACTTGTTTTATTACAGCTTCAAGGGACTGAAGACAAGTATTTCACGTTAATAATTATCAACTTGGTGCCTGCACGCGTTTTGAGCAAAAGGGTCATGACAAACAGGCAGACGGATAACAAAGTTATATTTTAAGGGTTCCGTTTCTTCCTGTTAAGGTATGGAACTCTAAAAACTCCTGCCTATACGAACATCATAAATCAGAAATTATATTTTAAAAAAAATTTCGCTCACAAAAATTAATCAACTGTGTCATCCGGTGGGACTCGAACCCTCGTCCCTTCGCTATCCGGGCGAGTGCTCTTACCAACTAAGCTACGGAGGACGTTAGTCAGCCGACGAGTTTTCGTAAGTGCTGACCGCCGGCTAACTGGCGTAGCAAGCAATAAAATTCAATTTCGTAAAAACTTGCAAAATAATTGCTTTAAGTTATTAAAAATCTAGATCTATATGTAAAGTATTCTCGAACCAAGTAACATGCAAATCAGTTCATAAACGTAGAAGATATTCTGCTGTGACAGACTAGGTAGAACGGACTGAACGATCTTATAAGGGTTCGTTGTCGGACTACGGAACCCTAAAAAGGAAGCGAGGAAGACCAAGAATAAGCTACATGCAGCAGCGATTATAATTATAATAATTAAAGATTTGCCATTTGAATTTACACCATAAAAACACATAGAAATACTCGTAATAGCATTAAAAAAGAATTTTCTGCTTGTAATGAATATAAATCTGAAACGATTTTGTTAATCTCCCTGTCGTCAACTCGTGAGGCAATTGATCGATGAGGAATTCGGATGGCAATATAAATAGATCGTGTCCGTCCACGGGCCAGCATTCCTTGAACGTATAACATTCTGAATCTTTTACAATATTTTCTTAACGCTTCCAGTCAGATTAAACTGGCTTCGTCTGGGTAAGCTCTCCCCATCGTCGACTGTCTCTGCCACGCCTGGTTTTATTTAGACTTTTAAAGTCAAGAGTAAATCCATTCCAAATATTCAGGGTTTCCAGTTAATTAAGGATATAATCCTTTAAGCAAAGATTAAAAAAGAAAGAAAGAATATTTACGTTTCTATAAGACTTCCCAAGAGTATGTCTATCCGTCTTTTTTTTATAGTTTCAACAAACACACCAATTACCTAGCCCCAAACTAAGCGTGAGCTTGTGCTATGGTGACTAGGATAACGGATAGAAATACTTGAATACATATAAACATCCGTGACTTAGGTACAAATGCTCGTGCTCATCACACAAACATTTGCCCCTTGCGGGATTCAAACCCGAAACCGCCTGGTTTAGAAGTCCGGTGCGCGAACGACTACACCAAGGCGGTCATCAATACTTGGCACAACTTTCAACTGACACTTCAAGTGACCTCAAGATCCGGTGGAGTATCTACTTAGTTGAAATTAACGCCAAATACTTATGCCTGCGGTCCCTAGAAGCTCAAAAGAGATCAAACTTCTAAGTCGACGCAATACGAACCTTTCAGCCTTATACTGCCTTCTTACTAACTTATTCTTTTAACATTTCGCAGGGAAATCAATACCTATAGGGTTATTCCCATAGACCTAAAATCATCAAAGGTAGAAAGGAAGGTCTTACAGCACAATTAAACCGCTTTGTGGTTACTCACATAAAAACACCTTTTGTTACAATTGCACAAATTAAGTACGGAACCCCATTGCGTCCCCAAAGTCGCACTTGCCCGGTTTTTTTAATGAATAAGAAAATATACTGTTCATTTATAACAAGTAATTTCTAGCACCAAGCCACAGAATGAGCAGAGAACGCCGCACATCCTTCTCTTTTTTTCGGTTTGATAGAGTCTGGGCCTTACGGCATTTCAATTTGATAATTTTGTCATACTTATTTATTTATAATTAATGTTATTTGTAAATACCTTATCGGGCATATCCTGAATCATGGTCCAAAGACACTCTGGGCGCTTGCGTGCAAGTGCACAACCGGGATAACGCTTAACGATGATCATGACTGAATTATTTATAAAGATCGATCGACTTCAGGTGGGCTGCTGACCGAAGTCGCTATTTAATTTATGTACTCTGACTAAGGATCGAGTTCACCAACTCATGTTTAATGCTTAAATAGCTGTTAAATTATTATTTGACATATTTAGTATGGGAAGTCTGTCAAATAAGCTGTCAATTGATGTTTACCGGTTGTTTAGAATTAGCGATCTCGGGGCTAAGGCCCACTTTTACGAAACTCGTTAAATACGTTTAACGGTAATTATGTTTAAAATATCATCCCGTTTCTGCCAACGTCGAATGACTGACAAAGACAGAATGATGTTTTTAAATAATTATGTTTAGCGTTAAGTGTATTTATGGAGTTTCGTAAAAGTGGGCCTGAGGATCGAGTTCACCAACACGTGTTTAATTTTTAAACAGTCATTCGAGCCATTATGATATTATTTAACATATTTTATGTGTCAAATAAACCGTCAATTTACCGACTGTTTAGAAATTGGTGAACGGCGTTTTGACAGACAGACAGTATTAGACCGTTCGATCCGTGCTCTTAACTGAGTTCAATGTGAAGAAAACATTATCAATCGACGGAATTATTATTTTTAAGCTGTGGTGGGCGGTTTTAGTGGTCTTCCTGATATAAACACGTAAACAATATCGTTTAGTTATTTCATATTTATTTTCAACATATTTGATGATCAAAATATTATCTAGATTGCGCAAAAAGTTTAAGGTTATTACTATAATGGAGGTGAATAATTTAAGGCGCCAACGACGTTAAATTATTTAGATGAAAATACAATAAAAATTAAATCCTAAGTAGGTAGACTAATAGGGGCAAGGGCAAGTGAAAAGCACTTTTAAAGTTTTTTGTCAAGCTGCACTCAGCGGTATAAGTGTACAAGAATTCCAAATAATTATTTTGCCAAATTTAAAAATTGAATGATTTTTCGAGAGTATTAAATCCATTTTATCTCGGTAAATCCTAGCTACTGGTTGATTTTCTTGGAAAGCGTACAAGCAATTACTACTACATACTAGACTAAATTTCCCTATTTTGTGGTTAGCTGCGTTAACCGTTGTGTTGTGATACTTACTCGTATTCAAGTGATTATAATAGGTTTTACTTTGAAGTTTCCGTTATATCCATACTAATATTATAAATGCGAAAGTGTGTCTGTCTGTCTGTCTGTTATCTCTTGGCGCTTAAACCACTGAACTAATTGAGATGAAATTTGGTGTGGAGACAGTTCGAGACCTGGAAACGACATAGGCTACATTTCATTGCGATATAAAAACATTAAGGGGGTGAAATGGGGGAGGAAAGTTTATATGGAAAAACCAACTCTGGCGGGCGAAGTCGCGGGGAACCACTAGTTTGTAATAATTGGATTCTGATTGCATTCCATTTGCGATTTTTTCTGACTAAACAGCGTCTCTAATACCAAAAACAAGTAAGTAGGTACGGTCGGCCAAGAAAGGGGTCTACCAGTTTTGACAAAATGTCATATGGAATTAAAAAAGCAATAAAGTTGATCTCACTCATGAACATATTACCTTTTTAACAATGAAAGAGATGCACCTGACGTATTATTAGTAGTAGCTGTCAGAATATTATTGCATGGGAAAATCAACCCTGTTGTGATAGATAAACTACGCCGAGCGTACCAACTGAGGAAATCTTCTTATCACGACATTTGGCACAAAATCAATAAGCCTAATAAATAAAATAATGTATTTGTCGCGAAAATGCGTAAGCATTACTAAACAACAAACTAATAAGCTGCATAACTTTGTCACAGCTGTTATATCAAACATTACGTCTGAAGCTCACGGCATTGATCTGCCCATTTGCTCTTAAACCACAGAATAAATAATAGAAACTCGGAATGTTAACGATTTGAAGCAGTACATTATATGCCTTTATTTATTCGGTGGCCGTTGCCAATTCAAAATATCATTCGACATTCGATCCGCGTATATGTTACTGAGAATGACGCGATGTGATTTGCTACAACACTGGCCCTAAACGTCAACTTACAAGTCGTATACCAAAGTGATTTTTTGTAATATTAATCTGTATAATTTGTCATAGAGAGGGCTGCAAAAGATACATTATTCGAAAAAACGAACTGGCCAACATGAGTCACACACGAAAAAATGCGCGTAAATAGCGAGCTACTAGGATGCACTTCATTGCCATTCGTTTCATAAAAATTTTGGTAGGTACCTAAGTCGCCTTGATATCATAACTTTTCCTTTTAATTTAATGTAAAACTATCGTTATAAGGATTAGTCATATTTAATTTAAAACTGTCAAACGCCTTTGGAGTTTTTAGAAGAACTCCAATATTAACCAACTTACCTATTTGTTGTAATGTCATTTTTAGGGTTCCGTACCCGAAGGGTAAAAACGGCATCCCATAACTAAGCCTCCGCTGTCTATCTGTCTGCGTGTCTGTGTGTGTGTCTGTATGTTTATCTGTCACCAGGCTGTATCTCATAAACCGTGATAGCTAGACAGTTGAAATTTTCACAGATGATGTATTTCTGTTGCCGCTATAACAACAAATACTAAAACCAAAGTAAAATCAATATTTTTTACCGTTTTTGGCTCGATATTAATAACGGGAACAGGTGCGTTTGAAATATTATAATAATAGTGTTTTGACTAGACATAATTTTAATGATCAGACGAAAGAAATTCTTAAAACGATTTTCTATACAAGTATCCGTAAACGGATCAAAAGAAGGTAAATTGAATGTAGCGGAAGAGTCTCGAAGGCTAAAATGAGTTTAAATAAAGACGTCCGAGTAAGGGGCACAGAAGATATAGGATAAAAGATACCAGTCTGCGCGAAAATCGTTATAATACAAGATGACGTACTCAGAATATAACATTTTTATAACGATGAATTGGTATTAGAAATTAATCGGCAAATTCGAGGGGTCCTTTTGAAAATAATAGGTTCAATAAATCCCTACAAATGTAATTGATCCGAAAGTAATTCTGCCCCAGAATTACTTTCGGATCAATTACATTTGTAGGATTTCCGATGCAAGCTTTTATCCCCATAAAAGCTTGCATCGGAAATTCAAAAGTTTCTCGCACGTAGTCACGTAGCACTGATAGTTAATATACACTTGATTGGACTGAAATATGCCTTTTTATCACCACCTTAATTGTAATATAATAAGGTAAAAATCAAACACGTGCTTTTTCTTTTGGTATCGCCCAGTAAAAAATATTGGGTTTATTGAGTGGGGGGGTAGACGAGAACGGAAACCCCTGTACCGCGCAGGCGAGGAATCATTTACGTGGTCGGACTATAGAAAGTATCTGTAAAAAATTAAACACGGCATGCAAACTACA
Source organism: Pyrausta nigrata (assembly GCA_949316185.1). Taxonomy (NCBI): domain Eukaryota; kingdom Metazoa; phylum Arthropoda; class Insecta; order Lepidoptera; family Crambidae; genus Pyrausta; species Pyrausta nigrata. The sequence goes on along the minus strand of OX438944.1, from coordinate 13,114,396 downwards.
CTACTCTATACGCGCTAGCGACGACGCGATGTTTATTTGTTCGCCCCCACATTTCATTGATGTTTTAACGATTCATGTTTATTGACTTTCATGCACAATTAAATTGGGACAAATATTTTATGGTGACTAATATCTACTAAATCACGCCATGGACACTCCGAAAAAAACCGGAAGAATATAATTATTTTTATAACTTAAGCAATTATTTTGCAAGTTTTTACGAAATTGAAATTAATTTCGCTCACAAAAATTAATCGTCTGTGTCATCCGGTGGGACTCAAACCAACGCCCCCTCGCCATCCGGGCGAGTGCTCTTATCAACTGAGCTACGGAGGACGTTAGTCAGCCGACGAATTCTTGTAAGTGCTTGCTACGCCAGTGGGCCGGCGTTCGATTTCATCAATACCTGGGGAATGTACCCGCATGTATCCGATGGAAATATTTTTACAAATATTTGACCATCAGTTAAGATGAAATCAGCTTAACTTATAATTATTTTTATAACTTAAGCAATTATTTTGCAAGTTTTTACGAACATTCCCCAGGTATTGATGAAATCAAACGCCGGCTCACTGGCGTAGCAAGCACTTACAAGAATTCGTCGGCTGACTAACGTCCTCCGTAGCTCAATTGGTAAGAGCACTCGCCCGGATGGCGAGGGGGCGTTGGTTCGAGTCCCACCGGATGACACAGACGATTAATTTTTGTGAGCGAAATTAATTTCAAAACCGGAAGAAAATGAGTCCACACTATTTAGTAGAATTTTACAGCAGCAGAAAAAATACTGATCAGTTCGACTTGACACGGTAACGTTACGTCACAGAATAAATACTAGTGTTACGTTTCCAAGTTGATATTTTGTGTGCTACGCCCTACATTTCGTAGCGATTCAGTACTATGTTTATTCAGACGAAAATCGCTTGCGCTTATAATACTTTTGCGCTCGAATCACCTGCAGAAGCTTTAAATATATTGGCATAACTGCAAGCTAGTTTGAACTTTAATATTACGTCCGTCAATAGAGTAGCAATCCAGTTTTATTTGTACACTAGCAGTTCCCCGCGACTTCGCCCGCCCCAAGTCGGATTTTCCATACAAATTTCATACCCCATTTCACCTCCCTGATGATTTCATATCGCGTCAAAAAACATTATGTCCTTCCCAAGGTCTAAAACTATCTCTGTACCAAATTTCATTTGAATTGGTCTAGTAGCTTTGGAGCCTTTTAATAGAAACAAACAATCAAATCTTTTCTCTTTATTATATTAATACTATTAATTAGGTAATCTAATTCTGTGGTAAAATGTAGTAAAAGTATTCATTTACTGGACACCTTGCATATAAACAAAAATCTACTCAAAACAGGCATCATGCCTGAGTTCATAAATAACAAAACTTTTAAAAAGTTAAGTAAGCTATTTCTATGTAAGAATTTAAATGTGTCTAGCGGATATTTAATCGTATTTACTTTAGATTCGGACTAAATTAATCGTTAATATTGTATTTTAGGATAGTGACTGTAAAACGTACCTAATAAAAAAATCTAATTAATGTATTCAGAGAATTGTTTTAGATTTATGGTTCCCTGTTTACCCTTTGGGTTCCAAAAACACTTTTCTGGGATCCAAAGGGTAAAGACGGGACCCATAAAACACTTTTAGAAACCTAAATGATAACTTGGCATGAAAATCAGTTGCATCATGGAATGTCCAACATTGCTGTCCCTGTGGTTACATGGTGGATCTGCAGGGTCTCCACATCCTTTCGTGCAGCAGAAGCGCTGGGAAATTCTCCCGTCACTCTAGCCTCTATGATAGATAACTCTTTATTGCACAACATAATAGAAAGATGTACAATATACGCGGTCAAGGATATAATCCGCAGGGCTTTTGCCGGTTCCCGCCATTCTAGAACTGAATGGTCTGGTTTGGAGCGATGGTAAAAGAAGTGGAAAATGGGTTAGGACGGCCCCTGGTGTAGGACGCAAATTGCGTAGATACACTGGCCCCGTCTCATCTTTTAAATACTTCGTCTGGGGCTGACACTGCTGCTGCTACAGCATAGTCCCTCAAGCGGCGTAAATATGCAGGCATCAGCAGTGCCACAGAATAAGTACTAGTACTCCGTACAGAAGTTTGACTTTGCAATGAAATTCAAAGAAATATCTACTCAATGTCGTCAATGATGTGGTGTTATTTATTTCGCCTAAGAGTCAAGCATATTTTCGATAAGACACCTACAGAAATCCATTGCAAGATAATTTCACTCTCATAACTCTGGAATAATATATGATGACGTACTTTCATCCGACGCGATAGGGTTGACTGCTACTAACGCCATCTAGCGCAACTTTCTAGGACTTTATTCATTCCAGCCAGCAACGTAGTGCTGCCCGCCGCCGGTGAATAAAACCCGCGCGCGTCTCGTTGCTCGCTCGCGACTCCTAACTTGATTAGCCCACCACGGTGGGTCGCCGCGCGTCGGTACATTTTTGATACCTACGCGCGAAGTTAGACAGGCGTGGTAGTGCCTACATGTTTGAGCCGTTTGGGGTAGAGACTCTTGGGCCGTGGGGACCCAGTGCACTTCGCCTGCATAGTGATTTAGCCAAGAGGCTGATTGACTGTACAGGCCATCGGAGGGCTGGCTGATTTCTAGGCCAACGTATTAGTTTGGCCATTCAACGTGTAAAGCAGCTAACAATAAAACCGCCTTATCTGTAGGTAAGTCATATCTTTAGGTAAAACAGTTTTATTGGATTACCAAGTTTAATCAGCATATCACACAGAAAAATAAAATAAAAAGGTTTATCGCCGATATGGCAAAATTGAACAACTCATGAAGAATATGTAACGGCACAGAATACTTAATTGCACAAGTACATGACGATTTTCACACTCCAGCTGTCCGCGACATTATTGTGAATGTTCGTTCATTATTGTGCGTGTCATGTGCACTTAACTGAACGGTATCTCATCTTCAAGCTGTAATGTTGGTATTCATTTCAAGGTTTTGACATGGCTTTGATTTGACAATGATGTGAACACACATTTTAATTGTTTTTTTTAACCAGTTAGCTTTTTCCATCGGCTGTTTTCTATTTGTGAACAAACGTGTTTAAGTTTTCGCTTGTGTAAACTAGATCGTAGAATACGTCTTGTTTGTTTTCTGAAACTTTCAGTTTGAAATACTTAGACCAGCCGATAAGAAATTCTTCTCAAACTAGTCGAGTACAACAAAGGCGTTTGCTTTAGTAAAAATATCAGAAGCTCGGTGAATTCATTATTTAAATCAGATCACAAATTTCTATAGTTCACAGAGATTTTATCCTTTGTCGTGAGTTGAATAAAAAATATTTTGAACAAAATCTAATTGAGCATCTTAAAAAGTAAGATATTTTATTATCACAAGAATAAAATTGCAAAATCCTTAGTTGACCAAAGACTTAGCAATTTTACGCCTTTAGTAACTAATAAGTACCTACCTTATTTGTAAAGGTCAGTTTCAATACTTTTTCAAGTTCAATTAATGAATACTGGAACTTGAAAAGTTTTGAGCAAAGTTTAAGTACTCACACTTTTGTTTTAGAATCGCTTTCAAGGTACCAACTGAATTATTAGACATGTCAATTGTTTATCTTAGGTTGCTATGTTTATAGATCGGCAATGATTTTCGTAAAAGATTTCGTCATTGGTCAAATCGAAAATCGGATAGATGTATAATTTAATTTTTGTGATATATTTATAGATTAAAAGATTTTTCCTCGATACATTTTTCTTTCCAAATTGCCTCTTAATATTAAGGTATTTTATTCTAACTAGCTGTAGGTAAACCATGTTAGACATTTAGACGAAATTTCTCATCTTAAGTGGAATAACTGGTAATCAAATTTCTTATTTTAAGTGGAATAACTGGTAATCTACAATTTTCAATAATAAAATACTGTTTATTTAATTTTACATATTACAGATCAGATGATCAGAGTACGTTGACTTATGATTATGGCAAATTTCTTTTTACACGTGAACAGTATTAATATTTTTTATATTCTCGCAGGTGGGCCGTGGGCAGGTCTTAATTAATCCTATTATTATAACTTTTTTTCTGAACATACATACCTACAGAGTTGCCGTGCCGGTATGAACCATCGGTCCATAGACATAGGCACAGAATAAGTACCAGTACTCCGTACAGAAGTATGACTTTACAATGAAATTCAAAGAAATATCTACTCAATGATGTTAACGATATGGTGTTATTCAGTTCGCCTCTGACTCAAGCACATTTTCGTGTAGACACCTACAGAAATACATTGCAAGATAATTTCATTCTTATAACTCTGGAATATGATTCATAATACACTAAACCTATTCGTACTATCACGCAACGCGATAGGGTTGACTGTCACAAGAAGCTACTTACGCCATCAAGCGCATCTTTCCAGGACTTTATTCACGCTCGTCCAACCAGCAACCTAGTGTCGCGCACCGGCACCGCCGGTGAATAAAACGCGGGAGCATGTCGCTGCCGGCTAGCGACACCAAACTTGTTTAGTCCCTTACCAAGGGGTCGCCGCGCGTAGGTACGTTTTTGCTACCTACGCGGGAAGATACACAGGCCTGACATAGGTAATTACGGATATCGAAGCGTATAGTACCTACGCATTTTGTTTCTTTATTAAGAAAAAGTTACTGCAATTTTAGAGGCCCTTCAGTCACCCAACCCCAACTCTCAACTTAGGGCAGCTAATTTGAATCTCATATTTGATTAAGGGCGCACCAGAATCGCAGTGGAATTAATTATACAGCTTTGCGAAGGGGGCCTTGATTACGTCTCGTAGCGCCAGTCCTTGCAACCCTGTGTTATATAAAGCTACAGAAAATAAATCTTATACAACGTGTAAAGAAAAGCCTGCACGCAGCAAGCCCGCCAATTGAATTTGCAACAGCTACCAGGAAAACTGACGTCTTAAAAACTATGATAGATTTCAAAATAATATTTTTATTATTTTGAAATCTATCATTTAAATTAATATGACATAGATTTAGAATTGCTTTCGCAATTGCGATAGCTTTCAAGTTAAGTGGTGGACCTGCCGATTCAGAAGAGAGCGATTCTGATTATAAAATACTTACCTTTTTTAATACGAAATCACTCAAAATCAAATCACGTATCACATAGTAAATTTGTAATCTTAATTCCGTTTTTCTTTGCTTGGCAAACATTGAATAATATTTTCATGACTTCTAAAAATAATAAGTGGTAACATGTAGTAGTAGTATCTTCTTTACATAGTATAAAATGAAGTCGTTTCCGCTGTCTGTTCGCTTTCGCTTAGATCTTTTAAACTAAGTACGCATCGGATTTTAATGCAGTTTTCAGCAATAAATAAAGTGACTTGAAAGGAAGGTTTTTATTACGTATGTATAATACATGTTATACATGTTGCACCCGTGCAACGCCAGGGCAAGTCTCTTGCTATTTAAATAATAAATTACCAAATAAGTTTGCTACTTTTATGTCTATCTCACTTTTAAATTAATTATTTCATCAAAAAGGAATGCCAAGATTGTTTACAATGTTTGCCAAGCAAAGAATAGCGGACTTTACGTGATGGATGATAGGTAATTACTAAAAACGAAAAATATTAATTCCTTTTTAACTAAATCCGAATAAAAGTTGAATTTCGCAATCACAGTGTTAAAATACCGAAACTAGATATTGGTTATAGCTTTTAATTATTCCGTGGTTATACATTCAAACCTAATGACCCTAGAACACTATCCAGGTGCCATTCTCCATTCGGAACCCGACCCTAATTTTAAGGGTTGATATTAATATTTAAGCCGAATGAAATAAAGTAAATCGTTGTCGTAACATTTTATTTTATGACTGTTTCCCTCGTTTCAAGCTTGCTGTTTGACTACCAAGGAAAACCCCTAAGACCGTTTTTATTTTATTCAGGAAAATATTTGAATAATACCTATTTGATTTACTTACTGAGACTTGAAGCTAGCATGAAATATTTCCGGTAATATAATTTTATACCCTTGAGAGGATGGAAGTGTGTGAGTGTTTTGTCATTTTATGAATTAATTAAGTTTAATACTCGAAATACTTAGTTGCTATTTGTTAAAAGCTATATAATGTCTGGAAAATATCGTTTTTAGCGATAAGACAGATTAAATTGTAATAATCTGTAAATGCTTTTTAATTTTCGTTATACCTTACAGTAAAAAAACGGGAGGTGCCGGTTCGATCCCACGTGCCGCTATGTACCAATGACTGAGTTATGTACATTAGTTGTTTCACTAACCGATGCTCTTACGGAGAGGGAAAACATCGTAAGGAAACCTGCACATTCAGGCGACTTAATGTGTAACCATGATCCTAAACTGGTCAGATTCCCCTGGTAACAGGGTCACGGAGGTCATATGGCAGTCGCTTCATTGTAATTACCTGATCTGCCACAACCTGGATCATGGTCTGCGGACCCTGGGCCCTCGCATAAGAGAGCACAACCGGGATAACGCTAGGAGGATGATGATACTTTACAGTAAATGTGGAATTATCTATCAATGGTCAGTCATCACGTTCTACCACTACAAGCAAAGCCGTGGGGTGTCGCTAGTTTTTAGAATGCCCACCATCGCTATTGATATTAATAATATGATTTTTATTTGCTAACACGAACACAATTTTCCACCTGTCAGCACATTTTCATAAACCGATGAAAAATACAACCACCCACCTTGCAAGAATCGTTCTTATAAATAGGATCAGTATCTATTAAATTATATTCATTTCTTTTATTATCGTACTGAAATGTTATTTAAATCGACTCGCCTTCGCGTCATAGCTTTGAAGCAAAATTACATAAATATTTCTGCATTTACCCATCTTATTTATTCCTGGCTAAGCAATTTAGTCACTATTCATTGAAAATTTGAATTTAAAATGTATTGATTGAACGACCTCAAGATTTCAAATAATTATAAAAAAAGGAAAGTGATTGGTATTTAAGTGTCTTTTAGAAGAAGTTCGTTGTACCACTCTCAAAAGTGTAGTGCCGGTTCGATCCCACATGACGCAATGTACCAATGAGAGCGTCGGTGGCGCAGTGGCTAGCGCGTTACTTCTCATGCGGGAGGTGCCGGTTCGATCCCACATGACGCCATGTACCAATTACTTTTTTTGAGTTATGTACATTAGTTGTTTCACTAACCGATGCTCTTACGGTGAGGGAAAACATCGTGAGGAAACCTGCACATTCAGGCAACTGAATGTGTAACCATGATCCAAACTGGTCAGGTTCCCCTGGTAACAGGGTCACGGAAGTCAGATGGCAGTTGCTCCACTGCAATTACCTGATCTGCCACATCCTGGATCATGGTCAGCGGACCCTGGGCCCTCGCGTGCAAGTGCACTACCGGGATAACGCTAGGAAGATGTTGAATTTATCAAGTTTAAAACACATAATTCTGATTGAAAAAGAAAGATTTTTAAACAATAAAAATTACATTAAAATATTATGGTTAGTTTTGTAATTGGTTTCTAAAACTATTAATTTTTTTTTTCATTTTTAGCAAGTTTTCTTATTACTTTTTTTTTCTTTATAACAGTTAATAATTTTGAATAGATCTTTATTTCACTTCATAGGCGATAGCGTTACCTTCCAAATGAACCATTTTTATAGCTTTTAGGACCTCCAGATCCATAGAAATAGTTTTTTTTTAAATATTAAAATAGCTGCCATTTCTAAAAGGGGAGCTAGAACCCCACATGGGGGTTTTTGTCTATAATATTTATTGAATTAATGGCCCATAAATTATCGCTAGTTGAAACCCGGACTCACTGTATAGTCCGACAAGTTCGTGCGCGACCCTTCTTGCACCCCGCAAGATATGCGGGGGGCGAAGAATCGCCAATCACACGCGATTGTCAAAGGAAGTTCTCTTTCCCGCAACGCTACCCGTCCCCACTGACGTCTAGCGTACCTCGCCCCCCGCACCTCTAGCTACCACAGGAAGGTCGCTATATTACCATAATTTTGTACGAGTACATTAGACATCTTTGGTGTGAACAAACTCTGAAACATGTTATCCAAGGTTTGACGTTTTACGACATGGAATAACGTCCGGCTAGAAACAAATCTCATTTTAGAGTTCTGCAGTCGGACAAAGAAAATGTTAGAATTATTCTAATAATCTTTGTCAGTTAAACCCACTGAATGATTGGTCGACCGTGTCGTCCGGTGGGACCCGAACCCACGACCCTTCGCTATCCGGGCGAATGCTCTTTCCAACTAAACTACGAAAGAAAATGATTTTTAATCGTGTGGTCATAATTTATCTATGTACATGTGACATAAGTAGAGATTATGTGTAGGTACAAATGGAATAGCCAGAAAAAGTAGGAAAATGAAATATTTAGCTGTTGAAATTCTTTAAAAATCGTATGTAATAGATACTTTTGGTATATCTCACTTAATGTTAAGCGACGCAACAATGCGGTCGAGGATGGATCATATCTGACAGTAACAACCTATTTATTCTTTTCTTATAGATTTTTTTAAGGATTTTAAATGGTACAAGTTTATTTGTTTGGATTCACATCTGTAGTTAAAATAAGTAAAAATTAATGTACATTATTTCGAAAACTAAACAATTAAAAAATATATTTATGTAAATTTTTTAACATTATTCAGAGAAAATCGTTTTGTTACGTATCCCTTAAGGACTGTGTGTACCTTTCTGGGACAATGCCTTTAACTAACCGTAACCTTTCCATGTATTGGTTTATCATATTTTACGCCGATTTTTTAACTGAGGATGAAAAGTTATTGTGTCGAATAACTTTTAACAGCGGCCTACTTAAAATGTCACAGCACATAGAACAAATATAATTGTTTTAAAAAATTGCCAATATTTTGATCGAATTTCGGTTACAAAATCAAGGTTTAACAAGACAATGCTTAAAAAGACTACGACTTATTATAAGAAATTTTAAAGAAAACGAAATAAATACAATCGAATTAGGAAAAAAGGACTGTTATGTAGTTGGCTCTTTAGTTAGATAGCTAGACACGTGTCATGTCACAAAATTTTATGAACTGAGGATTTTCACAACAGTGCTAAGTAGGTACCTACACTATGTCACAAAACCAAAATGAACTTTTTAAACAAATTATTACCTAATTTCAAACCGATGTCTTACTCAGTATGCCAAATCGCCACGACTCTGAAAGCCCGAGCAGGCAATACCATATATTAGAATGTTATTAAAGCGTAAATATAGTCAAAACAAAATAGGGGCCACCACGTTTTTTTAGTTTTCCAATAAATGTATTATATTTAGGGGTTGATAAAAATATTGAACTTAATTTATTGATTAATTTTTAATGTTTTAACATTAAAATTAACAAAGACAAATTTCAAAATTTTAAATGTAAGGTTTTTGTGAAAATACAGGAATTTTGGCTTAAAATACACTACATGAAAAAAAATGTTAAAATTTGGAACAATCTTATTTTTTTCTTTATCACTTTTTTAGTACCGCGTGTATGTGTGTGAATGCGTTCTCGAAGCCAGGCATACCTACTCTCTACCAAGTGGCGAACTGTTTCTTGTGCAATTTGTTCCCAGCTTGTTTTCAGCACATTAATGAGCTGTCTTTCGTTATGCACAGGTTGGTTTGTGTTCCGGACACTTCGTTTTAATAAATCCCACATGTGCTCGATTGGGTTAAGGTCTGGACTGTTGGCGGGCATCGGTAAAACCTGTATACCAGCTTCCTCTAGGGCTTCTCGGGTGGCTCTTGCTGTATGAGCGGGAGCATTGTCGTGCATTAAATTAAATCCTGCACCAATTCTTTGTGCAAATGGCACCACATGGGGTCTTATGACCTGTTCAATGTATCGTTGAGCCGTTACCGTACCTTCATTGAGAACTGCGAGCTCGGTTCGACCGGACATCGAGATTCCGCCCCACACTATTACATTGGGACCCCCAAATCTGTCACTTTCATGGATGCAGGCATTCGAAAATTGCTCACCCTCTCGTCTCCAAACTCTAATGCGACGATTGTCACTAAAAAAATTACTTTGCACTCATCAGTGAACAATACTGTGCTCCAATCATTTGTGACCCAGTCCTGGTGTTGTCTTGCGAAAGATAAACGGTTCGCACGATGCGCACTTGTCAACGGAATTCGCACTACACGTCTCCTAGAGAATTGTTGGTCCTCGTGTAACCGATTCCTAATCATTTCGTTGCTAACACGAGTACCCGTCGCCTGGCGCAAGCGATTTTGTATGGAGCGAGCGGTGACGAATCGCTCTATGCGCGCAGTTAAGCGTATGTAGCGATCTTCTTGTGTTGTGGTTGCTCGAATTCTTCCAGATCCCTGTCTTCTGGTTACACTTCCAGTCTCTTGGAATCGATTCCAAGCATTCTGGATGGCTCTTCGTGAAAATCCCAGCTGCAAAGCTACAGAACGCTGCGGATGCCCTTCTTGTATCAATGTTATGGCTCTAGTTGCGGTTTTCACGTCCATATGTCTACGATTTCTCGGCATTGCTCTTTAAAAATGTTTATTCACACTCAAACTTAGCAAAATTAAACTGCTCGCGCACGAATTCACAGTTGGAATGACCTAAAACTTCGTTTAAAAAGTTGGGTAAATTCAAGTGGTTACAAAAAAAATGACCAACTGTCACCCACTTCAAAAACTATGCAAGCTGTAAACTCTCACGATGTTCGTTAACACTTAAGGTAACACCACAAAAAAGGTAGATACTTAACATCAGTTATACATTATTAAAATCAGTCCAGATGTCGAAATAAATAAGTGGCCCTTATTTTGTTTCGACTAGTATATATCGTAGAATGTTATTTGTTCTTTATTTTTGGACCTAAAATGGTTATTATTTCCTTATTTTTAGTATTTCAATTAAAAAATCTACTCATGTATTTACACGAGTTTCTTAGAAAGGTAATGAAATTTTCTGTAAAACATTGTTTTATTTTGGAACTATAACTTCTGTAGTTTCGAAAAATTGAAATAAAGTACAGTTAAAAAAAGTGTCCATTAATTTTGCAGCCAGTACCCGCCCCTCACCTGTTTTGGTCAGATAGAATCTTGTCACTTTTACAAAATAGGTTAGATAGGTATTAAATAATGTCCTCCTAGCCGAATTTCGACTACGGCGGCCTATCTCAACAGAGATTAGCCAACTGCGCAGGACATATTATACTGCACATGTGAGTGCGCAATACACAGGTACACTATCTGTTCCTTCACTCTTATAATTCGGTGACGACAGTCCGACATGACCGTAGAGAGACCAGGCGCAGGACCAACGGCTTAACGTGCTTTCCGAGGCACGGGGGTGTTAATACCACCAACTTCCTAACTCCGGAGCTGTGTCTGAGTTATTTCAAGACAGAAAAACCCAAACACTCTCGGCCCGACCCGAGATTCGAACCCGGGGCCTCGTGGATAGTACCCAGCGTGCTGGCCACTAGACCAAAGAGGCAGTGATATAGGTATTACTGGTATACTGTCAATAAGTCATCTTAGTTTTTTTTTAGTTTGAAATGGGTTTGCTTTTGACCCTAGACTAAGTCAGACGTGGCGTAGACAGACTAGACGGTGGAGCGAGCTCACCCAGAAGGTTCTGGCATTCCCACTCACCGACGAAACACAGCAAGCTTTTTGGCGCCGGGCTCCGGTGGGAGGGTGGTAGCTACCAGGCGGCACCTAACGGAACCTACCACTGCTGACGCATCGTTCAGCTGCCATCACAAACTGGAGCTTGTGATCACGTTGCTCGGGACGGACCACTAGGAGATAGATCCTTCACCACCCCAAAAAAAGTAATTTGTTATGCCAACCAAAATTGGTCGGCTAATGTTTTTAATTTCTTACGTTTGCTTTTCTCGCTCCCTCTTGCACCGGAAGTGAATTAGGCATACAATACAACGAGACGGCTGGCTTAACGTCACGTGTTTGGATATATATTCGTGTTATGAAACAGTCTACGTATGTTGATGCCAGATGTTTCTTTGATATTTTCGAATGTGGTGTCCCATATGAAAGTATACTAGAATAGATTTCGTACAAATCGGTCAATGTAATGTTGCAGCTATTTGACATCACCTTTGTCTTATTTTTAAAGAACTTTTTATAAGTTTAAATAAAAAACATTCGCACACGGGTAGGAATTTTTGGTTTCTTTTTTAAACTTGCAAAAATAGAATAACAATGTGAGTGTAAAAAAAATCTTACGAGCTTTTCTGTCAAAACGCTCTTCTTCCACAGTTTAACTCGAAAATTATTCAGAACTATTCAGTTATTTTAACAATTCGAGTTAATAGCTTAATTAAAAACCAAATATCGCAGTTATTAAAAAAACAATGACCGCGTGTTTGAAATATTGCTGTTATTTTCAAAAAATAGGGTTTCGAATTAAATGGTTGATAGTGTCAATATACCCAATCACCCTTAAGATATTAATTTTACTTGTTCATTAAAGAACCACTTGTAACCCGATAACGATTTAGTAGGTACGTACTTCGTAAACAAAACTTTTAGTGATACAAAATTTATCTTCTCACGCTTTTAGGGGTTCCGTAGTTTAAAAGGAACCCTTACAGTTTCGCCGTGTCCGTCTGTTTGTGTGCGGTCTACATACAGCAGAAATAAGCACTAGAAAGCTGTAATTTAACACAAATATGGTAATCAATAACTAACGTCAATACAACTCAATAATAAAATCTTACAAAACATTTTTAGGATACTTACAGTTAAAATGGGGATGATTTTTTTCCATCGTGTTGTGTATCGTTGTATATAAAAAATGTTAAAATTAATGTAGCTTTGTTAAGACCGCCATTCAATTCAAAGATCCGTTTGCGAAATTAAGCTTTAGTGTGCAAACGTTAAAGTCAAGTGTAGGTACTATTCCCAGCCAGTGGCCCAAACAAAGGGCTACTTTTGGGTACGTGTAGAGTACTGTACTCTACACGTACCCAAAAGTAGCCCTTTGTTTGGGCAAATGCAGAGCGCGGTTCCGTAATTGACAACATCTCATTTTTATAGTGGTACTAAAATTCAAAAACCATTTCGAGATTTGGCCATGCTCAACACGTTAAAAATATTTTAACAATTTTTTTACGCTATGGCTTCAGAGATATTTAAAAAAAACTGAAAGGACCTATGATACAGGAGTTATAAGGGGACATGCCTTTGCTTGGTTATCTGGTCTGACTTAAAAAAGTATTTTACCATACATAGAAGCTAGCTGTCATTTTGACATTGACATTTGACACTGACACTATGATGAGTGAGTGAGACAAGAGATAATGGTAGTGTTATTCTATAAAAGTGAAGTCCATCTGTTTATCGATAGTTTTAGTATAGTATATTAAGGATAATTTATACACATGCATTTAAATATTTATCTAGTATGATGACGAAATGTTTCATTTGATTTACAACCATAAAAATTTAAGTAAGGAAAGTTGCAACATAAGCTTTTGTTAGTTAGGTTGTGTTTAGATAAAAATACTAATTAAGATGATTGATCTTCTTCTTCATTAAGAAGTTTCTTATTTTGATATACGTGCTTACTGTCGATATCGATATCTTACTGCTACAAAATACAACACTATAGACGTCAGTTATTTTTTTAAATTTAAACTATGGCAAAGGCGTGAAGTCGTCACATCCTTACTCTTGTACTTACGCTCTTTTAGAATGGAAAGTTTTTTAATAATTAAATTCAAGGGGAAATAATGAAAAAAAATAAAAAATAAAAAATACGTATGTTTTGTTTTTTGACGTACTACAAGGAAAAAAATAAAAACGTACATGTAAATTTTTCGAAATGTTGTCAACTGCCGGTCTCTCATTATTTATAGTAAAATTACCAAGTTATTGATGCAGTTCATTTTCTATGGAGCTATTACCACATTTCCCCCTGTCCAGCTACATTTTTTACCCTAAATCTACTACTGAGTAGATTTAGGGTAGATATGTGTAATGATTTTATAAAGAAAAGATATCACGGCTTATCAGACTTCAGTAGTTAATGAGTAACATTCGACCAACTTAAAAAATGTAGCTGGACAGGGGGAAATGTGGTAATAGCTCCATAGAAAATGAACTGCATCAATAACTTGGTAATGTTACTATAAATAATGAGAGACCGGCAATTACGGAACCGCGCTTTGCATTTTTTTTTATAAAAAAAGGTTTTTAACGTAACATTAGATTTTCTTTTTAATAAAAATAAAAGAAATCCCCATAAACCTCTTTAAAAACACGATTATAATCATGAAAACCATGAAAATTCAAAATGTTTTTGTAGCGAAGGATATACCCTGGGCCTTTTAAATGTTCAATAAAACTAATTCAAATTTAAATTGCGTATCGCATCCTCATGCCAAAAGCTAGTCTTCACAGTAGAGATGTTCCGCAAAAAATGCCTGAAAAACTCATAATACAACGATTTTATGATATTTATAAAACACTTTAGCCGGCATTCAGGAAAAATATACGCGTAGTACGTTTACCATCGTTCAATAGTTCGCGTAAACAAAAAATATTTATGCCACGTAGTCGGTGATAGGGTTGACAGTCGGCGAAATACATTTTTCGGCAGTTTTATTTTTTCTATCAGTCTATTTATTCACTCATGCATGACTCCTCCCTTGGGCTGCGTTTCTACCAGAGATAATAATAAAAGTTATTGGGAACAAAAACACATGTAGGTACATTGTATACGCATGAAAATAACCGCTAAAGTTTAAAAACTGAGTGTCAGTTTTTAACGCCCACCTCCAGAAGATACAGATTGTGCAGTAGTGAGATATGCGAGGATGCGGAGCGAGGGATGCATTTGTAAAAAACAATAGTCGTTAATCAAAAATGCTACCTACCCTCGCTTAGCGGATAAGAATTTTTGCGGAACATCTCCGCTGTGTAACCTGACGTGCTGTTGGCCTACGAACGAATAAACATGCGAACGAGAGATGTATGCTACAAACGTGCGCGAGGTATTTGTGCTAGGGATGGATGCAAGTGAAAATCTGCTATATTACAATGTCAGATTTTAAACTTTCGTGCTGTATTACAATAAGTATTAGACATGACGGGTCTAATCAAGAATTTAAACTAAGAGCATGTGATACTCACTGCTCGACGTTTCGGCTGGATACTAAATTAATCGAATTATTGGAATGGTTTCTGTAATCGACTGTATTCGATAAGCAACCGCAGTCATTCGATTATCCTTCGATTATGCGGCGAGCAATATCGCAGCGCGCGGTGCGCAGGCCGTACTACTAACGAATGAATCGCCATTCGTCGCGTCGATTAATCATTCGTTCTCTGCCTGTCCTGTCGCGGCAATTCAATCGAATGAATCGAAGGGCCGAGTATAGATTATCATTCGATTGTCGATTATTATTCGATTATTTTTTTTGCCGAATTACTAAATCGACATTCGATAGTTCGAGTGGTCGATAGTCGATTCATTCGATTATTTTTTTTCAAACAATCGCCCATCGCTAGTCACGAGCAGTCATAATATGAAGAAAACTTCGTGTTAGTTTTAATATTTTTAAACACTCACAATGTTAGAATACTTTCAATAGTTATTTAATAGTAGATTATTCACCAAGGGGGTAAAGTGATGTCTTACGTCACGGGCGTCATCTTGAATCTCGAGCGTAACGAAGGATTCGAGAGTTAACTCCCGAGCGCAGCGAGGGAGTTTAGTGTTTACTCCCGAGCATAGCGAGGGTGTAAAAGTAGAATCCTTAGTGGAGCGAGGGATTTAAGCCCGCCCAAGACGAAGACATCTTTATCCCCGAGGAGAATACTCCGCTTTTCACACTTCCTACGAGGCAATAAAAAAATGTACTACAAATACCTTATTTTATCTATATTTTATCTTTTTAGAAGTGCGCGCTTTTTTTTCATTCCATTCGTTCTAAAATTGTTGGCTTCCAGGTTCAAATTTCAAATATGTTCTCTTTGGTGCGGGACGGGCTGGTGTGAACTCTTGTTCGAAATTCAAATCACATTGCCTCTCTAGGGGCGTAATGAAATTTCATACAACATTACGTCCCTAGAGATGCAATGACTCACTTTGAGTAAGGTTTACTTGATGTGTAATTGAACATTGCCGAGTAGGTAAGGTGTAAGTAGGTAAGGTGTGAAAATATTTTTAACACTCACAGTGTTACTTATATAAGTTTCTAATTTAAAATACTTTGAGCCCGCTATACACCGTATAGCACCGCTTCGCATCTTTCCAGCGCCTAGTATGCACTAGCACATTTCTGGTGGCACCGCAGTCTAAGGGATATAAAAATTACTAACATACATATTACATGAACTCGTTCATGTATGGGTTTTCCTTTAAGGGATACCCGTTTTATAGCCTACTACCGGTCCGGGACGTGACGAACTAGAAAACGGTGAACGGGGGTAATTGCGTTTTTCTCGTACTTTTATTTATTCCTTGGTTTTACTACGTTTCTGAATTTATCTTTCTACAAACACAAGCCGATCTTATTAATCTAATCCGTATTTTTTTTCGCTGGCATTAATTATAAATATCTTAATTTAAGTAACGAAAACAAATAATAGTTGTATTTTTTTTTAATCGGGACAGGATGAAGTATTAGTCATTATTTTTTCAAACGACCAGCCATAATTCTGTGTTCGGAAACGACGATATTTTACTGTTTTTGTAGTAAAACGTCCTAATTTTAGAACTTTTTACAAAAAAAAAATCCCACCTTTAATTTTTTCGTGCCATGTTTACATAAAGTGTTCCTTTGCTCTGGTGCTTGCATGGTCTGTATGTAACACCTTTAAAATTAGGTGTATAAGAGTAATTTCAAGACAGAAACCAATATAATGACTAATATTGCTAATAACCAATATTAAGGACTTCAATTCTGGGGTATCGGCGTTACTGACCTCAAGAACAACGTTTCAGTTAAGGGATTAAAAAAACTCCTAGAGTTAACAAGACTTTTTCATGGCAATCATGATTGTCAACCCTAGAAGGCTGTCTTTGAATGGCGACTATAGATCATGCGTCCGTTCATTCATTGCTACAAATCAGAATAGTTCACCAACAATAGTAGAGGTCGTATTCTGTAATAAATCGCCTATTATAGGTCCTATACATCTTTTTCGCTCACACACCCTGGGGTACGGGCTTGAGTAAGTAGGAAGGCATGAGTCGAAAATACTGACGTCGAACTACAGAATAGGCCTCCCGGCCTACCTTATAATTCATTGTGTGATGTATGTTATTGCAATCAAAGTATATTACACCACTACTGGGATTGTCATATAAATATTGGGAATAGACCATATTTTACATAGAATAAAATATTTTAAGACAAAACAACAATGAGTAATGGTAATTTCAGTCTCCAGATTATGTAGGTCAGCCTATTTTTTTATTTAGCCCAGGTTTAGGAAATGAATAAATTTCAACTGGGCTAACTACACTTTACCAAAAACATAGTTACTTTACACATTTGCGTTGCTTTCGCGACGTTCGAATATGAAAGTTTTTATCCATTTTCTTTTAATATCGAACCTTAATTACACATACTAAAACCAAAAATGTTTCTTTAATAACATCTTTTATTTAAGTAATTCATAAAAACGGGCTTAATGTGGAGTAATATTCTGAAACATCTCGCCGAAATTTATTAATACATTGACATTGAGATAAATGGTATGCCAATGCCGCAGGGAAATCGCTCTCCCCACCCAAGCTAGGGAGCGGGAAACATTTTCAATTAAATAATCTCTTTATGTCCTATTCTAACTAAAAATGTCTTTGAGGCACCATTAACCTTTAACCTTTATGAGATTTCTACACAAAATGTAACTATCTAAATATATAAAAATGACAACTGACTTAAAGACTGACTGAATGACTGATTGACATACAGACATATCAACGCACAGCCCAAACCGCTGGGTCTAGAAACTCCTTTGGTAGGTATAAGTAGATTCGTTATGAGGTCTAGGGGTGCTAAGAAAGGTTTTTTATAAATTTATTCCCTAAGGGGATAAAAAAGAGGTGGCCAGTTTGTATAAAAACATCTTGAGCGAAATCGTTCAATGTTCGAAGGTTCGAATGTAGGTATGATTTTATGGATTTTTAGTAGGTATTGTTTCACTTTTTAGTATATTATTACGTAGGTAAATATCTACCAAATTCAGGTTATCAATCTGTGATTTGGGGCAGACTGTGATAGCGATATTGGTGTTTGTGTTGGGGACGCGAAATCATCAAATGAGTTCAGTTGCCAAATAATAAAACAAAAGGGGTCGCCATGGGAGGGACCTATAGTTATAACTATGTACTTAGAGAAAATACTTAGATAAAGTCTATGGAAAATCGATATTTACGTTTTGGTTGAATTATTTCATTTGCAAGACATGTTCTGCTTTATAAAACGAAAACCTTTTTCTAGTTTAAATGAAGATCATTCCATATGAATATACGACGACTAATTATACGACAACGACATGAAATGTAACATGTGATGAGTTAATAATTATGTTCTTTAAAAATATTAGGTACCTTACTTACCTAGCCGTTTTTAAAGTAACGAATTTTATGACTTTGCAAAAACAAAAACCTAACGAGTAATTCGGTACAATCAATAAAACACAGCAGGCGCTTTATAAGATATCACAAACGTCTCAGGAATCCTTATAAAACAAGTCATAACAGCGGTTATAACGTAAAAACATCATAACATTATGATTTATGCACATTTGATGTCCTATTCATAGATAGAACGATAGCACGTGACGTGTCGTGGCAAAGTAAATAAAAAATTACTCATCTAATGGAGTAAGAAAATGTCGAAACGTTTTTGAGTTCCTCGAAAACACGTTAAGTATATGTTTTGAAAACACAGAAAATCAACATCTGCCAGTGACATGCAATATCATTACTGGAAGGGTTTGTTTTTGTAATCGATATTTTTAAAGTGATGGGCACAGAATGACAGCTATTAGGCTTTGGTAGCAAATATAGCAACTTTCGGTCTTGATTGGATGAGCATATTGGGCATTCCAGTATGTTTTTATGAAACATCTTTCAGTTTAGATATCCTGATCATACATCCGTCAGTACTAATATCGAATCCGTATTTTTTAAACACAGTCGCCGCGTGTCGAAAGAGAACAAATTGGAAACATTATCCTTTCTTATATAAGCGAAATATTTGCCGTGTCTCCGGCTAAGCGCACACCATCAGTGTCTTTTTTCTATGTCCCTTTATAAGACCTAATATGCTTTAACACTTTTTGCCTCGCACTTGCCGCTATTTCAACGACAAATAGAACATTTGTTTAGACAGTTGGACAAAAAGTGAGTTCATGGTATTCGCCCCAAAAGGCAATAGAATTGAGCATGTACATCCTATTTTGCTGAATAGAACCCCTTTCAAAAGAGTAAACCAATCTGATTGATTTGGATGTCGAAAGGGAGCGAAAAGCGTTGAGGGTAAGGGCTAACATGTTGACTCGCAATTTTTCGTAGCCAACAACCGCCTTCAAAAACGCACTAAAAGTTGTAAATATCGCCTAGTGAAAGAAACTTGGAAAGAAGTCGGTGTCAACGTAACTATTTATTCGTGTGACCTATGTAACGAGTACGTTTTATTCGTGTGACCTATGTAACGAGTACGTTTTATTCGTGTGACCTATGTAACGAGTACGTCTATGGTATTTTTTGAAGGCCATTGTTTTTTGTTTAAAAATATTTTATTTTTCAATTTTTAATGATAGTGCCTTCCTAACACAATATACTGAAGCAGTACAGAAAAAATTGTGGTGAAAATATCCACAATCATGATATGACATCATCATCAGGCCAGTGCCAGCACCATAAAACTATGACTCCCTGCTGATATAAACGCTTGAATACGTGATGTAGCAAAAACGGTATACGTGCCTACAAACAAGATCTGAACAGTTCCCTCAATTTCTCTACGATTCTATCATCAGATCTTGACTTGGTGACAATAGGACCTCAGTGACCTCAGGAGTAATTTTGAAAATCGGTCCACAATTAACGGAATAATCGGTGAACATACATTAAAAATAACGTACAGTCAAACATATGTACATACCTACTATATAACCTCCTACTTTTTTAAAGTTAAAAATCGATCAACACTCTTCGCGGTTCAATAAAACAACGCCTTTGGGATGATGTTGGGGCTCCCGCGATCTTGTAGTGCCTCCGGAATGTTTGCTAAGGTACGACCTGACGGTTTCCAGGCTTGCCTACGCAAAGATCTACATCGTTGCTGAGCAGGCAGCGAGCTAGTAGCCACATAGCACAATAGTATCTGTCCGAAAAACAGACTCTTTTTATGCAACTGTGCCAGAGTTATGACGGCACAGACCTAGTACCATCATCATCATCCTAGCCTTATCTCGGTTGTGCGAGTGCACGCGAGGGCCCAGGGTCCGCTGACCATGATCCAGGATATGGCATAGACAGTACTAGTACTGTCGCCGTAATATGCTGGTCTTTTTATTTTATTATATTTCTTTGAACTAACCCACAAATAATATATACACTAGTACTAACCTAAGCCAACACTTAATAACAAACTATGGATCTTGTTATCTAAAATAAAGGATTATTATTTGTATCTCTCCTGTGGGAAATCACAGCAAGAGGCCGGTCCTTTTGGAAGGCGTACGTGGGGATATGGATCCAACCTTTGAGACACGATAATGATTTGGGATATGTACACTATTATTATTATTTGTACATCATCCGTACATAGTTTGAGGGCGGATCACTATCAGCAGTTGTACTCGCGCTGGCTTTGTACTACCACAAAATACAGAGAGTACAGAAAACAAACACCTGTATGTACTTCACTTTTCATACCAACGCTCGGCGCTCGCGCTAGGGCTGTCTTCATTTGCTTATGCACAATACACTATCTGGATAGTGGCATTCGTATCTAGTTGTTTGACTTATTGTTAAGAATGAAACAGGAAAAACGTAAATATAAACCAATAATAACTTAATTATACAATTTTATATTACAACTTAAATGACAAAGTCAAAGAAAATATATTGCAACATTGGCGAAATGCACTTTTATTTTATTATATTTTATCATTTGTTATAAATTCACAATAGAAATACAAGAAAGTACTTCCCTATTAAATGGCCATATTTCCCTCCGTGAAATAACAGTTCGCTTAAAAACGACCCTTCACCGTTAAATGTTAAATTTAAACAACCACTTCCACTGAACAAATACATAACTTTTTATTGTTACTGCATTTTTTTTACAAAAAAGTTCACCGCGTGTCACAAGCGGAGTGTGCATCCGCGTCTCGCGCTCGTACTATTCCCAACCAACCGTTCCGAGGTATCGTGTCCGTGAGCGGTGTCTATGTAATGTATGTAGATTGCCTTCTGTACTCTCGGTATTTTGTGGTACCAATTATACATATAGGAATTAATAAAACAACACTACTGTATTATTATTTATGTTTTTCGAGCGTGTGTATGTATGTATGTAAGCCCACTTTTTTGGCAGGCTCTATTTTATAAAATTATACATTAATTATTATTGTTATTATTAATTGATTTTAATTATTACGAGTATTTATTCTAGTCCCTATGTGACTTGGTAGAGGTTTGATCTGTTCATTGCCTGAAGATTCTCCCAAAACTTCATTTGTCTGTATAGGCACTCACATAACTTTCAAGTTCATTGTAAAAGTTCAGAAAGTTTGAACAAAGGGGGTGGAACCATAACGGAATTTATAGTTGCTGTGAAAACACGTGAACAGAACGTTGAAAACCTTCGCACGAGGATAGTAATACGAAACTAAAAACCTTTTTGCCCCTCGAAACTCTTAGGCACACTTTACTACTACACAGTTCTTTATACCTATCCCTTTTCCTCATAGAGTTACATAAACATCAATTACGTATTGTGGAGTGCCCTCTCAGATAACAATGAAAATCCCGAGTCGATTAAATAAGTAATGTATTTTACTGTGAGTAACGTTTTCATGATGCTAATGAAAAAAATCCCCACAAACTTTCAATCACTCACTTTCGTCGTTCTTTTTGGGGTGGTGAAGGATCTTTCTCATAGTGGTCCACCACGAGCAACGACATCACAAACTCCAGTTTTCGATGACAGATGAATGATCCTATCAGCGATGGTAGGCTCCATTAGGTGCCGTCTAGTAGCTCCACTCTCCCACCGGACCCGGCCCGGATAAGTGCCCCCTGTGGGCCTACATACATAAATAAATGACTTTTATGACCTGGCGCCAAGCAGCTTGCTGTGTTCCGTCGGTGACCGGGAATGCCAGAACCATCTGGGTGAGCTCGCTCTACCGTCCAGTCTGTCTACGCCGCGTCTGGCTTAGTCTAGAGAGTCATGGGCAAACTCACTTCAAACAAAAATATTTTTTTATAAATATTAATAATGACAACTAATATACATATAGTAACTGTCCTTGTGATAACTAACGAATAAAATACCACATGACTGATTTTAAAATGTCGTCACATCATTTGTGGATGGTCATATTGAATGAGATTTTAAAATAGTCATATACTTACGCAGCCGCAGGCTACTAACCAGCCGTGCGAACAACAGGTATGGCAAGCGGACGGCGGATTACATTATTCCACGGCTCATAAACGAACTACCTACAGAGGTGCGTAACAATTTGAACGAAAAAAAATGTTAAACTGTATTTTGTTAAATGTTAAATGTATTTTGTTGAGAGCCTAAAAAACTTGTAGGTAGTTATGTTTTGAGTTTTTATTTGAATTATCTTCTAAACATATGCGCTTACTCATTTCCTAGTTGTAGTACGTTTTGTATAATACCTAGTAGGGTGTGTTTAAATTATATCGTTGGAAACTGTACCTACCATATCACGGGTCACGTCATAACAAACCTTAGTGGTTTAAGTACGTGATTTTACTAACATATATTGTAATGTTTTGTACATGGTAAATAAATTTTAAAAAAAACTTAACTAACCAATTAAGTATCAACTTTCTGTCGGCATGTAATTCTTAACAGTGGTAGGGAATTGAGTAAGGTTAAGCAGTGTAGCAGTCAGTTTTCTCGCAAGCACAATTTGGGATTTTCAATTAAATTCGAAGTCAGGTAATTTGAACTCTGACAGTTTGCTTATTGCTTGTCGATTGAACTGTATATAAACGAAATGCTCATGAGAATTTAAAAATTCTTGGAATTTGTAGAGTAAATAAATAATAATGTTTTTGTTTAGGGCATTAGTCAAAGTCCATTTTGTTTAATACGTGTAGCATCATACATAATAACCAGAGGTCGGAATTAGGTAGAGTTATTTATGTACTCGCATCGAAATGTAGATATTAATGTGGACCTTCCCGGGATTTCTAATGGACAATACCGTATCCCGTATTTAGTAGAGTCTAAAATCCAGTAAACAAGCCAGGATCAAACAGAATTCACCACACAAAACACAATAGGAAACAAGTGAGCGTATGCGACGAACCGAGGTAAGCGAACGAGCTGTGTGAATGAGTAAACCGATTTATTGCTAATAGATAGTTTGAATGCGGTAGAAAGAGACAATATCTAGTACATTCCGTTAAGCGGGGAGTGCACCGCATTTCCGCTATTGTATTCTTTTGTTCTCACAAGCTATGTTGTGCGAACTACAATTGTGGCAACATCGCGCGTATTGGAATTTTGCAACTTCGGACATCCGATATCATTGATGTAAGTTTGGCAACGTCGCGCGTGCGTAGTTTAAATTTTGTAGAAGTAAATAACTTTTAATTTAAAAAATCACGGGATTTTTTCTGCTCTTTAAAATTAATCCCGGGATTTGAGGCATATCCACTTTATTCTTTCGCTGTATGAAATTAGTGTAAGTACATGAATAACTCTACCTAATTTCGACCTCTGATAATAACACATGTTGGTCATTACTTAAAATTAAAATGTGTGTAGGTACTAATAAGTACATATTATCAGCAACCGATTACTCCATTTCAATGCCATGCATTTTTTGATTTAAATAACAAAATAGCTTTTGATTCTTATCTATTTTCATTATTGTAGCTACTTAAAAGTCTCACTTGATTTTCCGGCGGCGATTATATTAATCGAGTATAAAATTGCATTTTATTAACTGTGCTTATTACTCTTCTTAGATCTTGTTGTCCTGCCCGCCAAATTTTCTCTCTGTATACTAAATATATATCTACACTGCACTATCTGCTATATTGAGACTGTCATTGCTTTCCAATAAACGCTTAGCACTCATAGCTCCATATCGAGGGCAAATTAGTCGTATTTTGAACTCGTACAGCGAATATTTAAAAAAAAGAAATTGAATAACTGTGCATTGCTTATACCGCGTGGAGTCTTTTGGAGCTTTTATAGCGTTATATTATTAATAAAAACACTCGCTAAGTGCGAGTCGAACTCGGGCACAAAGAGTCCGTATTATCTTAGTCACTTTAGAGAATTTAATCTAAGGTATTTGGTACAAAATTATCCTACACCTAAGTTCTACAAATATTGCTGCTAAACTAATAAAGTTATCCTAACTCCTGTAAATGTTATAAAATGCACTATCATCACGAATTTATTCAGATTTTTCAAGCCAGCAGACTTAACTGATGATAAAGAAGAACGATGATATTTAATTTTAAAGTTCATTTTTTTGTTTCAGTAGGGCGGTTCCCTCCTCTAAAAGCTTACTTTTAGAGGAGGGAACCGCCCTACTGAAACAAAAAAATGAACTTTAAAATTAAATATTTCGTAAATGGAGCATTAAATCGAAAAAAAGTAATAGAAACCTCAAAGTCATTTTAAAAGACCTACTCAACAATCGTAGTCGACAAAAAAAAACCCACTTCACATGTAGGAGAGCTACCCAAAAAATATATTCTCCGAACTTTTATTCTACTACACATGTGGGGCTGAACTTCAAAAACTTAGCCGTTCTTCTTTATCATCCTTTTTTTAATTGCGAGTAAGTAGTATGTAATAAGTTACATAAACACCACATCTTTTGATTGCATTAACAGCTATAAAACCTGTAAAGCTTTCTCAAGGAAAACTATAAAACTCCAATCGCTTCAGTGTCGGTTGTTAACGCAATGTTGTTTAATGATAGCTTATGCAGTATGTACCTACTTGCTTACCTATTTGTCAAGTGCACTTTGAAGTTTACGACATTATTAACGTTTATGGTGATGCATCCATGAAAAGTTGATTGCTTGATTACACTTAACATGAACGAATATATTTTCACATTTTTATACAAGCTTTGCAACATTGTTAAAACAATACGCAGTTGTATTTATGGCCATTTAAGCAAAGTTGTTAACAGAACAAAGGGTGTCGACGGTCATGTAGGAAAAAACGCAAGTAAAATTTTATATCTTTTCAAACAATGCAATGTTGTGATAATAAAAATGGCCAATATCAAACAAACAGCAATTTAACGATAGTGTCATATTATAAAACAAGTGAGCTAAGTTGCTCATTATACACAAGGCTGTAGGTTGCAGTCCGAGCCGCAGGCAAGGGCTGTAAATCAGCCGAGTGTCTTGTATGCAAGTCACTCACGAGGTTCATACTTTTCATCTTTTTCACCACACTTGTAAGGAATAAACATTTTTTCATCTCACCTGTTCGGAAAGTTTAGCTTTCATGTGTAGATAGCCGGGTGGAAAATAGCTTTTCCCTCCTACTTTATACTCCACTCCTACTATTGAATACAAGGCCACTATCGAGAGTATCGATAGTAATTGCAATAGTCAGAGCTGTATCAGCTATCGATAATGATTTTAGTATTGAACTTTGATACTGTCGATAGTATTGATATGTGTCGATAGTATATTATTAACGAAGCTATCGATATTATCATTACTATCGGTAGACTATCGATACTATCGATATTTTATCGATACTATTGCTTTTGCCTAAACTATCGATAGTCTATCGATACTATTGCTTTTGTCTCAACTATCGATAGTCTATCGATACTATTGCGTTTGCCTCAACTATCGATAGTCTATCGATACTATTGCTTTTGCTCGATTTCCTCACAGTCGAAATGAAAAATAATATGTTTAAATCGGGTGAAAGCACCCATTCCACTCTCGAGCTATTGGAACTTCTCGAGTGAAATGGTCACTTTCGTCCAAGAATCTACTATTACAATTATTTACAAAAAAATGGGAAAGATTTGGATGTTTTTTTTGACGCGCCAAATGTTTGGTGATTGATTTATATAAAGCCATACAGCCTCCTTTAAAATTACAATTTTAGTGATAAATTGCAAATATTTTATAATAAAATATTTTTTGTAATTACTAATAATTAGATAATAATAAAGGTTTGTTCGTTTTCACATTTATTTAATCTAAAAAATGTAAATGGATTTTTAGCGGCATAAAACCTCTTTGTTGTTGCATAAAAACAAACTGTACTTTTTACCCGAATGCGGAAGGAGGGTTATGTTTTTCAAGAGTATGTATGTATAATTGTTTGGCACGCCCTACAGCCCAAACGGCTGGACAGTTTTTGACATATGACGTGTCGTTGAATTTGTCAAAATTGTGAGAATGACATAGGCTTTATACATTTGAAAAATGGCGCCCGCAAATGGAAATAAAGGGGGGGTGGAGGGATTGATTTTTTCCTTAGCATAGCAAAATGGGTAGGTATCAAATGAAAGCCAGTAAAAAGACCATTTCAAAAATATAATCATTTTTGCAGTCGGGTGTTTTGTAAATACTTTAAAAACAGACAACCCTTCTGCATCCAACTACCTACTTACACAATAAGACATAATTTCATTGAAAACAATTGAAAATTACAATATGAACATCTTGTTTAGTGATGCGCTACACTGAAAAAAAAGATCAACCACTAGTTTTGTTAGTTGAAAGTTTCGCTGTAGGGAAGTCAATTTTAGTTAAATATTAACAATCAGTTCAGTAATCGGTCTAAAACTAGTTTCTTACTGATAACTAGTAGTTCGCAAGTCACTAGATTACGGCCTACTAGTAGCCAAATTTTGGTTACTGTTGTTAACCAATCATTTTTTTTTCAGTTTAGAATATAGAGATCTTATTGCTCAAGGAAGAGCACAGCACTATGAGCTTTTGTTTTTATTAGTTTACTAATTATTTATTCAATTTTGGGTAACAGCTTTAGCTCACCATTTATTTAGCTTTTATATTCCAAAAATAAGTACTAACGTTTACAAAAAGTACACGGTTCGCCAGTCTATTTTCGTAAACGGAACTTTTTGTAGAGAATAATTTATAGCCAATAACCATTAATCTACCCAGTGAATAGATGTGAAACTTTTCGTCTCTAATACAGGCCTGCATGCCAATAAATCAATAGGTATAGATGCCTACTCAAAGTGTTTGGTGAGCCAGAACACACGAAACCATCTCAATCTTAGTAAATCCTCCTACTACGTCAGAGTAGCCAAAATAGTACTACTGGCGATTTAAGATCCCGACATAGTAAGAAAACCATATTATTATGAGAAAATGAACTCAATTTATTAGTTCCTACAATGTTTGCAATGAATTGTGAGGTTTTGCTGTCCTCAGAGTGAAATAAAATACTGGGTTTGTATGTAGTGCTGATTGAATCGTATCAGTCGAGCAAAAAATCGGATTGGTAGAGTATTTTTTTTTTGTTTTTTATTTTAAGTTAGTAACTAACTTTTTCATTGATGTTTTATTTTTTACCACTGAGTTGTGTTAATTAAACAAAGATGACGTTAAAATAAATACAAAATTACTTACCAGAGACCCGAAAATAATAACTTGATAATATTCACTCATTATTTTGGCGAGTTTAATGGCCTCTCTCGTTATAATAATACCTCAGGTAATACTAATAATAAAACCGAATTTGCAAAAACTTGTGGGTAGTTAATAGACTTATTTTAAAATCACAAATCGCATTTTCATACTTTAACGAAAACGCGTGTTTTTATGATTTCGAAATCTATACTTATATTATAAAGAGGAAATATTTAATTGTTTGTTTGTATAGAATAGGCTCCAAAACTACAGAACCAGAGACCACGGGACGGAGAATCCGTTCTTTGGCGCGGGTGAATTCGCGGGGAACTGCTAGTATGTCTATAAATTGATAACAGTTGTTATATATTAGCTTTAAAATACTTTCATGGAGTGTTAAAACTTCGTTACCTATTACATTGTATTTAGCCAATTAACCCTTTGCCAAAATTCCTTAATAGAGTCGGATTTCTTAGATAATAAAGCTATTTTACTCACTTAACGAGCGACAGGGGACGAATGAACGTTAATTTACTGGCCGACTATTAATAGGCGAGGTAATAAGCTTCTTATATTGAGACAGTACTGTCTTAGATGATTTTACCTAAGCCATTACAAGTAGATAACAAATGTTTTTGTTTTATTTATACAGGGCTACTTACATTGCAAAGGGGTACCAATATTAATAATAAGTTTTAGGGAACAATTCATACAGAAACGCCTTAACCACAATTATTTTTTAACCGTCGCATTGTTTGAATCATCTACCAAACTTTAAATATCCGAAAATAAAGTAAATAGAGAAATAACGCAACTTTTGCGCGCCATAATGACTTATTGTGTTTGTTTTTAACCCCCGACGCAAAAACGACGGGTGTGTGTGTGTGTGTGTCTGTCTGTGGCATCGTAGCTCCCGAACGGATGAACCGATTTTGATTTAGTTTTTTTGTTTGAATGATTAATTAGTCGGGATTACCTATGTTTGATGAAAATCGGTCCAAGATGGCCGCCGTAACAAAATGGCGGATAACATATTTTTTTTAAAGTCCTTTAATATGGGTATCAAATGAAAGGGCTTGACTAGTAGAATACTATACACTATGAAAAATTTCAAATCCAAGATGGCCGCCGTAACAAAATGGTGGATTACAAAATTTATTAAAACTCCTTCAAAATGGGTATCAAATGAAAGGGCTTGGACTAGTAGAATATTATACACTATGATAAATTTGAAATCCAAGATGGCCGCCGGACTAAAATGGCGGATTACATATTTTTTTTAAACTCCCTCAATATGGATACCTATCCAATGAAAGGGTTGACTTGTAGAATACTATAATACACTATGCTAAATTTCAAATCCAAGATGGTCGCTATCACAAAATTACATTTTATTTCAAAGTTTACCTACTTACTTTTCCTCAACTATATATAATAATTAGAATTATTTATTATTGATAAAAAAATACTGATGAAACACCAAATTACTTAAGAATCTTAAAACACAAGAAAATAATTGAAATGAAATAAAACAAAAGAAGTCCCTTACAAAAAGCATGAAATAAAGTAAGAAGTATCTTCGAACCAAGTTACATGCAACTCAGTTCATAAACGTAGAAGATATTCTGCTGTGACAGACTAGGACGGACGGACTGAACGATCAATAAGGGTTCCTTGTCGGACTACGGAACCCTAAAAAATTGTACACCTACTACGTACTTACGTAGGGTCAAAATTTTAGTTTTATTTTTTGCTTTTTATAGGGTTTTCATTTAAACCAACTGTATTGTATCTAGCTATAATTCTATAGTTATAAAACCTTGTTTTAGGATTTTTATGTGGATCTATTATTTTGTGTCGGGGGTTTTTAAATGTTTAATTATTCAGTTGGTTTTCTAGGACAATCTTTAGGGAATAAATTTTTCTTATATTTTTGAACCGAATATCCCCTTCATCATCGGGTGTTATCTAGACGTATGGTCTCTAACTGGCCGTTCGACAGTCAGTTTGATTGTGTCTATGTGCCTGATTTTGTATGCAACTCAATAATTTTCGGCCATTCCGCATAACGTGTCTGTAAAAAGGCCTTAAAATAACTCATTGATGTTATTTAGTACATTGTGATGCAATTACTAGGTACTAATATGCAATCTTCAATGAGTAGGTAAGTTACGTAAAAAAAAATATTTCGTTGAAAATCTACCAGTATGCTAAAGTCGGATAGTTACTTACAACATTTTAGACTCCGAAAAGGAGAAACTGTTCGCCGCCGTCACACAACCAAAAATCAAATCCTCCTCTTCAAAGCAAACATTTTCCCGTCACGTACCAGCGCCAATTCGACATCATCACTTAGTTAACCCACATAGTATAACAACCAAAATCACACAAATTGGCTTCATTATTATACCAATAAACGTATTCTTATAAACATGGAAAATGCTTACATGACTCAAGCGATAAAAAACACGTTCCAAACATTTTTTGCATAAAATTGATATACACCAGCCAATCGATTATTTGCGGATCATGTTTTTGTATGATTCTATAAATAAGTTTGAGAATTAATAATTATTAGTCTTTTACTTAGTGCAAATGGGTTTTGGGTATAGACAGCATCAAAGATTTGTTTACGCTTCTGAAACATTGACCGCATGTTTGTTGGAGTTTTATATAAAAGTGCACACATTCTTGTCGCCGACTGTACGTAGAGGTCAGCTCTTTGCCATTGAAGGGTGATGCAAATCGGATGCAAAGACAAAATGTATAAAAAGTACATAAATAAATACCGTTCTTTGTTTCTTTCTGGCAAATTTTAATCACCCTGCATGACCGAATAATATTGACTGATTGCATGCTCAAAATAGTTATGCTTTATTCTATCATATTCTATATAGGTAACATGTAATGCTACAAAGTGACGATCTTGATATTTTTGAACCTAAGCATGTCACATTTCGACATAACGTCAGACGTATGCTCCACTGAGCTTTCCTGACTGGTACAAATATTGTCATTGTATCTGGATAGCTATTAAGCTTTATGTTTTTTAAGTAAGTTAACGTATTGTTGGTAACGTTGTGTATACACACTTTAAGGTTGCAATCTAGTTGTAAGTGTTAAAGTCTGTACTGTAGTACTTATTCCGTGACTGTACCTACAAGATTTTTTGATTGTTATATGTTGTGTATACCAATAATAAATAAATAAATGTAATAAATAAAGTTTAGAAAGTCGGATTTTGTACCTACATTGTTTTTAAAAAAAAACCTATTTTAAGTCAGTGACGCACAAAAATCAATTACTTGTCTTTTTACCAGAAGAATGTACTTTTTCAAATTGTAATAAATGTAAATAACCAATATTTGTTCACTAAATATTATTCATTGCGTTGGCGTTTCAAACACCTGCCCCCAAATTTGTATTCCTCTCTTTCACCTTCGTACGTGGGCCCGAATCCAGCCACCGATCCTGATTCAGCCATCGCGACTTGAGTATAAGTGATGGCTCTCTAAGAAAGTAGCCTGTGTAATTTTGTCACGTTCGTCCTTTACAATCTGTCACATCCTAAGGGCTATCGGGTATCGTTCATCTCAACTTTCGGGCTCGAGACAGAGGTCCAACACTACACTGCTCGTAAAAGGACGGAACTACAGAACGATCCCTAGGTACGATCTCTGGGCCTCTATTCTCTTATTTTACGTCAATCAACATTTGTATTTTCATCGAATCCAAACAGTATTTTTCAATTTTAACAAATATACAGCCGTTAGAATAAGAATTAAATGGTTTGGGAGATAATGCAACTTTTTAGTAATTACTTGTATGAGGAATACAAGAAAATGGCATCATCTCCTACCTAAACCTTGATAATTTTATTAAGGTCATGTTATTTTTATTTTTAAGCTATCTTCACTGACAGTCTGGAGAGTTATTTAAAAAAAAAGTTAAATTATCTCCCAAACCAAAACTCCTTTTATTAAAAAAACTTAGTACCGGGTTTAAGCCAGGACTAAGCTATTAGCTAGCCAATTAGAAAAAAGTTTTTCTATTAGGTTAAGTCACGAATTTATCATTCATTTCTCTGTTGGCGGCTAATATTTAGACCAAGTTTAAACCTGATCTAATTTTTTTGTAATAACACCGATAGAGTTTATTCTAAAGGCCTATGGCTAAGCAATTTCCAGTGTCAATCTGGCACTCTCTTTTTGGGACATGATGACACCTATTGATTATGATCTAAGACACCGAATATGAGCTAAGCTCTTAAATGGGTTGATTAATTATGACAAGTAGTCACTATTTTGTTGTGTTTTAGCTCAGAGAATCTGGGCCCTATATGTAACAACGGATCGCTCGGTGTATGGCAAAATTGAAAATGATTTACCGTCTAAATGATCGTCACGATATCGCGTGCGATGATCGTAACGACAAATCGTTCTGTGTATGGAGGCCATAAGACTCTGTCCGTGTTTTTATCTCTAGCCATCCTCGTCACTGGCTCATATTGATGTCGTCGCTGCGTAGATTTTCGCACATGAAAATGGGCTTTTTGACAATTTTATGGACGAAAAACACAATACCCTAGTTTCCGTATTTGTGTACCTACTGAGGAACAGAATAAAAGAGACGGCTCCGAAATTTGAGCACCAGCAAACATACTAAAGAATATTAAACATTAAAGCACAATTTTACGGATTACTTAGCGATTTATTAAGATTTTATATAAAGCCTGACATTTCGAACACTTTACATATATTAAACGTGCAAAAAGGGCAAAGTTAGACCAAACTTCAGGAGTATTTTTTAATCGATTTTTTTTTTGTTTCGAGTCCATAATCATCTTAACGATGATGTCCTGAAGCTTCTGGTAACATAAGTTTGAAACTCTTACAATCGAAATCCCCATAATACATGAAAATGTTTCAACATGCTCATTCCTGACTAAGCTTTTTATACATTTGCAATACACCGAGCATAACTCGCCATAAGCCATCCTAAGAGTGCAAGCGAGTGCCAATAGTAGTGCCGAAAATATGAAAACGTCTTTAAAGCCCTTTCGCACACAACAGTACCGGCACAGTGCCGACACGTACCGATCAGTAACGTATTCAACGTGAAAAATGATATTGTAGCATACATTTTATACGACGCTATCCGTACTTGTCAGTGACAGTAACAACACTATCATCACTGAACGTCAGTGACACTGTCAAAATGTATGCTGCAATATCATTTTTCATTGACACTGATGGATACGTTACACTGATCAGTACGTGTCGGCACCGTGTCGTACGTGTCTTACAGGTATGGCTTGATCAACCTAAAGATATTTATGAAACTGACCACCACGGGACACTGACAACATTTGGAGAATTTTAAATCGAATTAGGCTTTAAATTAATTTATTTAAAATTGTCTGAATGCTTATTCATAGTAAAATCATATATTTTCTATATATGATTTTACTCTGTATGTGTTTTCTTGAATAAATAAATAAATTAGTTAATACATTATCACTAATTTTCAATAGACTATGTATAATAAGCGTATACATAATCGCTGAGAATTCAATGTGTTAATAAACTATCATTTATTGTTAATCAGTAATGGATAGCTAAACCTGTCCCCGTTGACATCTGGCGACCGCAGGAGGGTCGCCCACGAACTTGTAGGACATAATCATTTGAAATGTCCGTTGAAACTTTGAAAGGTTCTAATTTTGAACCGCTCATTCACGCGGGATCTGTCATTGACGGTTCGTTAAAACTGGGCCCGTACTATCAGCAAAATAACTTTCCTTCGAATTGCTAACAACCCGATAAACATTACTTTAGGATGGCTAAAACTCGTACCATGAGCTCTCATGAAAAGGCCTCAAGGTGACAGGATGAAAGAGCGAGATGGGACTATACATTCACATATGTCTATTTCGTTTGATTGTTAAGATGTCAAACGTAGACACAGATAATAATTATTTATGAGATGTAGGTATGTAAGGAGTATGGAGTAATAATAATGAGGTCTAAAATATATATTTTTGCACATAAGAATAAATAAGTAATAAAAATAGGGAATGCTTTTTTTTTCGTCATGACGTGAATGGGTAGCTATCGTGTGGGGTATCGTTAAGTATGTCTTTTAAAATGATTTAGGGGTTTCTACAATTTTTATTTATGTATTGCTCTATTTACGAAATATTAAACTTTAAAGTGCAATTTTTTGATCCAGTAGTAGTAGTAGTCCTCCCCCTAAAAGCTTAACTACTGGCCTATAATATCTAAAAAAAACATGATGATAATTTTTTATTTTTATCTAAGAAGCTTAAATATACATATTAAAACTAATACAATAACCTAAAACTTAACTAAAAGTAATGTAAATATATATATATATTTACAAAATATAAAAAGCATCAGCCCCAGCAGTGCCGAAAGGAATGGTGCCCAAAAGGCTGGCAGCATTGCCCCTCTAGATAGCAATACTGATTCTTTGCCCAAGGTAGCTGCCAGCCTTTTGATCACCAGTAGAATCAGTTAGCCTTTTGCAGAGATCTTTGTAATGATGATAGTGTAATTATTGTTTTTTTTTAAGTGATAAGCATTCACTATGCAATCTAAATATATTATTGCACTTGAAAAAAACGACCACCAGAGGCGGGAATCGAACCCGCGTTCCTCGCATACCGGGCGATCGCAACCTCTCGGCCGAGAGAGGTAAAGTTGTTACTTTACCTACCTACTGATTACCTAGCAAAAACTAGGTAGGCAGGTGTTTCTTGGTAATTTTTTAGCCTTCCTCCAATAAAATATTTTTTGACATATTCAATGTAGGTAAGTAATTTTCAATAGTGCAACCAATACATTCTACTTGGAAATAGTATATGCTTTGCTGGTTTTTCATGCAACTAAATAGTTCTATAGCATTAGGAAGAAAGAGAAAAATAATTTATAACTTGGGTACATTAGGTAGAAAAAATCCTACATCTAAGTCGTAAGAAAAATTGAATACTTATAAAATCATTATGAAGTACCTAAATATGTGTAGGTAGGTAGGTTAGCTAAGACTATTATATTTGTGCTGATGCAAGAAATAAACTATTAAAGTGGATAGATTGAAAGTTTTATCAGTAATAATTTCTGCTGGTTGGGACAAAGTTCTCGCATAAAGAACCGAGTAGTTAATGCCTAGGAAAATGAATATTCACATCTTAAAACCTTAAGCTGCAGGTGTAGCCTATATAATGGTTTTATTGCAATTTACGTTACCTAAGTTATAATTTTACCTGTAATTACACAATGAAGTCACATTATCAAAGGGATTTTAAAATAGTCATTATGCTTCTACGGAGAAACCAAGAAATCAGACTTTATAAGATTAATGTTCACATCTCGTAGATATTTCTTCAATTCCGCATCCGAAAATCTCGTATTAGATAATTCGTTGGATTTTTAACATTACACATTTCGTAAATGGATCCTATAATTAAATTATCGAACAAGATTATTGCTAAACAATTTTCAAAAGCTACTCGATGAGTAACTTTTTTATGATAGCTTATCTGACATATAAGGCGGGCAAACTGACACTAGATTGTTATCAGATGGAGTGTCATAGTACGAAAGTTCATACAAGAAAAAAGGTGACAGGATAAACAAACTTCCTCGCTGCGAGCCTGCTAATTTTCGGGGTCATGGTACGAAATAAGGGAACTATCATGGTTTAGCGATTGCATTGTTTCTGATGGTAAGGCTCCTAGTTAAATTACAGTACGTCCTTTGTCGTCATGACGGATGAACGCTCACGTTGAATACGGAGTGATTAATTTCTCTATGGAATACGGAATCATGGTTTTCACGATTCGTTAAAATATCTGAATTGATGTTCACATTCGTTTCGTGATTCCGAGTGCAAACTGGATGAACTTCCAAACACGATGCTGACACGAACACTTGGAGCCGTCATCAAAATTCGCGTTTTAGAGGAATGAGTTTTTGAAAAGAGGATACATACGTACGTGTTTTAAGACTAACATATCCGACTTTTACGCCTCGTTGGTCTAGTTGTTAGCACACTGGTTACTATCCACGAGGTCCCGGGTTTGAATCGCGGGTCGGGCCAAAATTAATTTGTTTCTAGGTTTTCTGTCTTGAATAACTCAAAGAAAACTACGCGATTGCCGTATGTCGGATTGTCATCTCACCAAGCTATGAAAGTGAAGGAACAGAGTATATGTTGTGTATTTTGCACTATTTATTATCTCCCGCATAGTTGGCTGATCTCTGTTGAGATTGACCGCCGTTGTCAAAATTCGGCTAGGCGGACATCATCCGTCATTTTGCGTCATTTGTCACGATTCTTGATGCGTGTGAAAAAGATTCACCGCCGTTTAAAAAAGAAGCAAATTATAAAACGAATCAGCCTCATGTAAACGAGCACTGAGGGGTAGTATATCCTAAAGTAATTCATATAAGGGGTAGGGCCTCGATTTCTTGCAAAGAGCCACTGACTCCTTTAGCCCTAACCAAACCCTTATCAAACCGCGGCTTCTCTCGTCGTCGCGTCGTTGCGAAAACCGAGGATTTTGCATAAAAGCTACTATTGATAGAAAAGACGATTTAATATAATCTTTGTATTTTATTTATCTTTATAATTTATCTTTTTAGTACTTATATCTTTTAATTTTATAATTTAAACAATGCAAAAGGCCTTAAACAAGTCCGGAATAGCTAATGGACGTGCGCAAGTGGGCCTAACAGCTCTAACATACTTAAGAGAAAAATTTACCAAACTATTTGAATTATATTTTAAGTAAAATGTTATAATTGCCGTAAATGGGTAATATAGGTACTCTCTCGATAGAGTTAATTTATCCTCATCCTTAAAATAAAGTAAAAATAGTATGTAGTAAGGTAAGAGTACTTGATCATCAGACGATATAAAGATATTAATCAACGATTGGATTATTATTCCCGAAATCGTGAAAGAATTTACCTCTCATCAGATTAATTACCAACTAATGGACCGGCGTTGCTTAATTATCGTAACAGATAAATTATAGTATGAAATTGCATTATTGCCCGATTGCGGAAGGAGGGTTATGTTTTTCGAGTGTATATATGTATGTATAATTGTTTGGCACGCCCTACAGCACAGACGGCTGGACAGTTTTTGACATATGAGGAGTCGTTGAATTTGTCACAATTCTGATAGTGACACAGGCTATATACATTTAAAAAATGGAAATGGAAATGGCTTGAAAATGGAAATGAGGGAGAGGGGGGATTTATTTGTACCTTACCTTAATATATGTGCAATATGGGTATCCAATCAAAGCCAGTAAAAATACCATTTCAAAAATATTATATTTTTTTTATGTTTGCTTGTTGATGGTTATAATAACTTTGTCGTATGTTTATTATTGGTTTAGGCGATTTTTGACCCATCTTTTCATTCGCATCAAACTGGGTAAAATGTCCCAAAAAGAGCGTCCCAAACTGACACTGGAGATAGCTTAGCCATAGTAGGCCTTTTAAATAAAAATAACATTGCTCTAATTAAAGTCTCATGGTTTGGAAGATAATGCCACTTTTTTGTATTTTTCTGGTATGAAGTATCTCTAGGTGACATATTCCCCAAACCAAAATACTTATTTTAGAGTTTATCTGATAGGTCAATGGCTAAGCTATCTTAAGTTTGGCACGCTCTTTTTTGGACACCTTGTACCTTGTTTAAGTACGGCTCAAGATCCATGGGGGTAGTCAGAAAAGTTTAATAAGCTCATTAATTGTCTTTGTTCCAAATGTCTATAAAAGGAGCTTTGTTTCAGGATTTTTCATTAATAGAGTAGGAAAGTATAATTGATAAATCTGGGCAAAGCTTAACTACCAAAATTATATATAAACAACCCAACCCATAACGCAGTTTTTCGTCTATTTAGCTATATTTCCACGCTCACACAAACTTTGAAAGCTTGTCGTCTGGGAACAGTAAGTATGCATTTAATGTGTTCAATTAACTTCTTAATAAGAAGAGGAATTAAGTGCAATATCAAATTTTAGTTGAAAAGCGGCCACATTTGTCTTCTTATATGCAACTACCTTTTGCCCACGACTTTGTACGCCCGCTCCCATAGAATTTCGGGAAATCACACTCCCTAGGAAGTAAAGTTCCCTACGGAATTTATATGCCCAATGTCAGCTTTCCACAACCAGCTGTGCGTTGCCTGCAATGGGATCGTCATTCAGCAACAGTGTTTTATATTTTGATTGCTAAAATACTTAAAATAACAGAAACAATTTTTTCTTTGGTATTACTAACTAAACTTCCTTCGATCTAATTTGTAAGGACAATAATATTATCCGGGAAACCTTTTATGCATTGATCACTTACGTAAATGACGCAGAGGAACCGATAAAAACGAACGCAGGTAGCGCATAACAATGCTTTTTTATCCGTCGTTTAATATTTTATGGTGACATTTATCGTTTACAGGTAGTTACTATATTATTTTCCATTAGCCGGTCAGTGATTATGACTGTCGTTCGTCGGTTTTACGGTAAACTATAAAAGTTTACGTTTCAGTTTTCTTATGTTTTGGTACTTACGCAGTTATTTGGTTCGGTCGAAGCGTGGAACATTTCACAGAAATCCGTGTAGCGCACATGTAACTTAAACAGTTGGAAAACTTTTCCCGGCTCGACACACTGTCGGGAAATCTGGCAGTAAGATGGCGCGCGCGGGCGGCTGCGTCGCGGCGCGTCTAGGCAGACACTGGCGGTCTCTTCGGCCGCGGCCGGCATTGCGTCTTGCTAGAGGTCATTGCCGAAATTCCCACCAGGCTCAATCACTACATTAACAATTAAAAACCTCAACAAATAATTCGGAACTTAAAGTCTCAAACCAAAAGTTTGATGATCACCGAATAATAATTGGGTGTTTTGGGTAGACTGAAATAGGATTAATTGTTACAAACATTTGCATTTGTAATATGCGGTTAAATCAAACATTTTTTTATTAAAAAATATATTTTTGCAGGCATCGATCATCATCGAAAAAAAATTGTTAAGCTACAAAATAAAATTCTCGTAGCCATTGCTACGGACTACGGACTGTATACTTAATTATAAACTAAATCAAATTTCAAACAATTTTAATTACAAACGTTACGCACACAAAGAGGGCGATGGAAATAGCAGTCCAAGCATGTCCCAATAGTCATCTTGAAATCATAAAACTCAGTCAATTTTTTATTTTCATTTGCACTTGTGAAATTATGTACTTTATGTGCTTGTTGGTTGGTTATATAATAAAAATAATTTCCATTTTGCTATGACAAAGTCAACATGATATTGTTTTTTAAGTTTACAAGAAAAGTAGAACTCATTAAAACACATTCAAGGGATGAGAACCCAGGAGGATCTGGCACTCCCACTTACCGACGGAACACAGCAAGCTGCTTGGCGCCGGACTCCGGTGGGAGGGTGGTAGCTACCAGGCGGCACCTGACGAAGCCTTCCGCTGTTAGGATCGTTCAGCCGCCATCACAACTGGAGTTTGTGATAACTTAGTCCGAGTTGGACCACCAGGTAGGTAGTTTCACCACCCCAAATTGATTATTTTCTCGTATTTAGGTAAAAAGCTTTTAAATAATAAAGTACAATTCTAAAGAGCTACAAAATAATTTCTACTTAATAATGGTTGATAACCGACCAAAACTAACGTTTTCGAAACGAGACGACGAAATTGTTGTTGTTTAGAACTAGCGAAAATCATGGGTCTGCGCTTAGATATTCTAATCCTCATGCCAACAAACATCCCGCAATTATATATCCCCGTAATGTTTGTTACACTGTCTTGCAAGACTCACGTCCTAAAGGACAATGTATTTATGAAAATACTAGCCGTTCCTATATAACAAAACTTTTATCGACTATCGACTTTTGACGACCGTCTTGGTGTAGTCGTTCGCGCACCGGACTTCTAAACCAGGCGGTTGCGGGTTCGAATCCCGCAAGCAGCAAATGTTTGTGTGATAAGCACGAGCATTTGTACCTAAATCATGGATGTTTATATGTATTTAAGTATTTCTCCTCATAGTTGAGGTGAGGCCTTTTCCCAGCAGTGGGATCTAATAGGCTGACTTATTTTAAGTATTTCTATCCGTTATCCTAGTCACCATAGCACAAGCTCACGCTTAGTTTGGGGCTAGGTAATTGGTGTGTTTGTTGAAACATTTTATTTATTTATTATTTATTTATCCCCTATTTCTAGTAGTAGTAGCAGTTTCATTCACCAAGGGCGTAGTGTCTTACGACACGGGCGTCATATTGAATTCAGAGCGTAACGACGAGACCTACTAAGGTCAACTCCCACGTGCAGCGAAGGATTCAATCTCGCCCAAGATGAAAACACTTTTATTCCCGAGGTAGATACTCTACTTTTCACACGACGCTTACTACGATAAAATAAAAGTTAACATAAACTGCAAACAGCATCTTACTAGTGTAAGACTAGTGAAACGGCTCTAAAGATTTCGCTATTTGGTATGTGGTTATCGAGGTTGAAAAATCGATCTAAATTTGTCTTATGTTTGGGAAAACGCATGTTTTCAAGTTTTCCTGGGGTTTTTCTCTCGTAACTGTTCGACGCAGATTTAGATCGCTAATTTCGTCAGTCGCTTCTATTACAACTTCAGCGATGCCCAGTGTTAAGCTTCGTCATCCATACATTAATAAGAAATTAATTCAAGTCATCTCTACAGATAGGAAAAATATCTTTTTACTTCCCCTCTTGTCGCATAAATCATGTAAATATGACAGAAGCAATGGGATCGTAAAATTATCACGGCCCAACAATAAAACATTCACAAGACTATATTTTAGGGAGCTATCGCACACCTTAAAACATTTTTTAAGTTGCTTAATTGTCGATTGTCTTAATTTTTGTTTTTTCAAAATATAGATCACAGAGAAAATAATAATAATTATTTACTTCTAAAGTGTATTAGTGGAGGGTAACCAATTGATACATTTTGAGTAGAAAATACTACACTCTGTTGTAATATTCAAATATTCGAATTACATTGTTGAAATCATTTGGTGTGAAATACTCGGTCGCGGTCGGTACTCAATAGACTTGTTAAATGTTAAATACGAAACATTTGAAATTCCCCGAACAAAGTTCTATAATTATCATTCTCCGTAAATACTTACCTTACAATTAATTTGATTTCGTTTCCGAAGCAAATCTCCCTTAGACTATGAAAACCGACAAGTGCAGATACCTAAGTACTTCCCTAGTACACACGTCCTTACGTCAGACTTCATTGTTCAGTTGTTCTTGAGACCGCCTCTATTCTCTACATAATAAAAGCTTTTTTCGTAGT
This sequence comes from Pyrausta nigrata, assembly GCA_949316185.1. Classification (NCBI taxonomy): domain Eukaryota; kingdom Metazoa; phylum Arthropoda; class Insecta; order Lepidoptera; family Crambidae; genus Pyrausta; species Pyrausta nigrata. The sequence continues at coordinate 13,073,111 of OX438944.1, read as the reverse complement.
TACAATGACGCGCTGCCAACCGTACAACGATTTCTACAGGAGAAACTGAAAACAAGACACGAAGTTGCTTTGGAGAGATAAATTCGTAACATGATTACCAAGAAAGCTTTGCTTTTTGAGCTAGAGCTGTGGCTTGAGCTTTAGAAATTTTTTTTCAGTGTGGTCACCTCATCAGTCTACTTCCGTGTCTGTGTTTTTTTTTAAATAATAATAACAATAAATAAATTTGTTGCAACAAACACCAATTACCTAGCCCAAAACTAAACGTGGGTTTGTGTTATGGCGACTAGGGTAACGGATAGACATACTTATACGTTTATAAACATCCATGACTTAGGTACAATGCTCGTGCTCATCACACAAACATTTGCCCCTTGTGGGATTGAACCCGCAACCTCTGGTTCTGTAGTCCGGAGCGCAAACCACTACACCTAGACGGTCGTCACTGTGATCTATATGAAACTTGATTCACCAGTGTAGGTCAGCGGTCACACTACGTATACAAGTACTACATACGGTAACTTATAGAATGTAATATAGTACTTACCTACCAACGAATCAAAATAATTGACACTTAAGTATAAAGTGAACCACTGCATTTTTGTAAACAAATTAAGAATGTTGGAAATTCCAACATGGAATAGCTATTTACCGAGGTCAGGTATTTTTGACTCGTTCGGCTACTATTACTGCACGAAGGGCAAAGAATTATACAGTAACAACCAGAAATTATAAGGCAGCGTGGGACGCGACGTTCGGCACATAAAGGCATAAAGCAGAGCCAGGAAACGAATCACCCAATTAAAATTATAAACGAGGGAATTTTGCAAAGACTCCATCATATCAGATGGAAGATTGTAACGTCACGTAGATACTTACTTAGTTACGAGAAGGAGCCTTTTCCTTTTTTTGTAGATAGATAAGTAATGGAGACGGAGAGACAGCCGCCCGCATCTTCTTCAAATATATATTCCTAAATGTATACATAAGTACTTAAAACAAATCTATTTAAGCTAAACCAATTAGCTATTTCCTTAAACGTGTTTTTCTATTAGCGTTACGGAATCATTAATGCTTCCTTTTTTATTTAATTGGCTACGATAATGTACCTTGATGATGTCAAGTTAAATGCTGTGGCAACTTATGTGGTTGTAATAGGGGCTATAATAGAACGAAAATGTGCAGCCTGATGTGCTGCCCACTGCACAGTTGACTTAGGTGCAGTGGAGTATATCAAGGATTTAGGTTTCTTCAGATAAATTAACCTAACCTACCTACTATTTACTTAACCTGCTTTGAATCATTGCTTACTAACCCGTTTTTATCCGACTGCGAAAGGAGGGTTATGTTTTTCGAGAGTATGTATGTATGTATGTAAGTATGTATATATGTATGTATAATTGTTTGGCACGCCCTACAGCCCAAACGGCTCGACAGTTTTTGACATATGAGGTGTCGTTGAATTCGTCAAAATTGTGAAAGTGACTTAAGCTATATAGCAATATGGGTATCAAATGAAAGCCAGTAAAAAGACCATTTCAAAAATATAATATTTTTTGCAGTCTGGTGTTTTGTTTTGAATAATAAAACTAAAAATAATAAAATAAAAAATGGTAATTTAAAAAACTAAAAAACCCGCCTGCTTTTCTGTGTAATTGGGAATTAAAAAACCCTAAAACAAGAAAGAGGTCATGCACGGGTTAAATTAGTACCCATATTAAAAATTGTAGCAGTAGGGACCCATGTTAGAAAGTCAGCCGTCTCGTCAGTAGATTGGAGTAATGTAATATAGAGGTAGGTCTGTGCTCTAAAATCACTAAGCCTCCATTTCTAGAATGGGTCCTGACTGCTACAATTTTTTATATGGGTAGTGGGTACCAATTTAACCCGGGTATGACCTCTTTCTTATTTTAGGGTTTTTTAATGCCCAATTACACAGAAAAGCAGTCGGGTTTTTTAGTTTTTTAAATTAGCGTTTTTTTATTAGACAGCGATTTTGAATAAACATTGCAAATACCGAAAGGTGCTCAAGTTGTTACTTTTGATCGCTTATAATGGAACAAGTTACTCTGTATACCTGCCCAGATCTTGTATAAAACTAAACTGTTATCAATGAAGAAGCTAGCATAAACTTGTGAGTCATTGTTACCAAAATAAGGTAGGAGAGTTCTATTCATATGAAAACACAAAAAGGGTGTCGACAAAATGGAATTGATATGGTCGTAGTAAAAAGGAGACCAAATATTTTATTTTGCATTTTTTCGTTTGGGCTCGCAAAGCTAGACCTGTTTTCGGGAAATTACAAAATCAGGAAGCGGGTTTATGTTTATCGAGAATAAGTTTGTTGCGGTAGGTAGATACTTAATAAACATGTGAAGTGAATTTCAAAAAATAATTCTTTTTTCAGTAAAATGTACAACATGCGTCAAATTCCAAAGTTCAGTCAAAACGTTATGTAGGGTAGGAGGCAGGTAGGAACTCATACTTCCTTTAGTACTCACGTCGTAGACCTACTTATTCAATTTTCTTAGCTTTGCTATCTAAGGTGACCGAAAAAAGATCTTATCAGTCGAGGGTAGAGGCACGAAGGGTCGTTTAATGTCTTGAAAATGCCAAAATAAATTTCAAACGAAAAGTTCCTGACCTTACAACTTTATCATCCTCAAATCCTTAAAGCTGGTGGAAATTTCCTTTCAGATTTTCAGTTTTAGATGATAGTATCTTCAGTAATGAATATCATGCTGAGTTGTAAATATCGATGGACATTAAGAAAGGAGATCAAATAACATGCTCGTAAGGGTTAACATTCCAGTCAGTATATAAGTAGAAATAAACACTATAAAATATATTTCGCTAACCATACCTGTCTCAGCAAAAGCTTTATTTAAGGATAATAAATAAATTGTTTCAACAAACACACCAATTACCTAGCCCCAAACTAAGCGTGAGCTTGAGCTATGGTGACTAGGATAACGGATAGACATACTTAGAGGTATATACATTTATAAACATCCATGACTTAGGTACAAATGCTCGTGCTCGTCACACAAACATTTGCCCCTTGCGGGATTTGGACCCGCAACCGCCTGGTTTAGAAGTCCGTGGCGCGAACCACTACACCAAGACGGTCGGATAGTAGGTATAATAAGTATAGAACTTAGTAGGTAGGTACTATTAGCAATTTTATTTCGCTTATGTAAGTTAACCGGGCCTTAGCCCGTGGCGACTCCTACGACATCGTATTTTTAATTTCATAAGCTTATAAAATTGCACGTTCATCAAATAATATGAAGCTCTTTGAGGATAAAATTCATAAATTTAAAATAGCTTACAAATTTGCTGAAAAGTAAATAATAAAAAAATTTGTTAAAGAAACGTCGGATCGCCAATAGACGACCCAACAAACACTCATATGGATCTTTTTCAATTATTACTGATACTACGTATGTATGTCTATTACTTCTTCACGCTTTACATAACAGGTATAGCGATAATTGAAGTCCCTGGGAACATAGGCACAGATTATATAAAAGTTACTACATAGTATAGGTAGATTTTTAAGCCAGTAAAAAGGGGGTGGAAGTTTGTCAGTGAAATCCGAAATTTGCGGGGGGAAGTCGCGAAGATCCGTTAGTAATTATTAAGTACTTGTAAGTTAGTAGCTCGCTACTTGTTCAGCTTTAAAGGACTCAATTAGGATAATTTCAAAATACTTTTGCAAAGGAGATCGTTTTACATGACCTCCAAAGACTGTTTTACTCCTAGTACAACTCAATTAGTTTTACAAAGACTTTCAAACTTACATCTTACTCACTTTGAAGCGATTTTTGAAAGCGGTAAAGTTAGGCGGTGGGCCTACGGGACCTAGGTCATCTACTAACTAACCGTCTAGTAGATGACCTAGGTACTTTATAATCATCATACTAACCACAGCAGGACGTCCATACTTCACAGATTCTTTAAAACATAGATCTTGCCCATTGATCACCGAAGTGACGAGTTGTGAAAATGTGAACCTGTGGGCGGCCGCATCCAATGCTCTCTTTCAATGGGCCTCATAGAAAGCTCAAAGTAGATGCAACGAGCTAAGTAGAGTACTTACTATATTTTTGCACTTGAAAAAATGACCACCAGAGGCGGGAATCGAACCCGCGTTCCTCGCATACCGGGCGATTGCCTAACCTCTCGGCCACCCTGGCGTTGGCAGAGCCTGTCGAAATTTTCAAGTGCTTCTTAACGCTAACTGATTCCCGCCTCTGGTGGTCATTTTTTCAAGTGCAAAAATATATTTAGATTGCATAGTAAATGCTTATCACATAAAAAACAATACTTTATCGTATTTGCAAGCTTCATCTTTCGATTGTTAAATACTTGCAATAGTATTTCTTTCGAGTGTTGAGGGTGTAATCCCAATAACATTGATGAAAGCAACGCGGCATTACAGCGTTAAGAAGCACTTGAAAGTTTCGACAGGGTGGCCGAGAGGTTAGGCAATCGCCCGGTATGCGAGGAACGCGGGTTCGATTCCCGCCTCTGGTGGTCATTTTTTCAAGTGCAAAAATATATTTAGATTGCATAGTGAATGCTTATCACTTAAAAAACAATACTTTAGAGTACTTACGATGTATAGTGGGCCATACATTAACCTATCCTGATCTGTCAAATTCCCGCAACCATATTTCAACCTAATTATTGAATAAATAGATTTGGATAAGTTGATACATTGCCCACTGTACGGTACTCTAAGGGGTCGTATCATAATAATATGTGTTATTATTCTAAGATGAGGAGATAAAAAAATACACTTAGAATCGAGTTCACCAACATATATGTTTAAGTTTTAAACATACATAATATAAAGTAATTGTATTAAATCATGTTTACCTGTTTAAAAATTGGTGAACTCGGGTCTTAGAAGAACGTAGGTCACATAACCCGGCGGATTAGAAGGGTCTAGTACAGCATAGCACTTCAGCGAATAGCTGATGGCTGTTGAAGCAGAAAGATCTGGAATTCCTTCCAAATTCGAATGGCTTTGATAAAAATATAGCTTCGCACATCCACCGGGGCACGATGGACATAGGTTGCCGTGTGCTCAATGAGATTTTACGTTTGATTGGAAAATTATAACATGATTAGATACTCAGGTGGATGGTCAAAAAGCTAGATTCTATCAAAATAATATAAAGCTATTATCCACTCAGTTGAGGTTACTTCAAGCGCTGTGAACCATTTTGCTGGTTTATTTAACGACGGTTTAAGCTTTCCAGTTGCAATTGCCACTCTCATTATTACAGTTCGTAAACAGCAATGATACTTTGCGACTGAAATTACACAAATGAAGTCATTTAATGAAAATACACATAAACAGTTAAAATTACTTAAAACTTACCACTCTCGCTTTAAAACGAAATGTTTGCCTCCAATTTAGTTGCAATCTACCCAGTTTTCATAATTATGCTGAAATATAAACTTACAGGACATGCTCTGTATTCTCTGGACTTGACGGTAAAATATTTTTGTTATAAAATTACTAAGTGACTTATTACGTTGACTAGCTTTCTTATACATAATCTTGGATAAACTATGTAAATGGACGTAGCTTAAATCTGAAAAGATACTCAAGAAAAAATGCTTAGTTCTCTAAATTGCGAATTGGGTACATACCAATTCCAAATATTTTCCACTACCATTTTCTGGAATTATAAAGAAAGATTTAAGTTGGGCGGGCATACAATAGAAAACTATTTAGTCTATTATACTAGCACAAAGCTATTAAATAAAAAAAAATCCATGCCTAAATCATTGATCCAATTTTCTACTTATTTGGTATTATTATAACTATTTTCCTAATATTTTTGTTAATTAAACATGGTTAATTGAGTAAAAATGCAGACCGTAATTACTTTGGTAGATTTTTATTTTTTTAGCAAGATTATTCGTAATGATCATGAAAACGATAAGTTTTGTTAAGGTTGTAGGGCGATCCCGTCGTGTGGTTGTACGAAAAAAATAGAACTTAGTGTGCCCATAGCTCTAAAATGCAACTACTGAGAGTCAGCAGACCAACTCATATCGCTTACGAAGATACCATACTTGGAATGTGTGTAAAATCGACACATTTATCTTATTGATTTTATTTCCGCGCCCACTTACTTTCAAACGCAACCACTGAGAGCAGACCAACTCGTATTACGTTTAGTGGCTGAACTAACCATTTAAGTGATCGATTTTGGTCACACAATAAAGCCCATTTCTCATAGTTGCAACCACTGAGAACACGCAAACCAAACCTTTTTCACATCACGGGATGCCCTAGCTACAACCCATAGAAAAAACATACCATTTTCATGACCGTAACGAAACAGCTTGCTATTTCTTACTCTATATTAACAATCATTGACAGATACAGAACAGCGAAACTGTAATGATATCGAGATAATTGTTTAAAATAAAATAAATACCAGCTTGGAGCCCAAAACTAGCCTGTCCAGTCTCTAGAATTGAGAATCTTTATTCCTGCTAACGTAAGTAAGTATTAATTAACTCAGAACTATACTATGTTTAGTACCTTAGCTACATATGTCGCTAACTATAAAAAAAAAAGTTGATTTTGAGACACAGAATACTAGTCTCAAAACTCGAACGTCACGTACCTAACGCTCTATGAAATGGAGACAATGGATAAGGGATCCTCGCGTCTCTCCGATATTGCCTATAACTCACTATCACTACTAATGCAAACTAAACCGCACTGTCTGTTCTAGGTAAGTAGTAACCTCGCGTCTTTGCTTGTTCAATTATCGGATTTTCCGTAGTTTCCTTAAAGATAGGTTTGCCAACCTTATAGTTTTAATATTCTATTGTGCTATATTTCAGTCCTCCGTACCATAATGGGTGACCTGTATTATGTGTTTCTATAATCTAAACTTAGAAGATCACTCTTTATTTACTAGACACGTGTAGGTTTACCGTTAAAAATATTATATGGTACGCAAAACACCTTATTTTAGTAGCATTCTAGTAGACCTATAGACGATCAATACTACCAATAATAGAATTCTTATGTTTTTACTAAAATTGAATTTAGTCTATTAAATTATAACAATATATTATTATTGTACAATTTAACAATTTGAATATGTAAGTATACTTTGCTTAGGTATACATTTTCTATGGAACACCTACCTCCAATAAATGGATACATAATAATATCGAGGCATAGCTCTGCTGCCGACGGCATATAAGGTCTTGTCGTATGTAATACTCAAGCGTTTAGAACCGTATACGGAAAAAAATCTCAGCGACTACCAATGTGGTTTCAGGCCCAATCGCAGCACAGTGGACCAGATATTTCTCCTCAAACAGCTCACGGAGAAAAGATGGGAATACGTACAGCCCATACATGCGCTCTTCGTTGACTTTACTAAGGCTTACGATAGCATTGACCGAAGTGCTTGTTTAACATATTGCGGAACTTCAATATCCCGAAAAAGCTGGTGGACATGATAGAAGTTGCCACAAGGGAGAGCAAGATGAGGGTGCGAGTCCAAAGCGAACTGACAGACGAGTTTCCGGTTGTCACAGGACTGAAGCAGGGGGATGCCCTGTCGCCTATGCTTATCAATTTATTTCTAGAAAATGTTGTACGACGGGTGCTGACACTAGACGTCGGAGTAGAACTGAATGGAAGGCATAAGGTTGTTGGGTACGCAGATTACCTAGCCTTGCTGGGTGAATCTGGCTCGGAGGTCCAGCTTGCTGCTTCAGTTCTCGAAGATGAAGCCTTGAAAGTAGGTTTGAAGATAAGCTATGAAAAGACCGAGTATCTCCATATGAAACGTTACAGAAATACACGTGTTAAACGACAAGACCTGCAAGTTGGAGATACTACGTACAAGGGAGTGGCCAAGTTCAAATACCTGGGCTGCACTATCACCGATACCAACACCCGTGATAAAGAGATTGATTGAAGAATGCTGAAGTAGAAGAGCTAATGGCCGACCCCAATATAATTGAAGAGACTAAAGCGCATAGGCTCCGATGGCTCGGCCATGTCGAGAGGTTGGATACAGATCGCAGCACCAAGAAGGCGTATCTCGGCCGAGTTGGGGTCGACGGCCAGTTGGCCGTCCCCGGTATCGGTGGGAAGATGCAGTGGACGCGGATCTTCACGAGCTTGAAGCCGGCGACTGGCGTGAAACTGCACAGGACCGGGAAAAATGACGACGTCTCACATCGGAGGCCAAGACTCACTTTGGGTCGCTGAGCCATCGGAGTAAGTAAGTAAGTAATAATATATATTTTAATGACTTACGTTAGGCGGTTATATTGAAATCTCAATTGTACTGAACTGACAGTAATAGGATATCATCACACAGATATAACAATCGTTTATTTGTTGTTTATCGCAACTAAGATAACGTAGGCTTTGTGGAATTTCGACCCTTCGTTATAAGGTGACAGGATTAATTAGAGATTATCGTGCGTGTAATAATAACTTGCATTTGTACAAACACCGAGGTATAAAATAAACCTAACTACCTAATAAGTTAATGAATGCTTAATTTTAAAGTAATAAGCATTCACTATGCAATCTAAAGTTAAGATATTAGGTAACTCGGCATTATTATATCAGTGATAAGGAGCACAATATTTTCCTTAATTTCAGGCAGCGATACTTTACCTACCTGTCTTGAAATTGAACTTATTTTCAAACTCAGTGGCGTAAAGTCTGGGTATTTTATACTGTGTGAGGCTGAGGATACCTCGGGCCCAAGGATTTGTTAATAATGATAATAATAAATGTTTATTTCGGACAACTTGATCCATACAGGTTAGTTACAAATAACTTAAAAACTAAAGTAAGTAATAGGTATACAATAAAACAAAACAAAAATACACTTAAAAAGACAAACACACGTACAACAGACGTAGCACCCTCCGCTGCCAGCAAGATGTCTACTTGACTTTTATAAGACTTCCTTCTTAAAAGTACAGAACCTATAGGTTATTACACCTACTCTACATCCCAGCCACAATTCAATTCGTTTTCCGAACGACACATTTATGGTATTAAGTTATAAAAGGATGTAAGTACTTAAGTAGGTATTTTTTCTACGCATTAACGGAGAGTTAACCACTACCGACGAAGGTATTAGGTAGAGCCAACCCAAAAAAACTTTCAACTAGAAATTCTTATTCTTGTCTGGGACTTTACTGAGGTAAAGAGATTATTCGGTTAGTTACCTCCAAAGGTTGGTTCCTGTTGTTTTTTCGGTCTCTAAAAGATTGTAGGCACGTGCGTGATGTGGTCAACAAGCGTAATCCATTTTTTTCCCTCCATCACTGATTAACGTAATTTCGATGTTAATTAAACCACAGAATTTACCTAACTATTTAGTTACCTAACGGCTCCAGTAAGTACGCGGTAAAGCAGTAAATCTTATGTTCATTCATACCTTTATTAATACATGTAACTTGGTGTTAAGAGATAGGTTAATAATAAATTCAAAATAATAATGGGTAATTCGCAGTTTTCACAACCGAAATCAATGTTTAATATAAGTACCTACCTGGGCGTTTTAGAGGTGGTTTAATGGCTGACACATAAAATATAGAGTACCTAAGCGAACGAGCTTTGCTCAGTAACTACTATATTAATGTATTATAGAAAAATATTGGACATACTTATGAGAAATATATTATCTTAAATATTCACTACAATTTTCTTTTTAAACCTGTCTAAAAATAATAAAAACCCAAAAAAACTAAAAACTTGAAATTGCCATCCGGGCGAGCGCTCGCCCGGATAGCGAGGGGACGTGGGTTCGAGTCCCACCGGATGACGCAGTCGATTGGTTTTTGTAAGCGAAATTCAATTTAATTTCGTAAAAAACTTGCAAAATAATTGCTTAAGTTATAAAAACTTGAATAAATACAAAAAAAACAAGAAATTAAATATTTACTATTACGGAATAAAGCGAGATTTGAAACCTAAGTTTGAACCCCAGACACACAGTACTTTTCGGCTTTCGTCTTATCTATTCGGCCACAACGCTTATGCTTACCGGTGCAAAATCAGCGACCATATTCTACGTCGAAGAACTGATCGTTTAATAAAGGTTTGATCGTCTTGAGACGATCAAATCTTTTTGACCCTCATCAATTTTTATTAGGATTTAGTTTTTTAAAAAGTCAAATTTACTTACATAAAAATAATTGTTTATTATAAATAATATAGGGGCCCGTCTCGGCTTTGCACAAATTAACGTAGAGTTTTATATCACATTTTTCTTACTAAAGTATGTGACTATATTAATATTAGACATGTACCTCTACTATAATTTTAGTATAAAAAAGCGATTGTAATAACATCCTAAAATATAAAAACTTCGTAACCTATCACATACTAAGTAGTACCTACTTATATTTGGATAGAAATATAGATACACTTAAAAATAGGTAACTATAGGTCTGCGTGGTCTGAGGTATTAACTTTTAAACAATAGACTATCAGCAAACCGCCCATTTTTATCTAATACGTTTTCAATAACGTTCCACTCGTTTTGTATGTAAAAAAGCAATTTTAAGAGAATGAAATAAAACCTTCATCAAAATGAGACACAAAAGAGCGTAAAAGCTCCTAATAACGGTTTGGACACAGTCAATAAAGAGATGAAGATAACATTAAAAGCATAGAATGTAACCAGAACAACAATGGCAGGTTGTGAAGTCAGCTTGGGGTCCAAACTTGCAAAAGTGAAAATATATATGACCTCTGACTGATAGATAAATCTATAGATTTCTGTCAGAGAGTATCGTAACGTCCTTACCATTTTAATTAAATCAATTATTTTATTTACAGAAGTTTCTATTCTTTCTCCGTTCACTCCACCTATTTAAATTTTAACGGGTCAAGTAAATGGCTATATTTATATCGGAAAAATGTTTTTATTCGATTAAAATGTTAATGTCACGCGAATGCTGAATATTTATGTTTGCGGTCAACTGAGAAACAGTTCATATAAAAAAGCAGTTAACTGTTTTACAGTTAAACAATGAATATATTACTTTATTCGTAGCACTAAGGTTAGATTAGAATTTATACCGTAAAGTCAGATTGATCACTCAATCTCTGGTAAAATAAATTAATCAATTGATAAATTGGTTATTCACTCCTTTAAGAAAAAAGTGAATAGGATGTTACTACTTAGACATGAGAGAGACAAACATGTTCAGAATTTTCACCGACTCAAAGAGCGGCGTCTATAAACGTGGAACAAGTTAGTCTGCCGACTCTCAGTGGTCGCTTTTGAAAGTTATGATACACGGAAGTTGGTGCGAAAACAAAAGCTATTAGATAAATGATAAGTTTTTGTTCAAATTCATAGTATGATGTCTCCTCAGGCAATGAGTTGGTCTGCTGACAGACCAACATTTTTCTCTAACCCATAGAAATAAAACTTACCATTTTCACGATCGCTACGAAAAATCTTACTATCTCTATACGGGACACATACCTAGGGAGTAGTTATGTACTTACACTGCGAGAAAACTGAAAAAAATTCAAAACCAAATTTAAAATATAATACGTCAAGCAGTGAAATAAGAGTAGGTAACAAAAGTGTACAGTTTAATCTGCTGACCAAAGTTTCACTAATCGGATGATCGTTTTTGAAAACTATGTCTATCTATGTATTCTGCAAATTATTGTATTAAATAAATATCACCGAAATTATTTTAAGTGAACTTGAATGCTAAAGACAGAGCGAAAAGCAATTCTTTTCTTTTGCAAAGTAAAGTAACAGATATAAATATCGACTCGATACACTCGACATGGCGTACCAAGCACTTACAAAAATCCGACGACTAACTAACGTCCTCTGTAGCTCAGTTGGAGGAGCGATCGTCCGGATAGCGAGGGGTAGATTCGAGTCCCACCAGAATACGGTCGATGAATTTTTGAAAGTGACATTTAAGTATTTCATAAAAACTTGCGAAGATTTCGCTTAAATTATAAACAACAATCATAATCGTTTTGAGAAACAAGTTTGATTAAAATCAATGATTCCCAGCGTAATACTGTTATCTTATTAAAACACCAAATATAATATAAGCCGCATTCAACTTTGAAGTCGTAATGCAAACAAAAGCTTTGATGAATAATCTACTTGAAAATTATTTTAACCGCAGTCAGAGTTTCGTGCCGCATTTTGAAATTACTAATTACATAGATAGTACTTTTATAAACTTTCATGGTCATTATCATTAGAATAGTTATTTACGGGATTGCTACCATGTACCTTTTTATTTTCGAGTTTCCGATATTTCGGCGCTGTTGCAAGCGCCATGATCACGGAATAACTGAAGATCTTGCGGGTGGGATGTTATGGGCAAACATATCGGTCTACCCTCCTTCTAAGTCTTTTATTGCGTTCACCTCCGGTACCACTGTTTGCAAACTCACTATTTTCTCGCGTCTGTTCTCGACACACAACACTAACAGTATCCGACCGCGAAACTACACTTGGTTGGTTTTTTCGGTTTTTGCACATTCGAATCACTGGATTCCAGACATTTGACAATTTAAAACCCGTCCTCGCGATTGAAATTTTTGTATTTGGTAATTTCAATTGCTTCTCTGACCAATCTAGGTATGTAATGGCGTTCTGTCGAAATGATCTGAGGGTTATGAAACTCAATCCAATGATTTGGACCTGATTCCAACAAATGTTCCGCGATCGCCGATTTTTGTATGTCATTGTTCTTGACCGCCTTAATGTGTTCCTTCATTCGGCACGCTATGGTACGTTTAGTTTGGCCGATATATGAACTACCACAGCTGCAGTCAACCTTGTAGACACCAGGTTTATCTAAGGGGAAACAGTCTTTAGGCGAACGTAGACATTGTGTCACTTTTCTTAATGGAGTGAAGACAGTATTTAGTGAATATTTATTATGTACATTTGAGATCTTGTCTGTCACTCCTTTTAAATATGGCAAGTATATCGGCTGTCTGTCTACTGTATCTTTCTGTTGTCTTACTCTGTGTCTAGGTGGAAGCTTCCCTTTATATCCATTGTTCTGTAAGACCCGCCGAACATGTTCTAGCTCTTGGTTTAGATGTTCTCCATCACACAGATCATAGGCTCGGTTTGTCAATGAGGTCACTACAGAATTAAGATGATGAGGGTGATGATGCGAGGCGGCGTTGAGATAGCGGTCAGTGTGAGTAGATTTCCTGTAGACTGAGTGACTCAATGAACCGTCACTCCGCACACGAATCTGCACGTCCAAAAATGCAATACTTCTGTCTTCTTCTACCTCGTAGCTAAAGTTTATATTCTGATGGATGCCATTTAAATTTTCCAAGTGAGATTCTACGTCTTGATTGTTTCCCCTCAATATACAGAAAACGTCGTCTACATACCTCTTCCATAGTTTAATCTCAGTGGGTGCAGTGACAAGGGCTTTTTCTTCAAAAAACTCCATCCAAATATTTGCAACCACTGGAGCTACGGGACTACCCATGGCGACTCCGTCTATTTGGAGGTAGTACTGACCCCTGTATATGAAAAAATTCGTAGACAAACAATGATGTAGAAGTCATATTCCATCGGGATGTTGTTGTCATGCAACTTTACCTTAACCACTTCCAGACAATCTGCTTCTGGTACATTTGTAAAGAGTGATTCTACGTCAAAACTGACCATCAACTCATTCACATCAACCTTGTTTTGGTGCAGGATTTCGATGAAGTGACGAGAATCTTTGACAAAAGATGACGAACGACCCACCAATGGCTGCAGTACTTTTGCTATGTGCTTAGCCAAGTCATACGTTAGTGAATCTATTTGACTCACAATCGGACGCAAAGGCACATTCGGCTTATGAATTTTAGGCAAGCCATATAGCTTCGGAGGCTGGACATTCCTAGGCCGCAATAAATACTTGAGACTGTCGTCGTCAAAAACGTCTGCGCATTGTTTTATAAGTGAGCGAGTACTTCGATCCGTTCTCGCTGACGGGTTGTACTTAATAAATATTTACTAAATACTGTCTTCACTCCATTAAGAAAAGTGACACAATGTCTACGTTCGCCTAAAGACTGTTTCCCCCTAGATAAACCTGGTGTCTACAAGGTTGACTGCAGCTGTGGTAGTTCATATATCGGCCAAACTAAACGTACCATAGCGTGCCGAATGAAGGAACACATTAAGGCGGTCAAGAACAATGACATATAAAAATCGGCGATCGCGGAACATTTGTTGGAATCAGGTCCAAATCATTAGATTGAGTTTCATAACCCTCAGATCATTTCGGCATAACGCCATTACATACCAAGATTGGTCAGAGAAGCAATTGAGATCACCAAATACAAAAATTTCAATCGCGAGGACGGGTTTAAATTGTCAAGTGTCTGGAATCCAGTGATTCGAATGTGCAAAAACCGAAAAAACCAACCAAGTGTAGTTTCGCGGTCGGATACTGTTAGTGTTGTGTGTCGAGAACAGACGCGAGAAAATAGTGAGTTTGCAAACAGTGGTACCGGAGGTGAACGCAATAAAAGACTTAGAAGGAGGGTAGACCGACATGTTTGCCCATAACATCCCACCCGCAAGATCTTCAGTTATTCCGTGATCATGGCGCTTGCAACAGCGCCGAAATATCAGAATTTCGAAAATAAAAAGGTACATGGTAGCAATCCCGTAAATAACTATTCTAATAGATAGTACTTATCTAAAATTACCAAAAACTGTAAATATTTAGATAGATCAGATACTCGATACAAAGGCTTATAGAATAAATGTGCAGCAACAGCAACCTTTACCATAGGTATTGAAATGATCTAAGCAAGCAGCAACCCTTAGATATATTTTAAATCATAAATGTCCTAATCGAATTTTTTCAACTACATTTAATAGGCCTTATGTCATTTTTCATCTGTGCAATGTGGATGCGTGAATGCAATTTGATTGACTGTCTGATACATTTAGGACATAATAAAATAACAGGCACATTTGAGCAAGTCCGGATTAGATATCCGGACTAGCGCAAGAGAACCTTCCGGCTACCGGACTTGCACAGGTGGACTTTTTACTCAAGTCCCGGATAAGCTAATCTAGAAATAAGCCTTAAGACACGCTTCCACCCATTTTTAACAACCGATGAACCTCAACAGACGGTTAATTTGTGAGAATTCTCGCACAACATACTCGTGTCTCGTACATACATAACCCAAATAATAATGCCAAACCGGCTGATTCAAAATAAGTGCTACCACAGATTATATAATAGTTACGTGCTACTAACTATTCACAGGTTTAATTGTTACACCACTATTGTCTTATTATAAGTCTTTATTTCTTTCCTACTTGCCACTGTTTATGTCTTTTTCCATCCCTAACAGTTGTCATCAGTAGTCATCAGTAACAAGTAACTATTTTGCATTATCTAAAACTTAGGTTTACCGTAAACTTAAGTTTCAGGTAATGCATTAATAATTACCATTACCGTAAACCGTTTACGGACTGTTGCCGTTTATTTTATCCAGTCATGTAGGTAAAACATCTCTAATGTCAAGTAAACCGTAAACTTATGTTTTCTTTTGTGGAATTCTAATAAATCGTATCCTTAAAAGCTTAATCACGTACCTACCTACTCCTAAAAGTTAGGTATATAGTTATTTATATAAGGTATGCTGTAGGTATTTCTTCCAATGTAAATAATAGTGAACGAGAGAGCGTGGCGAGAGATCAATGTTTATTTATACGGAATGCAAACAGAATTTCAATTATAAATGGAAACATTTCCGCTTACCCAAAAAAGAATAAATTATCAAATGGGACTATTTCCATTTGGATAATTTCCTTCTTTTTCTTGTTATCCAGAGATTCGATACTATGATATCAGAAATAACTTTTTTGCCAGTTTATTTGTAAAGTCAGAGAAGGGGACCCTCTTCTCTGCTTGAGTAACCATTTGACGTCACTCGACAATTAACATAAATTTTCTCGTCTTCTGAATTTAGTAGGTAAACACAACAAAAGCCTGGTCGTTTTCCTGACAATATTATACCTTATAAACTGAGAAAATTAGAAAAATTAACCATTCGTGAATTTTTTAATCTGCTTGCCGCAAACCGAGGGACTGAGGAGGGAACCAAGGAACTGGCTCTACCTAATTAGGTAGAATGTTCCGGCCCCAAAAATAGCACGATAAAGTAAAATAATTGTCGCCATCTGGCTTCCGATCCAGCCGGATACGGTAAGACACATACAAAGTAGAATCTGAGCCTTTGTATGAAGCCTTATCATAGTTATTAACCCATCTAAAAATATGTAGTACCCTGTTGTTGTGCTTTAATGTTTAAAAAAAACTGTCTGTCTGTCTAGGCTTCTGTTGCCATTTTACACTTGAACCACTGAATTGTTGATAATCTGGACAAATTGTAACGCAGAAGAATTGGTAGGCTTACCTTTCGCCACTTAAATAAAAGATGAATGGGGTGATTTTATATTCTGTGCGGCTCTACTGAGAAGCCAACGGTTGCGACCTAGACACCTTATCAAAGACCGGTTTTCAAAACACAAAATTCTCATGAATAGACAGCACATCAGACTACCAGTTTTCGTAACAAAATCGTTCCTTTTAAAATTGAATAATAAGGCCCGTGTCCCGAGTTCATCAAGTTATAAACAGCCGGTAAACTTCAGTTGACGGTTAATTTGTCAAAATTCCCATACAAAATACCTAGTCAAATGTGTTGGTAAACTCCGGGCTAAGATGCCGCAGAGTTAAGCTATGCCTACTTATGTGCTGTCTGTCATCAGTACCTGTGCGAGCCCAAACTTAATGTAAATAAATAATAAATATTTCTAAATTGTGTTTATATCAAGTCAGAAAATGTCCGAGTTGTGTTCATAGTACTTCATAGTGTACATTCCGTTAACC
Organism: Pyrausta nigrata; assembly: GCA_949316185.1. Taxonomy (NCBI): domain Eukaryota; kingdom Metazoa; phylum Arthropoda; class Insecta; order Lepidoptera; family Crambidae; genus Pyrausta; species Pyrausta nigrata. The sequence goes on along the minus strand of OX438944.1, from coordinate 13,056,155 downwards.
CTGTACTATGTCCAAATCATTCCCGGAGGCTTAACGTCGTACCTACCGTGAAAATATTAATTACTTAGCCCCGTTCGATTATATTGGAACAATATCCCTACTTCAAGACTGAGAGGCCCTTAAACCCGCTTGAATAAGCCCGCCCGGCCGTTAGATGTCTTTGGACGAGATAGCCAAGGATGACCTTTCAAACAATAGACACAAATCCGCCGATTGCCTGTCTGTGATCAAAATGGTCATTAAAATTAACGTTAGCGTTAGAGGTTAGAGGTGACCGATTGATTTGTTGGCCTCGCTTGTAGCTAATAATGTTCTTTTCTTTTTGTCGAGTGGATTTTCTAATTCCAGATACGAGTAAAGAGTAGCCTGATTAAAAGAGTCGCATGTCGCAGCAGCACATAGGTACCTACGTGTCGTCATCGTATAACACGATGACTCGTATCACCTCATGCATGAGTGAAGGTCGGGTTTTTAATGTGAAATAAAACACACACAACAATATTAATTTTATATTAAGCACGGTACCTCACTATCTCGTCAAAAAAATAAGTGAAACACGCAACTTTTTCTAATCACTCAAAAACTTAGGTAAACGGTAGGAATAAAATGTGCTATACATAATTCTGAGGAAGCAGGTATAAAACTACACCACAAAATATTGCAAAATTGTCTAACTAAATAGGTATTCTGATTTCCGATCAACCAAATATGTTTTGTCTGAATTTGGAATTAACTTAAGAATGTAGGTAATCTATTTAGGCATCACCTAGGTACTTCTCCATGCTTAAATTCTCACTAATGTTTATTTATTCTGTGCTAATGTCGCAAATGAGAATATACAAGTTCCGTGACCTGAAAGCTACCTATACGAAAGCACTAGAGTAATACGTATGTAGGAATCTACCTCTTAAATTGTACCTTCCCCTAGATTACCTTGGAGACAAAGAGCAATGAAATTGTGGGCAAATAATCCGATCTCAGCGTGAGTTCGGACAATTTGGCGTTCGGATATCTGGCACCAGAACGTTATCTATTGTATCTCCAATATATTTCGCGATATAAGTATTTATGAGTTTTATCGCACTATATTATGGGGCAATATGTGTTAAAAGCCCACGGGACCATTAGTTACAGTACCTATGTTTATGGCTCAATGAATAATTATATTTTCTATGATTCATTTCGCAATAGGCCTAAGTATTTTATGTAACAAGCAATTTACCCAGCTAGATGTAGGTATAATTTAAATACTTAAGTAGGTATTAGGTAGTTTTTATTACTTAATATAAACAGAGTTGAATAATAAAACGTAGGTAGGTATTTACTTTTCTTTCCTGGGTAAAAAATTATCATCCACGAACAGCATTCGCTAGATCTAAAACATTTTAGCCACTCCGACACCACACTACTTAGTCAGGTAGGAAAGTAGGTACTATTAGATCGTTATGTCGTTCGCAAGAGGAACGAATAGGTAGAGTAAGACTTTTTCGGGATTATTGAATACCCAGTAAGTATTGCTACCTACTTAGGCTCCGTACCCAAAGGGTAAAAACGGGACCCTATTAATTACAAAGACTTCGCTGTCCGTCTGTCTGTCTGCCACCAGGCATATTCCTGTAATATCTCATGAATCGTGGGTACATACATACATTAACAAACAGTCGAAAATAGGTAGTAGGTAGTACTACACCGACTAACAACCTACTAGGTAGGTATGTAGCATGTTGGTAGATGGTACCTATCTTTTCAGGTTTTTTTTTCCTAAAGCAGTACAATATAAAACCTCCTAATCATTATGTTATTTCTAAGGCTTCGTTTCCACTAGAGATGAGCGAGGATGAGAAGCGACATCAGCGAGGACGTGTTCGTTAAGAACCAATCAATTTATTTACGTAGCCTCGCATAGCGCAGCTCCGGTTGGACGGCTTCGCGGAGCGAGGTACAATTACAATATTAATAATCAGTATTTGTGTAGTAAGTGAAGCGCCCTTGCTACGCATTCTTTTCCTCACACATCTGGTGGAAACGCAGCGTAAGTAGCCCCTACGTAACTACCATCTTCTTCTTCTCCATTTTTAATATGGCAATCCACGCCTTTCTTCAGTCTTGCAAGTTGTAGACCGAGGATGACTTTGGGCATTTTCAAGTTGGTGATTTTATTGCGGTTAGGTAGGATTGGCGGGTTGGGATTAGATTATTGGGTGGGATGATAGGCAGGTATATATTATAAACATATTTAATATAAATAATAATATAATAATATTTATACATATTTTATAGGATTACTTTATAAACTTTATAAGAGAATAAATATATTTTTTATTACAAAGCGATAAAATACATGAAAGGTTGTAAGGAAGAGGACCTTTATTTTTGACTAGGATGTCATGAAGTTGCAAAGACCTGTATAAGGGACAATTAATTAAAAAGTAATATGTTGTATATTTCCTTCCTCTAAGCCACATTCACAAATAGAAGAGTCATTGATGTGGAGTTTTGCTAAGTGAGCGGGAGAACTACAATGGCCAAGACGTAGACGGGAAATAGTAGAAGAAATTCGTTTCTCTAAACGAATTTTAGAAAACCAGGGTTTTAATGCTAGGTTGAAAATTATGATAAAACCTGCCTTTGGATTGACTAGAGCTCTGCCAATCTTGGTTTCAGTCCTGTATAAGAATAGCACGAGAAGCAGTTACTAAGTCTTGACAATAAACCGTAATAAAATTATCTTTACCCTGTCTAGCAGCCAACTTAGACAGTTCATCGACCAACTCATTGCCCTGAATACCCGAGTGACCAGGAATCCAGGCCAGTTTTACTTTTAAGTTATTATTATGACATTCCAATAATTTACTTTTCATTAACAATGAAAGAGGGCTGAAAGAATTATTATTAAAGGGTTTTGCAAGAAGAGACTGTAAAAAACTCAATGAATCCGTGAATATAAGACTATGGCTAATTTTAAGACTAATTATGTAGTTGATACACTCTAGGATGGCCAAACCTTCACCACTAAAATTAGATGATATGCTTGGATATTCAAAGAGTTTAAATTGACCGGACGACTGTTGTAAAAAGGCTGATCCTACATGGTTTCTTGAATTTAGGGCAAAAGGATTATCTGATACAACTTTGGATGCATCAGTAAAAAAGATTTCAAAATTGTAAGCATGTTCTTGAACATATTGCACAAGTTTGTGATTTGGATTAGTTGTGTTTTTGTTAATGCCTATTGACAGAAAAATATCAGGCTCAAAAATTAATATTTTAAAATCAAAAAAGAATAATGGATGATATGGAAACTTTTCCAGTTTACAGTCTAGTTCAATATTTTTTTTATAACTGTTTATGAGGTACGGAATGGGTTTATTACGTAAGAAAGGATTACCATTATTAAAAAAGTCGCTAAGTAATCTTAACTTATCAAACAAGGGATGGTTATCGAACTGTCTGATTTTGAACAGGAACCTATCGGAAAGGTATTGACGTCGGAGATGAAGAGGAGGATCTGCACATTCCACTTGGATGATTCTTTGCACACTTAAAACACCTGGGCATACTTGGGCATTGCACTCGAGTGTGCCCAAAACGACAACAATTAAAGCATTGTGTAGTGGAAAATATGTACTGTTCCACGGGTAAAGATGAGAAAAAGGAGAACACTCTACTTGGTAAAGATTGGCCATCGAATGTAAGAACCACAGTTTGTGTAGGTTGCCATGAAACACCTTCAAAGGTTGATATTTTCCTGCTCAAACGTCTAGACCGAGTTATGGGCCCAAAACCATCAGGCACTCTGAGATTTTCTACTATCTCCCCACGAGACCATTCTGTTGGTATCCCCTTAACAATACTCATTTAAGAAATGTTAAACGATGGTAATAGCAAATTATACTCTCTCAAGACTATTTCATTTGTCAAAAACAAGTTGGCTGCACTTGGAGTTTTGAAAGTAAAAGATAGTCTATTTCTGCCAATACGCTTGATGCCATCATCAATAATATTTTTCAGGTTGTTTTTGAACAAGAAATTGCCAAATTTAATGGGATGAAGAGTGGAGCCAGCATTGGGAGAATTTTCTTTCAAGCTAACATGCACAAGAAATGGGCCAACATCAGACTCTGCATATTTGCTGCGAAATACTGATGGGGTTGTTGAGGAATCAGTTGTAAGGTGTGATGTTGTTGAAGCCTTGTTGGAAATTTGCTTTAATAAAGCATCTGGAATGTGTATTTTTGGAGGAGTTGTTTTATTTTTAAGTTTATTGGCAGCAATGTGCTGTTTCTTTTTTACTTTATTTCTCCTATCTGTTACGAGCTTAAAACTTTCGTATTCCGACTGTTGGTTAGAAATAAAGCTGTCGGCTTCTAACAATGTAAGTAACGAGTTCGTCGTCGCTGGAGGAGGGTCAGGGTCAGCATCGACGCTAATTACATCGTGCCAAAATATCACAAATCGTGATTAATAGATAAGGTTAACAGCACTACAAAGCCTGGACTTGCATATATATGTCTAATTTAAGGTGTTTTGTGATAGGTTTGTTGGCATGACAAAAACAATTACTATCTGTAGACTATCAGATTCGTTATTTTTCCGACTCAAGTATGTTTCTTTTTCTTTCGAAACTTAGAAAGAATAACCCTTACAGTCGCAAGTGCTAGTGGGGTCTTGTTTTTCTTTAACTAGCAAATCATGATTGCTTGCATGTTAAATAAGACCACATTATTTTAATAACTCGACAAGACTCGACGACTCGAGTCTACACGTTAGTTGCACATGAATGTAAAGTGACTTGTGATGTAACCTGGCTATTGACTGAGTTAAAGAAATGATACAACATACATTTACAACGTAACTTAGGAGATTCGCAAGTGTAAATATATTAATTAAACACTAGATAAATCTTATACCTAATTCCTCTGTAAGATTTGTTCTTTATTATTGATCACATTGTTAAGCATACACAGCGCCACCAGACGATAATAAACACGTCTCTCATATAATAAAGACTTTGAATAACGGTACAGTACTGTTTAATAGCGACGTTTAACCTGAAAATAAAACGTTTATTAAACATACTTACCTTATTCAAAGCCTTACTTTTAATTCTGCCTGGTGACCATAAATAAAACGCAATGACAAAGACATCGAACATTCCTTCGAGCTGCCCATGGTGGCGCTAGTGTCGCAAAGTGGGGATGGCGGTGCGGTGGAAATGCAGATCACGTGGTCAGGACCAGAAATCATGTGACGTACTCGGGCCGGAAACTGGATGCTACTCTCATATAATAAAGGCTTTGAATAAGGTAAGTATGTTTAATAAACGTTTTATTTTCAGGTAAAACGTCGCTATTTGTGCAGAAAATTGAAAATAAACTGAAAAACACATAAAAGATGTTACTGATTATTACAGATGAACTACCTACGGGCAAAGACATTTCACAAAATTTAAGTATGTTTGTAACAATTATAGTAGGTTAATTAAATTAATAAAAAGTATGTTTTGTATCCTTTAAGCAAAACAAATCGCTCCCTCGCGATACGATACATGTATCGCGAGGGAGCGATTTGTTCATGACCATTCTGAAATGAAATCGCGTCAACAGCGTGACAACGCTGTACGCTAATCAAAACGGAACGGCTTTTGGCGCTCACAGCGCCAACGGTGCTATTGGCGGAATTCGGAACGGAGCAAATATGTTTGTCACTGTCACTATCGATCGTATCGCATGGCGTCAAAGTGTCAAATTGATGACAGTGTCATGTCAGTCAATACATCGACGATACTGAAAACTTGTTTTCTAATTATTTTATTGAAATCTTAGAATCAATAATTTGATGATCATGGAGTAAACAAAGTTATTTAAATATGTTTAATTACAACATAAAGTTTCTCACCTGTGATGAGTCTCTTCATTTGAAAAACGGAGACTTTAAAAGTTACAAGTAAGTTTCCGTGAACTGCATTTTATGTAAAAACTACAGTAAAATGTACTTTCAAATTTTCATACCAGTTATCTTGAATATTTTTTTCAGTTATTTGGTATTTTTTCGCAGGTATGAAACTAGAAAGAGGGCTGACGAATCTGTGTTTGATGTGGGAAAGAAGACCTTTTGTGAGCGTCGTGGTGGGCACTGGCGGGCCCTACAGCCCCGTCAAATTCGACAGCTGGAGTCTAAGCTCCGGGACCGAAATGTTATTGCTTGCGAATGGACCACTGAATCTCTCATAACTTTAGTATTCTCATCTGGGGCAATTGCTTACCTTACTGTAAAACCTGACAGTCTGGACGTGAAACAGGTTTTATTTGATAGATACTGTGTGGGCAAGCTGTCAGGACAGTCTGTTACTGGTGGTGAGTTAAGTTACCCTTCATTGCTTATTATTTTATCAATTGAGACCAACAGCATTACTCTACAGAAATAAAACTATGTTATTTTGACATCATTTATTAATTAATACTTTCTGTGACAGTAATGCCCATAGGCGTAAAGAGAATAAAAGTTCTATTATATCTGGAATACTTTCAGCAAAAGTGTTTAACCATTATTTACCATTATATTAGTAGTACCTAAATTCTTTTATGTAGTGTATAAGATACACCCACATTTGTATTTCTCATATTTCTCACTTTTCAAATTGTGTAAAACTATTTCTTTTTGCAGTAGTAATATGCCAGTCACACTTAATGTTCACACACGCTGATAGACTTGCAACATTAATTACATTTGGAAAGAATCCAGGCAACCGCATTCCATGTCGCATCTCTGAACGAGACCCACATATACAGGTGAACTTTACAACAATACCTATACACGGGGGAAGGGAGAGGAAGGTGTCATTATGAAGTGAACAATGAAAAAAAAATATTTTTATTTTAAAAAATGATTATTAAGTTTGATGACTTTTTATTCCTTGGCTCTTCATTATTTAAACAAGTGCTGTGCGTGATTGACTTCATAGATTTGAATGAATTGTTGTTAATTTTGTAGGGCAGTGATATTAAATTAATAATGGAGATGAAAACATGTAGAATTTCACAATTTAAAACAGGGTAGGGGCAACTTTCTGATAACTAAATATTTTCAGAAAGTTTTAAAAACTTTACAAAAAAAATGTTCATTTCATAATGTTGCCTTTTTACCCTGAAACTATGCTCACAGCTCTCCCTTACACCCTGTATGCGCCCTGTGGTTACTGCCGAGCTAACTTGTATGATTTTTTTGCTGTTCACTATTTCAACATATCATCATATCCAACATCATAATAATGGGACCAGGAAAATAATGGTCCATAATCAGCTGACTAATCATGTAATAATAATAGCAATAATAATTTATGAATACTGATTCATAAATTATTATTGCTATTATTACTACTATTACTTACTTGGCCTAGCCCATAGCTGACTCCAACTTTACCAGCTCTCTTAGCTGAGAGAAAAAATAAAAGCATATAAATAATAATGATAATAATAAGAAGGGGCAGCATGTGGCGTGCTGTAGGTGAGTGGCGACACCTCGTACCCCGACTCCCGAGGGCCCGGCTTAACTTATTTGGCCCTTGCCTCTTGTGCTTGCCTGAACCGGCCGGGCAAGAGTGGAGATCGCAAGAGCAGAACCTATGCTCCAGGTTGGAAGTGTAAAGTGTCATTACCCCGGGGGCCTGCTGGCCGGTGCGCTTAGCACTGGCCACCTGCACCCCGCAGACTCACCTCTCTACAACCTTAGCCACTCACACCAATGTTGCTGCCTTGCTACCCACCTGGTAGCTATTATAGGTGGCCCATTTAGTGAGCGGCGAGTCATCGTCTGCCGTGATTATCGAGATGAGACATAAGATATGGCAGGCGTCCCGTTGTCTCATCAATATCCCGGCAACCAGTCCAGCAATTTCCCATCCATAGACCCAGTATTAGTTTCCATCTTCTCCGCAATAGTCCTTGCACCAAGCGGGTGCTGTCTTTGGCTGTATCTTCTCGATAGTGCAGGCAGAGATAGTATCCACTAGGTGTACATATCCCAACTCATTATCATATCTCAAAGAGGCCTCTTCATGTTGGATCCATATCCCCACGTACACCTTTTAAAAGGACCGGCCTCGTGCCGTGATTTCCCGCAGGAGAGATACACAATAAATATAAAAAAGTATAGGAATAAAGTTTAAACTCTGAAGTTAAATGTAACAAACAAAGTTGAGTTGAGACTAAAAAGAATACCAAAGAGGCCGTGTTTTAAGGACAAAGTGTTTTATACAACGTGTCCCTGGATAAAGTGCAACCCCAAAAGGATGTGAAACTAGACCATAACTGAATTTCAAAAAAATATAAAAAAAAAATTATATATATTGTTTTGTAAATTTTATTGAAGAAACAATTTTTTTGGTTTTTGTTACGGACCCTCGGTACAATTTTTTTTTTCTCCTAAACTAGTGGGTCTATTTGATTAAAATTAAGAGGTATGTTATGCTAACATCCTAGCGGTCATACCACAATCAAAAATACCATGCAAAAAGATCGATATTGATACTTAAAATTACCTTTTTGCTTAAAAAATGCAATTTTTATGTTGTATTTTTTAATAATATCGGCCTTTTCTCAAAATTATGCCCAATTATAACAATTGAAAAAAAATTCAATGTTCTTACTTACACAATAAGTGAGTTACGATCGCTTGTCGTGGCACGGGTCGTGATTGATCGCACGGGTGGTCAACTTTAAGCGATCGTAACTCGCTTATTGTGTAAGTTAGAACATTATTTTTTTTTTAATTGAAAGCTTAAATGGTCTAAAATAATAATTTATCATAAAAATATCAGGTTATAGGGGCATAATTTTGAGAAAAGACCGATATTATTAAAAAATACAGCATAAAAATTGCATTTTTTAAGCAAAAAGTTAATTTTAAGTATCAATATCGATCTTTTTGCATGGTATTTTTGATTGTGGTATGACCGCTAGGATGTTAGCATAACATTTCTCTTTATTTCAATCAAATAGACCCACTAGTTTGGAAGAAAAACAAATATTTGTACTGAGGGTCCGTAACAAAAAACAAAAAAAATATTTCTTCAATAAAATTTACAAAAATTATTTAATATATTTTTAAATATTTTTTTGAAATGTAGTTATGGTCTAGTTTCACCTCCTTTCGGGGTTGCACTTTATCCAGGAACACGTTGTATAGTTTAGCTGGGCTTTTCTGCACTTACAAGCATGATTAGGCCATCTACACTAATATTATAAAGAGGAAAGATTTTATTGCTTGTTTGTATTGAATTGGCTCCGTAACTACTGGACCAATTCAAATGAAATTTAGTACAAAGAGACCCCGGGAAGGACAAAGGCTACTTTTTGTCGCGATATAAAATCATCAGGGAGATGAAAGTTTGTATGGAAAATCCGACTTTTGGCGCGGGCGAAGTCGCGAGGAACTACTAGTGTATCTACTCCAACCAACCCAGGCCTTCCATAATAGTAGCTGCCCTAAGTTGCCACAGGTTTCTGAGGGAGATACTGGTGATTAAAGAATACCTGTTTGTTGATCTAATGTGTAAAAGATGGTTAATTGGATATTCTAAATGGAATTAGCACATTTTATTTCATATTTTAAGCTGTGCATAATACTTTTATGGTTGTAGCCGCCGACAGAACTAAATAATATAAGATGGGAAAAATAAAATACAATTATTTTGCTTTAAATTTCCGCTAAGAGACGCTAGCGCAGGCACCAAAACCACACCAACCGCACGCAACGCCTGATTCTAATAATTATATTAAATAATATAACTCATTAAGGGTTGACTTATTGAAGACTTCGCCAACAACAGCGGGAAATAGGAAAGCATGGAAAGGGCTGGAGAATGCCTTTGTTCGTCAAAGGACAGGCTTTAAGGGGAATACCTAATACAATCAACTAGTGTTATACATACACTGAATAACTCAATGTACTTTAAAAAACTGTTACATAAGATAATATAGTAATCAGAATACAGGGCTAATTATCTGTTAGTTGGATTATAGCTGATAAACTGGAACTCTGAATATAATTCTTATTTTTATTCAGTGAGAAGATTGTTTTTTTTTTCAGACAGTAGAACTAGGGGGTGGTGGCCGCCGTAGCGAGAGACGGGTGTCATGGTCGGATAGTAACGGCAGAGTGAAGGTCCTGGTTTGGAGCACCAGTACTGCCGAACCTGCTCCTTGGAGCCCTGTTGTTGAGGACCATGCGAATCTCCATCTCTATCGCATCAATGGGTAAAGTTCATTACTATTCCTTTATTCCAACTCCAATGGTTTGGAAGAAAAGGCTTTTGTTAGCCAAAGCAAAAAGTTTAATCTTCTCATGTTCAATATCCATATTAGGCATGTTACGAATATTTACATTCGCATTTGTATGTGCAAGTCGTTCGCATCATTTTGAACATTCGCATCAAGATCGGATCCGCATCAAAAATGCGAATGTTTTACGAATGTCTGACCCGTGATACGTTCAACCAATAGGCGCCTCTTGCCACTTGATCGAATTGATCGAATGCGTGGAAATCTTTATTGAAAACTATTCATTCCGAAGAGTACGGGTGGTAGCTAATAAAAATCTAACAACTAATTGTTTTCAGACAGCACATGTCATTGGTCTCCTACCATCAGCTAGAAAATGAGACATTATCAGCTGAATTATCAAACACAGCAGATTGTGTTGTACACATCATTGATCAAATCACTTGCCATAAGGTCAGTACAAGTTCTGTAATTAATTACAAAAACTATTAGTTTATTTTAGTTTTTACACTGTATTGTAGTACGAGTATGTAGAGGTAGTCATGTTTTTACGTCAAGACTTTAAATGTCGGACTGGAAAGGAATGCTTTTAATTCAATCCCTGTTCCGAGAGAGTAATTTTTTGACAATATTTGCCAAAAAACAATTTAAAACGATTTTTGGACAATCCTTGCTTTATTGATGCGGCCCTGGAGAAAAGTATGCGATGCATTTAGAGGACAGATTTTCCCTTGATAGTAAATTTAAACGCACGTTGTAGTTTCACAAGTCTCCTATGTGTCTTGATCACCAATACACAATAAAAAGAAAAACTTTGTCCATAAAGTCGTCTACGTCTACACGTCTCCTAATACTTTTCTAATAGCACTTGCCAAATTGACTAGCAATCGTGCTGGAGCGAACTTCGCATCGCAATGAAATGTCAAAATATGTATGCAAAAGTCACTTGATGTTTCGATGGCTTATATCAGTTTCATACATTTTGTTAGCAATAACAGGGCAATAACGAACTTCGCTTGAAAATAAATTGCCACTTGGCGACGAGGCCTGTGTCTTGTCTCGGAACGCTAGTAGGGCCTAAAACATAAGGAGACATGTTCTAAGACCATATGGGCCAATATCGATTGATATTAATTATTGACGTTCATAAGTGGCATTTTGTGTCCTAAATTGAATTAATAATTTTTGACTTTGACTTTAATCCTCCAGAACGGCGTGAGTCTAGAATGGCTCCGTTACGACGTACCCAACAACGATGAGAGAGCGAGCAAGCTGTCGTCTCTTAGAGAGGCGGCCACACGCGTGTCCCTCCCCGCGCCCGCGCGGTGCGTGCGACGCTCGCCCTGCGATGTCAAACTGCTGACCGCATGCATCGACGGGTCGCTGCACGTCATACATAACAGTGTCGGAGTCACGCACTCTGTTCGAGCGGGATTTGTAAGTAAATCGAGTTACGCTTTACGCTTACGACTTTGGTGAACCTTCTGCATCCTAACAGCGATAGAATCCAATAGTGGATTCTATGAGCAGTTTTCATAGAGGTTATGTCAAGGCGTTGTCAGCAAGCGTCAAGAGCTAGCAGCTAGCTAGTCTTCGGAAATATGTACTTAGTGATCATTTTCAACTATCTGTAATATGATTTTTTTGCACTAATACCGTTAAAAAGTAACTGAGTCGTGCCGAGCAAAGCGTGACGTCACCGTTGTGTATTGACATACAAAATGTATGAAAGAATAGAAAGAGAGAAAGAAAATACACTTATTCGTCATTCACACACACGAGGTTTACAAACGCAAGAAATACACAAATAATTACTACATCCGTCTTGGTGTACTGGTTTGCACACCGGACTACTAAACCAGGAGGTTGCGGGTTCGAATCCCTCAAGGGGTAAATCTTAGTGTTGAGCACGAGAATTTTCCCTAAGTCATGGATGTTTATAAATGTATACAGTGCGTTCGGGTTTGGACTAGCGATAATTTATGGGCTATTAGTTTATCAAATGTTATCAACAAAAAGCCCCTATGTTGGGTGAGTTCAAACTCTTTAAATGGCAGGCATTTTAATTATTAAAAAAAATACAATTTCTATGGATCTGGAGGTCCTAAAAGTTATGAAAATGATTCATTTGAAAGGTAACGCTATCGCCTATCAAGTTAAATAAAGATCAATTCAAAATTATCAGTCTAGAGAAAAAAATTTTTTCGGAAATATTGCTTGAAATTTAAAAACGTTGAATAGTTTTTGAAACCTATTAGAAAACTAAACTAACATTGACAAAAAAAAAATTCATTTGGATTTTGTCTCTAAAATTTGATAAATAAAAGGCCTTTAAATTATCGCTAGTCGAAACCCGGACACCCTGTATAAGTATGTCAATCCGTTATCCTAGTCACCATAGCACAAGCTCACGCTTAGTTTGGGGCTAGGTAATTGGTGTGTTTGTTGAAACAATTTATTATTATTATTACAAAAGGGAGTGCCGAAAAAGCAATAGCGTTTTGTCCTTAAATAGTATGTCAACGATCTATGGTGACATGTACCCTTATTTATATGTATTGCAGATAGCTAGCGCGGTGCGGTGGGCGGGCGAGCTGGTGGTGGCGACGGAGGAGGGCGGGCGCGTGCAGTGCTTCGACCGCGCGCTGGCGCTGCTGCACCACCACACCAAGTGCTTCGACCTGACTGCTTATTTCAGGTAAATAGGATGTACGGCGGGTCGTGCCTTTTTCGCTCAATGATGACTTGGCGGAGCCACTACCATGCCCCAGATAATGCCCTCCTACGCTACGCTCCTATGCTATGCTACGGTGGCCAATCCCTACAGATTCGAAATCCAGTAGGTATTATGTAATATACACTATCGTTTCCTAATATCCTTTCTGTGTACTCTCTCATAGAGAGAGAAGGAACGGCTTCGCAGACGGCAAGCCAATATGGCCGGAGAAATATCAGGCGCATAACCGACTGCTTATCGCATATCATATCGGCGCATAACGTGCTTTCCGAGGTACGAGTAGGGGTGCGTAACAACACCAATTTCCTGAGTCCGAGATATTTTGATGTTATTTATAACGACGTAGACGTAAGAGGGATCGTTATCAGGAGGCTCATACATGGTGGCGTACACGAAATATTAGGCCGGTTAGTTATTACAGACGTCTATTTTCAGTATCACAATCAATTTAACACAAAATAACAAACAGTGAACAGGATGGCTTCGGATTACAGTCAAGAAACGCGGCAAGTTCAATACGGCGACGCAAAACTCAACAAGACACAACCACACAACCATTCGTGTCGGCACTCCGGCCATAACAATCTCTACAGGGTTCTCACGTTCCTGTTAAACGAAACGTCAAAATGACAGAAACAAATGCTGCCACCGTCGTATCTACCATGCCCAAGTAAACTACTTGACGTTTTCGACTAAACTCGATAAATAGCCACAGTTTGACGTAAACGTATGAAATGATGTTTAAACGTCAAACCGAATGACGTCTGTCATCGTGTTCTGACAGCTCATAACTCCAAAAAAACACCGCCAACGCTCGGACATTCATTTAATAGAAAAGCAACTATATTTCATTTTTGTTTTAGAGATACGAAGCGGACTCAAATACTAGCGACGCGCGAAGCTAGCGGGGGCCCGCTAGTTCTCGTGTCCTTCACCGGAGGACCGCTAGCGTTGCTGCATATCACTCATCCGCGGCTACTCACGGTGTGTCATACAGGGTGGTGGATATTAAATCATGTAAACCGTGAAATGGTCACTTCTATTTGGGTTTTTTGAATCATTTAGGCTCAATTTATACTGCGTTCAGCAGTTTGAATGTTAAGGCGTAATAAAATTTATGTGCAATATCATAAAATATAGAGCTCATGTTCAATGTGCCCTGTCAAAGATTAAATTTTAGTTCAGTCTCTCTCTTTTTCTGCTACACAAAAATAAGAGACAGACTACAACAATTTAGAAACGTCAAATTAAGTAATGCAAATTAAGTGATTTCTTAAGTATTTTCCTAGGTTAAGTGTGTGGTTATGTCTAACATTAGTCGTCATCGAATGACATCCCTGATATATTGTCCATGGATTGCCTTAGCAACTAATAGTTGTTTAGTCTGACGTTCGCACAAATAGCTGAATTCCCCAATACAAGTGCCTGAATTCTGGGCTGCTACGATGTAATTTTCTCGTGTTCCATCGACACGCTAAGAAGAAGAAGAAGTCTGACGTTTCTAAATTATTAGAGTCTGCCTCTGTTTGTTTAGCAGGGAAAGAGCGACTATATGTAACGTAACTAATCTTAGACAGGAATTAACCCCTTAAATTCGTATATTATAATACATATAGTACATAAATTGTATAATAGTTTGACATTTAAAACTACTCGCTGCATCGCTGCTGGCCGCTGCCATTTGAATATAAATTGAGCCGTAGTAGATGACATATCTAATGCTGGCAGGCTTGGCTACGTAGCGGACGGCCTGCCAACGCAGTAGCACTGCTTCGAGCCCTCGACTGGGACAAAGAGGGCACGCAGTGTCTCTGGGCCGTCAACAAGCTCGTCTGTGCAGCGCTACGGAGTGGCAGTGGTAAGTTATTTAGGCCTATTTCTACTTTTTAGTTCAGCTCACTCGCGAAAATAATTTTTCTGTCCCTTTCTCCGCTGAACAAATAAAAAGAGAGATTATAAACATTTTAAACTTATAACGCAGCAGCTTTCGATCACAAAAGAATCCAACGATACGGCTCGATTCGAGTTCCCCGATCTAGTAGAGTAATTAGTGACACGGTTTGTATGGAGAACCTTGCAGATCTTCAACAAAGGAAGCCGCTTGGCACAGACGTACCTGGTGGTCATCTGAGCTCATTTAGCCCAGTACCCACTTGGCACCTCCCTGCAGGTAGGCGGGGAGAGGGGGGAAAAATCCCATCTAAGGTAGATGGGATCGCTCTCACGTCCATATCTCCAAAATTTTAGCAAGTAAGTCGTGTTTAGTATCATTTCCGTGTAATTCAAGGACGAGGAATTCATTTCTTGAACAACGTTTTCACTCGTACATAGAAAAATAACGAATAAAGCGCGAAAAAAAATGAACTTGAAAAGTTTTTTTTCACAAAATCGATTCGTATAGACGGCTCCTAACAAAATTCGATTTTATGTCGAGTCCTATTGGAAGAAAGCACGAAACTTGACACGATTGTAGCTTTTGTATGTGTACTTAATTTCCGATATGGAAAAAAACTGGGAAATGATTGCTGCTCCCCCCCCCTCCCTTTTTATCTCCCCCGTTCTGGTTTTCTGCATTTTCTACAAAAACAGTAAGACCCAGGAGTTTACTGTTCAAAAAGCAAATCATTGTCGATAAATTACCTACAAAACGATACTAAATTTGTAATGGTAAGGCTAATGTTTCTTATGATACAGCCATCAAAATTTGATATTATAAAAAAATGCACACTTTTATTCCCTCTTGCTCTATTTACACAAAAATGACAAGAGATATGATAAAATGACTAAAAGATTACATACCTTGTATATTGGGCTACAGTATGACACCTAAAACTTTGTGGTAGAGCCAGTGGAACTTACTTAAGTTACAGTTCACCGCATCTGGCTATACGAAACTCCATGTAAGTTTTTTTTTTCATTTTTAACCGACTTCAAAAAAAGTTAGTCATCAATTCGATCTGTCTGTATGTAATATAGTTGAACTTGGGTGTGTAAGTCATTTACAATATAAAAAACACTCTGAGATATGATTGTGATCTGTGTATGAGATAAAGGGGAGGGGCCCTTTATCTCCCCCGTTCTGGTTTTCTCCAATTTCTGCAAAAACGGTAAGACCTAGGAGTTTACTGTTTAGAAAGCAAATCATCGTCCATAAATTACCTATAAAACGATACGATTTAAAGTGTTCAGTGAAAATTATGTCGCATTCGCCAGCAGTATAGCCCATTGAATAAAAGAGTTCTAGTGTGCGTGAAAAGGATCGTACGTAAGCAATTTCTTCGGAAATATGTTCAGAGTCGTTAGGTAATAAACATACTCAAAGTCCTGACCACTAGGAGCATAGCTGGAGTGGGGGAGGGGGAAGAAGGCCCAATTCTTGAGATTTCCGTTTATATCTCAGAAACGGTGCGTTCTAGAAAAACACTTGTACAGACTAAATGAAAGACCATAAAATTATCTACAAGTTATGCCTTAGAAATGTTTACAATTTTCCAACCGTTTTCGAGCTACATCAAAATACAGATAAAATGATGGTGAATGATCATTGATCACTCAAATAAAAACAAACACATAATCTCATGGTTGTTGATTGCTGTGATTGTTGTTTGATTTTGCTAAAATACCATTATCTCCCAAACCATGAATCTGATTTTATAACCCCCATACTAATAATGATTTCGACATTGCTATAACACTTGATTTTATTTGAACAGTCCAAGGCTAAGCTATCTCCCAGTGTCAGTCTGGCGCACTAGTTTTAAGACGAATGGAACGGATCGGTAAAATGAAGTGGTACAATGTCGATCAGAAGCGGTGTCGGCGGAGAGCACTGCGCAGAGCGCGCTGGGCGCGTACCTCTCCCCGCGCGCGCCGCTCGCGCCCGCCGCCGAGCGGTTCGCACCGGCCGTGCACGACCTCGCAAGGAAGTTCTTCCATCATCTGCTGAGGTACGTGTTCTTTTATATTGTCAGTGTCCGTACAGTCCATTTATCAGTTGTTTTTTCTGCAGTTACACTAACACCACAAACTAACCTAACCTGTTTAACTCATTAAAATGCGAAAACGGTTTACATTTCAATGCTCCAGGAAGTTTTGGGTGGGATAAGCAATCCGGATCAAATAGGCGCAACTAACTTTATACACATTCACTTATTTAATATTCTTTTTAGCATATTACTGGGATTCCACCACACAATCACAATAACAGCCTCAAATAGACTATTTTTTTATTAGAAGCCCATCTTTTTCTTCTTGCTTCCCGCGCAAAACCCATGTGCGTGTTTGTAGATTCGAAGGCTCTTGTAGTGGTGTGCTGACGGGCATCTATTTTCGGAATTCTCACTTTCGGTAGACCACCTAATTGAGTCCTCGCTTGCGGTATACTGTGGCGCGTGAGACGAAATGGGAACCATGAGATGTTTAATTTTGTCAAGAATGCGCAAGTTTTCCGCACTTATCCCACCCATTGTTCTTGTCCTACCTCTGCGACTCTGTACCCCGCAGGCGAGTACTCAACTAAGCGGTTTACCTATAGCTACAGGCGACGCGTGTCTTCAGTTTGCCTTGCTAAGACCGCAAATCCATCCGTATTTCAGACGCGGTCGAATAGAGAAGGCACTAAGCCTAGCGGTAGATCTGCGCGCGTGGGACCTAGCTGCAGACGCGCGCTGGGCCGCGTCTAGAGTTGGCCTGGCCTCACTAGCGCAGGAGGCCGCCGCGCTTGCCGACCACTACGCCGCTGAGGGGGATGGTGAGTGCCTTCCTACCTATACGTTCCAATAGGTGACCAGTCCTGGCGCTCTAGTACCTTCGGATGGAGTACGAGAACCCTGGAGAGTGCGCCTACAAATAAAGAAAGCTCTGACCCTATTGACCTAGAAGACCAGTCCTGTCGCTTCAGCGACTATGAATAGAGAAGGTTTTGGGCCCATAGACCTAGATCGCTCCACAAGCAGAAAAGGGATTCAATTTTGGGTTTATTACAGCCTTTAGATTCTATATTGATCTGCTTACACGCAAACACCACTAGCGGCGCTACTAGTCAATACATAGTCCAACCAGTTCATGCGCGACCCTCTTGGCGCCAGACGTGCGAGAGCAGCGCCTTTAGACACTTTAATCTTAAAAGATCGTGCGCTCGCCTCCTGCCGAACGCGAGACGTACGAGGGCGAGCTTGGTAGATATCAGCGGGATACTGGACTACTAGTGTCGTCTGTTGTGACTGGTGCGTCTGGCTGTTGACTGTATGTTTACTGTATTGTGAATATGTTATTATAAGGTGCTCAATTCTTGAAATTACACCATATTTATGACGTTAATATTTCTTTGAACACTTTTGCAAAGTAATACTAAGTCTCTGACACAAACTATTCATTCCAGATTCCTCCTGTTCAGAGTCATGTTCGCAGTGCAGCTCTCACTCTGACATCGACGACGAAACTATCACGTCCGAAGCGAAGACAAAGCCCCCGCCCCTCCCCCGCGTGTCCGTCCCCACCGTCATGCCCGTCCCGCTCACCCCCGCGGACCCGCCCTCCTCCCACAGCATCCGTCCCAATCTGCACCAGTACTTAGAGCGAGACAACACGATATGGACCACCGACGTTGACGATTCGTACCTGAAAGTGAACCAAGATAAAATCAAGCCGATTCTATCGAACGTGAGATGGCATAGCGTGGACAATATGCTCAATATGCGACGTAATTCGACGCACGCGCTAGCTTCGATAAGCGAGGTCGTGTCGAAGCCGTCGTCGACTATAGTCGATATAATTCCACGAGTCGACGATAGAATGACACAGTTCCGGAGCGTATACCAGACGGAGTTGAGAGAAGAAGCGCCGAGTGCTATATACAGATATCACAGTAACAATAATTTTCATCCGACCAGTGGCAATGATAGGTTCCACAAATACGACGGCGCGGCAGATAAAGGGAATCGAACTGCTGAGAAAAACAAAGTGAAGTTTTCGGATACGGTCACCATTGCTGTTGTGTCGGTAAGTATTTGTTTTTAAAATCTGACTTCAAAAATTATATTCGTAAGCCGATAACAGAAAATACACTTTGTATTATATTGTATTTTTTTCTGTTTCTAATTAATACAATTCATGAAACTCTATATGAATAAAAAAAAAGTTTTTTTTTCTCTATGAGCTCCGAATAGCGTTGCACTATCAATAGTGAAACTATCGTTATAGGTGACCTGGAAAATAATCTACAATATCCATAGGCCTATCGATGGTGTCGATATTATTCTTAGTATTCATGCTAAATGGAGCTATCGATACTATCGAAGACTGTTAATAATCGACTATCGAGCGGCAACGCTAGTTCTGAATCCATTGATCAGAATAAGATGAAACTTAGTAGATTGTTCTTCTGGGACGTCCTCCTGGGTTCCTGGCAAAAAAATCTAAAAATTGTATTTTTTTTATAAATAAATAAATAGTTTCAACAATCACACCAATTACTTAGCCCCAAACTAAGCGTGAGCTTGTGCTATGGTGACTAGGTAACGGATAGACATACTTATTTATATATTTTACGGCTATTAGCGGCTACACCTAGTTTTAGCCGGCTACAACTAGGTGCAGCCAGTAGGACACATCTAAGTTTAACCACCAGTGTGCGGCTGTACCTAGTTCTAGCCGCTATAATAAAGGCTAAACCTAGTTGTAACCGAAGATAAGTAGGATACACCTAAGTTTAACCGCATGTGGCGGGCTGCACCTAGTTGTAGCCGGCTAAAACTAGGTGTAGCCGCACTTCGGCTATTAGCCGTAACATATACATTTATAAACATCCATGACTTGGTACAAATGCTCGTGCTCATCACACAAACATTTGTCCCTTGCGGGATTCGAACCCGCACCCGCCTGGTTTAGAAGTCCGCCGCGCGAACCACTACACCAAGACGGTCGTCTGATCCTCTATCAATAATAATAAATATAGTTATATAATAACTAGTGGTTCCCAGCGACTACGCCCGCAAGAGTTGGTTTTTTCATGTTTCATCCCCCATTTCACCCCCTTAATGTTTTTATATCGCGACGAAATGTAGCCTATGTCCTTTTGCAGGTTCTCGAACTGTCTTCATACCAAATTTCATCTCAATCGGTTCATTGGTTTAAGCGTCAAGAGGTAACAGACAGACACACTTTCGCATTTATAATATTAGTATGGATTTTATCTGGTTCCCCAGGAGCCGGCAGCCGGCGACCCGTCCCCCGGTCCCCGCGCCTACCTGTCGGCCTTCGAGCCTCCGCGGCCCCCTCGCCCCCCGCGCCGCGCCGGTACACTCGACTACGTGCAAGTGTGACGCATGCGTGATGCGCCGCCGGCACCGGCTGTTGATGCACTGCCACTGCTCTATTCAGACGCACCGCTCGCATGGGCTAGGTATTCGTTGGTATCGGTACACCGCTTAAAGAACATTACGCCGTCCTGTTTATGTAGCATCCTACTCCGGAAATAGGTAGATGTAGATAGATAGATAGATACTCTATATTGCACACCACACAGTATAAATTTACATAAGTGCTCATAGAGAATGGTGCAATTTACGCGGTAATTAAGTAGTGAATTGTAATCGCAGTTCACTACTTAAGTTACTACATTCCTAGTTAGGATGCGAGCTTCCTAACTAGGAATGTCTGGAGCCACACTCTGTAAGACGTTTTTCGTAGTTGCGACTGTAGCCGTCCCTGTCACGAATGCCAGCATGTCAGTGCGAGCGACCGCGACGGCAAGACGCTAACATACGGACAATGCGTTATCAGAATAGAGCACCTGCCTATCCATCCTTCCATTCTAGTTAGAATCCTAACTAGGATGACACCTTCTGTAAAATTGCTGATGATGAGCAGGGAAAAGTGATGGGCAGTGGATAAATACTCAAAGAGTATTTACTCTTAGTATTATAAATATCCGAGTATTTACTCGGATATTTATCCAAAATGGATAAATACTCGTTCTTATCCATTTTTATCGGATATTTACTCGAAATGGCGGATAAAAATAACTAATTGGGCCTGGGCCCTACTTTACCAAGCGCGACAGGTGCGATACCTGTCATTTAAGTTTTTAACCGATATCAAAAAGGAAGGAAGTTCTATGTTCCACCATATGTAAATTTTTGCGTTTTGTTTTATCTACGTTCGCAGAGTTCTTTGTTTGTTGTGGACTTATTTTCATAATTTATTGTTTTTCTCATTTAAAGAGCATACTTTTGAGGTTATCTCAGTGTCACCAAGTCAGGATCTAATGCTGAAACCCAGAGAAAGTAAATGTTCGCGCTTGCTCCGTTTGCACCTTATTAAACATTCTAGTGTACTGAGACTGCCTGTTAATTTAGTTTCCAGCACGCTGGCTTCTATCCAAGAGGCCCCGGGTTCAAACCCCGTTTCGAGCCGATTTCTATGTTTTACTGTTTTAAAATAACTCAGAAACAGCTTGAAATCAGGAAATCGGTTATCCACCCCATCTCATCGAACTATGAGAGTGAAGGATCAGATAACTGCACTTAAGAATTGTGCACACACTTGTACACTAAAATATCTCCAGCGCCGTTGGCTAATCTCTGTTGATTGGTTACCGTATTTGAAATACGGCTATATAGCAGAATATAATTATTATTTTTAGTTTTAGTGTACTAACAGGTTTGAAAGGTAGTTCCTTTGACAAAAGACAAAACCTTATTAAAAAAACTAGATCTATAACACTCCTGAGCCACTAACTGTTTTCAGGGGTCATCGCGTATTGTCTCGTACGTTGCTTTGATGCCTTCCAACCTCCTGAACCTTTCGAAAAGGCTTCAGCACAATAGACCATATCCATACGCTAAGGAAAATTATACAGAAGTCCGAAGAGAACAATATGCCTCTATGGTTAGCGTTTGTGGATTATTAGAAGGCCTTTGATTCGATCGAAACGTGGGCGGTGCTACAGTCTATTCCGAGGTGTCACATAGACTATAGGTATATAGAGGTGTTAGAGTATCTGTACAACAATGCCACCACGTCGGTCCGTGAACAGAAGCAGAGCTCGAAGGCCATTCCACTACGGAGAGGTGTGAGACAGGGAGACGAATACCTTTCAAACTGTTTACAGCGGCATTAGAAGACGCCTTCAAGCTTCCGGAATGGATTTGGATCAACGTCAACGGCGAATACATCACATACCTCCGCCACGCTGAAAAAGCTTGGAACTATGCTCGAAGATCTCAACCGAATCTCCCAACAAGTGGGTCTTACAATGAACATGGATAAGACAAAAGTAATGTCTAGCTCCAGAGTGGTACCCTCTCCAGTATCTGTTGAGAAGTCAACTCTCAAAGTTGTTGACAAGTACGTCTACCTGAGACAAGTAGTTACTTGCATTGGTACGTTGTGGTCCAACTAGGTAGTAGTTGGATGTGGTCCAATTAGGTAGTAGTTGGATGTAGTCCAACTAGGTAGTAGTTGGACCATTAGGTAGGTCCAACTTCGAGAAAAGAGATCTGTCGACGAATCCGATTTGGCTGGAAACTACGCAAGAGCACCTTCTCGTCTCAAGTACCTCAGTGCCTTAAACCTGCTGCCAGTGATCACATACGGATCTGAATCATGATCTCTACTATGGGCCTCATGCACATAGCGCGAAGAACTGATAGCCGTTGGGGCAGAAAAGTTCTAGATTGGAGATCCTTTGATCAAAGGCGCAGCGTAGGACGGACTTCCTACGGCAAGATGTACAGACGACCTTGTAAAGATTGCAGGATCACACTTAAATGAATGCAGGCCGCATGCAATCGGTCGTTGTGGAAAACCATGGGGTAATCTAATGTTCAGCAGTGGACACCCTACGGCAGCATCAACATGATTCTCAGTCGAAACCGAAATCTTGGTCATTTAATAATTAAGATCGATTATTTTTGTTTATAGCTAATTATATGGAACTAGCTGTTGCCCGCGACTTCGTCCGCGTGGACTCGATAATACAAAATATTTTATACTCCCGCCGCGCTATCCCTCTATCATGATCTCTTAGTCAACCATGTCGTATGGAGAAGAGAGGAATGAAAAATCGAAGTCAATAGGCACTCTTTTTGGATAGGTTAGGGCTCATTCACACGGGATCCATCATTGACGATTCGTCAAAATACAGGATAACGTCATGACGGATAGACGTTCACATTGCATACGGAATCGTGTTTTTTCACGATTCGTCAAAATATCCGAATTGAATTTAGGTATAGTATGTACTATTAGATTCGGCGGCCACTCATCATTGGGTATATGTAACTCAGTGAAAACACAACGATGACGCGTTTGAAAATACTACTAACGCCATCTATTGGCAACATTTAGAACTAAAAATTATTTTGTTCGTCTTAATTTATTCGTTCCATTAGGTAAGTACTGATAGGTTCAAACTAATACATTTACATCCTCCATCATCCCTTATTTTATCCCCATGGGGGTTGAATTTATGAAAATCCTATTTAAGCGGAGGTCTTCATCATAGTAGCTACAATATTTAATTTCAGTTCAATCAGTTGAAAATCTAAGAGAACATTTATACAAATTTTCATCCCCTATTTTATCCCCTTAGAGGTGGAATTTATCAAAATCCTTTCTTAGGGGATCCCTACGTCATAGTAGCTTTACGCATGCAAAGTCTCAGCCCGATCGGTTTAAAATTGACAAAGTTTCATACAAACTTTCATCCCCTATTTTATCCCGTTGGGGGCAGAATTGATCAAAATCCTTTCTTAGCGGATGCTTACGTCTACACCACATCTACCTGCATGCCAAATTTTAGCCCGATCCGTCCAGTGGTTTGGGCTGTGCGTTGATAGATCACTATGTAAGTCAGTCAGTCGGTCACCTTTGAGTTATATTTATTATATATTATTTAGATGCAAAAACTCTTTAGCACTTGTTTTGGTTTAAACTACTAACATACTATTATAATAATCATAAAGGATGATGCAATTTTTGGTACCCACCTCCAATGGCAATATGTGATACGTCATTAGACAGCTCTTAGTAACCTGAATAAAAGTTACTATGGAGCCAAGTTCCAATCGTTAGTCCGTTCACAGCTGTACGGTATTAAAGTCTTAGAAAACGAACTAGCTCCTAATTAATAGAATCAGGCGTTACTTTGCGGAAATCCATTATCAGATGGGAAAAATAAAATACAATTATTTTGCTTTACATTTCCGCTAAGAGACGCTAGCGCAGGCAACAAAACCACACCAACCGCAACCGCTTTGAGTACCAGTTCAGGCAAATGCAGAATGCACCGCCCTCCCTCCCTCAATACGCATGCACTACAGCTAATGCAGTTGTTAGTTACCAACACCAACGTGCAAAAAACCTCGACGCGTTTCGCCACTCCACGCGGCATCCTCAGGAGATGTTGTCGCCTCGGCTGCGGTCTCAGTCGTCCGTGCTCAGCGAAGAGTTTCATTATCAGGGTCATTCCGAAGTCTTTTTTGAAGTTGATTCCTATTTCTTATGCATCGTAAGATTCCAGGAGAAATCCACGGTTGTATAGTTCTCTTGCTACATGACACACGCGTCTCTTCAGTGTTTACCTTTAAGCTTTCCATAATTTTATCTATAAGTTGGTTAGTTACAGTCGTTGGGTCATCATTCAATAAGAGTTCTGACAGGTTACTATTTCGTAAGTGTTTTAGAGCAGCTTCAAGATTTACAGTGGTTTTAGTTCTATTAACTTTGGTTTGTTTTTTTATTTTCGATATTGATAGAAAAATGGTGTGATGGTCCGTAATTGTTGTTTGCAAAATCGCTATTTTAGGTTCATACTTGATTTTATTTAGTCTCAGCATGAAGTGATCAAGGCAGGCTTGCTGCCTTGTAGGTAAGGTGTGACCAGCTAAGATGCCATGGTTAGCAAGCATATCCAGGTAATTCATTCTGTTTCTGAACTCATGCGGTGGCTCCAAGGGCTTTACTCGAATATTTATGTTAATATCTCCTCTTATTATAATGTTTCTATGGGAGGGAAGGGTCTCTAAATGAGAATTCAGAGTATAAATAAAATTTTCTGCGTTTGGATTAGATGGTGATCTATAAATACACAATATTGTATTATCTAAGACGTCAATTTGAAGGCATGAAGCGTGGTATAAAGTAACTTTCTTGACTTTATGTTTTAAACTTTTTTTATATAAATAACTACCCCGTCGTTCTGGTTGAGCTGGGAATGGGTGCTATAAACCTCATAATTGTTTAATTGTGGGAGAGGTTTATTGGCATCTAATCTACATTCAGTAAAAGTGATAATGTCTGTTTTAAAAGATAAATTTGCCAGCGTGAGGGTAAAATCGTCAAAATTTTTATAGATGCTAACTATATTCGGAGATATTACGGTAAGATTGTTTTTATTAATATGTATGTATTTTTTTAGATCGGCACTACTGCACTCTATTGTTTTTGCTATTTCAATGCTGTCTATGTCATGCAAAGGCGAATGTTGCGATTTAGCTATAATGAAATAAGTGTACAAGAAATCGTGGGGTAGTGATTATTGGAATTTGCTTAACAAGTATATATACATTCGAGGAGAGTATGCTGAGAAAGTGCTGTTCTATTAGTTTTATGAATGTGATAATGAGTAGATATATGTATATTATTGTAGGTTGTATTTTGTTAGTGTATTTTTGTAGGATTAAGACACAGGATTAAGACAGTACCTACTAAAATCTGAGAATTAGTAATAGCAACTACATACTTTTGGTACCTACTTCCAAAAGCAATGTGTGTTAGGTATTTGGATACTAGCTCTTAGTAACCTGAACAAAGTCAAAAATTCTTTATTCAATTTAGGACACAAAATGCCACTTATCCTAAACACTTAACAAAAGTTACAATGGCATGCTAGACTATGGCATGTCAGCGGGGAGGGGTGGATATTATGGGGTTTTCTATCAAGTGGTACTTAGACTGAGTGTGACATCCGAAAAGAGGACGTTGGAAGGTGACTTGACCATTAGGACAGTCACATCTCAAATACTAGAGAGCAAGACAGGCATGACAGGTATTTCTCTTCTTACGTTACACCGTTATCTCGCAGAAAAACTTAAAAACACTATGAGGCTCCTGCTTTATGCCCTGCCCTAATAATGTGTTAGCGGATAATAATTATTTCCATTTATAATAGTATTTCCTACGCTGCCGCCCTTGACAGATATAATCTAACCAACCTTAAAAAAAGACGTCTACAGCTGCAAGCTACTTTTCTGTATGACCTTTGTCATAACAAATATGATTGTACAGAATTAGTTCATAGTCTAAATTTCAGAGTGCCGGTTAGGCCGAGCGTGCGAGCTTGTCGGAATTTCAAACTTTTTCTAAACTCGAATAGCAGTACCAACGCGGGCAAGCGCTCGCCTATGTTCCGTCTAACTGACATATATAGCCTGACCAGAAATATATGGGATCTGAATTAACTTTATATGACAACACTTGATATAATCCCTTTACTCCACGTTCGTAACTGATCTTTGATAACCAGATACGAACAAGGAATTTTTTTCTTGTTTGATAACCAGTTACGAAAACGGAATTTACTTGTCGTTTTCGTAACCATGGTTTATAGCCAACTACGAAAATGGCATTTTTTTTCTCTGTTTATAACTGGTTATTAATTTGGAATATACAGGGTGTGGCGTAAATAGTGGTCCAAAGCAAAGGTGTGGATACACTGTACACTGAAGCACCACATACCAGTATTTAAAAAAAAAATATGTACAGGGTTTTCAAAAAAAAAATTTTTTTAATTTTTTTAGAAATCGTTACCTTGCCTTACAAATTTGGTTATAATTTCCAAAAATGACGGTTTTTTTATCCTTTTTTTTATTATTATTGCTGATCACTTGTACTTAGTACTCCATTCGTTTTTTTTTTTTACAAACTGAATTTAATTAAAAAAAATAAGTTTCTTTCAAAATTCAATACTCACTGCTAGCAAATCGTTTGACTTTCAATGCTTTTGGTGCAAAAAAAATGTACCACACTGTCAGTGCCCATTGTTTAAAAAAAATGCCCATCTTTTGCAGATTCTAAAATGGTGCAACAATAAGTGTTACGACTTACAGGAAAAAAGTTATTGCTTTTCGAAACAAAAAGGAGCCCAATTCAGAAAAACAATTTATTTGAAGTTCAAGGGTTTACAAGGGTTGTAATTTTTTTCTGTGTGGTCCAAAGCAAAGGTGTGGATACACTGTACACTGAAGCACCACATACCAGTATTTAAAAAAAAATTATGTACAGGGTTTTCAATAAAAAAATTTTTTTTTTAATTTTTTTAGAAATCGTTACCTTGCAAAAAAAATTTTTTTTTTTGAAAACCCTGTACATAATTTTTTTTTAAATACTGGTATGTGGTGCTTCAGTGTACAGTGTATCCACACCTTTGCTTTGGACCACTATTTACGCCACACCCTGTATATTTCCACTTTCGTAATAGGGTACAAAAATAAGTATAAAAATTGGTATCGAAATAGAAAACAAGGAAATATTATGCCTCTTTGGACCACAAACACATTAATAAGCTCAGAAAACATATTTATATTTAATAAAATAACCAAAACATGCAACGCTAAATAGGCAAAAAACAAAACAAAACTCTTAGTTAATACACTTAGTAACAAGTAAAATCTAAATTTTAAATGGTGAAATTATTTCTAAGCAGTGCCCAACGGTTATAATATTTTTTTCAAGGTCTTCGATTGCAGAATTTATTTCTCTATCGATTTCTCGATAGTTGCGGCACTTGATACTTTTGCTGCGTATCTTCGCGAATCTGCAGATCTTCGTTTCTTTAGCTAACATATTTAAGACTTGAGCCAAGGATGGGTTCTTCCGTCCCACATGCTTGTTTAGTCTTGCATGCCACCCTTCAAGGTGATTAGTGGTTCTTATGCCTTCTTTATAACAGCACCATTTCTTCATAAATTGAATATCGTTAAACCCAAAATTATTATAATAGGAGTTAAATTGTTCAACTGCCACGTATTTAGGTGATCTTTGCATTATGTATTTGTACCCGGACAGGATGTTCTTCAGTGGTAATCGTGCCAAACCTGCACATCTTGCAACATGTCGTCTTTGTACACTTGATTTCAGTCCTAATGACTTAGCTTTCTTAAACAGACTCTTACAATAATGGAAAAAGCAGCCTTTTATTGTGGTTTTTGGAAACACCTTTTCTATAGCTTTCATGGCACTCTTTTCATAGTCGAGCGTGATTTTCTTCGGCTTCCAGTTAGGTAATCGTTTTTTTATTAGTTGCAGTAAGATCTCATATGTCTTTTCTTTTTTATTGTCAAGGAATGAGAAGAATAAAGGAATTATTTGTTTTGTAACATTGTTGTATCCATGAATAGAGTAAAGTTGTTGAAATGGTGCTGGATATGAGCGAAAAGTACCATCCATGAAAAAATTGTCAATATTATCAAGAATATTGTGAATGTCTGGACAGCAAAAAATTAGAATTCTAATCGGATCATCATGTTGATGATGTGGCTGAAAATCCGCAAGTAAACATTTTTCGAACTTTTTAGGTACGGATACATCGGCTGGTGAATCAAAATAATGTAGTTTTAGCACACCCAAACTTTTATTTCTGGCATTATACAGACCACTTTTTATACTACTGAAGTCCGGTAGTTTAGTGACTAAATCCGTACCATCATCCTGCAGATCGCTACGTTACCTCCACAGCCTTTTAAATTGTAACACTGGTAAAATTTATTTTTGTTGTTATATATTTTCCTTTGATGGTACTGCCGACCATCATAAAGCAGCTTAGTGCCCCCTCGTTTTGTTGCCACAAATTCAATAGATTTTTCTTCGACTGACTCCATTTTGGCATTTGGCACTACCATCAACTATTTCTTTACCGAGAATCACAGAAAAAGATGAAACTTTCGCAAATGACATTTCAATGTCACTTTGAAATAGATGGAAATTGTTATCAGCCAGTTGCATCGTAAATATTTATCATACATATAGGAAGTAGGTTAGGTACCGATTTATTCAATGTCGATGGTTAGTCTGGAGTGCCGCAACTATCGAGAAATCGCTAGAGAAATAAATTCTGCAATCGAAGACCTTGAAAAAAATATTATAACCGTTGGGCACTCCGTTCCTCGTTTTCTATTTCGATACCAATTTTTATACTTATTTTCGTACCCTATTACGAAAGTGGAAATATATATTCCAAATTAATAACCGGTTATAAACAGAGAAAAAAAAACCATATTCGTAGCTGGCTATGGACCATGGTTACGAAAACGACAAGTAAATTCCGTTTTCGTAACTGGTTATCAAACAAGAAAAAAATTCCTTGTTCGTATCTGGTTATCAAAGATCAGTTACGAACGTGGAGTAAAGGATATCCTTTAATTATATAAAAGGATATCCTTTACTCCACGTTATTACATGATTATATAATCATACCAGCTTAGATTGGCCACTGAACATTTAAAAAATAAACATTTTATATGTTTACATTTAAGTAACATTCCTAAGTCTTATAACAGATTCTACGATACAAGAACAAGTCAGAACACTTACAACTTAAGTACTTATTAAATTCAGTGGATCTTTGTATTATTAGCCTTGAAATTTAGACCAAACTAGAATTATTTTTGCTAAACCACTGTCGAGTAGAAGTAAAATTACCTGTTGTTCTTTTAAATTATATTATTTATAATGTTATCAGACTATTACAAATATCGTATATGAAATTTTTGAAACTTCTACGAACTATTTTCGGTAAATATCTAAGCAGGGTTGAAATAAAGAAAATAAAACTCACAAATAGTGTTGCAAACAAAACGTTTAAAAATACGTGACGGACGCAGTATTATTAAGCTGCGTCCGTCACGTATTTTTTCTATTTATTACTAAAAATTGTTATATTAATGAACAACACTAAACATACTTACATTAATCGTATTTGATTTCATTTTGTTAATGGAAAATCTACTTTACTAGACTTTATTTTGTTGAACTTATTTTAGACTGGTAATCAAATCGGACAATAAATCAAGACAAGCGCTATACTAATTCTTGTTTTACAAGATGATACCTTTGTAATGATATATCACACATCGTTATTGGAGCGGGTACCAGATTTCATAGAAACCCTTGCGTCCTCCTTTGCGCGTTATAGCAAAAAACATGTTTATAAAATATTTATCCGTCTTTTTGGATAAATACTCGAGTAAAAATTGATATTTATGAGTCTTTATCCATTTTGAGTATTTATCCGGATAAAAACCCATCACTAGCAGGTAACTAAATTGGTTTGGTGGTATCGGTTTATTATCCAACACACAAGAGAATACAGAAAATTCTAGAACAGCGTTTGTTTTTTTATAGTCAAAATAAGTTTAACTACTTTACATTACAATAAGTTGCCAGTAGTATCACCACCTATTAGAAACAGTGGCACCACATAGGAAGAGCTATCTGGTTCGTACAAACGTGCGTTATATTATGTTTTTAATAGTGTTTCCAATAAATTAAACCACTTAACAGAACTACTCACACCTTCCTAATTAGGATCCTTACAAATAGTAACTTCACTTATAGTAAATAGATAGTAACTTTCAAACAGGATCCTACTACTACTAGGAAGGTAGGAATCCAATCGGATCTCCTATCATGGACATACGATAGGATCCGATTGGTTCCTATCTTCTTATTTAGGACCCAACCTTCCTAGTTAAGATTCTTAGTAGGATCCTACAAATAAGACATTCCTTTCTAACGAAATTATTAATAATATCTAATAGTATTTTTTTCACTAGTATTGCGTGAAATTGATACGTCCTCGCCCCCCGCACGTCTGGCGCAGGAGGTTCAAACACAAACTTGTCGGACATCTATAAGATTTAATTATGCACCCCATTTTTGCATGATACACGCATGCAAGGCATTGCACTTATTTGCACATGTGTAATTAATTTAATGGGATAAGACTCGTATACAATTTAATTCGATATTAACAGAACATAAGACTCGGGTGACAAACAAGATGCATGAATCAAACATTCAAACCCCATTCTAATCTTATCAATAGATAATTTAACCTACCAAGTAAAGTAACACACAATCCTGACATTTTATAATTTGATAATAACTTTTTTGAATATTTTGTATTAATATTTCAGATAACGCAACTCCAGAGCAACACCCTCCAAAAATAAAAGTTGTACATTTTGGTATGGTTTAAAAACGTATAATAAACGTAAAGTTATTTATTTGGTTAGTTTCCTGTAAATAAACCTGACTCAAGTGATATTTTTACGTAATCCGTCCATTCGAAAGATGCTTATTATTATAACGATTACTTAGGTATTGTTAATGAAAATATCGTTGTGAAACATATTTTTAATAAGTTGTCTTCCATTTTGTTTAATTATAAGACGAATACTATTTTTGTATTAAGAAGCGATTCTTAAGAACGATGAGTTAGCTAGCAGTAATACCTTATGTTCTATTCTTATTTTTAGTTTCGTTTTACAAGTGAAAAAATCTGCATTTTATAATGGCTAGGTAGAGTTATTATTATGCAAAAGTAAATACCTCATAAGTGTATTTCAATAATTATATGTGTATTTGTAAAAAACCTCTCAAATAATTATGTACAAATTGATTTAATACATAATGATCTTCATAAATTGTTCAGTGTTTTTATTTTACACCTTTCGTTCATTTCTTGTTGTTCTTACCAAAGCACCTTTCAAATAAAAGTAACTCTAATAAAAGTCACTTAGTTTGGGAGATAATGCCACTTTTCTAGCTATAAGTATCTCGTTAGTGTCAGTCTAGCGCGATTGGCATGCTATTTTCAGGACACCCTATCACACGTTAAAGATAATTATTACATAGTGGTGGTAGGGTAGATATTATTTATTTGATCTCTAATGACGGAGTGTTTCAATAGGTTACAGGTAGGTAAGTCACTTGCAACATCTTTCTCTATTTCATCATCATCAATTTTAAGAGCTTGGCTCTTGGTGGTTTTTTCCATTCCTCTCTGCTTTCCGCCCTTCTTTTGACCTCCTGATACGACCCGACATTTATCTTTACTTTTACTTGATGCATGTAGCTTATTCTTGGTCTTCCTCGCTTCCTTTTTCCTTCTATTCTTCCTTCTATTATCGTTTTAATCAAATTGTCGTGTCGAATCTGGGGCCCGATTCTCAGGCCTTCGATATTATGTCACATACGACATTTATCGAAAAAACATGGCGGAATATCACAATATCGAAGGCGCGAGAATTAGGCCCCAGGTGGCCCAACATTCGTCCCCTATTTCATGAACTTCGAAATCAGACAACTGTTTTTTTCCTCTACCATTTACGACGTAAATTACAACGTAAATTTTACGTAGTTACAAAGGTGGGGCCTTAACTACGTAAATCCGTCAAATCCGTTCACGCTTAACCGCTGAATTAATAGAAATATACATTGTTAGATAGATGATACGGGACCTTCTGTATTTTGTGGTACGGGACCCTTGGTATTTTGTGGTACAGGAGTGACGAGGAGCAATGGCGACGTTACGACAGCTAGTTCTCATTGACTGTGCTGGGTAATTGGGGTCGTTTGACAGTCGTCTAGTAGTAGATAGAGGCCCTACTCCTGTTGACCGATGTCCGTATTTTCGAGTCTAGCCATCACGTTCGTTCGCGTTGTCATTCTGTCGTGAGTGATAGGTATGAACGGCTACATTCGAAAATACGGACATATCGTCAACCGGAGTAAGGCCTCAGGTACCTGTTACACTGTAGCTGCGCAATAGAGGACATTGCCCAAACGAAACATTAGGGTGTGTTTCCATTGACTGGAGCGGTGAAAAGCAGTGATAAGTGTCAAGTGGCGTTACGATAACACGCGATACACAGAGGATCACGTAGTGCCCAACCAATTATCCGGCTGAATTTCAGCTAACATGTGTGCCTGGATGGACGCCGGAAGTGTCGGAGAACTTGTTCAAATTTCTCCTCGTCAGAACACTATAAACTATGTCAATTTATTGGAAGAATCAATGTTACCGACTTTGCGAACAGTTTACTTGCGTGAAGAAGTGCCAGCATTCTCCTTTGTTCATGATAACTGTCCAGTGCATACTGCCAGAATTGTCGCGAATTGGTTTACCCAGCATGAAGATGAATTCACTCGTATACCATGGCCGTCTAGGTCTCTTAATCCAATAGAAAATTTGTGGAGTTTGGATTGGGGACATTTGTAGTCGTCTAATCGGGTCACTTTTCACTTTACCAATTTAATGCCACTTGTTAAATATATAACTGAAATAAATATTATATTCTTCAACTAAGTATACTGTTTTATTTCATGATGGTAACACAAGTTCCAGTGGAACTTTTATGAAGAAACTGGTTCCCGATACAGACTTGGCGCCCGGCTGTGCCGAATGCCGAATATCTACCTACCTACCTGTGTGTTGCATTGCAACCCTTACCTAAGTTCTCGCCGATTTTCATACAAACTTATTCGTACAGATAGCGATCCTAGCCTTGTCAGTAACTGTCAGTGTCTAATAAAATGATAACAGTTCGTTTCTAGTAAATGTATGTTCAAGCTGATTTCAACCTACTTGTATAGAATGACAGTAGAAAAATGACCATAAGGTGGGTCATGATTCAATTTGGTCGACTGTACATACTATAGTCCGTGCCATTTAAACTTGCACAAAAGGTTATTGACCCCACCTGTACCAAAATATGTCCAAACTTTACGACACGTGTCGCTCATCGTATAAAATAGTGATAATCCCGACCTATCGCTGATTTCATAATACCACGGCCCGTCCGAGAACGAGACAACGCTAAAACATCAAAATTTAAGTAATAGTTTCACAATTTTGTAAATAAAACACAGATTTAGTTATTAAAATAAATTTTCTTTTAATTTACGTTTTGAAAGTCTTTAAGCAGTTACTTGGTTTTAATTTAAAAACTCGGTTGATTGACATTACTTTTACCACAAATATAAACACAATAATTAGAAATTACATTTTTTCTATAAAGAATTAACGGTAGTTGACCATTCATAGATATTTATCAATATAAAATTTTGACTCCGAAAATGAGAAATTATGACTTATTGCACTTAGCCGTTAGTGGTTTGAGACGTCAGGGGTGCTATACCTGTACGCTATTTTGTAATGGCTCCCCCGGTGCGGCATAATTCGATTTTTTTAATTTACGAATTTCGGAAGTGTTCACGTGTTATTATCAGTCGTTATTTTTAAGTTTCTGTTATTTTTCTTTGTTACGTTTGTGTTTGGTTTGTTTTGTTTTCTCCATTCTTTACTTATTATAAGTGAAGATGGAACCTGAGAAGAATAAAAAGAGGCGTAAAAGAATCCTTGAACCGCAAGCAGGTTAGTTATAGTTTGTATAATTTACCTTTACAATATGTTTTGCTATCATCGTAATTCCATTTGAACACAAGTTTGAACGATGTTTTTAAGTATAAAGTGATTGTAGAGCTCTTACACACGAACAGCAGTTTGCTGTCGACGTATGTAACTGCAGCCGACGTCGGCGGCTAGTTGTCGACATGCCGTCGACGTGCTGTCGACGCATTGGCGGCTGCCGCCGGCTGATGTTGACAGCTAGCCGCGTGTGTCATTTGACCGTCGAATGCAGTTAGTCCAGGAGCTAGGACGTGCACAAAATGACCCTAATAGAAGAAATTGATTCTGAAATGCTTATTAGTGCTTTCAGAAAAGCGAGTCGTTGCTCCGCTGAAATACTTTTTCGCATGATGGTATCTCGGCGAGAAAGTGAGTTTTTTAAAATGGTCGTCAGCTCATAAAAGACGTCTTAGACGACTTACACAGCTAATTATGCATTGACATCCAAGCTAAACCTATGTACAAAATTTTAGCTCATCGGTTTAAGATATCTGCTTTAAAATTGACCTGCAATAAGTATTTGGGACATAACTCATAACCCGACTGGGTACAACACCTTGTCTTGGGTGTTAGGAAGAATGCGCCGCATAAGGCATAAGTTAGCTTCAAGCTATAGCTAATTACTGTAACTTCAAGCTAAGCCATACGCAGCGTAAACTCAATTCCAGTTTGATTTGAGGTTATCCTTCTCCTAGACAGGCAAACCAATGCTGTTGACGCATATCTTATTAAAATTTAACTCGTCAAAGTTTACCTATCGATGCTTCAGACTCAAAACATTCAACCTCAATAATTATAATAGAGGACTCCAAGAAAACCCTTTTTCTTCACAGTCATATACCTCATGACTGAGGGTCGTAATCATTATGTGGCATGAAACACACACAACGACTTTCTTGGCAATATTTATTGGAATGGTTAGCCATTGCCTTCTCTATCTCACACACTAGCCACTCATATCAGCCTATTGCAGTCCACTGCTGGACATAAGCCTCTCCAAGACGGCGCCAACTTTCACGGTCCTCCGCTTCTCGCATCCAGCCACCACCGGCCACCTTCCTCAGGTCATCGGTCCACCTAGCAGGGGGGCGTCCAACACTACGTTTCCCGAGACGTGGTCTCCATTCGAGAACCTTCCTACTCCAACGCCCGTCGGTTCTGCGACAGACATGACCAGCCCACTGCCACTTCAGCTTACTGCACCTCTGAACGATATCTATGACTTTCGTCTTTTGGCGGATGATCTCGTTCCGGATTCTATCCCTTAGCGAGATCCCCAGCATAGACCGTTCCATAGCTCGCTGAGCGACATGCAGTCGGTGGGCCAGCTTGACTGTCAAGTTCCACGTCTCGGCCCCGTAGGTCATGACAGGTAGGACGCACTGGTTAATATACCCTGCTCTTCAGGCATTGCGGTAGAGGCGATGAGAAGATGTGACGCAACTTCCCAAATGCTGCCCAACCTAGTTGCACCCTTCTGGCGATTTCGCGGTCGAAGTTGTCTTTACCCAGTTGCAGTGTGCAGGTTTTTCCCCACGGTGTTTTCCTTCACCGTTTTCACGGCTCGGCTTTCACACCTTTTTTTCACGCAAAGAAAACCCAATACACCAAATTTCTAATCGGATCGGAGCAACGGAGTTAAACTTGCATGCTTATTCTCTGCAAGTCCTTTCGTTTGCTTCCCATATTGCAGAAAAGCTAAAAAAACTTAGACCGCCATCTTTAGGAGTCCGCCATATTGGATTCGGAATGACGTTACCCTATTGATACCCTTTCCTTTGATACCAATATTGTAGGAGTACATTTAGAAAAAATAAAGTGACATTACAAAAAAAACAATATGGTCGACCCATATTGTTTTTTAGTAACGTCACTTTATTTTTTAAGTTACTCTTAGCAAGCCCTTTCATTTCATACCCATATTGTATAAATACATTGATAATAATGAGTCCGCCATCTTGGATGCTCCGCCATGTTGAATTAAGAATGATGTCTTATATTTTACCATGCATTGTCATCCAAACTAAACGTGTACTATGCAAAATTTCAGCTCAATCGGTTTAAGATATCTGCTTCAAAATTGAGTTGCAAGATTCCACCCAAACAAACATAGTTAATTAGTAAGTTACATTGCAAACTAAATAAAAGCTTGTAAAAATAAAAGGAATTATTTCAATACGTGTGTTTTATTTTTACAACTTATTAGATCGATCTCAGTTTATGCATGCATGCAACACGAGTCTATGTACAGCTTTCTGAATTACTAATTCTTATTCTACAATTTTACCAATAAAAAAATGAGTTTTTGAATAATACCTACCAACTGCTCCCGCGATAATAACGCTGGATATAGAAAAATACAGTTACATAAAATGTCGGCTGTCCCTTAGTATATTGCTTGTAAATTTGTAATGCAGTAGCCAAATGTTTGTAGTACATGTCAATTTTTCGGGTCAAGGTCGCCTCGTACCAATAAACGTTTGTTTACACAGACTTCTATCGCTACGCCTTGTGTTTTGGTTCGCCGCGATCCCGTATCGGCGTGCAGTGGTACAGGGGTGGCAATGACCTTTTGTGCAAGTTTAGAGTAGTAACAGACCATCGAATCTGTGCGCTCCGCACAAAATCACGGTACGGTGCGCTCTTCGCTCCAGATGATCGCACCGTACACAGCACGTCCAGTCATTTTCGAAGCGTGAATGACATCGCACGTGGGTCCATTATGGCTCCCATTTCAAAAACAGTGAAGATTGCCATAGCAGCCGCTGCCATTGCCGTTACGTCATCTTTACCCGTCATAAAAAAGAAGAGAATGGGCTAAAATTTATTTAAAAAACAGGGATAAATACAGTCATATGAAATTACTAAAAGATCTGGATGATGACGACTTTAAAATATATCTTCGGATAAGTCCTCATTTATTTAAGGAACTATTGGATCTAGTGAAACCATATATAACTAAAACTGACACAGTGATGAGACAAGCTGTATCAGCTGAAGAAAGGCTAGTAGCTACACTGAAATACTTAGCGTCTGGAAGAGAATTTCAAGAACTCAAATTTAGTACTAGTATTTCTTCACAGCTATTATCAGAAATAATACCTGAGACATGTGATGCCATATATGAAGTTCTCAAAACTTATATGAAGGTATGTAAGTGCTACTTTAATGACGCTTTATTAGGTTTTTCAGTATTTGCATTGCAATAAAAAAGTTTGTAGCATTTTTTTGTACTTAGGCGATGTAACAAGCCAGAGTTTCTGCGGTTTTATTTCCGACTAGCTTCTGCCCGCGACTTCGTCCGCGTGGTCATTTTGATCAAATGTAGCCTAAACGTTGCTCCAAGTTGTGCTAAATCTAATGGTAAAAGTCCCAAGAAGATCGATTCAGTAGTTTTTGATTTATCCTAAAAAAGTAACATTTATATGGACACTTCTTTTTTTTTTCTGGAATTTTTTCGGATAAAATATAGCCTATATGTTGCTCTAAGAAATGTCAAATCTAACAGTCAAAGTCCCATGAAAATCCATCCAGTGGTTTCTGAGATTAGCGTGGACAAACAGACAGAAAGAAATTCTAAAAATCGTATATTTGTATTCAGTTGCCTTTTCTGAAGTTTTTCTTTTCTTTTCATTTCTGAATGAATTTCGTTTAGTTATATAAATATATTTAGATGGTTACTACCTATACAAGAATAAAATATAAACAAAGTTACATATTTAAATTATTTATTTTGTAATGAAATTTAGTAAATTGTAACATTTATTTTAACAATACTGGGTAAAATCAAAAATAAATCGAAGCATATCAATAATTTATAGCTTTATTTCTTAAAAATCAAGAACTGTTTTATGTCTTCCATTTTTCCTCTGACAATACCCTCAGAGAGGTTATTATTCGTATTTAATGGGCCACTATCGTTGTTATTAGGTGTAAAGCTATTGTATGAAGGAATTAGTTGCACAAAAGGCAA
Organism: Pyrausta nigrata; assembly: GCA_949316185.1. NCBI lineage: Eukaryota > Metazoa > Arthropoda > Insecta > Lepidoptera > Crambidae > Pyrausta > Pyrausta nigrata. The sequence continues at coordinate 13,017,690 of OX438944.1, read as the reverse complement.
GTTTTGTGATTGTGTGTCGTTTGAATAAATTGTAATCAAATCTGCAGATGGTGTTAGAATCTAAGTTGATGATGGGTGGTGAGGTGATAGTGAAGGATGCTGAGGTGATGGTAAAGAATTCTGAGGTGATGGTAAAGGATGCTGAGGTGATGCTTAAGGATGCTGAGTTGATTGTAAAGGATGCTGAGGTGATGGTAAAGGATGCTGAGGTGATGCTAAAGGATGCTGAGTTGATTGTAAAGGATGCTGAGGTGATGGTAAAGGATGCTGAGGTGATGCTAAAGGATGCTGAGTTGATTGTAAAGGATGCTGAGGTGATTGTGAAGAATGCTGAGGGGATGGTGAAGGATGCTGAGGGGATGGTGAAGGATGCTGAGGGGATGGTGAAGGATGCTGAGGTGATGGTGATAAACACTGATAAGATTCTGACGGATGCGAAGGTGATGGTGTTGGATTTTGAGGTGATGGCGACGAAAACTGATATGACGGTGATGGTGACGACAATGGAAGTTGAGATGATGGTGACAGAGAGAAAGGTGGCAATGTTACGTACTGAGGTGAATAAGACAAATGTTGAGGAGATGAATTGATTGTGGTATAATTTGGTTGCCGTAGGTACTGCGGTATAAAGCTGCGAGGTTGATTAGAGTTGAGATGACTTTCAGGGCGTGAATACATGGTTTTATTGAAGGTAATGTTAGTGTGAGAATTCAATTCCCCTAACTTAGCGTAAAACAGTACATCTCCAATTAATTTCTCTGCAAAACAACGTTGTAGTTTAGGTAATTCCTTAAGTTGGGAACTAACAGAGCGTCCAAAAGTATCAGCCGAACTCTCTTCGCCTGAGCTATCAATAAGTTTTTTGACGCTTTCGATTAAATCTTGATGTTTTTGAATGATATTTTTCTGCTGCTTTTTAATTGTATTTCTCTCCTTTTTTGTTGCAGGTTCCTGAAACAGAAGAAGCTTGGTTAGACATTGCAAAAGAATTTGAAAAAAAGTGGCAATTCAATAATTGCTTGGGTGCCATTGATGGAAAGCATATAATCATTGAAAAGCCACCCAACTCTGGATCAACATACTATAACTATAAGGGAACATTCAGCATTGTTTTGCTTGGTATTGTGAATGCTAATTATGAATTTATATATGTGAATGCGGGCACAAATGGAAGTATATCTGATGGTGGGGTATTTAAACATACATCTTTTCACCAGAAAATGCTGACTAATAGTCTACATTTCCCAGGACCTTCTGTCTTGCCTTCATCGGATTTAGTTGCTCCATATTGTTTAGTAGCAGACAGTGCATTTGCCATGAACGAAAATCTAATAAAGCCATATCCACAAAGAAACTTGACACACGACAAAAGAATATTCAACTATAGGCTATCAAGGGCTAGAAGAATCGTGGAAAATGCTTTTGGCATTTTGGCTGAACGTTTTAGGGTATTTAAAAAGCCAATCACCATAAATGTTCAAAATGTACCAAAAGTTGTTATGGCTTCATGTGCACTGCACAACTACTTAAGGAAGAAGTCTACAAACTATTTAACAAGAAATTGCGTTGATCTAGAAGATACAAGTAATAATACATTTAGGCCAGGCGATTGGCGGCAAAATGACAACTCAGTAGGTCTCAGAAGAACAGAGAGACAACAAACTGCCGATGGTAATGCTGTTAGACAGATATTTACAGAATATTTTAACAATGAAGATCGTGTTGATTTTCAGGAGAGAATGATAAATGTCCTAAATATTTAATAACTACGTACCATACTATTTGAATCTGAATCGGCTGAAGCGTTATCTATTCCCTCTGATATTGGGTTGGTCCTCTCGTGGAGAAAGGTTAAATAATTATAATACCACAATGAAGGTGTGTATACATTTTCCAACCCTGAGCCACTGGATTTGCTAGATTCCACCTAAAAATAATAAGGAATGTCTCATTAATAGAGGAAAATATTCAAAATAGTAAAACTGTCACAATCCAAATTCCACGCGGACAAAGTCGCGAGCAGAAGACTAGTTTAAGTTTAGTTTAGTTTTAGTTTAGTATAAGTTTAGTTTATAACCTTTCTTTCTTAAATTATAAGAATTATTTTTGAGTTCTCTTGTGTAAAAAAACTAGTTAAGTAAATTACATTATAAAATTGGACCTTACGAAAAACCTTACCTTACCTTAAAAATACATTGTAGAACTAGGTATACTTAAGTATTTGTATAATGTACAGTGGGCTACAGCTCCCGGTACCTATTTCGGTCATGTCGCCTCGTTTCTATCGCAAAGAATCGCCGCTTGATGAGAGCAAGAGAAATACAACGGAAATGGGTACCGAGAGCTGTGGCCCACCGTACCTACCTATAATAATAATACTCTATATACCTACCTTATTTTACTCATGTAGGTAAGTGTAAATACATATTAATTTTGATAAATAAACAAATAACAATAAAGTTATGGGTAATTTTATTTCAACATACATACCTTGTTTCGCTCGCGCCGGTACGCGGCTCGCATGTGCTCAATTTTTTTTTTAAAGCGTCAGTGGTGACTCTTGGGTTTAACACTTTATATTTTTCGAGCAAGATGTTTAATGCTTGCTCGCGGGCATCCTTATTGCAGTAGAGTTTGTGGGAAGTGTCCCACAAACACGGAAAGTCCTTATATAATTCAAGCACTTGTGCTAAAACCTCTTTTTCGCTGTTTTCCGCCATCGCTCCGAGGTAAACTACATCCACGCTCCGAGGTTCACTGGCAACTGAAGCGCCGAACGGTGCGGTGCGCGCTCCACACGAGCGAACATGGGCCGGATCGCACCGGGTTCGATGCGTTTGCCGTCGAACCGATCGCACAAGCTAATAATAATAATAATGTACGGCGGACAGTCCTACACACGATCGAAAACACACCGCACCGCACCAAGATCGCGGTGCGGAGCGCACAGATTCGATCGTCTGTTACTGCTATTAAATGGCACGGACTATACTTCACTTCATAACTTGTGTCCACTGGTGTTATATTTTTGAGAACCAATAGGTACTCTGCAACTAACACAGCATTATCAGTAGAATAGCTTTGTTTGTAATTCTTTGTTTGGTTTTCCTAAAATAAGTAATGTAAATAAATAAAAAATCAACTACCTACATAGCTTTGTAAAGAAATAGAACATCTAAAAGAGACCTCCTTGCATTGATTTCACCTATGGTTCTGTAAATGTTATCAGATTGATCTCAACCTAAATGAACTATTTTCTAACACCTACACTGCACTAGGAATCTATGCTCTATAGTGTAATGAAGGCCTGAGCAATTCAACTCATAGTTATTGCTAGATATTAAGTTTTACTGGGGAAAAGCAGTAACATAGTAACAAAAACTGGTATTTGGTTACACTGTTTAATTTAGTTGCATGTTTACATTTTCAATGTAGGCTGCAGTATGTATTATAAAAGCTAAAATAGAATCTGCTTAATCCTTGATCTTCTTCTTCGGGCGCAGGTTGTTGGTGTGTCCACACTTCTTCTTGCGGCAGTTAGTTGCACGAGGGTGAAGACGAGCATAGCATTTGCGGCAGATCATCTTTTCACAGTTGTACTTGTATGCCAAGATACGGAGGGAAGGCTCAATAGCACCTAAGAAAAAAAATCTGTAATTAGTAACCTATAAAATTACAAATAAACGCCTCAAGGATCATAAGACGTTTCAAAGGATTAATACTTCAGAGAACATGTTTCCAGACAATGGAAAATCAATTGTTATGACACCGCCAATGGTCTTACGATCCTCAAGGGGTTATACCAGTAGCTCGATATCTAAATTATTTACCTCCTCTAAGCCTCAGCACCAAGTGAAGTGTAGATTCCTTTTGGATATTATAGTCTGAAAGAGTGCGGCCATCTTCCAATTGTTTGCCAGCGAAGATCAATCGCTGCTGGTCGGGAGGAATGCCCTCCTTGTCCTGGATCTTAGCCTTCACATTCTCGATTGTGTCAGAGGCCTCTACCTCTAGGGTAATGGTTTTACCCGTCAAGGTTTTTACGAAGATCTGCATCGTAGATGCTGTAATGAATTATTTTATTAGTAACACATTTAATAATTTTTCTACAAAAGTATCCTTTGAAAAGACAAAAGTAAAACAAAAGCAGATCGATTTTTGTCACATTGACACGCCACGCGGATACAATAATTTAAATTTCGAATGTCATTTTGATTTACTTCACAGAGTTTAAATGCAGTAAAATGATGTGCATCATTAGATGCGTAGGTACATATACAAACTATGAAAAATGGGGATTTCACTAGTCTATTTCAGAAAAAATACAAATAATTCAACAACCTCACCTTTTCGTAAAACGTGCTTCAAGAAAGAACTGTCAAGATTCACAAAATAAAAGATGGCTTCCTAATGTTGCCAGTACTTAGATACATACAGGGTGTTTGGTGGATCGTTGGCTAAATTGAAATGGCGGATAAGAGGGATCATTTGCTACCATGGCCCGTACTATCACCAAGAGAAGTATCCTTCGAATTGCTAACAATCCGAAAAACATCCTGCTTAAGAATGTTTTGACACGTACCACGAGCTTTTAATAAAAGGCCTTACGGTGACAGGATGAAAGTGCGAGGAGCTATACATTAACATATGTCTATTTCGTTTAATTGTTAAGATGTCAAACGTAGAGACAAAGATAATAAAAAGTTATAAGATGTAGGTAAGTAAGGAGTATGAAGTAAGGAGGTCTAAAATATTTTTTTTTGCACTGAAGAATAAATAAGTAATAAAAATAGGGAATGATTTTTTCCGTCATCTACCCCATCGTGTGGGGTATCGTTGAGTATGTTTTCAAGTGCAATAATATGTTTTGAGTATGTCTTTTAAAATGATTTAGGGGTTTCCACAACATTTTTTTGATTTATTCCTTTATTTACGAAATATTAAACTTTAAAGTGCGCGTCCCCCCTCCCTCTAAAAGCTTAACTGCTAGACAAAAAAAAAATAAAAAAAATTATAATGATAGTGCATTTTATAAATGAAGGAAAACTATTGCGGTTAAGAGAACTCATAATTTTGTACCAATTACTAAATTCTTACGCTAAGATGAAGTAGATAATGGTACGGAACCCTTCGTGCGCGAGTCCGCCTCGCCTTGGCTGATTTTTACTAGAGCTCTTGTACAAAGAAAAGTAGAACTAAATTAGACGTGGCAGTTTATTTTTGATTTCTTTGCCGACCCAGAAGGTGGACGAAAAATATATATTTAAGAGGGAGAAGAACGTATATCTCATGTGAAACGTATAGTAGTAATTTTGAGAGGGAAAATTAAAAAAGACTGACTTAATGTTCAACATCTCGTGTATATATTAACACTTTTGGGAACAAAGGGTCACTTCTGCAACTTTTTGCAAAAACGACTTAAATATGCAGAAAAAACCGCGATATTTGACTTTACACACATAGTAAAAATGGCGATAATCGCATAAAAAATTTCGTTTTGAGGGCGATTGATACGTTACATTATTTTGCGGGATTGGTCCGTTCGGTTGAAATATAACGTCACAACCGGTCAGTAGTGTTTTGAAAGCTAAAGTATGACCTTTCGCTTTAGTAACAGAGTGGCACTACGCTAAGTAAAGACTTATTTGTTTACATATTTCTTGAAATATTAACGATACTTCTAAATAAAAATTACATAAGTTACCAAATTTTGATATTTGTCTGCTGTAAACATAACGTCACTTCTGTTTCAAAGTAACAGTAAAGCATTATTGATTTGTAACAAAAAGACATTTTTGGGACCCTCCCTCAGTTTATGGCTTGTTTTTCAAAATCGTCATTTTGAATGTTTTTTTTCAATAGTGACTAGTATCTCTCAAGAATTTATCAATCTAAAACTGTGAGAATCGTCATTACTCTAAAAAAGTATTGAGTTATTTAGGAATACGTCATAAAAAAATTAAAAAAACTCCTCCTGAAAAGTTGGGAAACATGCAGAAGTGACCCTTTGTTCCCAAAGGTGCGAATTTCTTCAATTTCGCATCCGAAAATCTCACATTCGTTAATTCATTGGATTGTTAACATAACACATTTCGTAAATGGATCCTAAAATTCAAATTATGAAACAAGATTTATTCATAACAATTTTGAAAAAGCTACTCGATGAGTAACTTTTTTATGATAGGTTATCTGACATTTAAAGCGGGCAATCTGACACTAGATTGTTTTCAGATGGAGTGTCATGTACGAAATTGCATACAAGAATAAAGGTGACAGGATAAACGAACTTCCTCGCTGCGAGCCTGCAAATTTTCGGGGTCACGGTTCGAAATTAGGGAACTATCATGGTTTAGCGATTGCATTGTTTCTGATGGTAAGGCTGCATCTCAGCTTAAAAAAAATTCTAAGCCTTAAAATTTTTTTTTATTATTTTTTTATCCCAGAATCCAGTGTTAAAATTCAATTTTTGAAAAAAGTTAAGCGAATTTTACCATTTTTATTGCTTCATTTAATAACTTAACTTTTTTAAATTGTTTTTAATTATTTAAAACAATTTTAAAAAGGACCTAGTTTTTTTAAGCTGTGATGGTAGCAAGGTAGCAAATGACCTCCCTTATCCGCCATTTCAATTCATCAAACAATGCACCAAACATCTTGTAAATCATTAATCTGTAGGTACTAAAATTACCAAATTGTTACTACACAACGTTTGTATCACTTCCTAAAGCACTTAATACACCACCCTATTTTAGTAGCATCCTACTTAGAAAACTTAGGTTCCTACCTTCCTTGTTTGATCAAATTCGCTAGCTGATTCGAATCAATGGGGATCCACACTGCCAAATTCTTCCGGTAGGTGGCGCATTGTGGATGCGGCCAAAGCTATCTGTCATTCCAGTACAGAAGTTGGGTTTTTTTGAGTATTTTTTTTGTGTTTTCAATCTACGAAAGCATTATGCCGTTATGCTGTGCCAGGTTGTTACAATAATGGTGTTCATTTATTTCCAAAAGACCCAGTTTTAAAAAAGAAGTGGGAAACAGCTATAAGAAGAAAATTAATTAATTTTAGGTAGTTTATTAGAACTATTTACATCATGATAAGCTTCTGGATCGGGAACATTCATCGTATAACTAGATCGCGAAGCTACGACACCAAAATTCCCGGTAACATCGTGGTTCCGATCGTAGAATTCTAACCTAAAAAACAAACATGTACGTGTTTTATTATTTTAGTTATATTTATTAAATACCTTGTTATGTAGTTAATTTGTAACACAAATACTTACAACAAAGACAATTTCAACAATTAAATGTAACATTTACAGTATTTAAGCTGGATTAACACCCAAATGCTTACCTCGCAATAAGATCGGTTTTTTTACCAGATAGTTTCGATCTTCGTTTCCAAAGTTCGTCTTTTAATACAGATAACTTCATTGACGAATACATAATGATGAAATAACATTAGATAGTCACGAAAAACTGTAAATTAGATACGAAAAGGTCCACACATAAACAATAGCAAAATGTTTGACATAGCCGTATCTATGCTACGCCATCTGCATCAAGCTTTGCGTGTGGATCTCCATTTCTTTGATTCGAATCTGTGATTGTAATTTGTTTACTTGTTAATTCGACAGCTACTTTGCTTTTTATTTCAATTTTTTGCATTATTCCTTGACTTCGATTATCGATAAGATAATGTAAATTCGCAATTAGGTGTTTGTAAAAATATTCATTTATGTATGCGAGTTGAATTGAATCATCGTATAGATTCGAATCGTATAATCGATTTAAATCATTCGAATCATGTTTTGAATTTTGGCCGAGTGATTTTTATATTCATTTTCAAGTCCTATCACTACTTCCTACCTTCCTAGGTAGGATCCTAAGTAGGACGCTACCCTTCTAGTTAGGATGCTTCCTTCCTAGTTAGGAAGCTACAAAAAGAATGGTGTGATAAGCACTTAAACAAAAATCGTCTCCCACCCGCACTCGTACTCTTCGATCTTTTAAACTACGGTCTATCTAATGTATAAACCCCCAAGTAAGTAGCTAAAGCACTTGTGTTTTGTTATGGAAATCTAAAACGATTGTGTTAGTACCTATATATAGATAAATGATATAATATTATGTATATCTAGGTACCACAACACCCAGACACATACCTGACCGGGGGAATTGAACAAGGGACTTGAGTGATACAGCTTAAAGAGTATTGAATTTTTTAAATTGTTTTTGACTTCACCATCATTTTCGACATACGACAAGATCGTATTCAGCGTCGATATCTCAAAAATTATTAGGGTTATTTACGAAGCATTGTATTTAAAAGTACAGTATAATTACTTGTTTAATTAAATGAAGAAATATTTAAAACTATTCTGTTCTGTATTCTGCAGCTCAAAGTGGCTCGATATGGTAGTAATTATTTTAGACCAGTAATTCCAGTGCTGTAGCGCAATCAAAAATACCTGGATTAATATAAGAAAGTTACACTACTAGTAACATTTACATGCATGTCGGTGTTTGCAACACTGAATCGATAGTTTCGTTCAGAAATTACTGTGTCATTTCTAGTTGTTTTTTTCTCACAAAATTAATCTTTCGCAATTTCATTTTGAAATTTTATTTTGTTTGTAATGAAATAGTTTAATTATGGTTCAATATTTTTCCATTTTCCACTTGGTGAATTTGAGACTATAAAAAATTGATAGGTACGAAACGAAAATCTTGTTAGATAGGTATTTTTTCTATACCGTTTCTGAACGTGAACGATAAAGTACTTGTTTCGTAATAGCTCGATTTGCTGAAACTACTTTGCGATACGAAATTTTCATAATTCTCTGAAAATGTACCACCAACTCAGCAAAATCTCGGGCAGACTGGTGTCTGCTACAAATCTGCAAGCGCCACTATTCCCAATTGTACGTATTACCTTGATTTTACACCTATTCTTGAAGTGCCCTTATCGTGGTTTTCCGTCCATTTCCACATTTTGATTGATAGTTTTCTGGTATTTCTAAGTCTTTACTTTATAGTACCAATAGTATTCCATATTATTGGTATTTTGGTCCGTATTTGGCTTTTGTATTCGTTATTCTTAGAATTTCATGTAAGTCTACCTAAATTAACCTAGTCGTATGATCCATAATCCCATATTAGGTACTGGGTTATGCTGCTTGTGTATGATAAAGTTTACAGGACTCATTAATATTGGTTTGAGTAGGACATTTGGTTTCATGCCCATTAGTTAGTTTGACAGTTCTTAATTAAAATAAACAAAAGCTATCAAGTTTCGAACCACTTATGATAGTTAATTTAAATTTTATCTTTTAACCATTACCAGGCACCAATTGCTTTGCAACGAGTGGAAGTACCGCAGATACAGTACACCACAGCTCAACTGTCCACAGTGACAGAAGCTAGTGCATGTGCTGCCCCCGGCAAGAGAAGATTAATGCCTGGAACTAATATCCCCTACCCACCAGTGCCCGAGAGCATCCGTAAACAGCAGGAGCAATTCCAGGTTTGTACAATCAATATATAAAGGGGTGGTTCTGAAGTTACCTCAGAATGCAGGTTAATATTTTTTTTAAATGTCAGGAATTATTACACTTCACTGTATCATTATTAGTATATAAGTATGGAGAAAGCTAAGTGAAAAATATGTAGTACTAGGTACATACACACAGACCATTGTTTTTACTAATAAGTCAACATAAAGATGTGATGATGACTTAGGCTCTAGGTTTAATAAATAACATTATTTTGATCAGGTTTATGACTTTTACTAGACCTGAAAGAACTAATCCAGCCCATTATTTAATTTTCTTAATTACCTACCCCAAAACTTGTTACAGAAAGAGGATGATGTTCCTGTATTCCTGAAGGGTGGTCCATTAGATGGTATCCTGTACCGTTTCACAATGGCTCTGTGCATTGCTGGTATCATTGGTGTTGTACACACTATCTATGGCCATGCTGTACCCAAAAAACAATAAATTCACCAAGTAATTCATGTATTATGTATTAGTTGCCTGTGTTGTAAGTTATAAAAAGCACTGTGTATTAGTGAAAATAAATAAGGTGCAATCATAATAGGTGCTTTTAATTTATTTTACCATTTTGCTGTCCCACTCACCACAACACAGCTAGAACAGAGAAAAAAATGCATTTTGATTACCAACATTCTTTTTAATAATTATTTATATGGTGAAATGAAGCTCATAAGTTGAACTTCTCAAACCCAAATGTCTTCTTGTCTTGGTTTGTTATACTCTGCCATTAAGTTTGTCGTATTTTCACTTGTACTTTAACAAGACACACCTATGATTTCTGTGACAGTAAATAAATATGGTAGGCACCTCTACGAATACATCAATATCTTAAAAACACTTTTTAAAATAGAATTAGTGATCATAATCTTCAGATATAACCTGTAAAAAGTAGCATATTTTGGAGGCAACATTTGTACACCATCAATGGAACTTGAACATATAAGTACAGGGTTAAATTTTAGAGTAGGTCAGTGAACCTTTAATTACTATTGCTATAGAAAAAGCTTCAAAAAATAATATATCAAACTTTGGATATTTAATGGTCATTTACTATTAAAAATCCAACTGCCTCGTTGGTCTAGTGGTCAGCACGCTGGGTACTATCCACGAGGTCCCGGGTTCGAATCCCGGGTCGGGCCGAGAGTGTTTGAGTTTTTCTGTCTTGAAATTACTTAGACACAGCTCCGGAGTCAGGAACTTGGTGGTGTTAACACCCCCTTGCCTCGGAAAGCACGTTAAGCCCGTTGGTCCTGCGCCTGATCTCTCTACGGTCATGTCGGACTGCCGTCACCGAATTATGAGAGTGAAGGAACAGAGAGTGCACCTGTGTATTGCGCACACACTTGTGCACTATAATATGTCCCGCGCAGTTGGCTAATCTCTGTTGAGATAGGCCGCCGTGGTCGAAATTCGGCTAGGAGGACATTATTAAAAATCCAAAATTAAGGTATACTCGTATATTTAGAAAAAATGTAGTTCTGTAGCAAGCAAATCGCCAAAAACTTTTGATGGTGTCATATTCATATATTGTTTCTCATGAGGATGTTAGTATTGAATCTACCTTGAATACCAAAAACGTAAAAAACCTGTAAAAACATTTTATATTGTATACATAATTTGGCTGCTTTGGACGCGATTGAGAAGCGCGCAAGAAGACTGGTGGATGATTCCACGCTTTTCGAAGCCTTATTCCAGCCACTTGATCACCGCCGTAAGGTGGCCTCTATGTCGGTGTTCTACAGGCTGCACTTCGGCCACTGTGCGAAGGAACTACACGACCTCATTTCACCAGCCCAGGCGCAAGTTAGCGTATCATCCCTACGTTGTAGATAATCGACCTGCCCGTGCAAAGCGTTTCGCCGACACTTTTCAAGGACTGGAACTCGCTGCCTGCCAATATATTCCCTAATGATTAAGACCTGGGTCTCTTTAAGGCAAGAATGAATAAGTTTTTACTAGGGATTATTAATATCTGTGCCTAAGTTCAGTTCATCGCCATCGCCCCCACTGGGTGCAACTGGGAATTTGTAAAAAAAAATTTCCCTTTTGCCGCCTTGTCTCCTTTTGAAGGGGGAGACTAGGATATTTAAAAATTAAATTCCCAGTCTCCCCCACTTTAGACGCTGTATGTAAAGTACCTACAACTAGATATTTTTTTAGAATTTAATTCTTAAATATCCCAGTCTCCCCCTTTAAAAGGAGACTAGGCGACAGCTGGGAAACATATTTTTTACAAATTACGACTAGGTACTTTCTTGGCATTCAAGGTCGACTAATCATTTATTTATTTCTTTATGTTTATAATGACAAATATTTTAGGACTCTGCAGATACCTACCTATTTCTTGTGCCAAAGATAAAGTTATAAACAGTTTCATTGATGTACATATTTTTGCCGCCAAACCATCATATTTTGTGTTAATTAACTAAAGAGCGTCACTTTAAAAAAAAGAACGAGTCGGCCATGTTTGCGTAGGTATTATTTATACTAAATTAGTTATTATGTAACTTGTTTTAATGCATATAAGTAATAAAGGTGGCCTCAGGATAGAGCCTTGCGGAAGGCCCAAATCGCAATGTCCGATCGTTGTACCCCCGGGATTCACCTACCTTTTTTTTCTTTATCGTGATGTTTCATTTTTTTTTAATATAGGAATAGGTATTATGATTGCTAGAAAAAATTTTCATTGGGCCTTCCTCCCTCGTAAGTCACGTGATTATTCGGAATTCGTTTTTACGTTTCGTTTCGAGGAAATTGCTGCCATTAATACCCCATGCCACCCATTGGTACTCTCCTGCGTCTGATCGATCTCTCCCCCTCCAGTGAAGGAACCCCAATTCCCCGCCTCTTGCTAACACTATGCTAGCAGCTGGAATTACAGCTGCACTCTAGACTCTAACCAATTAAGTTTCGAAAAGAAAGTTTTCAGGGTGCTTACTTAACTTAGGCTCCGCGCAGATGGGCCACCGACCCCAGCCACCGAGACACAATTTTTTACTAGTGCAATATCTAATGAACTGAGATTTTATATTTATGTTCTAAGCTAATGAATATGTACCTACATACGTAATAGGCATTAAAGTTTGAAAAGTTTGCTTTGGAAAATGAACTATTATACTACCTACTTATTTTGGATAGACTAGAATTGGATTAGCTAGGTTAAACTTCTAATCATTACGAAGATGAAGCAATCATTCGTATCGGATAAATTAAACGAGTGTGAAGTGAACAATTCTCTATAATTCATGTTATCATAGAACACTGGCCGACACTGACAATATTCAGTAACTGAGTATATAAATATGCACTATTTCAAGCAACTATTACATACAACAGCATCTAACAATCATAAATTCATTCATAATATGAAGTTGTGTATTGCCACTATATGCTTACATATTAATACGCACAACAGACTTCCATACACTCAAATCCTTACTTTTTAATTTTGTTCAAAAAAACAATAGGATTAATGATTCTATATTTTCAAAACTACCTTAATATTTTGTAACTGAATTAATACACATTATCAGGTACGGTTGAAAAAATATAAAGTTAATAAAATTAATACATAAATAAAATAAATTCATGATCATCAAGGATGTAGAAAGTGAACATAATATATATTTTTAAACTTATCATAATGCATTTCAAAATACGGAACTTACATCCCTTAAACTCATAATTTCTCTATAATTTCATTTAAATTAGTACATAACATAAGAAATATATAACAAAAATATTATAAACTGCATTGTAAAGGACTAAATTCATTGGTAGATAGATCCAATCATTTTGATTACATACCCTTGAAATAAAAATATAAGTAGGTACCTAATACAGTGTAGGTAGTGTGAAAACTAATCTCTTTGTTAGAACTACAAGAACTAATCTTTTTGTTAGAACTACATATTATAAGTGCATGAAAAAATGCAGAGCACAGCCATTAATAAGAATATAAGAATGAGAACAGATAAAATTTGCTTTTATATTCACCCACTAAAATTGCATTGATGTTTCACATTTCTAATTTTCTAGCTCAGGTATAGATTTGGGTAGGTAGTTGTGATAACGACCAAAAATATAATGGGTGTATATCTTTTTCGATGCATAGCATAGGTAGTGTGTATCGTAATATTTTTTACACAACAAATATAATTTTAGCAGGTATTAAGTGGGTAAATATTTATTTATTCATACCCGCGTTTTGACTTTTTATATAGAAACAAAAATTACCATTATCTTAAATAATTTTAGGGTAGGATATTTCGTTCTCCTTAATAAGGGGACCAAGAGGAAATTATTAATTACATAAACACTGTATTTGAGACTCGCAAATATAGGCAAATGAGTCTCAAATACGGTAAAACGACGGTAAAATTAGCTCATAACATCGAGAGTCATTAGATTACTCATCTCGTGTGAAGAACATAAAGGTCATGTAGGTATGTGTTACATATTGCAGCTGAGTTTTACACTCTGTATAAATATAAATCGTTGTTCCTTTATGTAAAATAATCATACTTTAAAATTAACAATAACACAGACTAAATACACATGTACAACATTATGATTAGCACTCAACAACAGTTTCCTATAAATAGCACAAAAGTGGAACAATAAGTTCACCCTTAACAAAACATAGGAGAAATCATAATAGAAAATACAGTAAACACCTAACGGTGTGGTGTATAGCCCTACTATTAACTGCATAAATATCTAAAATGCGTGATCGGTTGCTTACATTACAAATATATAAATGCTATAAGTTTATGTAACTGGTCTCGGGCGAGCGGGTAACGGCGGAGGCGCACCCTGCCGCGCTGGCACGGGCGGCGGCAGGGCGGGCGGCGGTGGGCTGCTGGGCGGCGGCGGCGGCGCGCACGACGGCGGCGGGACGCTGTCTGCCGGCGGGGAGCTCACCGGTGGCGGTGGCACCGGCTTGTTAGAGTCCGGCGTGAGAGGGCTAGGCCGAGGAGGCGGCGGGCGTGCCGGACTCACCGGTGATGGCGCGGCTCTCGACGGAATAAGAGGCGTCGGCGACGGCGCCGGAGGCCTGCCAGGCTGCTGCCTGCGCGGCGTCGGCGGAGCGGATCGAAGTGGCCGCTCCGTCTGAGCCTCCCCGATTAGCGGAACCGTATTGTTTGAACACAAACTTATCTCCGACCGAACTATATCCACCCAATCGGGAGACTTCAACGTTATACTAAGAGGAATCGAGCAGACGGTTATCTGACCCTTCTGTGCAGCGGCTAGTGCGTTCTGTCCCTCTCTAAACGTTATGCTGAGCGACTGTTCGTCTATAAAGCGCACTAAGGTAACTTCGCCGATTGTCGCCAGCTCCTGCAAAACGGCCGCCATCAGGTTATCGTCGAAGACTGACTCATCGCTATCGATTTCCTCCACAGGCTGCACGATTATGCTCGCATCTGGAGGACCGAGGTCTTTTACCACTTCGTAAAATACTTCCATACACTTGGTGTAACTGACTTGCAGTACTTCGACTTCCAAAATCGCTATTACTGGACGATGGTCGCTTTGTTTCAGTTCGGCACGACCGTAGTGAAGTAGTTTTCCGGCTGCGAGCTCAGATGTCGTTTCTGGATCTATTGTATATTTTCTGCTCCTCCACAAAACCCTGTCGGTCCAAGCTGGAGCCCGACATTTTTCACTGGTATCATAGTCATCGCTAAAGAGATCGTATTTGTAAGTAGGCGGAAAAGTGATATCTCCTTCAAAGCAATTTTTGAACACTAGCCCTTGTGCTTTCTGTTGAATAAGTTGATCTTGTTCTAGCAACCTTTGCATATTGTTCTGTGATACTAACAGTCGTACTTCATCTTTCTCGAGATCTATTCTGTAGTTAAAATCGCCGCACCAAAATACGTAATCGTGGGAATAGAGCGATCTTCCCATAGGAAACGCGATTTTTCTCGTTATTTCAGTATAATCTGCATTACGTTCCGTCACTTGTGACTGTCCTGCAGCAAAATGGGCACAAACAAAGCAAAGGGAGGATCCATAAATAACCATACGGATTCCTACTGCTCCTTTATTACCAGTCGCCCCTCCTAAGCCTGTTTTGACGGAATCCAGGGCAACATCTCGAACATGAGGAACTAAATCTTTTCTTACAAATAGAAATAGGCAGACACCAACCAATTGATGACTTGATAGCAAAGTATATGGGGCATCTCTACACAGAACCTTTTCTAACTCTTCACTCCAGGCTTTGGCATTGTCTGAACTAGCTGCCATTATATTGCTGGCATTTAGATCCACAATTTCTTCAAATCCAATAGCAAATATATCTGAGGGATGGTCTTTTAGATTTACGGTATTGACCAAAGATGAGTTGGGACAGTCTAATAGCCAATCTGCTAGGGATACATCCTTGTATGCGAGACTTCTAAAATGCTTTCCACCATTGACATTGTAGGTGCCGATAGTAATGCGTATACTAGTAGGTTGGGTGAACTCATTAGCTCTGCGACACATTTCTCTTAACACAGGAGTTGATGTATGCAGTATATTGGAGGGTAGCAAAATTCTGGTGCGATCTGCTAGTTCGGAGTTCAGGGTGGAACCAAGTAATAAAATGTCAATAGCTTCTTGCTTCGAGTTGTCCAATAAATTGTTTTGTATAGTGCGAGCAGCCGATCTTGCACCATCTATCAGCTTAGATCCACCCTGTATAGCACCAGTCCCAGCATATATTTTTGAGATCTCATTGCCATTATTGACCCACATTTGTTTGAACACTTCCTCAAATCTATTAACATTTTGCTTTTTGTCAATACATTGCAGCAGCATTAACTGAATAGCTAGCATTTCTAGACCTATGAAAGTCTGAATAGAATTTGTTCTGTCTAAGCAGTCTAAGCAATTTGTTCGTATAACACCCTTTTGGATATTGTAAATATCAACACCTTTGGCACTGAAAATGCTTATATCATCATAGTGTTTCTCAATAAGCTTTTTGAATTTTGCTAATGTAGTTTCTATTGAGCCAGCTCTTACTTCTTGGTGATAATCAAATATGATTTGGACCACATCAGAATGGCTTGATTCATTAAGATGCTTTTGGAAAGCATTGCTAAGAGTGGCTTCACCTTCACTGCCTCCAATCAAACTAGAGCCAAGGAGGTTCACTACAAAAATAGAACCATAGTTTCGCTTCAGTTGACTAAAGTGCCTATCACACGCACTAGTAGAAGCATCATATCCTCTAGACATTTTGACTTTATGTGATCCAACTTGAACACCCGGTTGTTCCCAAAACAATGGTACAGACCCTCTTGTCTGGATGTAGGAAGCCACAGAGTCATCAATATAAATAGCTTGCTCAGTTTCAACAAAATTAGCAACATTCCCATCATCATTGCAACCCCTTACATTGAATCTAGTTCCAGCTCGTTCACAGCTCAGACGGGATACTAAGACGGCTCTAGCTTGACGGTGACCGACATAGATAGTGCGTATTTCGACCGAACCACACATGGCTCTAGTAAGCCAGTCATCACAGTCTATTCCAAATCTTATCAGATGTATAAACAAAGTTCTATTCCAGAAGAATCTATTGTCATGGTTTGCACCCTTACTTTTTCGTTGAGCACATAAAGTGAGATCAAAGAGATTATCGTTGTTTTTTCCGGTATTCCATGAGAAATAAAAGGTACCAGAGTTGAGAAGCTTTCTAACTTCTGAAACTTTATCTTCATTTTGGGATTGGTAAAACAGAGGTAGAAATTGTGTTTGAGTGATTTTAAATACTTCAACATCACCCACCTTACCGACGGAGCAACAACCCGTGACGAGAACAAGGTACAAGAGGCAGCTTTCACCGGAATTCAACTGGAGGACGCCCAGGCACCCATACGCGTCGGCAATCTTGTGGTATTGTTTCCGGAGCGTGTCAGTTTCTTGAGAGGAAAGGGCAACCACAGCTTGAGATTCGAACAGTAGCGCAGAATCTTTATTTCGATGTTGCAAAATTACACTGTACGGATTCGGGGGTGACGACTTTTCTAGCACTTTAAACCCCTTTGACATAGCCATGGCTACAGTTATTGTTGATTTCACATCTAATCTTATCAAAATTATACCTAATTGCAATTATCTCAACATCCGCCCCCTTTATACACCAAAAGATCTGATTTCCAAAGTTAATAAAAATGAATCGACCACAATACAGACAGCACACAAGAAAATGTCAAATGTCACCACCACAGGTAAAAAAAAAACAAAATAATGGCGCACGTCAAAATAATTTTTTCCGAGTAGACAAAGAATAAATCTATGCAGCCAAGTCTTCAATATACAGGGTGGGAAATTGTGGACTTATCGGGTAATTACAGTGCAGTGACTGCCATCTGACCTTCATGACCCTGTTGTTAACAGCGTAACCTGAACAGTTCTGATCGTGGTTACACTTTCAGTGTTCAGGTTCCCTGATGATGTTTTCCCTCACCATAAGTGCATCAGTTAGTGAAACAGCTAACGTACGTTAATAAAAAAAGGAGTGGCGGCACGTGGGATCGAACCTGTACCTGCAGCATGAGAGGCAACCCGGTCTTTTCAAACTAATAAAAAAAAACTTTTTAATTGATTTAGATATAAATTAAAGTCATTTTTTTAATAATAATAATATATTATAATAAATTACTTGATTTCCTTTAATGACGATACGTTTTAATAGATATAGTACTTTAAACAAAATATAACATTAATGAACACTAATGTATTTTATATCCTCACACTAGCGATTGACTGCTTAATACAAGTACCTACAATGCGCGACAGTCAGAAGTGCTAGGCTAGGGACCTAGACTCAGAATGATAATTAGTATTGTTAGTTCATCGCACGGCGCTCCTTTTAAGTCGCCAGCACTCCTGAGCTGTCACGCAGTGTTCACAAAATAATTAAAAAATCTCACTGTCAAATATCAGTATATATAACACAATTTGGCGCAACTGGTCAGAGTGGAAAAGGGAAGCGGCTCCGACCGACCAGGTGTTGTGGTCGGGGACCCAGGTCCACTGAACCTCGTTTTGGTATTTGTATATAATAATATAGCCAAGTCTCGATTTAATTTTACCAATCGCGGTTTGTGTTTGTATGGAAACGATGTTGCGGGCTAACAGCGCCATCTAGCCAGTCCAGTAGGAAGCATAGTCAGGGCGTCGCATCTGTTGTACTTAGTGAAGGCGAAAGTAGTAAGATGTCGCCACAACGGTAGTTTTAAAGCGCAAAGTGAACGTATTTCTTGTAGCACGCGACAGAGCTAGCCGGGACGGTGGTGCGGCCCTCACTGCGCCGCACGTAAGCTCGGTACAGGTCTCTGGCGGCGCGCGGGACGGTAGGCGGTATCACGTCTACCGAGCTGTCGATGGTGAACGCACTGTTCACAGTCATCACCACGTGGATGTCCGACTTGTATTTAGGGTTCGAACGTTTCTCGATGTTCACGTAGCGTTTGTATCTGGGAACAAAAGTCATAACTTAGAAACAGACGGTCTCTAATACCTGCAGTGTACTATAGACCATGAAGTAAAGTATAAGGTTAATTGTAAATATTAAGCTGGTTTGTTAATCTTCGGAGCCATACTCTCTTTTCTGCGTGAATGGTGGTTCACGATGTGCCTTATCAAGAGGGTACTACTGTAGTTAGTTAGACACAGCTTTTAAGTCAAACTTTATCTATAATTTTTTTCTTCTTCCGCCATACGAGCCCGGGCGACAGTATACTATAAATACATTGTATAGAAAGACGTTTCAGTACCTATACTAACGAGGTCATGTCCCCGCTTAGAGGCCGCCGGCAAAACTTAATATTTCTAGGGAGATGTATTTGTCAAAGTCAAAGTCAAAAATAGTTTAATCAATTTATGACATGCCACTTTAGAACGTAAAATTTTTAAAATCAGTAATATTGGCCCTTAGGGGGCCCGAACATGTATCCTTATTTTTTGGGCCCTACTAGTGCTTCGAGACTAGACACAGACAATCTGGCAAGTGCTGAGAAGAAACACCGGAACAAACTCAGTCACCACAAGCTGGTATAAAATGATAAGAATGTTAAAAATACACTAGAAAAAGATTATGAAAAGCTATTTGGTTTATGTAAAGTTCTTCCAGTAGACAAAAAAGTAAAGTTAGCAATATTTGTAGAACAATATGATAAAAATGATTTTAAGGAGGAGAGGGTCCATACGTATCAAACTAGACTTTCAAAGAAAAACAAATTATCCGTACCTAAAATTACGAACTTTTACGGAAAACGAGAAAGGCGATGGTTAGTACCTACTCTTATTAATGACCTGCCGAAGAAAGTATTGAAGGATATTTCGTCTAAGAATAGTCTTAAATATATGCTAAAAAAGCACTACTTGTCACTTTGTCCGTAGCTGCTTATTTACAAGCTTTTATTGAATGTAAGTAATGTCACAGTATAATACCTATCTTTATCTAATATCTATATTTATTGTTTAAGAATACCTACTTTAGATACCTATATCTTGGCATAGTTATAGAAACGAGAACACCTGCCGACAAATTGCTTGCGCAGTTTGGCAGATTTTATGTTATGTTATTTATTTGTTAACTTGTATAAATTAATTTAAAAAAAAAGTGATAAAAGTTACAATAACAATGTAGGTGACTGATGTGCCTGGTGCAGGCTGGACTGTCCATACATTCTCGTCATGAAGATAGTCTTTAAATTTTATAATACCATTAAAAAAGGTTAATATAGTGTCTAATGAATGAATGATATGTTGTATAGAAAACGGTACGAAACCTTTCGTACACGAATCCAACTAACACTTGGCCAGTTTTACTGTAAATATTTAATTTATTAAAGCGAATTTGAAAAAATCTAGTCTAGAAATGAAACATTATATGAAACTACAGTGATTGAGTTTCTTGTGCTGTCCTATGAAGCATTGTGCAAAATTTCAAGTTTCTAATCTTTGTAGTTTGTCAGTCAGTCAGTTTTTATTTGTATACAATGTGGAAAAAAATTATAGGCCCAAGAGGGGTACATTTTTTACTTCAAAGACCAAATGTTTATAGACTATCCTGAACAATAAGCCTACCGATTCGTATAGTAAAATAGCGAGGATTTATTTTCCTTCAATTTTATCGCTTCGATTCCCACGCGAGACGAGCTAATTTTAGAATGCAGTTTTTTTGTCTGTAAAATGAGCTTACTAAAGGATTTAAGGTAGTTCCCCTTCAGTGCCCATAGATTTTTTTCACCTGTATAACAATTAGTTTTTATGGTTCCGTACCCAAAGGGTACAAACTGAACCCTATTACTAATACTTCGATGTCTGTCTGTCACCAAGCTGTATTTCATGAACCGTGATAGCTAGGCAGCTGAAATTTTTACGGATAATGTATTTCTGGTCGCGCTATATCTAATTTTTTGCCGTTTTTTGCTCGATATTAATAATGGCAACAGGTAGATGCTTGAAACTATCACGAAATATTAAATTGTATATTTACTTTGACAATAAATACTTAAATTAAATATTTAAGCATCCAAACAAAAAACTAAAAAAAATCTGGTTGATGTTGTATAGATAATGGTACGGCACCCTTTGTGCGCGAGTCCGACTCGCACTTGACCGGTTTTATTAGAATACTCACGTAATCATGTCCCGCTTGGAAGGCTCGGCGAGCAGCACGCGTCCCTGCCTCCGCACGGGCGGGAAGGGCGGGAAGGGCGGGAAGGGGGGTGTCGAGTCTGGGGGGAGGGGCAGCAGGGCGCGCGCGGCGGCCGCGAGGGGCGCGGGGGCGGGTCGCGGCGGCGGGCTGGCCAGCTCGTCGTCCGACGACGATGAGCTGTTTGAGCTGGAAGAGACACTCTATTGAATGCGTGTAGAGATGCAGTCAAACCAACGCGTTCAGGTGGTATCCACATGCCACATGCATGGTAGCGATCAATAGAAATATTAAAAAAAAAACAATTATTTCATTAATTTTTTTTCAATTTAAGTTTGATCATTTTTTCACATATCTATATGAATCTTCAAATGATTAAACCAACGAGGACATATCCCACTAGAGGGGAAATGGCATTAATTTTGTTCCAGAAAAATTCCGCCAAATCCGAAAGATTCCGAATGAACCGACTGAATGTCAAACACCGTATTAGTGATGGTCAATAAGAAATTAGTATCGATAGTCGATGTTATTGTTTAATTTAATGGGAACAATATTTTATTACACCTATGGTTAAACTTTTCACTAATGTGCAATATCCTAAATATAATATCTGATTCTTGTTCCTAAGAAATTTAAGTTAGTCATCAAAAATAACCATTTAAAGTATGAATCATCAAAATTGTTATCAATCTATCCCTATTTCCCTTGGTCACGCCATCACGCGTGAACGGCTGGACCGATTTCACTAATTCTTTTTTTGTTGTTTGTTATTGTCAGAAGGTTCTTATGAAAGAAAAAAATAAGAAAATTGCGCGGAAAATTATTGAATTCAGGAATACTTAACCACCATATAAAATTATTTCTAATCAAACCTTAGCGCTTTGGACGTTAAAACATTTTGAATGTAACCTTATGACGTTCGACCACTGACCTCTATAATACGAATACGCTGGACTGCATACTGTCAACCTAACAATGAAGCCATTTAATTATCGCAATTTTGGCGCTGACGGCTATAGTGAGCGTGTGGTGACCATCCACGGAACTAATTTAACATAAACATATGGTAGTTACTCTATCTTAGTTTCCTGTACACTCGGTGGGGACGCTTTGATTTGGCACAAAATTATGTGTTATTTCTTAGAGAATGTTTAGTCCAGCGTGCTTGTACTAAAGAGGTCAGTGCGTTCGACATAAAATTGACAGATATCGTCAAAGAGGATTAAGAAAAACTAAATAACAGGACAAAGTCTGTCGGGTCAGCTAGTATATAATAAAAAATAAACTTTTGTTTGTAAAACAAATTAACTTCCATAATAACTTGCAAATAAATTGCTTAAATTATAAAAACATAAATTTAAAAGCCAAGCACAGAGAAATTACATTGAAATCTAAATACAGTAAGTATTTTTATTAAAATGCGTTTATTGTTTTCTAATTTCTATAAATTAAGAATAAGGCTCATACTTTATATACGACAGGAAACAAGTTTCTTAAAATCATGTTTTCCGATATATATCTACCTATTTACCTAAGAACAAAGGCTTCACTTTCAAAGTTTTAAAGCCCGGACAAGGTTTTTTTTTTAAAAACAGGCTGAGTGCGAACTCGCACACGAAATTATACCATTATCTACTTCATAGTCACTTAGTCGCTTCAGGTTTTTCAGTGAATGAGAATGTAGGTAAATACGGTAGGTATTTTGTCTGGAACAATAAAACCACCTACATTATACATCTTTCTGTGTAAATTGCCTTATTTTTTTTATTGGTATGGTTTGCTATAAAGATTTTCTATCTATTTGAAGGCTCCAATTCCTCATTCGCTTCTCATTACATCCATTCATCACCTTTATTATCGTCACAAACCTTACAGAAATAGAATCGATACACATATATTTACACACGCAAACATCC
Organism: Pyrausta nigrata; assembly: GCA_949316185.1. Taxonomy (NCBI): domain Eukaryota; kingdom Metazoa; phylum Arthropoda; class Insecta; order Lepidoptera; family Crambidae; genus Pyrausta; species Pyrausta nigrata. Next base: position 12,994,543 of record OX438944.1, on the reverse strand, counting down.
ATACTCTTTGCTTTCACTACGCATCTCATTGTTCATAATCCATTAAACCAAGAAAACTATCAAACGTCATGTCGAGTGTCAGCGTTTTGTTATTTGCAAGAAAATCAATAATTCTAACAAAACCTTCCTCGGTATAGGTAGGTTAATGTTATTTTTGCATAGGTATTGATTCTAGTGCGCGAGTGTAAATATTTGTGTTATCGATTATATCACTATACCTCCGTGCTGCCAAAGTACTAAAATAATTATTGTGTAAACTGTGCACATAAATGTCGATAAGTCGTATAACCAATTCAGCGCAACACTAGTAACGAGTGTTAACGAATAGAATGAGATGACATTATGTGCTAACCACTTAGTGGGAGCAAGATGAGACTTAAACGTCAGTACGCTTGACCGATTTATCTTGAGCCGTAGGAAAATTTTATCAACTTTTTAAAATTGCATAATTATTAATACTTACCGATGAAATGACATCACATCCGTTTTAAAATTCGATGTTTTGCTTTTTTTCTTACAACACAGTATAGAACAATACGACATTATGTTAATTATTTCTCAAATCTCATTTTTTCGTAACAGTTCAAGTATTCACGTTGACATACCACACAGATCAATTGGTTTTTGTCATACGGTTTTGACAGAACTGACACCTTCTATTGCGGTTGTCAGAGCAGATAAAGTTTCGAAGTAAAATAGTTTTTACTTCGCCTCTAGTAGGATATGTCCTCGATGGATCAAACACACATCCCATTAAAAATTTTAGATAGGTATATCTAAAATCACTAACTTCGTTAAACGCTGCAGTATCTTATGCGGTTGTAATAGAAGTGATTTTACAACACAACTTATTATCGGTCACCGTGTTGCTTGCCGGGCCCCCTAAGTAAGAAATTACTGATTATTGGCGTCTGCACCAAAGAAGTAACATCAAACCCATTTCACCTTAGGTACAGTCAGCAGCACGTCAGGTTATCCGTTTGAACTAGTAAAACTAACAACAACAAGGTCAGAAGGGGGTAATCTGAAGTGCGTCCGTGCGTGTTACACTACACCACTATTTTCCCATTTATTTGAAAGACACAATAAAACTCACTCGCTGGAGTTATTAGACGTAGTGCTGGATCTACCACTGATGACAGGATTTTTCGACGTTGGCCCCTTGTTCTGGCCGAGCGCGCGACCGCGAACTACAAATGGACTGAAGTTTTCCGAGAACGTCGGCGCCAAGTCGCGGAGGGTGTGACACATCTGGAATACAGAAGGAAGTTAAGCACTTATTACACTATCCTATTTGAGAAAATGCTATCTAACTAAGAAGGTAGCTTCTTACTTAGGATCCGAACTAGAAAGGTAGCTTCCTACTTAGAATCCTAACTAGGAAGGTAGCTTCTTACTCAGGGTCCAAACTCGGTAGGTAGCTTCCTACTTAGAATCCTAACTAGGAAGGTAGCTTCTTACTCAGGGTCCAAACTCGGTAGGTAGCTTCCTACTTAGAATCCTAACTAGGAAGGTAGCTTCTTACGTAGGATCCTAACTTGGAAAGTAGTTTCCTCCTTAGGATCCTAACAAAGAAGGTGGCTTTTTACTTAGGTTCCAAACAAGGAAGGCAGCTTCCTCCTTAGGATCCTAACAAGGAAGGTAGCTTCCTACTTATGATCCCACCTAGGAAGGTGACTTTCTATTTAAGATCCTAACTAGGAAGTAGCTTCCTACTTAGGGTCCTAACTAGGAGAGCTTCCTACATAGAATCCTAAGTAGGAAGGTAGATTTCTACTTAGGATCCTAACTAGGAAGGCTGATAGCTTCAGATAGGATGATGTAATAAGTGCTTGATAGTCCTACACGTTTGTGCGTTCGCCTGCCTAGCGCTAGACGTGCGGGGGCGAGGCGTGCTAAATGTCAATGGAGACGGGTATTGTGGGGAAGGGGATTGTCCATGACAGCCGCGGTGCGATTGGCGCTTCCTTCCGCGGCGATTGGTGGGGGACAGAAGGCGAGCGCACGATGTAGTAGGTTGAAGATGGTATTTAATTGTACGAAAATAAGAAGATTGTGGGAAAGTGGAATAGATCACTCCTCAGAATTGAGTAGAGGCAGAGCGTACATACATACTACGAAAAACGTGATTCGTTGATAACTTTTGCACCGGTTGGTATTTTAAGATTCTGCTAAGTCTCGTGCTGAACGCTTTTAATCTATCTACAGCTTACCTATCTATATATCCTATAACGTCCGAAATTAATAACTAATTCGTGACTTTAGGCAATGACTGTTGTTTGCGTATTCATTTAACACGTATTTATTTTCACACTGGCAGCCGTGGTTACCGCTATTGAACAATGGATACGGTAATAGCAGGGATTTATTTAAATTTGGGATTACGAATTAGTTATTAATTCCAGGCGTAAGTCAGAAAGCAGCTTGCAAAGACGGTGTATTCGAAGGGCCGGTGGTGGTCGTGGTAGGGGTCCACCATATCACGCGCGGGCGAGTGGTCGCGTTGTACACCTATCTATCTATCTTTTTCTATAAGTCAGTAAGCAGCTCGCCTTCATCTCGAAGCACTCCGCGAAGACGGTGTACTCAAAGGGTCGGTGGTGATTGTGGTAGGGGTCCACCATCTCCAGCGCGGGCGAGTGGTCGCGTGTACACCTATATCTCTATCTTTTTCTATAAGTCAGTAAGCAGCTCGCCTTCATCTCGAAGCACTCCGCGAAGACGGTGTACTCGAAGGGTCAGTGGTGATCATGGTAGGGGTCCACCATCTCCAGCGCGGGCGAGTGGTCGCGTGTACACCTATATATATATATATATATTTTTTTCTATAAGTCAGTAAGCAGCTCGCCTTCATCTTGAAGCACTCCGCGAAGACGGTGTACTCGAAGGGTTGGTGGTGGTCGTGGTAAGGGGCCACCATCTCCCCACGGGTTCCTCACTTGCCGTCTAACGCAGGTGCTTACCGGGCATGGTTGCTTCGCTAAGTACCTGCATAGGATCGGGAGAGAGGAATCCCCGTCGTGCTATAAATGCGGTGCGGCGGAGGACTCGGCGCAGCATACCCTCGCAGTCTGCCCAGGCTGGGAGGAGCAGCGCCGTGTCCTTGTAGCGGCGTTCGGCCAGGACCTCTCATTGCCTAGTATAGTGAACGCTATGCTAGATAGTGGGAGGGCCTGGAAGGCGGTAGCCTCCTTCTGCGAAGACGTGATGCTGCAGAAGGAGGAGGCGGAGCGGGAGAGAGAGGACGATTCCTCTGCGCACCCGCTCCGCTGACGGAGGAGGGGCAGGAGACGGCGGCAATATGACCGCTCTTTCGCCCCCCAAGGTGGCCCGTCTGCATTGCACAGGTCACCACCGTCGGGCGGAAATAGTGCCGCTTCCCCGGCTATTTCCTCCATCCCCCCGCAAGGGGGGTACGCAGGGCCCGCCGTGAAGGCGGGAGAGCTGCTGGAGGCGTTCATGGATGTAAAGGCTATGGCCGGACTCCCATGTCGCCTCTTAGGCAGGGAAGGGAAGCCGCAGGTTTTTGGTGGGTAGTCCCCGCCCTTCTTAGGCCGGAGCCGCGTCCTTCTTAGGACGCTGGGAGCCCCACACACGGCCGGAGTACTCCGGTTATGGCTCATAAATGGGTTTTCCTGAGAAAAAAAAGGGGTCCACCATCTCCAGCGCGGGCGAGTGGTCGCGTGTACACCTATATATCTATCTTTTTCTATAAGACAGTAAGCAGCTCGCCTTCATCTCGAAGCACTCCGCAAAGACGGTGTACTCGAAGGGCCGGTGATGGTCGTGGTAGGGGTCCACCATCTCGAGCGCGGGCGAGTGGTCGCGTGTACACCTATATATCTATCTTTTTCTATAAGACAGTAAGCAGCTCGCCTTCATCTCGAAGCACTCCGCAAAGACGGTGTACTCGAAGGGCCGGTGATGGTCGTGGTAGGGGTCCACCATCTCGAGCGCGGGCGAGTGGTCGCGCTGTACGCCTATAATCTCGCAGCACAGCTTGCGCATCTCGTTGCACGACGCCGGCAGGTGGCGTAGCACGTCGTCGTCCCACCATTTTGTTAATGACCTATAAAATACCAATAGAGTAAGCATATGTTACGATCTATTGAACGACAGGTCGGCTTCACTTCATTTAATGTAGAGAGTTATTTGAAAAACATTAAACTGGCCCTGATTAGTCATTACGTGTAGTCAGGCCTGTGTATCTCCCCGCGTAGGTAGCAAAAACGTACCTACGCGCGGCGACCCTTACTTAGGGGCTAAAAAAAATTGCGTGTCGCTCCCGGCCAGCGACACGCTCGCGCGTTTTATTCACCGGCGGCCGCGCGGCTACGTTGCTGGCTGGACAAGAATGAATAAAGTACTAGAAAGAGGCGCTAGATGGCGTTAGAAGCTTCTCGTAGCAGTCAACCCTATCGCGTCGCGTGATATTACGTCACTGAATAGGTTTAGTGTATTATGAATCATATTCCAGAGCAATAAGTATGAAATTATCTTGCAATGGATTCTTGTAGGTGTCTACACGAAAATGTGCTTGACTCTGAGGCGAACTAAATTACGCCATATTGTTGACGACATTGAGTAGACATTTCTTTGAATACAATTGCTAAGATTACTTCTGTACGAAGTACTAGTACTTATTCTGTGGTGTAGTTAAGAAATGCAACAACAAAGTTTAAAATCCAATAGAATGGCTTCATTTATCTAAATTAGGCGGGCGATTTTATTGGTCCTCTCGCTTCGCTGCGCATCTCCGCACATCACTGGTCTTAATGTGCAAAAAAGGGGGCTAAAAATACTTCAAAATTTATTGCAACGTAAGTAACGGTTCTTCAACAGGGAGACTATATTCCGGCAAGTTCGTGCGTGACCCTCCTGCGGTCGCTAGAGGTGCGGGGAGCAAGGCATGCTACATGTCAGTGGAGACGGGCAGTGTTGCGACAATAAATTAAATTGGAAAAAACATGTAGAAAATGTATGTAATAAAATTAAATAGATTTGCATTTGTCAAGGCCTACTTCGCATATGTACTTCGCATATGGGGAAACAACACCGACGTGCTAAAAGCATTCATAGCGCAAAAAGAAATGCATTGGGGCACTTTGCGGCATGGCGCCGGGCGAATCTTGTAAGCCGCTATTTAAATTACCGTGTCTTTATATATTCTATATATATATATATATATATATATAAGATTGCTAAATTTACTAAAAAAAAGCATAATCATTTTATCCAGGCCAAAGATCCACGGAGTACCAGGAACTGCAATAGATTGGTCCAGGACTTCATCCCAAGGAGTGCTCGCATGGAAAAAGTTGTTATTGCATGTGTGTAGAATTTTTTTATAAGATTCCCAACAATATAAAAATAATTCCGTCTAACCAATTTAAAAAACAATTACACAAGTGGCTTGTAGCTCGTTCGATCTATTCCTTGCAAGAATTCCTTAACAACAAAGAGCAACATACCTAACTCATTCATATAAATCAAACATCCATTTTTAGGTTATCAATGTAATATTATGTTATAAAATCTTCATTGTGGTATTTTTATGTACATTACTTACCCTAATTTATATTTGCATGCTATTTTTAATGGCTGAATTCATTGTATTATATTGTCGATCTTCTGTACACCCTATTCAAAGCAAATAAAACAATTTCATTTCATTTAAGAATGTTTATGAAGAAATAAACAGTTTATTATTATTATTATTATTATTTCAAAGAGGACTTTCTATGACTGTCGCGTTCGATTAGCGCTTCCAAACTTATTTCGTCGCCCACTTTGAAATGTAGTTATTTAGTAGCATTTTTTTTCACCTTAAAAATCTCAATAACTTATTCTCACACAACTAGATTTCTGAACCTATTTTGTATACAAGACTTTTTGAGAAAAAGCAGAAATCATATCAGCACCCTAAATTTTTTCTAGGCCCCGCTGGTTACCGCCCCTCTCTAGGCCTCCAGCGCCCAAAAGGGGGCGTAATCTCTCACTTTGGGAAATATTGTTCAGCTTCACTTCTATAAAAAAAAATCGTTACTCACCTGTGATTAGGAATATACACCATAGCCTCAGGGTGGTGTAGGTAGTAGTCGCTCTGGTAGTCCCATATAGGCGGTTGTTGAAGGTCCGGTACGAACAGGCCTAAGAACAGGTTCATACTGTTCTGTTTCTCGGCGTCTGAGAAAGTGTTCGAGTAGTACCGGCTTAGAGTCTGCATTATGTCATTGCCGTGCGATGCCCATGGAGCCGTTTTACGGTAGGTTTTTATTCTGGAAAATAAAGTTGATTATATAAAAATTGTATATGTGTGTCACCATGTTTAAGAAAAAGAAAATACTTATTTACTTTATCTATCGTCTGGTGCTTATCATACAAAAAAAATCCCTTGCGGTATTTGAACCCGAAACCGCTGGTTTTGTATTGTAGTCCGGAGTGCGAACCACTACACCAGGACGGTCGTGAAGTGTGCATCTGTATTGAGAGCCCATTTTTTGAACCCTTGCGAAACAAAATAAGACTTAAAGGGAAATTAGTTAGAAATAGTAAAATTCTAAGCAAAGGGCCAAAAATTTCTTAAACGTGAATTAAAAGTGTTATGGGCCAATAACTTGGGCCCTCAATCCAGACGCGTGTATAAAGTGGCATAGCCTCAATCTCAGTAAGTACTATCGCTGGTTTAATTATTTTTATTTCAGAGTTTAGTTAAGATTTTTTTACACATTTTAATAAATTCCTAAACTTGTAGAACATGACATTACAGATTTATAGCGGTATATCTAGGGCCCTCACTTCATTATTGTCTGAACCGAGGAATCTGCAAAATATGAATTTATCTGATGAAATACATTATTATGACTATTACAAATTTTAATTAGATACCTCTGAGAATTAGTTAAAAAGAAATAATGACTCAAACGTTAATTGTTAAGAAGTAACTGAAAATTCAATGTGACGAAAACGCCTGAACTGAGAGCCCAATATTTTTGGCTTTATTGACTAGGCATAGCGTCATAGATTAACTTAAATTCGAATAAGATTTTTAACTATTTCTTAATTAAATTGTAACATATCGTCCGTTCTCCTAAATATAATACTTTAAGAGAAAATTTATTTTCAACTTTTTCTAGGAGAAACAGTTTGTAGGGTAGATACGATTTGTTACTTTTATGGACTGATCAGTAGTACCCTTATACAAGCTATTATAGGCGAATAACTAAATACTTGTTGTTTGAACTGTCGGAAGCGATTGTGTTTTGTGTAGTGCAATACGCAAATATTCCAGTAAATATATTATCTATCAGTGTTTCTGTTTAGTGTTATCGAAGTAAGTACCTAGATCACTTTAATATTGCTTATTTCATTTGAAGAAAAGCCTGTGTTTTTTTTTACTATGTTTATTATAATGTTGGTTGCTGATTTATCGTTATCGAGAATGACTGATTACTGGGTTTAAACTTAATTAACACATAGGCAGTAGTAACGCCCTCCAGTGGATGTTGATAACAACTCCTATTTTAATTTATTTATTTTTATTTTCGAGATTTTGAACTTTCGGTTATTTGTAATAGACATATTGGTCTCGGAATAACGAGTACCTATAGGTATTTCATGCATTCGGTATTTTAAACTTTCGGTTATTTGAAATAGACATACTGGTCTCGGAATATCGAGTACCTATAGGTATTTCATACATTCGGTATTTTAAACTTTCGGTTATTTGAAATAGACATACTGGTCTCGGAACATCGAGTACCTATAGGTATTTCATACATTCGGTATTTTGAACTTCCGGTTATTTGAAATAGACTTATTGGTCTCGGTATATCGAGTATAGGTATTTCATACATTCGGTATTTTGAAATTCAGCTTTCCGTTTTTAGGTACTATGAAAGATTTGTTTTTCATACTTTTAGTTTGTAATGAAACTGACATTCGGCGAGCACTTCGTTAAACGTAAATAGTTTTTTTTATATTCATACCGATCGTGTTTTATTCATTATGTACAATGATTTCATTTCATTTGCGTATTACGACGTCTCTGGTGCTATAGTGATCCATAGATTGCGCTTTTCAAAATGTACACGTATGCTATGATGAATGGTCACACTACAAATTTTTCTCTTAGGAAAAGTTGAAATTATTTTTTCTCTTAAAATATGGCATTTAGAAGAACGGATGATGTGTTACAATTTAATTAAGAAATAGTTAAAATTCTTATTCGAATTTACGTTAATCTATGACGTTATGCCTAGTCAATAAAATATTGGGCTCTCAGTTCAGACATTTTGGTCACATTGAATTTTCATTTATTTCTTAAATATTAACGTTTGAGTCATTATTTCTTTTTAACTAATTCTCAGAGGTATCTAAGTAAAATTTGTAATAGTTATAATAATATATTTCATCAGATAAATTCATATTTTGCAGATTCCTCGGTTCAGACAATAATGAAGTGAGGGCCCTAGATATACCGCTATAAATCTGTAATGTCATGTTCTACAAGTTTAGGAAATTAATAAAATGTGTAAGAAATTCTTAACTAAATTCTGAAATAAAAATAATTAAACCAGCGATAGTACTTACTGAGATTGAGGCTATGCTACTTTATGCACGCGTCTGGATTGAGGGCCCAAGTTATTTGTCCGTAACACTTTTAATTCACGTTTAAGACATTTTTGGCCCTTTGCTTTGAATTTTTACTATTTTTAACTAATTTCCCTTTAAGTCTTATTTCGTTTCGCAAGGGTTCAAAAAATGGGCTCTCAATCCAGATGCACACGGTCGTGAATCCAATATTATTGTGTGCGATTGAAAACTGCCGCTAAATCAATTAAAACAGCAGTTTTACTGTCATGTAAGGCGATGTTAACGATAGCGTTAACATCGCCTTACATGACAGTAAAACTGCTGTTTTAATTACTATTAACTTTAGCTTAGTTCCGCCTGACTGAAGGGGCGTAATTATTTTGTGACATCACTAACGTTAGAACAAGCGGGTAACAAAAATGCACAGTTTTCTCCATAAAGTTTTCGTCCACCGGATGACATTAGGTCTATGGTTATTCAATCATTAAACAAACCTATGCACCAACTGAGACCCGCCATATTGTAGAGCTAATGTGTCTCCGTGGTCCTCGTAAAGGCCTTCGAGCAATCTGACGCAGTCCGAATCGAACTCTATCACCGGCTCCCCGATGAAACCCAGAGCGTGCAACTGAAATACAAACCAAACCATAGATATTTTATAGAGCTTACGTAGGTATCATATCTGTCTTGTAATATTTTTATTAGTTACAAAGCAAAGAAGATATGTACAGCTATATGGAAGAACGAGAACGCTTCAATAAGTAGTGTTAAGATTGGTTAAACTTGTACAGAAGCGAGGGTGCTAACCACTAGTCGGAAGGAAATAATGTCGCTTCCCCTGCTATTTACTGGATTCCCCTCGCACGGGGGTGCTTAGGGCCCTTCGTAAGCACGTACAGTTCAGGACGGTGGAAGTCCCTGACACGGCCGAGGTTCCCCAACCCCGGTTATGGCTCTTAAACGGGTTTTCCTGCGTTAAAAGTAGGGTGCAAATTACTGGACCAACTAGGCAGTAACCTTACCTAGTGCGATTACCATAAGATTCAGATGAATTGTATAGTCTATAGACATACTCGTGGAAAGGAGAGTGTGCACTGCGAGATGTTGAGGTAGGTCTCCTGCTTCGTGTAGCAATAGCAATAGGCTCTAAAGACAGCAGACAAGTAGACACTTTTGGTCCTTTTCGCCGGATACTCACATTGGATCAACGACGAGCGTCTTCCTTTATAAAGTGGATGGCGAGAGAAACAGGACAGTACACAGGGTAGTTATTACCCCACAAATCATCTTGTAAGGGGACGAAGAGGCGTGGACGTTTGTATAGGAAATTAAACGTTCGCTATATATAAACGTGCAACTTTCCGCACCTGGTGCGCCAGCACGCACTTGCCGATAGCGAACTGCGCCGTGTTGGTCCTGTCAAGGCAGTCGACGCAGTTGACGCGAGCCAGCCCCACCTGCCGCCACCCGCGTCTCGCACCTAGGCGCTAACCATTAGATCAACGAGGTAGGTAGGCAATCACCTCACCTAGTGCGGTTAGTGACTATAGCACATGGTCCTCACCTGATGCACCAGCACGCACTTGCCGATAGCGAACTGCGCTGTGTTGGTCCTGTCGAGGCAGTCGACGCGCGCCAACCTCGCCTGCCGCCACCCGCGTCTCACACCTAGGTGCTAACTGCTAGACCAGGCATGTCAAACTCAAAGTCACTGGTGGGCCAAATGCATACACGTCGTGGAATCACTGGGCCGCAAAACCCACCCAGACACAAAGAAATAAAACGAATTAGGATTGTAGTACAAAAAAAATAAAGATTGTTTTTAATAATGATCCAAAAAGTTACAACTTTTTCCCTGAAATTTTACATCTTTTTTTGTTTAATTAAATTGTCTATTTGAGGAGTAATTTTATCAGCAGAAACCAATTTCAAAACTAAACCCAAGTGTGAATCGGTTAATCGTGATGTTGCGGGAGATGTGTTTACTTTTATGAGGGAAAATAATTGCTCACACTTGTAGGTGCTTCCAAACATTGAAATAATTTTACAAGCAAATTTCCGTATTTCTTGGTACTGAACAGGTAAGAACTTGTAAAAATCAAGTACACCAACACTGTCAAACTTTTGTTTCAAATGGCTCTGACATTGTATTTCAATGACTTCCATTTGCAAGTGAACTGGAACTTTATCGATATCTCTATTAAAGAGTCCTACACAGCTCGGTTGCGCGGCGGCGGGCAGCGCAGCGGCGCGCAGATATTATTGTTTCAGGGCGCGCTTATTTAAATTGTTCGTGTTTGCGGGCTGCAACTGGAGGCTGTTGTTAATATTGGATTGGGCCGCAGACAAATACGTAGAGGGCCGCATGTTTGACATACCTGTGCTAGACCAACGAGGTAGGCAGTCACCTCTCCTAGTGCGGTTACCTCACCTGATGCGCCAGCACGCACTTGCCGATAGCGAACTGCGCCGTGTTGGTCCTGTCGAGGCAGTCGACGCAGTTGACACGCGCCAGGCCGGCTTGCCGCCGCCCGCCCTGGTGTCCCGCCGCCCCGCCCGTCTCGGAGCACGGGTCCGCGCTGAGGAACATGCCCGTGCGGCGGATCACGTTGCCCGCTATGGCTGTTAGCCTAAGAAATGAGCACGAAATAAATTGGAACATTATTTGCAAAAGTGACATTGCACATAATATTTTACAGTCAACAATATAAAGTGTTAATAGGATTCCCTATTATTCTATTATTATTATGGTATTGATATCAAAATCATTATGAGAATGATTGCTTTTTATCAGATTGCTATTTTTCATCTAGCATACCTCGCCTCCCGCACGTTTGGCGCGAGGACGATCGAATTATAATAATAAAACAAAACGTACAAGCGAAACTTTGGTTTTCATAGACTTGGAGAAAGCGTTTGACAGAGTATGGCAAGCTCTGAGATCGCAAAGAATACCTGAGTGCTACATATAGTGCCAGTCATTAAGTTCCTTTTTCTTTTTATAATTTACTTAAGATACGAGACTATGGAAGGCGTGGAGATTTTAGTGCTTTGGATAGTGTGATGATGTGGATAAATGTCTGAAAGCTGGTTTATGATTCCTGTTGCAGGAGACTCACCAGCAACCCAAGAGTTCACAGTCATCAGGGCTATGGTGCATCCTCAATATACTACGTGAGTTACTACTACAATACAATCTTAGATGAGAACAATAAGGATTTTTATAAGTGCTCTAGCAAGAGCATTTAGACCATTTAGTTCACAAGTGCTTGCTGTATTACGATGTTGTTCACATTGACAACTGCAACATACCCTTGAATTATGGAGGCATGCCCTAGAATCTAACGGATTAAGGCTTAGCAGAAGTAAAACTGAGCACCTGCCAGGTCACTATAGCCTTATAGGGCAGCACCTACAATCTGCATCGATGGGCACCCAATACCAAAAGTTAGCCATTTCAAATATCTAGGCACGGTCCTGTCCGCGGACGCAAATGTGGATATGGACGTGACACACAGAGTAAATGTGGCATGGCAGAGGTGGCGGGCGCTGACAGGTGTACTATGTGACAGCCGTATGCCGATAAAGACCAAAGGAAAGGTCTACAAACAGCCGTGAGACCTGCTATGGTGTACGGTTCTGAATGTTGGACCATCAAACAAGCGCATGAACAAAAACTCCATGTCAATGAGATGAAGATGTTGAGATGGGCGGCCGGTGTAACGAGACTCGATAAAGTGCGCAACGAACACATCAGAGGAAGTTATAAGGTCGCTCCCGTTGCCGATAAGGTCAAGGAGTCCCGCTTGAGGTGGTACGGGCATGTCATGAGACGCGACGAAAACCACGTCATGAAGAAAGCCCTCGCACTACCGGACAGAAAGAAAGGAAGAGGTCACCCGCTTGCTACGTGGTAGTCCACAATATCCAAGGACTTGAGACAGGCCCATTTGAATAAAGAGACAACCCAGGATCGACCGACCTGGCGCATGAAAACGAGGAGGGCCGACCCCAAATAATGGTAAGAGGCACGGAAGAAAAAGAGTACTTACGTTTGAGCCAACATACATCCCCGCGCATGATTGGTGCCACTAAGAATGATAGTAGTTCGAGCGTAGAGAGGCATGAAACTTTTATTTCGCTGGCACGGATGGCGTAAAACATGTTACGCTATAGGTACATAAATATATTTTTTTAACCGACTATGTCTGAAGGAGGGTAATATTTTTATACTCCTAGCTGTAAGTTTGTAGTATAATCTAAGCTTAGTGAAGACAAAGAAAAACTTTCGATAGAAAACACTTTTGCAGAAGAGAATAATGGAACAATAAATAATACTCACTTGTCTAAGACCTTTGCATCAGCGCCTTTATTCATTCTTGCCATATCCAAATGAATGTACTGGACAGCATGCTCAGGCGGTAGGAACTGGTTTAGGTACTTTATGGCATTACTTATTACATCACTAAGGAGTGATTCATGTTTTTTCTTCTCTCTCTTCTTCACTAAATTGACGAACATGATCGGAGACCCGTACCGGCGCATGAGGTTATTCAAATGCTTTCCAGGTATTTCCGCAAATGGATCGCTGAGGTCTATAGATATAGCTGGTTTGGGCACCATTTTTGAGACATCCTGTGACCAGTAGCTGGGTATTGATCCTCTCATTTGGACAAATGCACTAAATCTGTAAATAAACATATAAATAATAATATAGAAATTTCTATGTTGCAAGTTGAAACATTTCACAGTGCTTGAAACTTTCAAGCACTGGTCACCTGCTTGCTTGTTCTGAAGTTTTTGGTACTAAATAAATCTTTTTTACGCGACTATGTCTGAAGGAGGGTAATATTTTTATACTCCTTATACTAAGATGAGTGGGAATTGAACCCACATTCGTCGCATACCGGGCGATTTAAAAAAAATCAAAGCAAATTTCCTGGTCTCTCTTTCTTTGAGATTCGACGATCCTGTAGTATACTTCCTACTACTGTGTCCACGATATCGCGAATGGGTGCAGAATGTTGACGTTTGAGAAGGATTGGAGAAATCTCGACACAAAGAAACAAGGTTAAAGTAAAATATCTGCATTAGAAACGGCAGTTTGGCTTCTGCTAAGTTTGAAAATTTGAGATAAGTGATAATAAAGTTAAATCTTCGTTAGTTAGTAGTAGTAAGTCATGGTCTACTCACTGGGACAATTCTAATCGGCTATCTGGTAAGTATTACGCGGACATTAACAGACGATCCCACCTAAACCATGGTTTTTTAAACACCCATACTTACCAAAGAAAATTATCTCCATTATATGTAGACTCCGGATTGGACATGCGTGTACTCTAGTTCACTTAGCGAAGATGCGGATCAAAGACTCCTCCATATGTGAGTGTGGCCTAGATGAAGGATCTACCAACCATATCTTCTTTAACTGTCCCTCTATCAGTTCCTCTCTTTTCGATTTCCTTCCCAAAAAATTCCCCTGCCCTTCCAATATTAAATGCGTTCTTAACTCCATTAATTCCCCAATTATTCTTAAATCTCTCTCCAAATTTATCTTTTTTTTAAAATATCCACTTATGATCCACTCTACATTTCCAGTTTTATTCCGTCATTTCCTCTCCCACCCCGGGTCTCTTTGTTTGTCTAGTACTACGTTATTAAATTGTAAATAGCTTTTCTTTTAGTAATTTATTATGTACTGTTTTGTGCTGTCCTGTGCTGTGTTGTCTTATTCCATGTTTTGTGTTTGTTTTAGATTTATGTACGCAAGTTAGCTTGGCTCTATCTTTTGTAATGTGTTTAAAGTTTTCTGACCCGTGTAAAGGCTACACACGTGACACTGGCGGAATAGCGACAAACACCACCCTCAAGTCACTATTGTCGCCATAAATTAAATAAGAAGAAAAAGAAGAAGACTAAGCTGAGGGCTCACGAAAATACCCGAACACCTCCGACAAATAAGCGTCTTGGTATGATCGGCATCGCCGATTAGTCGGCCGACTAATCGGCAATTTGAAAACCGATTAGTCGGTTAGTCCGAAAACACTATAGTCGGCCCATCACTAGTGCATGTTCATGTACATACACGACCTAATGTAACATGAAATAATAACCCCTATCTATTTTAAGGATTGTTTGTAACGCTAACACCTAGATCATTGAAGATCATTTTTGCTACATGAAAAACGAGTTAATTGGATTATCAGTACTTACGTTAAAAATATTATTTATATTTTCTGCACATATTTTGTACAAATGGTGGACTTAATGCCTTAATTAAATTTGTAACTATTATAGGTCTAACAGAGACGAAATAGAAAAACTTATTTTGGATAGTAATCAAATGATTACTATACAAAATAAGCTTTACAAGAGATTTTTCTAAATAATGACTTCTGTAAGAAACTTATCTTACGTATTATTATAATTAAACAATTGTCTCAAATCTTCAAACTTAGCAAAAGTCAAACTGCTGTTTCCAATGTAGAGATTTAACTATGACCCTGTTTCTTTATGTCGAGATTTCTTCAATCCTTGTCAAACGTCTACAATTTTGCACCCATTCGCGACATCGTGGGCACAGTAGTAGGAGTTATACTACATGATCGTCGAATCTCAAAGAAAGAGAGACTCGGAAAAATCTAAGCATTAGAACATGCAGTTTACGTTTGGTGTAATAAAATTGACAAACAGGCAAAACTAGCATGGTCCCGCTGTTAAGGCTTTATTTGAAGGTGTTCTACAGGCGTAAAGCCATTGTCACAATAGCTTATTTCTCGCATTTTATAAATTTAAGTCCACTTTTGAGTATTTTGCCGCAGAATTGGAATATTTCCCAATCTTTCCGTTCTTTCCCATACTTTCCCGTATTTTTCTTTTCCATCCCAATTTTTTCTTTCCCTTGCCCATCGCTAGTGCCGATACATATATAGGCTTTCTTACAGTACATTTTAATTCAAGTACCTAATCAAAATAAATACGGAATTACCTGCCAGATTTAAATGAAGACACCATAGAATCATGGACTATCTGTTCAGTCTCGACTTCATTGGCCACATCGCCATGCATGTTGGCTCCCCTCTTCAAAAACCTAGTGCCTGCATATCTGTTGCTTCGCCTCGCAATCAGAGTTAAGTATACTGGCCTCCCAAAAATATTCAGGTTGCTCTGTTCAACAAATCCATGAACAATGTAGAGGATCCAGTCAGGGTGCAGATGAGAGTGAACAGCTGACAAGAGGTGGCTGTTCCAAACAAACCGCCATTCTGGGACCGAGCGCATCCCTATGTCTAGCTTTTGTGATGACTGTCTATAAATGAAAACAAATAGTTTTAGTTTTACTGTATTTCATTAATAAATAACTGTTTGTTCCAGCTGTTAATAATAAGTTTTTTTTTGTAAATTCCATAATGTAGTTTGATTATTGTTTAATCTGGTTGTAAGAATGTGAAAATACAGAACTACTTAAAGAGTAATATTTTTTACCCTAGGATTTGTATTTTGTGTAAAATATAGATTTTTATACATTTTATTAATTTTTAGTTCGTGTTTGTGTTCTCATTCATTGTTTGTCTTACATAGGCTGAAATGGGGTAATATAAATAATTATATTGTTTTAGAGTCTGTATACTTTACCCCGTCTTTTCTTCCCTTTGTTGCAGTTGTCTCTTCCAAGTTTCAAATATATCTTCATCATCATCATTTCTATCACAGATGCATTGTTTTTGTGTGTCATCAGCTGATAAGGATTCATACACAGCTGCAGTGACTGGCTTAGGAAAGAGAACTGGGGCAAGTTGCCTTGGGGGGGCCATATTCATTTGCAAGGTGTGTGTGATATCATAACTGTAGCTGTAGTAGAAATTGGTTGACAAGTCTACAGCTTGAAACATCTTGAGATATCTCTGCTCGTCAGGGTGCTGTGGCTTGCTGACATCACTTGGAATATAGATCATAGATGTGTCTTCAATTTTGTATATGGAATGGGAGCCAATTACTGCAATTTTTCTTCGTTTTGTTACCAATATTATGTAATATCCTTCTAAAAATCGAATGAAACCTAAAACAATAATTTAATACAATTATAATTGAACTAAAACTTTTCAGGGCACAGCTTCGGGGAATGCTAATAGGTTCTTCTTACCTACAATACCAAATGCAGAAACCAGTTTATTGAAGCCTGCATTTCTTCCGCTTCTATTTCCAAAACCAATCATGTTCAAAAGCTGGTGTATCTCTTGCTTGTTGTACTCAACTTTGTCATCAACAAGGATCAATTCTTTTGGGTCTGTCCTGTCTATCTTAAGTACTCGAAATCTGGTCTGAGTGTTATTTGACCCAATTAAATAAAATCTCTGAAACATAAGACATTTTTAACCAAGGACTGTAATAAGTTTTATTCTGGACTGGAGTGGGACATTAAATGACCATGCTAGCTACCAGCATAGACCTAGAAATTAGTAGAGAGGAAAAATTAAGCAAAAGTAAAAACTATTGCAGCACAATAGTTTTTACTTAAATGGCTTTGACCAAAAGTGGGATAATTGACTGGTTATATTTAACTATGTATTCTGTATGGGTTAAACAGTACCTATAGAATAACATCTGAACTGACAAGTCTTTTGCTTCTTTAGAGGCAAATGGCAAGCCAGGGATTGTTCAAAAAATCTGTCTATCTAACCAACAACACTGACTGGCCAACTCGTACCTACCCGGCCCATGAAGACGCCCACTTTTGACTATTTGAATATACTTATAAGGAGAGTTCTTTAGTGTAAAATACTTATGAATATCTAAGGAGAGTGTAAAATACTTACAGCTTTAGTTTCATACAGTGCAATCCTCTGTATTGAACTGATAATAGGATGAAACATCAAGTTGTGTTTCGACATTGTGTTTGTTTTATATCAAATAACAATATTCTCCGTGACAATTTCCGCAATCACAACGCACAGATATCAGTGAAAATCAAATCATCATCAAAAAAATCAAAATATAAACAAATGTGTACAAAAATCCCGAATCCCGAAAAAATTCGTAAATAACACGTTTGACGTTGACAACAACTTTGACAGTGACAGATGTCAGTTGTTGTTTTTTTCAGTAACCCATTCAAAAAGAATCAGGACTATAACGCCAAGTCTTTTGTATTTTAGTAGAGTATTTGCTAGAATAATTCACATTTGATTTGAATTCTCAAGTAAGTTATAGGTTCTGGACATTACCTAAAGCGATCCGGATCAAATAGGACTGGCGTCTTACTTTATTTCATTTTTTACTTAATAGACCATTTTTACCTATGGTCCTACCCTACTCTTTTTCGCAAAAAAGTAAACAAGAAACCAAGTTCCATGACCATCGATTTTTTTTAAGTTCTCTTTAATGGGCCTGACTGCACCCTCCGAAACACCATGAAAGTGCATCGCCATACAAAAGTTAAATAATTATATCTCGAAAATGGTTACACGTAAAGACTTGAAAAAGTTTTTGGCATATAGGTAGGTACTTCAATCACGAGACACTCTGGGTGTATACCTATAGGTCAGAATTGAGTGCCAGATGGTAGTGAAGTAGAGGGAAAAGCGCGAGCGGAAAGGCTGGGTGGTGTCATATTAATAAAAAAAGTGTGCTGAACTTCTATCGCCGTCCTAATTTCCTGTTATCGTTTTGCCAGAACTGGAGCCAGATCCGAGAAGACTTTAATAGTAAAGAATAATAATAGTTGTCTACAAGCTACAAGAGATTTCTCCCAGTAGGGCAGACTGCTTAAATTAATACCTACTAACAGAGCAGAGGCGTATTTAATGATTTGGCGCACCGGGTCACTATGACGCTATAGCCAGTATACACCGTCACCTAAAATTAAAAAAAAATAAAATGTTATTTTGGTGCTTTAGTTGAAAATGTAAAGAATTGTTTGGATTCAAAGCTTTCGTTTGTTCTAAAATTAAGTGTCAATTAAAATATCTTTTTTCGTGAAAATAAAAACAAAATACTTGTATGCTGCGCAGAGTACTAGGTAGGTAACTTCTTACCACATTTCATCATAATTACATGAATAGTATACATACCAACTAATAATCTTCTGAAAATCCCTCTCTCTGAGAATAACGCGTTGTCAACCCTTGTGTGATGGATGCTGTCTTTGACACTGACGCGTTGATGTCGTTAGTTCGAAATTGAACGAAGAATCGATCGTGTGCGAAAATCGCTTGCTTTCATTTTGCTAAACGAACTCTTAACCTTTCTCGTACTCATGTTTTTTTAACAAAAGTAATGTGTTTGGTATTGACATAGGTAAAATTGTGTTAACAGTTCTGCGTCTAAAGCGGGTCCTTCTTGAACAACGCCGCGTAGGACATCAACTTTAATTTTAGTCAGCTAAACGTTACATATCGAGTAAAATTCAAGTAATATTAAGTACCTACTTACTTGAATGACAAGGTACTTAATTAATAAAAAGTATCTATTCTGACCTACTGTCAGTTACGTTACAAAAGCAGCAAGCTTAACCAAGTGGTTACTTACGTATGAATGAACGAAACTAGTTAATCAATTAATCCTCTTCAATGAAGCACCGGCCCATTCTACTTAATTCGGTAAATCAGTGTCTGTGTACTCGGAGCTTAACTGGGTCAAACTTGTAGCCATTACTTTGATTTTGAGTACGGAAGGATTTGAAAATGAAATGCATCGTGCATCATGAGAGATTTCGTCGAGTTTCCTAACCACAACCATTACCTACAATGTCAAAATTAAATAATGCAAAGCCTTATTTTTAGTTTTCAAAAAGGGTTGTTTGCTACTGGTCTCTCAAAAAAAGGTCGATTTAGCAGCAGAATCACTCCTAAGAGGATTTGCGTAATTTCAGTAACCTTGTACCCATAGGTTTTGACCAAACAGACCCTTGTTTGTTTGTTTTATCAAACCCTATCTCGGTGTAATTTTTTTTTTATTTCACACAGGTAGGGCGCGACCTTTTAAAAACAGAAGTAGGTTTGATATGCAGGCCCCGGCATCGGCACTTTGATTTCACGCATGTACAGTGGGCCCCAAATCAACCTACCCTGGTCTGTCAAATTTCCGCAACCATATTTTAACCTTATGTTGATCACATAGAGTTCAATATCATTTGAGATACTTTGACAGATTTAGGAAGGCCCACTGTACAACACACAACAAGGTTTTGGGTTGTATTGTAGAGTGTGAGAACACCGTCAGCGGGAGACGGGTTGTGCGCATGCGTGGGGCGCAGCCTTTTTACAAGTTGCCAGCCTACGCACTTTTACGCATTTCCTTTTGAGCCGGCGAAGACTGTTTTGTTATTATGACATCGATGGACGGTGAGAACAAGAATAAAGGTAGTGATCAAATTCTCTTCGGTTAAGAATCAGTTTGGTTGGACTCGTTTTCAGTCTAGTAGGTAATTTAACATGCTAGTTGGTGTATCATAATTGAGATTATATACTGTTAAAACAATAAATAAAACCAAGGGATATTTTGGTTGAAGCAATAGACTTCAGCTCTTGAACGAATAGAGCTAACAGGAACTTTTGTACATAGGAAATATCATAATATGAATTGTAGTTACCTCAGATCATAGAAAGAAGTGTGATCTGAGGTAGGCACCTATTTACCTACGAAACCTCTTGTTGGATACCGAAGTAAGTACAGTGGCCAGCACATCAGACATTTTTGTTGCAAAATCACCCATATTATAACTCTATAAGATGCCGAAATGTTTAGCTTGACGTGCTGTTGTCTGTATGACCTATATAATAATAAAATAATCATCATGCATCTACATTATTTCCTTATTATGATAATATTTTCAGAAACGTGCACTTTAAGCGCACCGTAAGTTAAGTACTGTAACACACAGTGTTCTCTCTAATCACACTCGCTATGCCGCGCTTTACGAAGAGCTTACGCGATTAAAAGATCGGTCGCGGCGCGGCCGGGATCGCACAACGCAGGTCTGGCAAGCGGAGCGCCGGCGACGATCAGTCCTGAGCGCGCCTCCACGCCGGCCGACCGCGCGACCCTCCGCCGCGGATCCCGAGACACCCATGAATTAACCATGACTCGCACTACGCCACTCAACACAGTGTCCCACTAGTTGTTTATGTGACAAACCCGCCGCTGCGACGGTTACCAACCGGTCCAGATAGGGAGGCTGTGCCGGCCCCACGAACCCACTCCGACTACGGAGGAATGCGGTAATTTTAACTACTGCGGAGCCGGGCACCGTTCACTGTTAGGGATCGACGGATTACTGCCCACAATAAGGTGAGTTTTACTCGCAACCTCTTTTGAATATACTACTTACATCTCAATGTGCATTTGGAACGGTCGTCGCTTCGACAGATTCAAAGAGCGATGAACATTAGAATTTTGCACGTAATCTGAAAACGAAATCTCGCTCATGCTCCTAATCTAGATTGCTTTTACCTAAATATGACTTCAACACGCTTGACTGCCTCGTTATGAACTCTACATAACGGACTCGTTAATGATTAGTGAAAGACTAGCAAAAAATTTAGGTAACTGAAAATCGTTTCTGAAACTGACTGATGAATGTATAGTGCTCGCACCTTTGAGGTGTCACAAAAGACTGTATCGATCCCTGAAATACTGGTTACATACTCACTTAGAACAGAGCCCTGGCTTCGTTTCCTTTGGCTGAGAGTGCGAACAGCCTCGCATTTCAGAGATCCGGCCAACGCCCCTGTCAAAATATACAAACTGAAATAAAACCAGACACTCGACTACGATAGTAAATACGCTCTGTTTGTTTATTACAGGTAGGTATCATACTATTTGTTGTGATTGAGTATGATGAATTCTTCTTTCTCTAGGCTTTTGAATAAATTATTTTTGCATTCAACATTGAATTAAGCATTTGATTTATCCAATTCAAGTTATTATAACACATTATACTTTACTTACTGGCGTGTAGATGTTAGTTTATCTACACGCCATTATATTAAAAACGTAAAAAAGTTCTTAGTATGTATTTTTTTAAATGTACGATTATGTGAAAAGAAAACAGGAAAATCTGTCTGAGCTTAATTCTATTCTGAGCGAAATTAGCGTATCTTAATTTGAGTTTTCCAACTAAATACAACGCAATACCACCGAATTTTGGTAGAAAGTTCTTGCGGTAATCTTACATAATAAGATAGATCACCTTTCGGTAACGGAATACAAGCGCTCTAGTTAATAATGCCTCGCAATTTACAAATCGATATGGATCTACTTCAATTAATATTGAACTCTAGGTGGTATGTAATTTGATTATTTTTCATTTTGCATTTTAAGCAATATCTGCAATGGAAGCAGAACTTACGTCAAAAAAGCAATGAATGCTAATATTGAGGCAAACATCAAACTAATGAAATTCATATGAAAATCCTTTGGAATCGCAAACGTGATAGCTTACAAGTTAGGCGGTAGGCCTGGTGCAGTCGGTCGGTGTCAAAGCAAAGATGATTTATTATTTCTTTTTGCCTCTACATGTCCGTAGTACCACAGAATAGTTACGGGTATATATACCTAGCCCTTAGTAACTTGTTTTTATATTAAGGTTATATAAAGTAATTGATCATAATTGTCAGCCGTAGGACGTCTACAGCTGAACTGCCTCACCCAAAGTTTTCAACAACGACCGGTTGCAAGCGGTCTGCACAAAGTCGCTAATAAAGTAATTATTACATACTTTATTAAAATGGTTTAAGTAACGGCAAGATTTGTTTTAGATACCTAGGTTAAAAAAACTCAGAAGAACGCTTTATAGAGTGAATTAATATAGTGTTAGTTACACACGATAATTCCCATTGCACTATCAGCAAATGGTTATATAAACTGTGCAGTTTTTACGGTCTATTCACACAGCTGTATTTTATGAAGTCACGCTTTTAATTTATTCAAACTAAAGTAAACACTCGCACTTTCTGCAATGTGAATTGCTCGCTTTTGTGCTGTGGTTGTGTTATCTGCTCGTTGACAATACTGTACCGTGTTATTGCCAGCACTTTGGATATTGTACAAAAGTTATCACAAAGCGAGGGTATTTCTGAGCAGGGCCTTTGTACTCGCTTGGTGGGCGGTGGGTCCTGTTATTGTCTCATTAAATTTCAAGAACCAATACAAAAAGGTACTTGGTAATAACACAATTTAGATACAAGTGGATGTGAATGGACAGTCAGGCATACTGCGATCGCGAGCTCTATTTTTATCTCATTCAATGTCCAATTTTAAATTGATTCACATCCACCGGACAGTCTTAAATTACACATGTTGATAGAAACTAGGTTAATGGTTTAGTTACTGCAGTGGTAAAACTTAGTTCACTCTGTGCCTAGGGTTTGTTATTAATAAGCATACATTTGACCCCAATCTCACCTGATAGTAAGCGACGATGGGGTCCCGAGGATGGGTCATATAATAGTAAACTGATAAAAAACGTTTTTCAGCTTATTTTTACATGCAGCCCTAAGCAAAAACTTATTATCCCCTTAGATTTTCTTATAATGCATAGTAAACTAACGCTGTGATATTCGTGGGAAACTGGGAATCATACGAGTAAACATGTGATAGGTGCAATCCTTCACGTAATATTAGTATAGTGTTTAGTCGTGTTTACAAAAACCATTATCTCACGACCCATAGATCTTTCCTTACCGCATTAGAGATTCTTTTCAATGAAATATTTATATCGGGCTTCCCAAGTCGAGCTAGAGTTGGAGAAATTTCAAAGCTGTAGCGAAGCTGTGCACACTGCAGCTTGAATTGCATTACACATTTGCACTAGAATACCTTTTTATTTAGATAAGATAAGATAGTCTTTATTTGGCACACCAAACAAATACGCAATATCTTACATCTATCCTATACATATTATATATTTATCTTTACTTTCTTTTAGAATAAACGAACAACATTAATTATGTATGTAGGAGAGATATGCCTACAACTTTTTTGTAATTGATGGTGATAAATAGGTACATACATAACTAAGCATCATAGTATTAACTGTTTTATTAGAACTTGGGTGACGTGAGGTACTATAAGATATTACTAATAAACATTCACTGACAAACTAAGTTTTAACGTCAATTCCAAAATGTTTTAACTAAAGCTAATAAGCGTTCAAACGCATACCAAACTACCAGCGTTGAAAGTGATAATTTCACTTCAAACATCCGGCCCCCGGTGCAGCAGAGATTTAATAACTCCTCCGGATTTTAAAAGTTGTTTAATTAAAGGCGGGAAAAAATAACCGTGTTCCCGGGTTAGAAGTTTACTCGGGTCTCATCCAGGTCTCTAACGAGCCTCACCGCGGCCGCTCACGTAACTGAAGCCTGATTCTGTAAGTCTGTGTCCGTATTTTCGACTCTACTAGCTATCCTCTTCACTCATCAGCATGACGTGCGAAAGAACGCGTCGGCTAGAGTGTGAAACGCGGCATCGTCTTACCTACGTAGTAGGGCCCCTAATGCTTGCGCCGAACCGCAGAAAGGGGACGAATATGGAGGTCGGCGACCAAACAATGCTGGTAGTTACAAAAATCTGAAAAGTACACATTTCAGGTTGTGCTGCTTGAAATCATTTGCTGTACTTACTTCTCAGCGCCTTCCTGAAATACCTCTATGGTATGAATATGCTAGAACTAATGTAACTGATCGATCAGACTGGGGAACATAGTTATCTAAGTACGTAACATACGTGCACTCATATGACTTAATGTTTAATCATCTTTTTTATTACTTGTAAATTAATAGGAGTGACATTAAATACTTACTTATTGGTAAACTCATTAAAGTTTATTATCATCCGACGGATAAATAGCAAAAAGTGTAATTCAATCTTGTAAAACAGGGGTGATTCTCCAACTCATCCCACAAATTACAAGCCACAAACAATAATCGAAAATATTACTTTTGTTTTTTGCGACTCGTCCCATTTTGCGTGCGAGTTTTAGCATTTGCCGAAGATATGAATGAACATTTCTCTATATATCATTCATCATACCTACTACTGTTTTTAATGTTATTAAATGTTGTAAATCTCGTACAAAAAGTAATTTTTACAATAAATATTATGGAAGAAAATACGTTTTATATTTTAAATGCACCATTTAGGTTTGTGGTGAGTTTGTGAAATACCTAAAATAGATTTGGGTATTTACTGCCAAACCTTAAAGTAGAGAAGTGTGGTTAATCAAGTACCACATAAAGTGTATTTTACGTAGATATATTGCTGACAAAACTTGTGACTCCGCTTACGAGGGCAATTTTACTCCGCTTTCAAAGTTTTGTACAGTTTCGCTTTGATATTTCAATGTGCATTATAGTAACTTGCTAAAGCGTTGTTAAGAATGCCGTTCACCTACTAACTATTACAGCGTTGGCGAGCAAAGTTTCATAAGAATACAATAGTATTTTGTATAAAACGTACCTACTTAGTATTTATTAATGCACAAATATACCACTTGATGACCCTTAGTTCACTTGGTGACCTCAGATGGTAATTTTTCCAAATCTTTACATTGCAAAGTAAATCCATATTACTTAAAAACTATAAATTTTTGTTCATGTTAAGAACTCACCTTTAACACAAGTACTTTTATTTATTCTTTGTTTTAACCGCAATAATTAACACACTCTGTTGCTCCTTTACCGACCCGTCTAGAGTTTTATAATTGAAGTAAATAAGTTTAAATAAGAAACCAAAAATTCGCACACATAGGTAGGAGTTGGCCCGGTTAGCCAAAGGACGTGGGTTCAAATCCTACCTGTGTGCGAATTTTTGGTTTCCTATTAAAACTTATATAAATAAGAAAGAACACTGTGAGTGTTAAAAATATTAAAAACTATTCAAGAAAATAACTCCCAGAATTACACACGACGATTTAACAAACAACATGTTTAATTAAGTTAAAATAAATAGGAAGGCTTCTTTGTTGACTATGGAACCCTTAAATACTTAAATAAAAAATATCGCACAGATCCTACGTATAAATATTGCAGGCATGTGAAACAATTTAAAAATGTACCAGGCTAGGCTACACTAAATATAGCAGGCCTGTTTACAAGAGGCGCCTCGCGTGCGAGCCCTGCCTCAGATTAAAATTCACACCACGTAACGGTACCGTGTGTGACTGGCCTAACATTAACAATCTGTTTTTTGTGCCACTGAAAAAGTAAAAAGCCAACTATGCGCAAGTCTTAAAAGCAAATAGTAGTAACAAGCATTATAAGAAATTCACAATTATTATTACAATATCAAGAACCTAAATGTTCCAATACCCATACATACTCGTATGTCCCTGAATACTGTTTATTTAGAACCAGATTACCTAAGGGTCGAGTTCACCAATACACGTTTAAGTTGCACTTAATCTATACATATAATAAAACTGTAAAACCGATGCGTCTGTACATTGAGTATTTTTACCAAAAACTAATTGAGGGTGATGTTAAAATAGTAACAGAATAGGAATCTACAACTTTTAATTTTTTTGTCTGTTTGTCCGTTTGGACACGCTAATCTCCGGAACTACTTAACGGATTTGAATGAAACTTTTTTTATTGTGTAGCTATTGAGTCTGGGCAAATACTAGGCTATAACTTATTTTGAAGATTGGCCTGAAAGCATCGCCTTAAGAGAAGTTAGTTAGCGTGATGAGCATTTTCTGTTGACGTACACAAATTGAAGGTCTGGAGCAACTGATATGGAGCCCTAGCAGCTCAGCTCAACTTTAAGAGATATGAATAGAGCGCCTTAGGGAACATTGTTCAGCGTGATGAGCACTTTCTATTGACGTACACAAATTGAAGTTCTGGAGCAACTGATATGGAACCCTAGCAGCTCAGCTCAATTATAAGAGATATGACTAGAGCGCCTTAGGGAACATTGTGTAGCGTGATGAGCACTTTCTATTGACGTCCACAAACTGGAGGTCTGGAGTAACTGATATAGAACCCTAGCAGCTCGACTCAACTATAAGAGATATAAACAGAGCACCTTAGGGAACATTGTTCAGCGTGATGAGCATTTTCTATTGACGCATACAAATAGAATCTGGAGCAACTGATATGCTTAATTACTTAAGAATGATTTTTAAGCTCGCAAGGTAATACTACGAGCATAAGAATAGTCTTACGTACTTTTCGTTATAGAAGAAAGGTTAGGGAGGCCTTTGCTCTGCAGTAGGACATGACAGGCTCCTAATAATAATAATAACTATACGATAGAAGTAACTTACAAACCGACCTTTGAGTAGGCTAGGGACACAATAAATAAATTGCATTCATCTATTACGGTAGGGAGGTTCGAGTCTGACTTTTTTCTGAACACTAAAACTAACTATATTTTTTTTACAAACGAATAAAACTGCCTTCAATAAAGTAAACTAAAAAGTAAAAAAACCTTTACACTTTTACTAAGAAAAAAATACGACAAAATTCGTTCGAAAAAAAGATTTTGCCGTCGGTGTCACTGCCATGCGAAATTGTCTTACCAGAAGAGGATGCGAGGTGATAGTAACCTATCTAAAAACGAGTGCCTATTGACCTTGATTTTCCATTCCTTTCTTCTCCTTACGACATGGTAGAGAGATCACGATAGCTGGATGGCGACGGAAGTATAAAATATTTTGTATCATAGAGTCCACGCGTACGAAGTCGCGGGCAACAGCTAGCTAGTATGCAATAAATTAATATGATTTGATTTTAAACAGCCGGTTTAGCATTATTTGATACATTTTGTATGGGAATTATGTCAAATAAACCTTCAGTTCAGGTTTACCGGCTAGCGGTTTAAAAATTGGTGAACTCCGACAGAATCTAAGGTACTTCCTTTTTTTCACAGATAGACCTGGCACCATCATAGCTTATGTCCCGTATCTGTTTAGTTTCTTGGGTTTTTAAACTTTCGCGTTGCATGCATTACATTAAGACCTGAGTTCACCAATATTTAAACAGCCGGTAACCTAAATTGACGGGTAGTTTGTCAGAATTCCCATACAAAATATATCAAAAAATTCTAAACCGGCTGATTAAAAATTTAACATGTGCTGGTGAACTTTAGTATTAGACATAACTTCAGTCCGCTGGTGATCACGGCCGGTGCAATCCATCCGAAACGTCAGCAGTAGTACGTATCAAATACTCGTAGTTTAAATTCGTGTTTATTAGACCCGCTACGTCTCATACTTAAAGATTCTTGAGTGCCAATAATCGTAATGAAATCAATCGTTCTTCTGCAGAGGTAGGTCCTTTAAGTTTCTCACACTGTTTACGTTACGGTCAACAGTTATACAAGTACTACCTATCAGTAACTACCGTATACAGTACACAGCCTAAGTACAGTGGGCCCCGCATGAACTTACCCAAATCTGTCAATATATCTAAAATGATATGGAACTCTGTGTGGTCAACATAAGGTTGAAATATGAATGCGGAAATTTGACAGATCAGGGTAGGTTTATATAGGGCCGTGTCGTAGTAATTATTATATAATCTGTGGCCGCGTGTACCTGATGCTAATGTACGAAGGGTGGGGCGAGCCCTTTGTTTCACCGCACTGGGAAACAAGCAATTAGTGGCGTTATTGCATTTGCTTCAACTACATTCCCACGGGTGCATCGCACTGGCTAGCTACCTCAGTCGGCATAATGAATGAAGTGTCTGACCACAGCAAAAAATGTCTGAATGTATGTTAGTAGTAACCACGTAAACAATATGAGAACACGTTCATAAGCTGGGGTTAGGAAGAGACAGAGACAGCAATGATTATAAAAAAGAAATATTAAACAGACCTATCCAATAAAATGATATAAGGTACAGTCGAAATAAATAATAACTTCCATTTTTGTCAGTAGATACGTCGATCGATCCATTGCCTATGCTAGGCCTAAATAGGGAACGGCTGTGTAAGAATTACATTTAAAACATTTTTTTATATGTTTAGATACTTAAACAATTATATGCAAACTGTAATTACCAGTATTAAGTTTAATAACAGCGGAATCACAACGGTCCAATTTTAATCAATCCGTAAAATTTGTTTGTAAAATTTAATTGCGCAAGCGAATAGCTTTGGCCTTCATCTGTTTACATGGCCGCGCACGTCGGACTAAACATATCGTATACCTTTCAGACCGCCTCTATTGCCTACATAATAAAATCTGTTTTCATGGTTCAAATGTATAACCTGACGTGCCCTTGACTGTACTTGCCCATTCTGCAATTTGGGTCTGACAGGGTCCCTACTCCGTGTGTTCGATGTATCTGTATTTTCGGAGCCGTCGCTTTATTTATACTGAATTTTCATTTTTCAAACTAGTCATGATGATATATTAGTACGCCATACAAAAAGAAAATGCACAAGTAACGTAACGTTCTTACCTAATTTATTTAATATTATTTTACCTACTTCTAAATATACCTAAAGAGCCTGAATCTCATAACACAAGGTAACCTTATATGAGATCAGTGCACACACTGTAATGTAAGTAATTAATATGTTTTATTAATAAAGAAATTTGTTATTGTAATAACATAATAATTTATCGACGTTTGTTACTTGAACTGCAAGTTGCAAGTTGCCTTCAATGTCAGTCAATGCATACAGTTGTAGCTTATCAAAGATGCTGGCATGTTAGACAATGCGCACGCACCGCCACTCACTATTAATTTCTGCACAGCCCAAAGGTATGATTGGTAGAGAATGCCACTTGGTATTAAGTCCGCCTTTTGTACAAAAAATATCAGTAATGCAATAAAGCTCAAATAAATAAATAAAAATGCTGTCATTGTCTTTTACAGCCCATTTCTGCCAAAAATGTTACGACGTACAGAGTCAAGCCCCTGAAACGGTCCGCGTGGCACTCACAATGATGCACCTCTGGCTTCACTATGTCCGTGACCTCAACCTCCAGTTACACATAACGGAACGGAAATTAAAACTGAATTACCTTCCTACGCTGCAACAAAGCAACATTAGTTACATGTACCGCAGTGTAGTCAGTATAGGCTGTGCTGTGATAAAATAGTGACTGCGTGTCGTGTTGCTTCTTTTCTGCTTCTTTTTCTTCTTCAGCACGTATATGCCCATTATAGGGGTCTGATTCTCGCGTCTTCGATAGTATATCACATACGATATTTATCAAAACAAGTTAACATAATTATTGAAAAAACAAAACACCCGACTGCAAAATGATTATATTTTTGAAATGATCTTTTTACTGGCTTTCATTTGATACCCATATTGCTATGGTAAGGAAAAAATCAATCCCCCCTCCCCCCTTTATTTCCTTTTGCGGGCGCCATTTTTCAAATGTATATAGCCTATGTCATTCTCACAATTTTGACAAATTCAACGACACCTCATATGTCACAAACCGTCCAGCCGTTTGGGCTGTAGGGCGTGCCAAACAATTATACATACATACATACTCTCGAAAAACATAACCCTCCTTCCGCAGTCGGGTAAAAACATGGCGGATATCACAATATTTAATTTTCATTATGTCTTTTCTGCGTTGCCCATAATTCCCATATTTGTTGAGGCGTGTTTGTTAGGGTTTATATTTAAAATACACAATATTCAAATTTCACATCTAACTTGAGAACACTACTAAGTGTTATTTACTTTTATCGTAAGTTGTTAGATAACTACTTATTAAACATCACATCATACAAGAAATAAAGCAATTTACACCGAAAGGTGTAAATGTAGGCGGTGTTATCGCTAAAAGCTATTTCTTCTAGACAAACTTTAGGTAAAGGAAGTTAGAAAGGTAATGAGGATCATACTATATCAATAGCCCATTAACATGACGTTACCTTAACATATCCTATTATCATGTAATATGCGTGTGTATCGTTGGGTACCGCTCACAAAGTGACTTTAAATGAAAACAGGTAAAAAACATTCTTCAAACCTATTAACTTCTTTGATGCTTTCGATTTCAATTTCATTAAAAACTTCCTTCTTTGAAATTACGGATACTCCCCAAAAAGACCCTCCGGATGCTTTCAAACTTGAAACCCGTACAAATGCCGGTGAAATTGTATAAATACTGGGGATATTTGGAATTTTTGAACGACTCCAAGATATCGATACTCTACTCTTTTAAAATGGGAGAAATTCTTGCAATAATAAAGCCCTTCGTGCCGACTACAGTGGCCCATCTCAACAGAGATTACCCAACTGCGCGGGAGATATAGCGTACACGTATGGGGCAAAAATACACAGGTGCACTCTCTGTTCCTTCACTCTCATAATTCTGTGAGACATCCAACATGACCGTAGAGAGATCAGGCGCAGGCCCAACAGCTCAACGTATTTTCCGAGGCACCGGAATGTTAAACTTCCTGACTTCGGAGCTGTGTCTGTGTTATATCAAGAACAGAAAAACTCAACACTCTCGGCCCGACCCGGAATTCGAACCCGGTAAAAGTTACTGTCAACTAGTGTATTATAATATCTGTGCTATCAGCATAGGTAGGGATGGACATGGAACCAATGCATTGCTGAATTGGTAGGTATTAGGTAATTAAGGTTTTGTCACACAACAGTCCTGGAGAGACTGACCATAAAATCCTCTGGACTTTGATGCACGTTGTTCAAGAATAAGTCAATTATATCTGTATTTAATCAGATTACCATAAGTAGTAAACTCGAACGATAGTATCTAACAGCAACTTGAGTTTTTTTTCTATAAGTATTGTGTATAGCGGCGGATGAGACTCGGTCATTGCTTCTGAATCTGTGGATGCAGAGTAGAGGCTTGAGGATTGCCCACTTATAGGCACAAGTTCTCACTGACAGCTCAGCCATTGGTCAGCCGTAGAGTGGCCGGCAGCCGGCAGTAGGCCAGTGCATACATTCTCGCTCGTCGAGGGACGTGCAACTGAAGTTTATTGCTAGCTCACTGTGGAGTATGGTCTGTGCCACGCCCCGGCCACGTATGTCTATCCAATTGTGTGTTTTAGCTATGGCTTTAGTAGAGCGTTGAGCGTCAAGCTTTTTCAATTCATAACCACTTTCTAGCCTTTATTAAAGGCACTTACCTACTTCCTAATATTATCATAAATCACTCACTAAAGATTTCAAAGAGGGTCAGGAAAAGCTAATCGGTTGCAGAGCGCGCATTTAACGTGTTTTAAAACGTACAGTCTCATATTTACTTAACTATTAGGTTTCAAGTGTAAAATTGAATGGTCTCGATTCCCTATTTTTATTACCCGAATGTGGAATGAGGGTTATGTTTTTTGAGAGTATGTATGTATGTATAATTATTTGGCACACCCCACAGCCCAAACGGCTGGACAGTTTTTGTGACATAGGCACAGGACAGGACAATATACATTTTTAAAATGGCGCCCACAAATTGAAATAAAGGAGGAGGGGGGATTGATTTTTTCCTTACCATAGCAATATCAAATAAAAACCAGTAAAAAGACAATTTCAAAAATATTATAATTTTTGCAGTTGGGTGTTTTATTTATTCAATAATTATGTTTGCTTGTTAACCAAGGAAACTTAATTATGTAAGCATGCCCTATTATTGGAGTCGCTTACCAGTGCTGCCGTGCACGTAGGTACGAGTATCGACATGTAAACAAGAACATCCAAACATTTAAAATTAAAACTTTCGATTCCACAAAAGTTCGTCTTCACGTCAGGTGTAACCTTATCCGCCAGGGCGCTAGACTAGCAATTTGTAGGCGTCGAGTGTTTGCGGAGCAGCGTCGGAGCGGCATCCCTAATGAGTGGGAATCGAAAGTGCGACTGCAACGCACGCTGCGGTCTTGCGGGCCAGGGCTGCCACAATAATGAGATGATAATGAACTGGATCGGCGGCAGGTGCTATCGCTCCTTGCCTCGATCATTATGAAACCGTTTCTGAGAAGCCTCCTGAACGCTGATTTAAGTAACGCATGTGCACGAGATTGCATTGCTTTTATTAAATAAAGCATATTTTATATTTTGCCTCGCGCGGTGCATTTCCTAAAGAACAGTAGCCAGCGCATGTCTTCTATGTTGTTTAATTTCGTGTGCTATGTGATGTACATTTATGAATAAATGTATTTTTTTCCTTTTTTTTACATCAGACAAACCATTGTCTTTGCAAAATTACCCCTTTTAAAACTAGGTGCTTGATACCATAGTGAAATAATAAATAGCTCGATGTGATGTCATTCGTACCTACTTACCTATTGTATGATTTCATAGGGGACTGACAACGAGCACATCAAGGTACAGCACGTCAGATTACCCATGTGAACTACGAAAATAGCCTTTATTACGTAGGGAATAGAGGAGGTCTTAAGGTCAAAGTGGAGTAGTCTGACTTGCGGTCGTGTGAACACAGCCGCATCATTTGCAGTTGTAAGTAGCTTTAGTGTGTAGTGCTGGTCACTGTACATCCTACCTACTTTCCTATTTTCTAGGATTAGAATGTGTAAAATGTGAAAGTTATAACTCTCGCACGGATTACGAAGGCACTTTATCTGGCACAATTTGGCGGCACACGTGTTTTAAATAGGTATGTTCTACCTATCTATCTAAAGGCCTGTAAATTTTGACAATTATTAAAATTCGTAATTTTTATCAATTACTACTAGCTAGTTTTGGCAACTACTTGCGTCTGCACAAGTTAATGCATCTCCCATACAAACTGTTATCTGCCATATAACCATCTCAATGTACAATTGTTATTTCACAATTCAGGGAGAAGACAATTCAACAAATCAAAGCTGCGATTTTTCAGTGACTGTTTCTACTCTTCTTGTCCTTACCTTGTGTTAAACCATAGTCTAAGAGAGTATTTTAACTAGTTATAAGGTATGATGGGACTGACATACGTATGTAAAAGCCCCTGAACATAATTAAATAAATAGGTTTAAAACAAAAAAAACTAAATCAAAATCGGTTCATCCGTTCGGGAGCTACGATGCCACAGACAGACACACACCCCGTCGTTTTTGCGTCGGGGGTTAAAAAACCAAAGCTCATGAAAATTGGTTGAGCCGTTCTAGAGTTATAAATGGTGTCAAATATTTTTATGTATATTTATAGATCAAAACGTATTTACAGGTTGTAAATTTTAAGCTAGGGGACCTATTAACTTTTGTCTGATTATAATTTTGCTACTCATTACATAATTACACATAATTACTAAGCAAATTAGGATTTTTGTAAATATTTTAAACTAGGGGATTATAGTTCGTAAGTCTTAAATAAATGTTGCTAGTCAGTAATAACCTACCAAGCATATTATTTCATGCCCAACTACCTACCAAATTAGGAAAATCAAATTTGCCATTAAATGGTTCCGTGAGTTAGGGTGTAACTGCCGGGAAGCCGAATTGGCAGCGAGGATCAGAGCTGCATACTGATTTGAAGCTCATTATTTAAGTATGAGAGGGCATCCGATTACCCTAAGATACGCTAGGAAGTTTATTGCCACCCAAATCTTATAGTTACGGGGGAGGCGAACGTTGGACGAGTAGAATTCATGAACAGGGTTATCAGACGCTAGAAATAATGGCGTTTTGATATTGCAATGGAAGACAGCCAATTTGTTTAGGTTCATTCAACTGAATATTCTCTTAGTACTCGTTGTATCTCCTATCCACCTCTATACCATCCGTTGAGTGGATACTCCTATTTTTAAATTTAAAAAAGTGAACACTGCGTTGTTTACAGTTTTAAAAGCTTAATGAAAAATGTTTTTCCTTTTCCTCGAATCAAAACAAACAGACGCCTGAGGCAGAGGCAGCCCTAGACAGGGCGTCAACGCGCCCTCTTGCTTCAATTTCGTACCTGCAAAATACCCGGTTGGTAACAAGACGAAACCCCACAAAATCTGGGTGACGCCGCGTCTCGCCCGAAATAGTTTGTTATGTCAAACGTAAAAATGTAATATGTACTCGTATCAAACACATATTTGGCTTTCAAAATTGCGACGCGCTTGTGGGAAAACTTTTCGCTATTCGTGCAAAAGCACCGTTCAGAGCGACTGCGATTTCAAAACTCGAAAGTACTTGGGTAATGAACGTTTGAATTTTTGCGACTAGAAAAATACAAATACTGTCAGTACTGTTTTGTTATTGAAAAACATATAATAGAGGGATAAACACTTAAATACTTAAGTTACAAAAGTAACGAGAAAGTATTTCATGGAATCTGGGTTAAGTAAATAACGGCAGAGTATTAAAATAAATATCTATAGACGATCCATAATTTATAAATAGGTTACAATACCTACAACGTTTCTAGATATTAAATTTAAGAATTGTTTAGGATGATAACAGCAATTCACATACTCTTTTTCATTTAGCTTCAAGCGTTTGATTTTTACCCATTTTGTCTCCGGTCTTTGGAGATTGGACTGATTCGTCTAAAGTTGAGTGCCCTTCATGTTAAAAGAATTGGTATTGAATAAATATGTAAAGAAAACCTGATATATTTTAATGTCATTAAACAAAACAATTATAGGTACGATACCCATGCGTTAAACCTACGAGTGAAATGCCACAGAATTGCCTAAGAGTGGAGAGACATTAACTAAAATTACTTACAAAGTTCATGACGTTATTTGGACTTTATTTGCAGAGGTAGGCACTTTGCCTAAATAGACTTAGCACTAAACCCTCAAAGCGGAACACGCTGCACGCGGGAAACCAAATAAACTATTTCTATGCGAACTTGTGCTCCATCCAACACAAGTTACTATTATTATTCATGTATTTACAGCTTGCTATAACTCTATGAAATTAACTAGGGTAGAAGGGCGTTTCTGGGAACTGAAAATTAATTACTAAGCTCTAGGTATATTATGATAAAATTTAATGCCATTTCTTCTGCAATAGAAATGGTTTTTGCACCAATGACAGACAATACAGTGTATACTTTTATTGCAATTGTATTCGATGTAAGACTGATGCGGCATTGCAGACAAACCTCAGTGGTTTTTGTCAATGTCTATCAAAATTGTATATTAGTTTAAGTTTTTTAAATTCTAAATAATTGAAAAAAAATATTAAAAGAAAATGAGGCAGTGCTAATTTGACTCTTAAACTGGGACTTTCGTAAAGTTTGTTTCGTAGGAATATTTTGGTTTCTGCAAATATTTTCTTCGTGTGGAAATTAAAAGTAGGTAGACTTAGATCAAGAGGTAGTAATGATTTTTAGACGTTCACCTATTTTCAGAAATATTGGATGTTAAGCTAGAATAGAGTCCAATCATAAAATACTTAGTAAAGGTAAAGCAATAGTAAACGCCAACTTTCAGTTATTTTTGCAAGGCAATAATGAAGTTCTAGATCTTCCTAAGGTATGACCACAAAAACATTCAAGTTCGCTCACGATAACGGGAAGGGAATGTAATTAGAGCTCTCTCTAAAGTTGGAGCTACTATAAAGAGTGGTGTCCGTTACATAAGTGATAGCACTTGGCACTGGACGGATGCTGCGGTGCCTGCGGTGCGACTGCGTTCGCGCAGGCCAGCCAAACCGGCCAGCCGAGGTTCGTCGCCCGCGCACTTGCCGCGACGCCGTAGTAACCTTGAACGCCGCATCGATGCCATCAGAACCTTTCATAACGTCTTTTTATCTACGGCTCCAATGAATGAAAAGTGGTGGAAACTTTCTGAAATTTAATATAATGACCTACCGAGTTTTCGCGCTATCCGGTACCGTGCTGGTATGGTGCTCCTTCCAACATACCTTTTTCTACAGTGCCCGGCTGTAAACATTGCACATCGACCTTTAATAAGGGATACACAGGCCTGCTTTCGGCTTCGAAGAGCGTTATCTGTGTCACAAAACAGCATAAAGAATTTTTTATTATTATTAACAACAAAGTATGTAGGTACCTGTACACTTTTATTCTTCAATTGTTGATATACATTTGACAGACATGGAAATTAGCATTTTTATTCGGAAATGCGATGATTACTCATTTGCATTATACGGGTACCTACTACTGATTGCGAGAAAGCAAGAAAGTGGACTCTTGAGATTCGATGTTAGTAGCTTTCATATCTAACAATGTTAGACTATCAACTTGTTTATAACCCAGGTCAAATTCTAGTCTAGTAAGGTCATCCATCATAAAAGTTACCTCATACCTACTGCCAGAATTACACTAATTAAAACACGCCCCAGCCCCAGCGCCATTTGTCACAACAACTTTGAATAGCGTTATAGTACATTTTTCGGTTTACATGGCCAAGTCGTTTGTAGCGGCATTGCAGCACACGGGCCGCATAAAAATTAATAATAGATGTGTAGCATCTGGCGCGGGTAGTGCGCGCCGCGCGTTTAAATCTAATGTCCCTGATATTTGTTTGTAAGTTTGCTCTTTATGAAGTAAAAAGAAGCAAACAAATTGCGTTAAAGTACTTAGGAACCTACTCAAGGAGTAAGAGCATTTTTGCACCGTTTCCTTGGGGTTAGTAAGCAGACGAGGATATTGAAGTTGGTTTGAGATACCACTTTACTTTTGGTAGTAAATAATTTTTCGTATGTTTGACAATATCTCTTACCCATGCTCTTACTAATGAGTAATCTAGCTTTGGCTCTATCTTGATATCCTGCCGAGTTTACCAATGAATATGAAACTAATGTCAAGTACAGTCACGGGCTGACGCTGAACAATTAACACAATTAAGTTAACTTTAAGTATGGCTCGAAACATCTGCTACCGATTGCCACCTGTCACCGGAGTGTTCACTTCACGAAGCTCTTCGATCAACTTTTAATCCTGCTAACTCATCCCTTAATGTACTTTAATAATCTGTTTTTGTTTTCTTTTGTAATGGCATTAAAATAGGGAAAAGGGTACAAAGCTGCATTTGGATTAGGGTTTAAAAATCATTAATTTTTGCTTGCAAAGAACAATAGGAACTCTTCAAAAACTCACTATGTAGTTTATTAACTAAATTGTTTATAATGTATTAACAATTTAACACATTAATTAAGAAGAATCACTCATCCTGTGGTCATGTGTCAGGTTTTATGACTTTGTTGAATGACAGTTGGCAAAAGTTGAAAGTGCGAAAATGAATAATTAGTGACTATATAAATAGAGTTTTAATAAACCGATCTTTTAACTGAAATATTTAAACTTAAAGATATTTGTTTCATACGTTTACTAAAGTTTTCGAAACGTCAGGTTTTAAATTAAATGTGTAAATCAATCGCGAAATAATCCGTAAAACTGTATTTTAACAAGAAAACTAACATCGGTCAAATCATCTTGAAAGTGTATTATGTAGTGCTTAGTAGAGAAAACTTTCGTATGCCTCAAAAAGCTACCTCTAATATTCCATAAGAAAATATTAAATGTTTCGGGCCTCCACTTCGCTGACACGATTGATAGCCTACTCGTACTCTCGAGCGAACGAGGCAGTCAAACAAAACGGGAGAAATAACCGGAAGAGTGCTCTCGACTCTCGACTGAGAAACACCAACATCGGTGATGGATCACCCTTGAGCCTTTCTTTACAATTACATACGTAAAAAAGAGAACGTACCTGTGTCTATTTTGTTCCGTTTTGCGGAAGCTAAGGAGTTTCACTTCATTGATGCGACATTTAGTAGAGTAGATCGCGTGTACGAAGTTGCGTGAGGTCCTTCACAGAAGGTCAATTTGTGTGTAACCTCGTCGTTTATTTACCGAACACACTTTTCTTTGTCCGCTAACGTCGTTGAAAGCTATTTAATCGGTTCTAATGCGACTTCTTTTCCTAATGACTTTTGGTTAGTAAAACAAATAAATTTATATATTTAAAGTAGGTAATACTAACACAAAGTAAAGTTTGCAAGTTTGTGCGTATGGTTTTTAAAAGTAATCTCTGGCTGAACCTTTTTGGAAAATTCTTTTACTAGCAGAAAGCTACATTATTAGAAAGCTATGTTTTTATGCACTCGTGCAATACCGGGGCGCTTGCATTACATTATTGCACTGAAGGTAAATGAAAGCTTCGCTATCATGGGTTTCAATTACCAAATTACATCGTTGATTTCGAAGCTCATCAGTGCGACGAAAATTTTAGCTCTGAACTCTAATAATAAATTATGTTTGGAATAGGCGATTTTTTATTAATAAGACTGTTGGGCTCGTTCATCTGTTTGTATAGTTTGGCTAACGAATACATATATACTACTGACAATCAATTTATATACTACTGCTATATACTACTGACAATACATTTTACAGAATACCAAATCATATCGGGTTTCTGACATAAGTTTTAGAGAATCGCACTGCTGATCAAGCTGGTATTTTTTTTTAATTTTGCACACAAGAATTTATCGACCACCACCGTTGTCCCACCGGATGATACGAAAGATCAATTTTTGTGTGCAAAATTAACTTTATCAGTTTGATTCCCTACCTGAGTACATGTGGCTGTGGTGGTGACGAAACGCAAAACGCGCCAGCCTTGAATACCTACAAAAAACCGATTGTTATTTCGAAGCTACCTACTTTCTTTGGTTCCTGTTCCTTAGAATCCTGACGTGGCGCGGTGGGCGTTCGCTCGCGGCCTTGACACCAACATCGTCTGGACAAAGGAAATCTGAGATTCAGGGAATAAATTGCGCATACCGCCTTGTTATCTTCCTTGACTTTTGTTCGCGTTCACAACGTTGTGCTTTTGCATTTTGTGAATGCTAGAGGCATTTCGTAATAACGAAAATATGTAGTAGGTACTTGTTTATCATGGGGTGATAATGAAATACTATTCATGCTGTTTTAAAAGCTCTACCTACAGGTACTTAAATCCGTAACCGGTCATTATTATCGCCAAAAGTTGCATAAAATATAAGTTCAATCAAAATTTAACTACTTGATTAGTTCTAGGCTCATTCGTATGAAGTTGAAAAAGACGTTTGACGAGCTGTAGAGCTCGTCTAACAGGCACTAGTAGTAGTGTTGTAAAATTTAATATCGAACTTAACGTAAGTACTTAGTGTCGATATTAGAACTACTCTTTAACGGTAGGTATATTGCCAGTAAATCATATAGCTAAAACATTTGATGTACTTAGACCATTTTCATTGTTGTATGTTACCTAGGTACTATTCGGTTAAAAAAATGTAACGATGTCAACACTATTCTGTTTACACATAAACGTGATATCAATAGAAGCTTATATTTACTAATATTAATTTTAACACTTTTCAACACTTGATAAAATATGAAATGGTTTATTAGAAATGCTTTTCTTTATTATGTCATGTCTTATGTCTGTTATTAACTCCACCCTAACTGTCTTATTTAACAGTCTTACAACTTAATTAATAAGGCGTAACTATTTTCACTATTATGGTACAACACTAGCGAGCGCCGCGGCGGTTACTCGTCTCTCTGGATTACCGTTAACGTGTTTTGATTGATACAGCCCACGTTAGTAAAAAAAGAACGTGTGTCTAAGGTACGTAAAACCTGCTTTGGCGGATAGAGCAAAGTTGACGAAGTAACCATTGTTTCGCGCCATTTTAGCAAGGATAATACGTATGACATTTTATTTTACCTTTATGTTTGGTAACCAAGAACTCTAAGTATGTACAATAGCTAGCAACGGTAATAAATTAACAAAATAAATAATATAAGTTACAGAAAATGACATAGCACAGTGTGCAATATTAGAAAGGATTGAAATTGAATGAGTAAATGAAAGGATAGTAAATAAACGCGTAATGTGCTCCTTGCTGCAAATCCATTTCATTAGTTCAAAAAACAAATCTTGGTTTCTTAACGCTCTTACTTAAAGGGGTGAATTTCCCAACAGTAAATTTTACGCGGCATGAGTGAAATCGGCAGTGCAGGGTGATACAATGAGGCTTATTTTTTTTTAATTGATAGAAGGCGTTGTCCCTTATACGAGACCATAAATATTTTTTGATTATAACTGCGTCAAGTTTTGAATAAAAAATGATAAAGCACCATATTTTTCATTTCGGTTGCGCGGTCAAATCCATTTTTCTGTTTAATTTCCCTTATATAGTAGAAACTTTTGTTTATTTAGTATTATTGCTTATTTCATTTAAATCGTGAATAGTAATAGTACTATCACATAACAATTTCATAATTAAATATATTTAATTAAATGACTTATAAGTAAAAATGCATGTGGTCAAATAAGACTTTTCATATCGGTGAATTTTAGTTTGTCGAGAATATTTTTGCGTGGGACTACTCTAGCTCCTTTCCCCCGCGCTAAAACGCTACATACCAGGGACACCTCAGTGCTAAAAGTGAATAGTCGTGGGCCGCTTGCTCCGTGTTCCCGCCAAAAAAAGTAAGTAGTTGGTTTTGGTGACATGGGATTTTTTTTTTAATTTCCGCAGGTTGGAATATATTGTCATCCAATGCGCCATAAAATGTATGAAATATTTATTAGTGTCCTTCCCGAAGTACGTTCATTAGAGTGGTATTAATAACGATATGACTTTAAAACTTTTATTGTTATATTAAATTTTGTTATTGATTTTAATATCGGTGTTTTCATTTCGGTTGATTCGGTGGCCTAGATTGACCACCGAAATGATAAAAAATATCATTTCTGTGAATATTATTAATTTCGGTGAAGAATTGTTCATATCGGTGATTGTTTTTATCATTTCAATGGCTTCATTATATCATTTCGGTGAAATCTATACACCTTTAAAGGAAAAAAAACTTATGTAGAAACATTTTGGATGTCCGTTATTTTGTTTGACCCAAAATTATAAATCTTGGCAAAACCAATATCTTACAGCAAACTTAAATGATAAAATCTGAAAACAGTACACAATAACTCATTTACTTCGTTACATAAACTTGCACGGACCCCCGGGGCACGAGTCTAACTCGCACCAGATCGGTTTTATAATAATAATAATGATTTATTGCAGATACAGGATCCATATTTATAATTACAATAAAAGATATAAAAAAGTTATAAAAAGTTAAATAATTAAATTTAAAATAAAATTAAGGATAGGTTGCTGGTGGACCACATCCAATATTAAATGCCGTTAGCGGCCTTTACTTAGGTGGCGGTAGCCAACCAGTGTCCATACATATTGGTTCCAACTAACCTGTATTTTAGCTCTCTAATAATTGTGTTCTTACACCTACCAACTCTGTCCATGAAAAACGCTATTCTATGCCTCATGATTGCATCGAATGAGTTAAGTGCAGCAGTTGTAAACATCTCTGAGCCACTGCAACAACGCCTCAACCCCATGACCTGCCTGAAG
Source organism: Pyrausta nigrata (assembly GCA_949316185.1). Lineage (NCBI taxonomy): Eukaryota > Metazoa > Arthropoda > Insecta > Lepidoptera > Crambidae > Pyrausta > Pyrausta nigrata. The sequence goes on along the minus strand of OX438944.1, from coordinate 12,952,679 downwards.
ATGTTGTTATACTGCACTCGCATGCAATCACGCGACTTCCGCGTGTAGCTTGTCCAGAACTGACAGGTGTAAAACTATTGACAATACGTTTTGAAGAATAGGGTTTTAACTTCAATATTACACTTGAAGAACCGTCTTGAAATCATGTTACCGACCACACATAGTGCTCTTCTTTGTCGCTCAATATCGGCATCGTCTTTTTGCTCTGACGTAAGAATGTGGCCAAGGTACTAAAAAGTATTCGTTATTTTAACTGCTTGTCCTCCCAAAGAAACCCCGGGAATATTTTTTGGACCCATTCCCGACCTAAAAACCGTTAACTCGGTCTTCTTGACATTATAAATCAAGTTATGTTTGGAGGCATGCTGTTCACAAATGGAAAACAGTTTTCTCAACCCTTTGATCGCGGGACTAATCAGCACCATATCGTAAGCGTAGCTCAGATTATTAACATATTTGTTACCTAATCTGAGCCCCACACAAATGCTGCTCAGTTCCTCAATAAAACCGTTGATATACAAGTTAAAAGGTCAGGGGATGTCAGCCCCCCCTGTCTCACTCCACAAGACAGGGTATAGCTATCCGATAAGGTAATGCCCCATTTGACATGATTCCTCTGGGTACTATTACCAGTATGACAAAAGGTCAACAACTGTACTGCTGACCCCGGTCCTACGTAAATTTTCCCACAAAAGGTCATGCTGAAGAGTATCAAATGCGCGACTCAGGTCAAGGAAACATGCATAGATAGTAGTATCATTTTTTACATAATAGTTTACTACCTGTTTGAGTGAAAAATCCGCCAAGTCAGTAGACATTTGCAGCCTGAATCTAAATTGGGCATCATCTATTTTCAGATAAGGGGCCATTTTTTTTGCAATATTCTTTTAAGTACCTTAGCAACAACCGTAGCCAGGGATATTGGTCGGTCATTGGCAACACTCGATAAATTACCTGTCTTGTTTTTTACAATAGGGACAGCGATTGTTTTTGAGAGGTCATCTGGTAGGTAAAAATGCCGCAAACCGAGACCAAAAAATCGAGCAAGCACATCACCGACAAGCGGGCCCGCACACAGAAGGTGCTCAATACTGAGGCCGTCGTGACCCGGGGACCTGCCACGTTTCATCCTTCTTAATATTATCATAATATCATCGGAGGAGACGCCGCAACCCCCCGTTCTCGACGATCCTCTTTTGATTTACTGTCATTTACAAAATTATTTTCATTCGGGTTAGAAATTCTATTATTATATTTAAAAAAATGTACTAATATTTTAAAAAATATATTAATCTATTTTAAAAAATGTACCAAAAACATTGGCAATGTTTTTTGGGTCCATTTTCCCTCAACAGACTCGGGTAAACTAGTTTTAGAATATACATTTTTAATTGATTTCCAAAATTTCACGAAATTTTTAACACATATTCACTGAGAACTTTGTTTTTGTTATTATTTCTATTGGGATAAAAACATTCAAAGTAACTTTTACATAAACTTTATAGTGTATAAAAGTAATTTTGTTGAAGGTTTTTGGTGGGTGGATAAGTGTTTTCATTTCGGTGGCGAGTTATTTCATTTCGGCGAATCGTTTTTTCATTTCGGTGGCATCAAAACTTTGAGCTACTGTATCTTTTTATTTTATTTAGATATTTTGATGGCGTTACGTATGGATATAAACAACATCAAGAAATATCATAAACCTTAGTTTGAATTCGAAAATTGTTAAAAACAAAAAAGTTCACCGAAATGATAAAAAATCAACCTTGTTGAAATTCACCCAAAGTAGTTTTAAAACTTAGTTCTCTTATCCTGATAGTTCAAAATTAACAGCAACTCATAACCATGACATCTTTTTGGATTCGCAGTTATCAGCTATTATGCGCGTTTACGAGTAATTGTAAAATCAGCACTGCTAGGGACTGTACCTCTGCAAAACATAAATCTATACTAATCTATACTAATATTATAAAGAAGAAAGATTTGTTTGTTTGTTTGTTTATTTGCATCGAATAGGCTCCGAAACTACTAGACCGAATCAAATGAAATTTGGCACAGAGATAGTTTGAGACACTGGGAAGGACATAGGCTACTTTTTGTCGCGATATAAAATCATCAGGGGGGTGAAATGGGGGATGAAAATTTGTATGGAAAATCCGACTTTTGGCGCGGGCGAAGTCGCGGGGAACTGCTAATAATAAATAAAATTAAAGCATGCACTATGAATATCTAATAACTATAAACGTGCAAAGCAAGTTAATACGACAGACTAACAGCAAAACAAAACACAGTCGCGGAGGTGGTCGGGATGAACTCGAATAATGATGGGGTCGATGGGGCGAAACTTTTTTATTACAATAACCCAGTGTCGGGCCTTCGCCGTTGTTCGCGAGGTAGTTTTCTCATATCGGCCTTCCGCTCATTCCTTGTCTACTTGCACAGGAACTTCAGGCTAATTAACTTCTCACCGTTGTAAAGGGGTGCTGCACTCTATTTGGATGAAAATATTATTGAACTATATTTAAAATAACAAACGGGTCTTTGGGTAAACACATGAACATAAATGATACGTCACTATTTTTAACATTTAATACTATCAATTTATAATTATACTTAAGCACTAGTAACTTATTCTGTGACTTAAGGTGGTCCTGCATGAAATTGAGAAAATTTACGTATTTCTAAATCACTTGTACGATGAGCTGAATTAGTTAAATACATTAAAGCAACTAATTTACGTTAGCCTAATCATTGCACAAGGTCCTGGTCCTGTTGAAATTTCAAACAAATTCTTTATGATATAATAAACATGACTTGTAGCTAATGATATCTAAAAGCATTTTTTTTTCGAAAACTTGGTGATTTTTACTTATAAAACAATAATTTGTACATGAAAATGATTGTATTGATATTCCACAGGTCCCCATCTTTTTAATATCTATACACAAATAAAATGTAAATAATAAAATATGTACACTTTTCAGTTTTTAACACAAATGTCTGATGGTTTTGCGCATTGCGCAGAATAAAACTATTGTTCTAATTAAATCATCAAGTCTAAAACTTTAAAGCAAATGGATCTAATTACTAATATTAATAAGTTCGATTTTGTTTGAAGATCTTTAGACTAGGTACTTACTACTACCTACTCGACTTGCTTCGCACTGCACCCCCTTAAGTAAGACATAACATTTTATTCAATAAAAGAAAAGAAAAACAAAGACATGCATGAAATAAAAATAAATAAACTTAAAACCTACTTAATCCTGCGAGGATGCTGGCTGCTTAATTAAGTACCTACATAAAGATGATTCGTAGGACAAACCAATCTGCGCGACTTTGGTTTTTGCTAAACTGTTAACAGTACTGCTGCTTAATCCTTAAAACCTGATCATCATACCTACTTGAAACATCAAAGACAATAATTGCATATTGATATTAACTATCATCCCAAGAAATTTTCAACTTGCCTTTCGAAAATTTTTTTTTTAACAGGTTAAGGACCGAGATTTTTTGTCGATTTTTGCCAAATTAAATTAAACGCATATGGATAAATAATAACTCAAATATGCTATACCTATTTTTAGTTTTTTGATTATGCAATCTTATTAACGAGTCGAAAGTTTCTTTTATTGGCTGACCATTGGACCGCTAGTTTCAAAGTTTGAAATTTAAGTCAAAAACATGTCAAAAACAATGTTAGCGGTCCCGGTTCGGCGGTCCTCTGTTAATGAATGAATGAATGCGGTTAATGAATAGGTACAACTTATTTTATTTTATAAGGATTCTATTTAAGTTTTGATACTTTTTTGTTATAAAACGAATTATTTCTAATAAAACGTAATTTAAAACTAACTCGACTTTCATATTACTACTTTCAACGTTTAAAAAATACATATTTTTTTAGAATTTCCATGTCCCCTTTCAATATGTTATAGCTACTAGCCCAGATGACCCATAGCGGTCCGCGTTTCTAACATATTCAATAGACAACTGGCGGTCAGGGCTATTCTAGGCAGGTGAGTCGCGGCGGTCCCTAGGGACCGCTTATTCTGTTTTGGCAAAGTAATAGCACAGATTATATAATAGTTACTTCGTAACAGATAAATCACTCCAAGAAAAATCGTCCATACCTACTCTTATAATAGCCTACAATTTTTTGTCGCACACCGCTGCGCCCGAAAATGTGCTTTAAGTTTCAAACATTTCGTTATATTATTCCTCTGCAGCTACGCGACCTTGGCGTAAAACTAATAAATTCAGGGTTGCCACTTTAGATACAAGGCCTATTTTATTTGTAGCTTGGTTTGAAATGTTTTACAATAATATAGTGTTTTACAAAATGTTTACCTGTGCAAAATTTTCGGTGGTCCTGAAAAAAAAATGGGATTCGTACAAACAGTTTTAATAAGTAGTAATGTGGAAAACAAGATCTAAGATGTTGTTCTGTGCTAAATTATTTTCGAAAATTTATTCATACATAGTTACGAGTATAAAAAGCATCTGTGGGAACTTTCAGTATGCCGTAAAATTGTGATGACTTATTAAAAGATTTAAAAAGTTCAAACATTCGAGACTCTGATATGTCCAGAATTTTATTTAAATCTGAGACTAATTTAGGATATATTATGCTTCTGGTTTCATTTGTACAGTAAATAACGGATTTTTTAAGCATATTACTTAATTAGTTTGCATAAAAACGAATCGACCGTAACACAAATAATTCATCAGTGCGTACGCGCGCGCCCGTCGGTTGTTGGCAGCCTACTGATTTACGCACCGCCGTCGGTGGGCTCGAGAGTAGGCTATTAACGCGCAAGTACATTGAGTGAGAGATGCCTGGTAATAGTATCCACCCACAGGGACCGCTCCGGTCCTTAACCTGAATAAGCTTCAATGAAACAAATAATCTCGCCACCACACTCTGACAATAGCATGCCTACAATATGGAATAACACAGTAAAACCCGAGTAAACAAACTCGCGATCTCCACGCGTGATTGTGTGGATAAAGTTTGACAGCCGCCCCACTAGCGGTAATCAGCTGGGATTTATGCTTTCTCTTCCTATTTAATCCTAACAAGAGTTTCCCAGTGGGTTCTACTCAGTATCCTTCACCTGAGTTATTGTGAGACACGCTTCCGGCGCCATGCGTCGATATATTGATGTGAAAGATTGTATCATTCTATTCGTATTTATTCAGTGTGTCAGGGTTTGGACTAGCGATAATTTAATGGGCTATTAGTTCGTCAGGATTCTAACTCCCCTCCCTCTTGAAAAGGCAGCCATTTTATTATTAAAAAAAAACTATTTCTGAGGATCTGAAGGTCCTAAAAGTTATGAGAAAGATTCATTTGAAAGCTAACGCCTATCAAGTGAAATAAATATCAATTCAAAATTATTAACCGCCATAGAGGAAAACTTTTTTTTTAAGAAATCTTGCTAAAAAATTAAAAAAGTCAAATACTTTTTTAAACCCAGGTATTACAAAACTAAACACAAAAACATTTTTTTTAATTAAAAAAAAAACAAGGATTACTTATGTCTCTAGATAAATAAAAGGCCCTTAAATTATCGCTAGTCGAAATCCGGACACACTTTACAAATGCATTTATTTGCGAAAGTTAAATTACCGGGGATATTAGCAGTAGTGAATATTTTTGTTGTTTTAGTTAGCATTTACCCAGGAATGTTATCTGGGACTCATATTGTGTTACTTGCTATTTAATATGTAAGATACGTAAATTCTACCAAACTTTGCTATTTTATCCGGATCTTTCACATAAAACAAAGTATAGGTACTTTTATTTAGATTACCTACATCAAGGCAAGTAAAATTGGAAAATATAATAAAAAATATATTTTTTAAAATCACGCCCATTACAGTCCCAAACTAAGCTTATTTTAGTAAAAATAGTTAAGTAACTGGTTAGCTAAAAAATAAATGTCCATTCTGATGACCGATAACCTGATAAGACACTAAAACGCAATGAAGCAATTACAAATTATTCAAAAAGGGGCCGCGCCGAGCCGCAAGCTACCGCCCGACACGTAAGCCCGATTAAATCCATAGCTCGACGCAAGTAATGAAACTATGATTACTTACATTTACACGCAACTTTATTACTGTTTTGTTGTGATACCTATTTACTTAAATAGAGTGTAAGAACTTATACAGTGCAAGTAAATGTAAAACGTAGACTGTAAAAAGTGTCAGATGTGATAAAGGAGGTAGGCAGGCTGATTTGAAATCAATCAAAATCTCAAAAATAGATAAAATTATGGTAAAGTTACTTTTATTATTTGTTCAGAAAACAATTGGATTAATAGTATGGGCCAATATTGATTTTTATTATATTGATGTTCATAAGTGGCATTTACTGTCGGACAATTTGAATTCATAAATTTTGAGTTTGATCTTTCAGACTCAGAGCATTTCAGTATTGGTCCTGAAAAATATAACGCCAGTGTCGACACGACAAGAAGAAGAAGAGCATTTCAGTTTCACCCACAATTTATAATTACCGTAACTTGAACGTAAAATCGATTTTCATGTACCTACATATTTGTTTAAAATGTAAATAAAACTGTAGGATTGTGTACAAAGTAAGTATCTTATCCTACAGTTTAAATTACTACCGGTTTGATGGACGCAGGAGCCATATCCAGATACCCTCGTCAGCAACAACTATTTGGTAGCCGCCCAGGTACACCGGGCCGGAGTCCGGACACGAGTTTAGGTCACGCAAATAGGTTAATAGCTGTTGAAAAACCGCCTTAATGGAAGCATAATCGAAGAAAATAGACCCTTTTGAGCTGCCATTGAATACGCTCGCGGAAGCAGATTGCATCGAAATGAATGGCGTGCAGCGTTTTGTGCACTCAGCGTCATCACTGCTACTTGCACTTGTATTTGATGAATGTTTGTCTGTGTTAAAGCAAAAACTTCGATGAGCTTTTGAAGTTTCATTACCAACGCTTTGTGTTTGTAGAAAATCCGATATTTGCGCTGACAAAGTCGTCTGGTAATTGGTAAACAACTAGGTACAATAATCCACTTAGTCATGGTCTAGAAAAACATTTCTGGAATCACCTTCTGGAAATATCTTATGATGATTGCTTCTTTCGGGCTTTGAGAATAACCCTGATTGTGATTAAGATTAAGATAAATAATACAGATTTAATATAAGTACGACGACCGTCTTGGTGTAGTGGTTCGCGCCCCGGACTTCTAAGCCAGGCGGTTGCGGGTTCGAATCCCGCAAAGGGCAAATATTTGTGTGATGAGCACGAGCACTTGTACCTAAGTCATGGATGTTTTTAAATGTATATAAGTATGTCCGTTATCCTAGTCACCATAACACAAGCTTACGCTTAGTTTGGGGCTAGGTAATTGGTGTGTTTGTTGAAACAATTTATTATTATAATTATTATTACTTGCATGACTATGATATTATATTCCAGTAGCAATAATTTTGGACTTACATAGAGCGGGAAAACGTTAGGTAAATCATGAACGAATGGATGACAACAAAAGATAGTACCATAGTTTGATACACTCTATCTTCACAGTGATATGACAAATTAGCGGTCATTATAGGAAAGGGAACGAGGTTAGAAAGCTTGTATTTTTCGTACTCGCCGCTGCATGCAACGGTTACAACTTTGAGGTTACAACACAAGCCTTGGGCCCAGCCATTACAGCCTCATGTAAGTACAGTTATTAGTGTCGTAACGTCTTTACAACTCATTGCTTCTTATTGGGTTACCTTTTGCTATGATACCATATCATAGACTACTTTTGGAGAATGTGTAGCGTACGAATAAAATCAATAAAGAAATCTTAATGAAAATGAACCTTAATTACTGTTTGCTACTAGCAGAAACACAACATTATGGTTTTTACAAATCGATTAGTTTAGCCATCGACTTTTTGTTTATATAAAAGCCTGTTTATAAACAGGTTAATTTACAGTTAGGTACTTCTCGATAAACTTACATTATGCAAAATTGTTTAGGTCAATGGCATCATAAACTATGTGGATGAATAACACATTTAGATAGTAATTGAAATTGAAATTGAAATTGAAAATTTTTTTATTGCCTTTACAATGAGAGGTACATATACATACTTAATTATAGCTAGTATGAGGCAAATGGAAGTGACTCAGCGTATGCTGGGTAGGCCCTACCGGCCTAGCCAGCGCTGATTTTCAGTCACTCCCATTTCTCTCCAGGTGGTAAACGAGAAGATCAGTAATGGGGGCTTAGTAACTTTCAAGAGCTAATTGTACACGATAGTAATAGTTAAAGGCTACATATATAAAAACAAAAATATATACTAAACTTGCCTTGGTTCCTCACTATCAAGGTTACAACATTAGGTAAATAAGTGATGCAAGTGTTTTCATAAAACGAAAAATGAAAAAGCGCGAGAAGCCAGTACACTCCATGTAATATGTGTGTACATGTGAATATATGTATATATGTATTGTATAAATGTATTGTTTGTCCACATTTAAAAGAAGTCTTTCAGAGCCAGTAACTTCCAACAGCCACGAGTAAGATCTTCCGTAGCAAGCTGTTTTTTTAGCAACGCAGCTTTGTATTTACCCTTGAAGCACTGCATACTCATCCTGGATTTCAGCGGAGGAGGCAGGTCATTCCAAATGCTTGCTGCATAGAATTTGAAAGACCCTTTATAGCGTGTGGAACAATGTTTCGGTATTATCAACATGTCTTGTCTCGCAGATCGAAGACTTCTCTGGGTGTGGCTTTTTACCCAGTTTAGTTTTTCGAAGAGGTAATCCGGGTTTTTGCTCCAAATCACCCTGTGGACTGTACAAGCATACTGGAGCTCCCTACGAGCCTTCATATTCAGAATACCCTTTCTATTGAGGTATGGAGTTATGTATTCTCTTCTCGGAATATCCCAGCAAAACCGAGCGCAGGCATTCTGCACACGTTGTATATCTCTTTCCAGGCTGGCGCTCAATTTTGGACCGATCACAGGGCTACAGTAGTTAAAAGGAGATAGAACGAGTGCGTCAATCAGTAGTAGACGGATTTCTTCCCTTAAATATGGCCTGATATTGTATAGGGTTTTAAGTTTAAAGAAAGCATTCCTTATTTGTCCGTTTACGTGGTCTTCGTATTTTTGTTGCCCATCCAAAAGCAGTCCCAGGTTTCGAGCCGAATCAACCCTAGCAAGGGCCACGCCATTAATTGATACATGTTCGTTACTGTCAATGACTTTTTCAATTTGCAGCTTGGTTCCCATAACTACCACTTGAGATTTATTAGGATTCAGAACTAAGGCGTTGTTTTGAGACCAATGGTATATATTTTGAAGATCAATATTTACTTTTCTAATAGCCTCTCCAGTATTTTTGGCATCAAACGAATGGTATATCTGTGTATCATCAGCATATAGATGGTATTTACATGTTTCTATGCAGTCAGGTAAGTCAGCCGTGAATATTGTAAACAAAATAGGACTTAGTATCGACCCCTGTGGTAGGCCTCGATCAGTCACAACAGGAGATGAAAACATCTTTCCCCCATCACTGCCCTCCGTAACCACAGTTTGTTGTCTGTTTATCAGAAAGGTTTCAAACCATTTACAGGTGTTAGTGGAGAAACCATAGTGATGCAGTTTTGCCAGCAGAAGCCCTGGATGTACGCAATCAAAAGCCCTCGTATAATCAAGCAGTATTATAATGCTGCTAAGTCCCATGTCTGAAGCTTCTGTAAGATCGTCTGTGACATGTAGTAGGGCTGTTTCAGTACCCCGCCCTCGGCGAAAACCAGACTGGTACTTAGGTATGATACCGCTCTTGTCTAGGTAATCCACCACTTGATTTAGTACTACTCTCTCTAATATTTTAGATAAAATAGGTAAAATAGAAATCGGGCGTAAATCTTTTAGGTCTTCTACAGAGTTTTTTTTTGGTATAGGCCTAACTAGTGCCTTTTTCCACTCACCTGGGAAAGTATTGGTATCGATTGACTTATTAATAATTGCAGTGATAATAGGAAGTGTTTTATGCAAAGTAAGCTTTATCATATTTACATTCAAACCATCACATCCTGCTGAGTTTGTTTTTATAGAGTTTATAATTTTTAACACCTCAGATTCAGTTGTATTTTTCAAATTGAAAGAATTTGGTAGTTTAGGTTTCTTAAAATTGTCTGTGCATTGGTCCAATTGAACATCTCCAGAGAGTGGTAAGGTATTGAAGTAATCACTTATTTTGTTAGGATCGTTAATGTGAGATGGGATACCACTTGCTTGAGGGTTATTAACCAGTGCTGTGTTTTTAATGTTTTTCCATAATATGTTAGGTTTACCTAAGTTATTATTTATGAATGAATTAAAATACGCTTTTTTTTCATGCCTAATGGCCGTTGTCACGTAGTTCTTTAAGTTTATATAATATTTCTTTGCTGAATCCGTCCTAGTATTATGGAATTTAGATAATGCTCGATCTCTAAGGTTCATCATCAATTGTATAGTGTCGGTGATCCATGGCTTCAGTCCGTCTTTAATAATAATTTTCCTCGTCGGAGCGTGCAGATCAAACAGCGTTGTGATGAAACCGGTAAAGAGCTCAACCATTTCATCGACCGTCTGTGCCTGGGCAACAAAATACCAAGGAACTGTCTCCAGGTCTACGTCAAAAAGATTTGGAATTATATTGTGCAATGCACGTTGATATATAACTTGTTTAAAGAGCTTAGGCTTCCTTATATCAAAATCGACTATAACTGTTGCGTGATCACTCAAGCAACTGTTGTGTACCACCTTGACACTTCTGCAACGGGACTTTAAATCGTCAGTGAGGACTATGTCCAAAATTGTTTCTGTATTATCAGTTATCCTAGTCGGTTCATTAACCAGTTGGTCAAGGTTATGTTGTTTACAAAAAGTCGATAGTTGCCTTGTAGGCGTCGATTCTACTGAGCTTACGTCGATATTTAGGTCACCCAACATACAAATACAATCGGAAGACGACATAATATTTATAGAATCGCTCAGAGAATCGAAGGCGTCAGAAACCGCCACACTTTCCGGCCTATAGGCCGTTCCAAGCGTCAGCCTCCTTCCCGGCAATCTGACTTCAAGCCAGAGTTGTTCCAGCTGCGATTCCGGGTGCTGTCGCACTTTGGTTGTGATACCTTTTTTTACGTAAAAACCTACTCCACCGCCCCTTCTCTCACCTTTCCGAGCCCTATGTATAAATCTGTACTGTGGTATTGATGGTGCGGCCGCCTCCTCTCCGTCGCGAATCCAGCTCTCATTAATTGCCAGAATATCAATTTTATACTTTATAATCGTGAAAATGAGTTCGTCCCGTCCCGTATTTAATGATCTAGCGTTTAATAGGCCCAGCCTTAAACATGTATTTCTGTCATTAGCCATAAAAAAAGCAAATTACTTTCTCATCAACCGAGGTACGGGAAGAATAATGGATAAAGAATAACACGAGTGTGTGTGTAAAAGTGTATACGTATGTAAAAGTCGCTTGGGCGAGTGCACCTTTGTAGCCAATACGTAATATTGCATGACCTTGTCAATGCTGAACCCATCAGACAAACTTGAACCGCAAATCAAACTCCCTGACTCATCGCAAAGTATACACATCAACGGATTACTGTATACATATAAAAAAGGTAAATTACAATTAACAATCAAAACAGATGAGCAAAAATCATACAGGGTATTTCTTGGGCCAAACAATAGTAAACATGTATCAATAACAAGCATGACGTGATATTTCTTAACATTAAATCCGAGATCAAACATAGAAAACAATATTAATATTATGGCCTTGGCTCGCACACAAAGGCAATCCGTTTGACACATACATGTTGTAAGTACAGTTGTTAAAAGAAAGTAAACATTTTCTAATTTAAAATATAATTTGTACATTAAAATTCTAACAGGTAGTAGATATAACGAAAAAACCAAATATCCGTACAAATTTCTTACAGGAGAGTGGGAATCTATTGAACCTCTATGCACCCAACTGCCTCTCGGCCAAAAACCCTTACAAGATCTGACTCTGAGCGCAGGCGTATCCGTGGGGCGCCTTTATCTTGATACTGACGCACGTATATACGACCGTCTCTTGTCCAAGCGAAGCGCCAGTTGCATTGCTTACATAAATCTCGTGCACGTCTGAACAACTGCCTGTTAACTTTGGTAAGTCTTTCGTTGACATAGAAGCGGCCTGGAGCCCCGGGAATGCTCGTACCCTCGGTCGTGGCACCCCGACGAACTCTTGCAGCTTGAAGCAGCTGGTCGCGCACAGCTCTTCGCACAGTCCGCACGACTATCGGGCGCGGGCGCGAAGAAGTGAGCGCCTCCCTCGGCTCCGGCGCACGACCTACTCGGGTGGCACTTATAATATCCTGCTCTGTGAGGTTAACACTCAGTTTGGCCGCCAATGTCATAACAGTGTGAGTCAAATTCTCCCCTTTCTGCTCCGGGATGCTAGTAATCTCCACATCATTTTGTAGGAGATCTTGATCCCTTTCATTAAGTTCGGCTTTCAGGTTTTCAATGGTAGATACTAGTGATTGGTGTGAGTTTGCACTGGAGTTTTTTTCCAATATTTGTAGACGCTCCTCAAGCTTGGTGATGCGGCTCTCATTATTTGTTACTCTATACGAGATCGCAGATAAGGCGTTTTCTACGCGCTTGATGGCCTCTCGACTGGCCCTCGATTCCTCCCTCATCTCTTCCCTAAAGGCGCGCATCTCCATAATGAGCACTTGTAGGTCGCCCAGCTCGATTGTCATGTTGTGGGCAGTATCTACAAGTGATTGAGGCTGCTCTACAACTGACATGTCCAGTTGAGTGGGACTCCTTGCTGCTGCTCCGCGATGAAAGGTCACACTCTCCACATCACCCCGAACAGGCGTATTGGTGTTATCCTTTTTCGGCTGTTTGCTATAACATAGCACACATTTCCAAGAGGCCCTGTGCTCCGGTGTTAGTGTGTTATAGAAACGTTTTTCCGAGACGTTAGCGCAGTCTAGGTCATAATGTTGGCTACAATTACAGCAGGATAAGAACCGCCTATCTACTATAGGTTCTCGGCAGCCGGCACAAAATAAATTCGGCATTATTGCTCAAACCAAGGATAAATAATAAAAAAAAAGATAAATCCAAAAAGACAATATGCGGTGCCCGCTGGATTCGAAACCGAGTGTTCACAGACTGCAGTTCATTGTTCAGTACACTGCGCGCTACACCACCGAGGGCTATTAGTAGTGGGCGAAACTTAAATTATAATAGCAAGCGGCACTGATCCGAGATAATGACGAACGCGCCCGAACGTTACGGGTTCCAACAACCGGTCCGCTTAGCAAGGTCACTCGCACGCACTAGCACTGTTCACAGTCACAGCAAATTAAATTTTAACAACTGATTTGGTATAGAAAATTTATTCCCTTGTCCAAATCCACATCACAATTCAACACTGATAGTACACATTATGTTAACCAAGGGGTTATGAGTCAGTTTCGATAGTCTATTAATCTCACTTTACGACTTAGCAATTTAAAAAACATTTTAGTATACAAAGCCCGTAAGATTTACGTCTGTACCGATTGCCGCGCGTCCCCCGACCTCCTAGTAAAACATCAAGTAAAAGATTTTCTTACATCGGTGGTTTTCTTAGGCAATATACCTAACAACTTGTCCGTGTTTAGTCTCTCAAGGCATTATTAAAAAAATCTTGGTATTTACGTACCAGCTTCTGAAATCAAAACAGTCAACCATAATAGTAAAAAATAATGGCAAAACTCTATTCATTGTCATGATAATAGGTCCAAAGAATCACCTTCGCATCACGCAACGTAATGCGCAGAATGTCGGGCATATAGAACCGAACCGTGCAATATTAGGGAGGGCAAGTTCTGATTAAACCGTAAAAGAGATTGGTTCGTCGGGAGAGTGGTTTATCGTTGACGTTACGCCAGCAATCCGGCGCGAGTCACGCCGCCGCGAGATCACCCGGGATTTCTCTGCGTTACAGCCGAGAATCAAATGAAAAAAGTTAGCCAAATTTTCAGCTGCGACAGTGTGATTCGCGGTGACGAACTGAGATACGCTTTTGCAACTGGAATGCCGTTATTTTATCTGTGTGCTTTTCATTACAGCGCGTCATATGTTAAATAAAGTCTAATTATTTGTTTTAGTCTTACCTAGACTACGTTAAAATTAGTTTTCTAGGCTTTGTTTACGTTGGTATCTTTTCTTTCAGCATACAACGACTAAGTTATATGTATATAAGAAGTACAAATCTCCTCTGAAACTTCAATTTTAACGGTATCCTATTCGTTCTAAATATTTTAACTCTCACGATAATTCAGCGAGATTATAGCCAACAATACGGGCTCCCATAGTTGGCGAGTTATGAAGCATAATTTTTGTGTGATCCTGTACAAAGCGCGATACGTCGCATAGGCGGTTGGCTCTGCTGCAAAAACGTGGAGATAAAACAGGTGCTAGCTGAAATATGGGTCCGCATTGGCGAACCTCCTCAATGCAGCTGTTATGGCTCATTCCGCTGTTTTATACAGCTCCTGCCGCCCATATATACCCATTCAGTGTTGATCGAGAACCTTTCGTAATTTAATAACCAAGCGCAGACATCGAAATTAGATTTCATAACGAGAAAACGGTAAGTCTGTAACACAGCTTTTTAGTAGGTAGTTGTTGTGTGAAGTGGTATGAAAATTGGAACATTTTGGCAAAACCCGCGGATTGCATTTGCACCTGGCATATTATTCAAAAATAGGTCAATCGTCTTGTAAGCTCATAGCCGAGAACACCTGTATGTTTCTGTTTGCGAAATACTCGCTGTTCGTGGGGAATACTACCTCTCAAACTCATACGTAAATATTTCAAGTTTATGATCATTTTAAATATGTGTCCAGACTGGCACTAAACTTTATGGTTGCTTCTTCAGCCATGATTAAAGATCAACCCCACTTGAGTGGCTTGGCTTCAATCGATCAATTAATAAAAACAGGCTAGTAAGCAAAGCTAATATTAACCCGTCTCCTTTTAGTGTCTCCTACAAAAACTTCCTTGTGTAAATAGAAGAATATCGAAATCACATCAACAACACATTATCTATGGGTTAGAAATCAAATATTTGAACCCAGGCCGGGCTAGTTCCAAGTCAAACAAACCGCGCTGCTTCCCGGGCTCATGTAAATTCATTCATTGTAAAAGTTCATGTTGGAAATTCAAAGTCAACATTTATTTTAAACTCTTCTTTTGCTTTCATTTTCTTTCAGAGTTTTTCTGCAAGATATACTTAACAATAAATAAGGATCTTCTGAAATTTTTCGCTTAAGTTTCATAAGTGCAATTGTGTTTTTAAGTTATTACTGTGCAGCTCCACTTATTACTTGCGGGAGGTGTGGGCTTCTATAATTTTTTCCGCCGTTTAGAAGCTCGAGTCTGGATTTTTATAATTATACTAGTGGTTGCCCGCGACTTCGTCTGCGTGGACTCGATGATACCCATGATGATACAAAAATCCTATCGCCGTCCAGTAATCGAGGTCTCTCGTTTGTACTCTGTCGTATGGTGAAGGGAGGCCACCCTGTATCACTAAATGTATATACGGTAAGTCAGTGATAGAAAATAATAAAGTAATTACTGTACCGCCACCTGCCATACATTTATTTTGAGTGAAAATAAATCGTACGCTCGTAACTGTCCAGTCATCCATGACCATGACCTCTTGTATGTTGCGTGAAGAATGGCGCAGAGAGTTCAACCTGTTTCTCTGGATGTACTATTACTATCGAAATGAAACATACCCTAGATTACTACTAAAATATACATATTTAAACTGTGGTAGGTACATTAAGTTTCGTTTTATAAACATCCATGAATTGATTAGGGGGGTACAAATTGATGCCACCATCGCATCAGTTTATAGTTTAGTTAATAACAGGGAGTCACGTCAAACCAACACTGGGAAAAGCTTAGCCATAGAGCTTTCAGAAAAACTGTAAAGTGTCATGGGTTGGCAGACAGTTCCATTATTGTCTCGTCATCCTGTATTTTTTTAAACCATAAAAAGGTACCTGATTTTTTTACTCTAGTTCGAGGTAAGTCCTAACGTGTTTTAATTACAAATGTTTATGACTACCAAAAAATGAAAATAAAGTTCTGTAATAATAAAAAGTAAAATAAGTTATGATTGCTTGAAAGTAAAATTTTGGAAAAATTTAAATAAAGTGTAAAAATTGTCTTATCTCCCAAACCATTTAACTTTAGTTCAGGTAAGTAAGATTCAATAATTAGCCAATGACCTTTATAAGTGGTTTTGTTATGGCGGGTTCAGTACCAGTCACCCTGTATATTGACGACCTCCGTGGTAGCTGATTCGCACGCCGGTTTCACGGTTTTCCATGCCATCTATTGAGATTTCCCTTCGATTCCCGGTTTGGATGTTGTGGTGCCACCGTTGTTTCTGATTTCCATAAAACAAGTGATTTAGCACCATACTTTGGGTTCAGCAGAGCAATGCATGTGAGGTCGTCCAATATTCAATATTTATTTAATAAATAATTAAAGTTAGTTAGTTTAAAGACTAGCTAATATCGATGTTGCAACTTATACCCACTTTCTTACATTTGGGAATAAGAGCTCCCAGTCTGTATAGTATCGGTAGTACCTATCGATATTTTGCTCATAAAATATCAAACGAATCTTTGCAGTTTGATTGTGCCATAAAAAATAGACGGCGCGATCACGAAAACAAAACGAAAAAGACTTTCCGATAAACGCGGAACGCACCTGTGAACGGAACGGGATCATTTTTGTACCTTTTATTCCTTTTGTATTTTTGTCAGTGCCGTTCTAAATTCCAGAAAATATGGAAATGGAAAGTGTATTTTTTAAACGTTGTTTTGTGTCTGTAAGCCGATATTGATGGCCGCTTACGCTTTTTGAAAGCTTTATGAAAGCTGCGGTTGCCCAGATGGTCATTTTTGGGGGGTTATCAGATCGGGCTTAATGCTACCCTGGTATTACACAAACTGTTGAATTAATCAATAATTTATGTTAAATGAACATAATAAGTTCTTAATTCATTTTTATTTTCATTTATTTTTCATATATTATTATTATAATCTTCATAGGATCTCTTGATGATCTTGTTCATATTGAACTTGAGGCAATTCATAATAAGACCGCCGAATTTTCACAACAATTTCAGACAGCCCTTGTATTACAGTGCCGTATTACTTTTGTGTTAGAGTGCAATATGTGTTTGTACACAGCTTATCCGAGCATGTTGTCTATGTCTAAGGCCCAAGAAGCTCAAAAGCCTAGAGCCGCGCGGGCTAGTACAGAGGCGCGCGCGCAGGGTGAACGCCCTCGGACCGGTCCGCTCAGGCGGCTTGCCACTGCGCCCGACACAGCCAACCCAGAAGCCCTACTCATTATGACCATGACCGTATTTTGTGCTCTGTACGTCTCCCTCACTGACAGGCGGTGTGAGAGTGACAAAGGAGCGAGTGTGAACGACAACTTGTGCCGAAAATACGAAAAACAATTTACAGGGTAGGGCCCTGGAACCGATAATTAATTTACTCCATTGTTTTTGCGCACAACTGCCGCGCTCGTATGCGGTCTTTGCATTCTTTTCTCCATTATTATTCGTCTTCTGTGGGAATTGCTGGTTTTTCTCTGAAAAGCAAATTCTACGGACTGCTGTCTTATTAATAAAACTGACTTAGCTAACAGAACTTAAATTATTGAGAGCAAACTTTTTTCGAAAATATATTAATTTTTTTTTTTTTCAGGTAATGATCTACACAAGCATGTTTAAAGTAAGTAGAAAGTGTTATACAGTGGCGTTTCAACTATATGGATGGTGCTCGCTCTAGGTGCTCTAGGTACAGTACAATCTCGGCTTTGAAAATATCTATTAAGATTGTTTGTGCCTAGGTTTGGTTAGTTCTACATTCTTCAACCCAACATTTTTGAATGTCACATGATGCGTAATGATTTTTATTGGTCGTAAATCATGACCTGCTGTTAACGTGTTACTTGACCTCTCGACTCGACAATGGAGAAGCGCATGTGGGAATATAGGCCTTCGTCACGGACTGTGCACAGGCGCCGCTACTCTACCTACACATTGCAGGGCTGGTGAAACATTTCTCTTGAGTAATGCAAAACATTTTAAGGTACCTACCTTATAGTAGTAACAGCTACATGCATTTTAAGGATTCCATTCCCCAAATTGTTTTTAGTGATCAAGGATGTGAACATGACATTGTTATCTCTAAAAAACCGGCCAAGTGCGAGTTAGACTCGAGCACGAAGGGTTCCGTACCATTAACTTACAACATAAGACCGTATAGGCAAAAAAAACTTTTTAAGTTTATAACTGTTCTTTTGGAAAAAAGTATATATTTTTATTTTATATATGATTTCAAAAGTATTTATCACAGGATACCCGAAACATTTTTAATTAAGAGTTTCCGCGTCTGTTTCTTTACGTGAGTGATTTGAAGTTTAAAGGTCCAAGACTTTAGAAATTACAGGGGGGGGGGGAACGACTTTGGCGGGCTATATCTCGCAAATGGCAAAGCTGCTATCCTTTTTAATTATACCCCACACAAAAAAAAACACCCTCCCCTGTACATGTATAAGGAGGTACCCTTAAAAAGGGGTAATTTAAATTTTTCGTATTTTTTAAAATGAGATCTATATGTGAAGTATCCTCGAACCAAGTTACATGCAAATCAGTCCATAAACGTAGAAGATATTCTGCTGTGACAGACTAGGACGGACGGACTGAACGATCTTATAAGGGTTCCTTGTTGGACTACTGAACCCTAAAAACACTTCCAAAAATCCAATCTTGATGGATTCTTCCACCTAAAACGATTTGGGCATCTCTAAGTGCGAGTAGTTTGTACAAATAGCAAATGATTAGGCGCAAGTAAGTCGCCAGTCATCTACTTATTTTAACAACTTTACATAACTTTACAATATCAATTCTACCTTGATGCCTTACGTTCCTCTCTCGTTCGAGGAATAGAGCATTATCTGTACCCCACACTCCTAACTGTATGTTAAAAACTTGATGAACGCACGGATACGAAGAAAGAGAAGAACGAAGTGGCGAGTTTACATAATAAGTAGTTAATATATTTAAACCTGTAACTGTAAGGCCGCGTGTACAAACGTTAAGTATGGTATATATAATGGTGGTGTAAAGGTAAGTATGAGTCCACACACAAATTAATTAAGTCACACGTCGGTTAGACAGAATACACATAGGGTACTATGAGGGTTCAACTTCTTAGGAATTAATAAATGTAAGGTCAAGAAGACCTCATTAACCTCCTTACGCTCACATTCACGTTCAAACTGAATCGATAGAGTTCATTTCAATTGAAATTTGGTAAGTAGATTTCTGATTGCGGGTACATGTTTTTAAGAGTTAGTTTGTACTCCGTGTTATCGAAATACCTCGTCGTCACGGGAGACAGGGCTGGCGCAGGCGCCCGCTGCGCTCGACACTCAACTCAATTATCACTACGATTGTTCGATACCGCTTCACTACCTTCAAATTAATTCTTCACGCTACGATTAGAGTTAGGGTCACCACTCATCAGCTGATAAACTGCCAGCTGATAAGGTGATTGTATCGGTACTTTATACAAGTTTACCTACTTGATATCTCAAATGTAAATATTTGCTAAGTGCGTTTAAAGCCACACCACACCCAACGGTCCCAACGTTGGTTGCCAGTATTCTGGACAGGAGCTATTACGAAATCTAATATGTAGTAAAGCCTTACATATAACCGTGATAGTTTCCTTATAAATTCATTATACAATGTGCTACGTTCATATTTTTTTCATGATCCCAAAAGTTTAAAAAAAGTAGGTACCTACCTAAATAATGTACCAATTAGCCTTATAATTCTAAGGATTTTATCACCTTTATTCTTTAATCATGAGATTCGTGTAGGTACAATAGCAAGTACTTACCTACTCAGACAGATTCATTCATCAGTAAGCCGTGGGCGGGCGGTGTTTGCATAAATTACATACTAATCAATTTAGGTCAAGGTGGCGGACGCCATACGTGACGCAAGCCAAGCCGATTGATGGATTTCGTTAAAAATCGACTCATTTAGGTGTGGCTCAGATTGTGTAGGCACAGGAAGTTCTTTGAGGATGGATCACTAACAGATTAGATCCGTAACGCACAAAATCAAATAACAATTACTTAACTCTACTTTAATCCAAATACCTAATAGGATAATGCGTTTCATCTACAAAGGTAAGTTCTTTCATATAAACATATTTTATATACTATTCATCGGGCAAATTTACATTTTATAGTGTAGCCTTATACAGATACTTACATTAAAAGTAAGTTGGGTTAAAGAAATGGCCAGTTCTTTAACAGTATACCCTTGGGTGCTGTCAATTATAAACGTGAACCGACACTGTTAGCATGAAAACAGGTGTAATAGGTATTAGCACTTTCTTTTACTGTTATATAAGAACCCTTGGATAGCGTGTGAATGTTACAGATGTTATTGTTTAATGTTTAAAAGTACACAGCACTGACATATTTGTACAGTTACCAGGCATATCGGATTTTATGTTTTTGTTACAAAGTCGCTCTAATTACCTATGTAGGTAATAAGAGTGACTTTGCAACAAAATGCATATGCATGTGCATAGGTGCACAGGTACTGTTCTTAAGCATATTATTATGTATACCTAGAGCGATAATTATGGACTACTTCCATGTCTCGTGCACATAACGAAAATAAACAATAGTATGGTAACTGCCTCTGCGCCTCATTCGCTGATGCAATAATAATTGCAGTTTTCCACATCCTCTGTTTGAAAAATACCGCAGCCTACTTACCCACACTGACATTAGTTTGCTTTTACATAATGTTCACCTAACTTATAAAGCTACCCTTAAATTAGCTCAGGCCTGCTGTTTTCCTAAAATGTACAATTCTCAAAACGTTTGCGTTTTCACAATGTCAGCACTTCTATTTCGTCAGCTTTCTCAATATGTCTGCTATTTAAACTGAGTGTGTGTACAGTACAGTCGCAGGAAGTCTTCTACTGATATTGTTTACATTCCTAGTAATATAAGCATCATCATAAGTTTTTCTTTTCCGTTATGTTCACTTTTACCTGACTGCGACAAAGGGAAGGATTTTTTTTTTGAGCGAATGTATGTATGTATGTATGCCCATTGCCCATTTCTTTGGCATGCCCTACAGCCCAAACGTCTGGTCAGGTTTTGACACATGAGGTGTCGTTGAATTTGCCAAAATTGTATTAATTTTGGCATCCGCAAAAGACAAAAAGGAGGCAAAGGGTTTTTATTTTATTTTTACCATAAATGGGTATCATAAATCAAGTGAGCAAGTGAAAAGATCATTTCATAAGTAATACAATAAGTTTTGCAATCGAATTTTTTTAATAAATAGGTAGTACTATTTATACCCGTAAAGGCTATCATCTATTATGTTTCAAATTGTAAGAAGGCGAATATTTTAAAGTTGAAGACATTTCAAAGGACTTTCTGAAAAGAGAACATTACAGGTACGGAAACTTTTACCCTCGGAGACAAACACTATTTAAGAAGCTGACTAACGTTATGCCATAGAATAATAACATGTGTTATTATTCTAAGCGTTATGCAAAAGACGTGCCGACATTATGAAAAAGCCCACTTTGAAAAATGCAAACGAACAATTCAGACGTGAGCCCTAAAATTTACTTATCAGAGCACCAAATTATCCAGAGCGTCCACTGTGCTTTCCAAGTAACTTCGTAGACCTGTCAGCAATGTCAGATTCTATTAATATTCTCAACATGTAAGAAGTTGTGCAACAATTCCTTGCCCTTCGCCCTTCCTAATACGCTTTAGAATACTTAATGGCGATTAAGCCCTTTGCATAAACTATACCTTTAAACAACTCTGTCATAATGCATTCTAGAAGCTTTTGATTTGTATTTAATTTACCTACTTTTGGCGGCAGGAGTTAGATCTACTAAGGCACGATGAAAATTTAGTCATGAAATCGACATCAGAGGACTTTTAGGACCGATGCTAAAATAGTAAAATACCTTTTTATAGGTACGTCATTGACTTAGACAATTCTAAGATTATTGATGATAGTTATACTTAATAGGTACCTACCTAATCAGATCAATATTTGTATGATCATTAGAAGAAAGAATTCATTTTAGTCCAAAGCTTATCAGTTTAGTTAAAAATTCAATTTCAATCCATTATTTTTATAGACATTTTCACTATTTTCCAATACCCACTTGAAAAGCTTTCATATTTCCAGGTACTCGTACCTATTTAACAAAAGGAATAAACCTCTGCATAAATTCATGGAAATCATACGACTATAGGTACTTTCTAGGTTATGTACTTTCACTGTAACCTACTTAGGCAGGTAGGCCTAGATTAAGCAGCCTATCTAGTGTGTGTGTAACATTAACCTATTTTTATATTACTTGGGTAGTAACTAGTTTTGACTTAGGTCATACTTGTTTATTCTCGCAGCTTTTTAATTAATGAAAATTACCAATAAACTAGAAACTACATAACATTAAAATTTAGACTACTATGAATTTAAATACTCCATTAAAATGTTTCAACCGTGGCTATTGTCGAGTGAGCATTGTGGAACTATTTAATTAGGAAAGTAGTAGACATCAAGATACTCTGCCCCCTAAGGACCCCAAGGAACCTTTTAAAATGCCGTATGTCAGTTTCTACGGCCAGTAGATGGTAGGCAGGCAGGCTTGTTTTTTTTCTTCAGTGCTGTTTACCAATTCTAGGTAAGCAAAGGATCAAGTCTATACAGCAAAGCTTTTAGTAATTTGTTTGGTTTTTCATCTTTTCTTCAGTATTCCTAATACGTACATAATGTTCACTTACACGACTACTCTAAACAACAAACTAACATAACATACCTCATTGAAATACGAGGGTGGTCGTATTTCAATACTCTAGGAAGTTTTGAGCGGGAACAGCGAATCGGATCAGATCGGAGCGATTTCTCAGTTTTACTCCATTTGCTCTCCTCTGCAGCACTTATCAAAATAATTCCATCACACAATCACGATAATAGCCACGAAAAACTAATTTAGAAAACTAAGAATCGAAGCCCATCCTTCTCTTCTAGCTTCCCGCGCTAAAACCCTCCGGGCATGCTTGAGGCCGTGCGTTCTTGAGATCTATCAGTCTCACTCAGTACCGTACCTACTTACATACCTGTGTATATTAACGATTTATACTCACTCTCAAATATGAATACCTTGTAATGCGTAAGACGTCGGACTGAAGAATCGTTGAAGACAGGGTTCGAATCTCGCTCGGTGACGAAAATTTTATTTCCTTTTGTTTTTTTTTTGTATATTAAGTTTATTTAGATTTAAGCGTTTGATGTTCGCAATAGATACTATTCTTTTTTATTTTTATTTACGCAATATATTTCCATTTCAAAAAGCCGTTATTAAAATAATTTGATATTTAAGTAAGATACGATTTGGTAATCTAAGCTGAGATAACACCAGAGGTGTGGTCTCAAGGTTGGCTTGGTAAGGTCAGAGACCATGTGGACAGCATCCCACCACATTTATAATGACCGATAGACGAACACATTGACCGATGATATTTAAATTTACATATTTTATATTCCCTATTGGTATTTAATAGACAAAAACGTATTTCCTTTCGGTTATTTCTAACAAAATCACCCATACACGGTAACAAAAACAATGCATTACTTACGTCATAAAGTTAAGCTTTGAAGTAGAAGTCAAAGACATTAAACACTGACCTACTTCTCTGGCTAGAAACCCTATTGTTAATCGATAGCGAACCAGTAACCACAGCGGGTGTTTGACTGTATCGACAGTTTACTTTTGCGTCTGAAAGTGTTCAAATGAAATTTAAAAAAAAAACAATTTGACCGTAGACAGGGTAACGAAAATACCTACGCCGACATTTGAAGATATTTAAGAACAGAAGAAAATAATAAACTGAAGACACGTCCTCCTTGCTCTTATAGATTATAGGATGACAAGTGTTTTCCTACGATAAAGGAGATGAAAAAAATGACGATGAAAACACTGAAGAAAAAGGCTGTATGGATTTCCGCAGCCGTGAAACCCCTACTTAAAAAAATAGACAGGATAGACTATACCTAGTACTTATTCTGTGGCTATATCTACCTAGGTTTGATGTCAAATACAAGCTTTGCGCGGAAAACTGGAAAAGAAAAATGGGCTTTGATATGAACATGATGGTGTTTTGTTACACTAAAGTCCATATCAATTCGAACACATAATTGTAGTGGACTCAAGAGGCTATGAATCGGTAGTAAGTAATGCCAGGTAAACACGCGCAGCGCCAATCGCTAGAAAGTAACCGTTGGAGACGCGAATCCAATTACCGGTGAAGTAATCAACTCCTGCTAGGAAACAGGGCTATCGATAATGTGTAATTAAAGCGAAAAAATATTATTTTATTTATTTTTTAGACATAAAAGGAAATACGAAGTTTATTTTGTACCTTGAATTAGCATGGACTCTCAAAACTCGTACAGTGTAAGTTTACCTACGTAGACGTAAAGTATACCGGACCGTTTGTAAGTCTTATGTACCTTATTATCATACATACTTAGATTTTGACAATTAAGGTAGGTACCTACCCACATACTTTAAAAAGGCATAACTACCTACAATCATATCAAAATGAGATCAAGTAGTTGAAGTTAGAGTTGAGCGCAATGAGTCCGAGGATCATTTGCTAAACAAAAAAAAGTAATATTAGAAATGATAACTCAAGTAACTTGTCAAGTTTACTTACCTATTCCAATAATTACAGTTGCATTTTGTTTTCCGACATTCAAGGGATTATACCGAAATCCAAGTTTTTATACACAACTAGCAGTTCCCCGCGACTTCGCCCGCGCCAAAAGTCGAATTTTCCATACAAACTTTCAACCTCCATTTCAACCCCCTGATGATTTTATATCGCGACAAAAAGTAGCCTATGTCGTTCTTGAGTTATAAGTGTTGTAACTAACACAACTTTTTTTATTATTTGATAAATTTGCAATGGATTATTTGTGACTGATTATTGTTTCTGAACTAGACAGCCCTAATAACTTGCAACCGAGGACGCTTCCTACCTCCAATCGACACCAATCACTAATCTCCTATCTAGATTGCGGATATCTATTGGGAACCGCAAATTTTTTATGCCTTCGTGGCTCCTTCGGCCGGACAATGGAAACGCCTGTTATCTAAATGGATGCATTAGGGCTTTTATAAGGCCCTTTATTTGCTACTCGCTAATCCCCCTGATTTAGAATAGAGGGTCAACATCTTCCTCTCTCACTCTTCACTTTAAGGCAATGAGTGTCAAAATTGAAGTCCTATCGAATGTGTGTTGCAAATTGCACCAGCATCTTAAGAGTTTCGCGAAAGAGTGGGATTCCGTTGAAAACTGTTAACCGAACAAAAACAAACTTGACTGATGTTAAACTTTGCTGTTCTAGTACCTGTGAATATGTATTGTTAAGGAAGAAATGTTGTAGGTACCTATAATATATGCAATATCACCAATACCTACTTGTCAGAGTAACTATGTACAAACTTTACTTTTACACGTTTAATGCCAACTTTTTAATTTGTCACATTCCCGTTATAAATATCGCGTATCGTATTTATGATAGTAGGAAACATTACTCGATAAGTTTGCAGCGTCGCGTCGGTCATTATTGAACGAACAATCAGCGCCGTCGAGCAGACTCCCACGGAACCACGCGCTAGTTTTTATGTCTGTTGGGAAGTTGCACTTGCCATCGCATCGCACAAAAACAACCTTATATTCCACCATAAGTCAATACAAATAAGGGCGAAAGCTTTACTCTGCGGGCGCCTGTATCACTCCGGTCCGGATACGCGACGTAATGAATGATTGGAAATGTTCGCGACTGCAGTTTTTCTTCGACGGCAATCCGGCTCCACTTTAGGTATGACGGGTGTCGTCTGCTTTTGGTGTGTGGCTGGCTTGAAGATATTATTAGATCGGTAAGTGCAATATGCACGCACTAATCATACCCACGCAATACTTATGTGGACACAAACAACTCGACATTTAAAGTCGGTACCTACCTAACAGGAGCTTTACTTGTTTTTATGGTTAAAATAAAGAATTCTAAGAATTACTTAGCCCTAACATGTAATCCAGTCCTACTATACGTACTTAGCTAGCTTGCATGGGACATAAAGTCACAGAGAGCTACATTAGGTGTCAGTATTGTTGTAACAGTTAGTACCTTACTCTGCATCAGCGATTAAATGGCTTAATGGCAATTCACTGTTCGTAAAATAGTACCCATCGCCATAGAAAGCTGTGTAGCTTTTCATATTTCACATTCAGGAATAAGTCCTGAGTTTCCTGTCCTGACCCAGCCCTCTGTTACTCAATTTCGTGTTTTTAGGGTTCCGTACCTCAAAAGGAAAAAAGGAACCCTTATAGGATCACTTTGTTGTCCGTCTGTCTGTCTGTCAAGAACCTTTTTCTCAGGAACGCGTGAAAGTATACAGTTGAAATTAACATCAAATACTTTTGTCTATGGTCCCTTGAAGCTGTACAAAAATCAAGCTTTTAAGTCAACGCAATCAAAAGATACGGCAATTTTGCCCTATTTTCTAACATTTTTCAGGGGAATCAAAACCTATGTGGTACTTCCCATAGACCTACAACCATGAAATTTGGCAAGAGGGAAGGTCTAACAGTACAAGTAAAGGAAAAAGTCAGAAAACCGCAAATTTGTGATTACATCGTAGAAAAAAACCTTTGTTTGTATGGAACCCTCAGTGCGCGAGTCCGACTAGCATTTGCCCGGTTTTTTTTATCTTAATTGACCTTATAACCACACAAAAACCTTTTGATAAATTTAAACAAACCTTGTCCTTATAAAAGAAAGGATTGTCACAGGCGCGGCGAGGACGAAGATCTCATTCTGTTGGGTGGGAATCAATTATTAAGGGACGCTCCAGTAGCCCGCTTTCGGGGGAGTGGGCAAGGTTTACACAATCTGACTCAAAAGGAAAATGTAAGCACATCGTGGTATTTCCTATTATTTGACGGGGCATTAACTAAGACGAAAATACAGGTGTTACGCGGTGATTATAAATCATATTATCCCACATCTCAATAAGATACTTGGTGTATTTTGTTTGACAGTTTGCATAAAATACTTACTACTACGTTCGTCCATTACGGTGTCATTTGTGATTCGGGTTTGTTGGTATATGAAGGCATGTAGGTAGCTATCGGGGAATTAGGCCTATTCGATGTGAAAAGTATATCGAATAAGTAAGTGCTTAGGTAGGATTTCTGTTTAGGTGTGACTCAACTGACTTTCCTCAAAAAACTGACTTGATTATCCTAATATCAGATTGATTTACTTTGCAAAAATTAGAACCTTCGCGCCACGTCTACGTCCACGTCTATCTACCATCATCCACCTCGGCCGCATTTTCACCTACCATTGGGTGAGATTGCGGTCAAATGTCTGCCTATTAATTTAAAAAAAAAACATGCAGATATTATATAGACTTAGATATACTTTCACTGGTTAATGATCGTACTTCGTTTATTTTTGTAAACGAATAACCGAATCAGCCTCTAAGTATAATTTCAGAGCTCAGATAGGGTGGCGACACCATGTCGAGTGAAGCCATAACATAAACGCTGCGCTGCTGCGAATACGCGCTCAACGTCGACGGTAATACACGACAGTGGTTGGCATCACACCCGCTCGCTTCGTGATTCACCCATCAAATATTCACATGAGGAGGTATGGTTCCCGTTTACTGCCACCAGCCATCCCCCGCCCGCGGCCTCCGACGACCCCGTCTGAAACAACTGAATGTGCTAAAATCAATAGCCGACTGTTGTTTGACAAAAGTTTTGCTCGACGGCCGACGTTATAAATAGAAGAACCTAACATAACGTAACGAAGAGGACGAACACAGAAACAAAGTTAGTTGGAACCCCTGACAGACATTTTTAATGAATCTTAATCAAATATAAGTCTTGGACTCGTAACTCGCCGACTTTTTTTACCTTGCGTCAATAGGTTACCTTACAAGGGTTACGTAATCCATAGGTGTAAGTAAAATAGTATCAAATTAATTGTACTACAAATTATGCTAAAAACCTAGTCCAGAGAGAGACGGACGAACGTACACCACATGACAGAATATCTAATTCCTTTACGTGGTCATCAAATTAAAGTTCTCACCAACTAATAACCGAAACCACCCCGTCCCCGCATTCCATTTAATCGGCCGCGCTGTATCCAAATTTAATTATCCAAGGACGTAAAATCCCCCGGCATAGAATATAAAGCTATATTAACAGCTCCTTCGCCCAAGTTGGGTAATGTTGCGATGACGAGTTAAAGCACGCCTACCCAACTCAATAACTCTCAGTCAAGCCGACGAAAATCATCATAACCCGACTAATTTCATTTAATGATTCATTCAAAACGCATTTACAATGGCTAAAACTTAATAATTGTACACTGGAGAGTCACGAGCGAAACCCAATTTCAAGCTTTCGAAAATAAACGTTCATGAGTATTATTTTTCATCCCTAATGCTCGCTAGGTTTTATTTTAACTCAATGTAATGGTTTAAATCAGTTTCTCCTCCTTACTCTTCGCCGCCTTAATTTAGAGGTTACTTGTAGGTACCTAGGGATCCCAACTTTTTGTACTAGAAATATATGTATATTAAAGTCAGAGAAATAAAATTGAATAGTATTTTTGAAAAAAGTTTTTTCTTTTTTTAAGTTTTATATGCACATATTATGGTCAAGAAACAGTATTTTATAAATTACTTTTTTATATAGAATAGGAAAAAGTATCACCGAGTGAAAAAAAGTATAAGTAACTGTTTTAACAGCGTGTAGGGAACAAACTAAGTACAAGTACTTACGAGTACTTGTTCTTTCTTATTTCTTTTTCTAACGCCGTCGCGCCGTCCACCGACTCTTTTTTCTCACTAATGTTTTTGGTGTGGTTTCAATTTTTCGTGACCCGAAAGTCGACCCGAAACCAGCAAAAGAGGCCCAAGAAAGAGGTTAGGTTAGGAAACCTCGACCCAAGCGATCCGTAGATCACAGATGAACCGAGCCGGCGTAAGCAAATTAAAACAAGCCTCTCCTAGGTATATATTGCTCCGGTCAAAAACTTTACTATCGCGATTCAGGATTTAAAACGGGCGGCCGGTATTCATAAAGGCATCTTAATAAATTCTGGGTCTTCCCAGTTAAAATCAATGAAAATGCATAATTGTTTAAAGTTAACTAAGCCTAATTGTTTAAAGTTAATAATATTAACAGAAACGAATATTTTCTTGCACGTTATTTTTATTTGTAAATGTGTGAATTCTTAACCTACACAACAAAGTTACTTTCCTCTTAACGAGATCCGTTTATTAATGTGTGAATGTAGAATGACTGTGTATTTCTTTATTATCACTCCAACCCTTAGCCCTGGGGAGCCATATTGAATCGGCGACAAGTTTTATTCAAAAGAAAGAATACAACGAGCCCTATACCTGCCTCCATTGTGTTTTTTTTCTTGTTCGTCTATTTTGTAAGTTTTGCCTTTTATTCAGTAAAGCCTAGTAAAAAAAGGAAGTCAGCGGTATTTTTATTTGCAAGTCAAAAAGATAAAAATATTATTATTTAGGTGTAGACGTGACAACATTAAAATCTTTTAAAGCGCGTTATAAGAGTAAAACGGAGTAAAAAACAGTGGAAACGGGATGAAGAATCTATTTACTCTGATCAGGCTGTTGATTGAATAACTACTTTTATACCTGGGTATATGAATCTTTTAATAGCATTTTATCATTTATAACAATTTGTAAGCTCATCATAACCAGCGAATAACTATGAGACTCGCTCGCACCACTCTTTGTTAGAATAGATAATCAAAGAGTAAAATTAGATTTACCAGTTAAAACTTAACCGATGAAACTTGAGATCCTTTTATTAATGCGTATCGTTGAACTACACATATGAACCTTGAGGTGCAAGTCAGACTACACATATGAACCTTGAGGCCGCCTCTATTCCTTACGTGTGAAAGCTGCTTTCGTAGTTCAACTGTACACCTTGACGTGCTGCTGGCTGCATCTATTGTCTGAGCGCGCACAGGACGTAGTCTGCGGTTATTGGTTGTGAAGTAGGGACACTTATTTTACTTACTTCCTTTGCCAATTTTATGGTTTCATACATCCTGGATAGCTATACTTTTTACACGTGTTAAGTTGTACGGCTTACATTGTCATATTTTACCCTACCGAGTATTTATACGAAGGTAATAATAATAATAACATGCAGGGCGTATAATAAGCAAGTAAGTGTACTCGTATTACCATAAAATAAATACTTACCTAATAGTACATACTAGTATTTATTATGTGCTAGTACTACACTATGACTGTCTATTAAATTTATAATCAACTAGATATTCCAGCTTAATCTTTCTACTAACCATTTAAAGTACCTAAGCATTAACTTATGTATGAACCACAGCACATCATTGTAAACACTTTGCCTAAGTTCGTCTCTTTTCGTTTGTTTTACATAGAAAGAAATAGACTGCCGAACTTAGACAGGGCACATTGGGAATTAAGGCCCAATGTCGAATGACTGACAAAGACAGAATGATGTTTTTAAATATATTTAGCGCTAAGTGTATTTATTGAGTTTCGTAAAAGTGGGCCTAAATGGCATCTTCATGCAATCTTCTTTAATGCATATTAGTAATCGGGGTGATTTTGCAACAAAAATGCAGTCTGAATTTCTAGACACGTTAGAATGATTTTATTATTCAAGCCAACTAACATCACATATTACACTGAAAGTGGCTAATTATTAGTAGGACGTTTTTGTTACCAGTACCTGGGTGGTAGCGCGCAAACATTTTTAGGGAGATTTTAAAATCAGGAAGTGCTTTACATCAACAGATATCAAAGGAAATCTTTTAACGGAAATTTGTTCCGTTATCTGAACCTGCTGAGCATTCCCATTAAGAAAAATCGGTTTTTATGTAAGTATTACTTTTTCATATCTCTGCCGAAATTCTTAAAAGGAAATAACCGAACTGTTAATTCGAGTTTGAAATAATGTTCAATACACGTAATCCAGCTGCATATGCTAAAGCCAAAATTAAAAGATAGTTTTAAAATGGTGAACCTACCTATGCCATCTGCTGGTAATGCGTCAAAACGTCAAAACTCTTTATTTAATTTTGTTGTCATAGTAACTAATTATTTTTTTCACACTACCTACTCGGCAATGTTCAATTACACATCAAGTAAACCTGACTCAAAGTAAGTTATTGCATCACTAGGGACGTAATGTTGTATGAAATTTCATTACGCCCATAGGGAGGCAAAGTGATTTGAATTTCGAATAAGAGTTCGTCGGCATGATCACACTAGCCCGTCCCGCACCAAAGAGAACATATTTTAAATTTGAACCTGGCAGCCAAGAATTTTAGCACGAATGGAATAAAAAAAAAAGCGCGCGCTTCTAAAAAAAGAAATAAATAAAGAAAAAAACGTACAAACTACAAACAATGTTTTCGTAAAACTGTCGAGTGACGAAGTTTATAACACCGGAGTCCATTAGATGTAAAGCTGCTGGTATTGTTAATAATAATAATTTACTGCCAGTAAAGTCAAAGGATATATAATTATAGATAAAATAAGGTATTTGTAGTAAAATTTTTTATTGCCTCGTAGGAAGTGTGAAAAGCAGAGTATTCTCCTCGGGGATAAAGATGTCTTCGTCTTGGGCGAGCTTAAATCCCTCGCTCCACTCAGGATTCCACTTTTTACTCCCTCGCTATGCTCGGGAGTAAACATTTAACTCTCGGATCCTTCGTTACGCTCGAGATTCAAGATGACGCCCCGACGTAAGACATTACTTTACCCCCTTGGTAAATAATCTACTATTAAATCTTCACTTTCATACACAGTTACACACGCTGTGAGCCTTTACTTAAGGCTTTACCTAACACCCTGTGTTTAACCAACTTACACGTGAAGGTACATGAAGAATATTATATAGTTAAAATAAGCGCTTAAATATGGCGCGTGTTGATAATACAAGCCGGCTCAGCCCTAGCCCTAGCCCGGTTTCCTGGCCGGCCGGCAAACATCCCGGATCCCTATTTCCTTCCCCATCTCTGCTTTTTGCGCTGATAAAACTGAAATTTTGGCTCACATTCTGATAACTTGCGAATCTGCAGCTGATTTTAGACTGAGAAATTTAACGAAATAGTTAATCGATTCATTAGGAATGTTAGTTTTAGCTATTATTTATTCTGTTTTAGCAACTATTCGTTACACTGTAGTTCTAGACGATCAAAGTAGGTTAAATAAAATAAATAAGCTCATCGTTCAGTGTGTTGTTTCCTTCGTGTCTTTAAAGCCTAAATTTAGCAAGTCATGAACAGCCGGTAAACGTAAGTTCACGATTAATTAGACACAATTCCCATACAAACGTGAACTAGACCCTTAATATATTTTATTAAAGAATAGCTGACCCTATAAACTTTCTATTATTTCAAGAGAACGTAGAGTTGATCCTCAACTTATATTTTAGTTTTCCTGCCCTACGATGAAAATCGGTGTGACTCTTTAAACATTTCTTTTAAATGAAGCTGTGTAAGTAAATAAATTACTAACTGTTTTTATAGAATTAGAAACGGGCCCAATGAGGAAGACCCTTGTAAGTTATTATATTATTAATTGAAAGCAAAAACCATTTTACTATGGAATATGACGTAAACCGTTACACTGAACGTCGTTAGTATCTAGATAGCTGTCCGTCTGATAAACAGTAAACAGACAACTAATTTCATAGATGCTAAAAAAACACACCACTGCTAATAACCAAAAGTTTACTAATAAGTATAGAACCAAAATTCAGCCAACATTGTGTACGAGTAAAAATGTAGCAGATGTAAACAAATTAAAAAATATTCTATACAGTACATTACTTTGTTTTATGTTTATACTGCATAGCGGTACACGGTAGTGACTGAGTACTTTGTACAATTCGACACTTTGCAATCTGCTACGGGCTTAAGATGCGACCGGACAACTTACTTATCATTAAACAAAGCAATCGTGTTTGGCTGAGCGATGGGCGATTGTTCGAAAAAAAAATCTAATGAATCGACAATCGACCATTCGAACTATTGAATGTCGATTTAGTAATTCGGAAAAAAATAATCGACAATCGAATGATAATCTATACTCGGCCCTTCAATGCATTTGATTGAAATGCCGTGACTGTGCGCAGGACAGGCAGCGATCGAATGATTAATCGATGCGACGAATGACGATTCACTTGTTGGTAGTACGGCCTGCGCACCGCACGCTCCGGTATTGCTCGCCGCATAATCGAAGGATAATCGAATAACTGCGGTTGCTTATCGAATACATTCGATTACAGAGACCATTCGATTAATTTAGTAATATACGCCCATCGCTAGTTTGGCTTACATGCTTGTCGATTTTAATTTAATCTTTTTTTTTTTCTCCAAATTTCACACAATCAGAGTGTATTGCTCAAAGTTGTCTGCAACTACTGAACAATTTCCATTAATGTTCCCATTTTCGCGCGGATGCCTAATTTAATAACGTGATGCAAAACTTTCATCCTATTGCATGGCGGGTTGACTGCAGTGTGCAACTTGGATCTCATGAACCGTCAGATTTTTGAATAACAATCACTAGCAAGACCTACAAATAAATGAATGAAGATGAAAACTAAAATTATAGCTAGGCGATGAGTGAATGCGTTCGGTAAGTTGTATGTATAAAAATAGCTTGGGCTATTCTGATACTTAGCAACATTAGAAGACCAAAAACTCAAACAAAATCCTCCTCCATTTCCTCTAACTACTTATTTTTCTATTAAAAGTTTTTCGCAACATCTCGACGTCTTTTGTCTTTTCGCCACAGAATATTTGATTTCCGACGGTGATGGGATGGCATTAATCGCTTTTTTGTTAGTTTTGCACGACTCGTCATAGCACTCAAACAAACTTTAATACAATGAGCTAAAAATTACCCCTCCTTACAAAATTAATAATGAATTTGCCACTGCTATAACACTTGTTTAAAAAGCAAACATAATTATTTTAAAAACAAAACACCCGACTGCATAAAATATTATATTTTTGAAATTGTCTTTTTACAGGCTTTCATTTGATACCCATATTGCTATGCATATATAAAAAACAATCCCCCTCCCCCCTTTATTTCCATTAGGAGCGCCATTTAATAAATGTATATAGCCTATGTCACTATCACAATTTTGACAAATTCAACGACAACTTATATGTCAAAAACTGTCCAGCCGTTTGGGCTGAAGTAGGGCGTGCCAAACAATTATACATAATACATACTCTCGAAAAACATAACCCTCCTTCCTCAGTCGGGTAATAAAAATGAGACGGCTAGTTTGGATTAATGACAGATAGGTGACACATGGTATGTGGAGACAAACATTTTAAATTAGAGCCGATTTTATCAATTTTTAACAGCCGCTAATAATAGATTATTTGCCACAGTTGCCATAGCAAATATGTCAAAATATAACGGCTGTTTAAAAACTAAACATGTGTAGGTGAACTTGCTTGGCCCTTAGTCGTCTCATAGTTAATCAAGCAACGACAATACTATTATTAGTAAGGTGGTTAGAGTCTAGAATATCGATCGAGAACCAAAAACTATTTTATGGTAGGTACGTGCGTTATGGGTAGTATCTTGGCGACATTTATCATGGGCGCCCAACTGCTGAAGTTGTTAACCCTTAATGTAACCGTCTGAAAGTTTTAAGAGCGTGATGTAACACAACCTATTGAGCTGAACGATGCGCTTTTATGTCGATTTAAGCCACGGTCTACAACTTCTAAACGATTTAGCGTATCAAGTTCAAACTTATAGTGGAAGAAACTTTCAGGCTGTAGTCTAAGTTATAAGTAAGTAGTTGCGCTTCCGATATAACGATAAGCGATATTTTTACCCGACTTCTTGAGAAGGATTATTTGTAGAATCAGTCAATCTCTTACTAAGAATTAGTATTTAGGTACTTATTGTAACAATCTCTGTTACGAAAAGTAAAATTCAAATGTAATTCTCATGGTAATCAGTGCTAAAGAAAATATAAATAGGTGAGTAAGTAAGAGCTGTTCATTTCTCCCGAGTTTCCATGTAACGTCATTTCGTTCTCGAAATGCGAAGCGTAACTGTAAATTACATTTATTTATACCGAGCAGTATCTGACTTGATTTATTTTCTTTTTGTGGTACTTAGCACGTTCACGGCGAGGTGAAACGTATATCCAAGGAAAATGAACGAAAAAAACGTGCTAAAAATTATTTTACACTTACTCCCCTTGTGCAGTTAGAATCTAATTTACATCTGAAATAGGACTGGACGAATGGACAGATTTATTCATTAAAAAGGCCTTACAGCCTTGCCAGCTTGTGAATGCGAACATAATAATGGAATAGTTAGTTCAACGGAGTAATAAACTACTCCTTGCCACGTGAAACCTCAATTTAATAACACAAATCTTATATTCAACACTGAAACATTTTCATAAATCAGAGCTTACCTAACTTAAGTATGAACTTTGATGTTTTTGTCGAGGCTAGAGAATGAGGATGGTTGCCATCATACTTAAAACCTTGGTTTTGGAAAGAGTAGGTCTATCTATACCCATGTAGACGATAAATAGGTTAGTTGAACCAAACCGGAGTCTGTTCCGTCCCGTCCCCTGAGAGCCATTTGCCTCGAAAAGCTTTTAATAACAGATCCTAACACACTTTCGCAAGTTTCTGAAACAGCTCAGTCATAATTAATGAAATGTGAGCTTTTAATAACCATGAAATTGTCCTTTAGACGGTTACGTGGATATTTACATAATTTATAATGCTTTGAATATTATTTAAGGGTTCGTGCAGAGAGGGTGTATTCCCGCGACTTTGTCTGTATTAAAATATGTAATTATGTTTCCCCCATACTATTTAACTGATAATCACGCAGTCTTCTACTTTATGCCAGGCGCCCAAAAACCACAGATGAGATAGCATCCTCTATCTATACCCATTACCAACTATGTGCCCTTTTCCAAAACCAAAAGCTCATTCTTTAGACAAACAATTATCAAAATTGTTAAGGCCGACTGTGGGTCAGTCAATGGATACGCTGTAGATGTCATGCATAATATGGTACCTGCATCTAGTTTCATGACCCAAAGAATAAATACTTCTTTATCTTTACATAGTAGGTATAAAATGGACTGCCTTCCGCTTTCTTATCGCTTAGATCTCAATTTTCAGCAATAGATAGAGTGATTTTACAGGAAGGTTTATATGTATATGTATAATACATGAATATCGCACTCGTGCAAAGCCGAAACGAGTCGCTAGTATAATAATATAGTTTAATAATGTAATCATACTACCAAAACCCGCATATTCAACCATTTATTTACAAGTATGTTTGCGTTCGTTCTAAGAAAACTTAAAAGCCATAAAGGACGTGTCACAAACAATTTTGTAAATAAATTAATTCATCAGCCTGTATTCCAGAGTTATTACAGCAATATGCAAAACGGCTATTACGAATATAGATACACATCAGTTATTTTTGATCCGGTGTATAGGATTAATATGTTCCTCTCTCGCGTACCGTGTAGATTGGTTTGAGTAAAAGCGAGCTCAACCGAGGGCGCTGCGAGTTTGAGCGAGTTTAAACTGTATATGAAAGCGTTAAGAGAGCTAGCCAAATGTTTCGGGGTTGTAGGAGCTTGTACGGGTATGTATGATGGCCACGGGCGTATCGGTACACCCCTCGATGATTAAAACGAGCCGAGTTGATTACGTTGCATGTTTGTGCCCTTTCAGCCAGTGAATGAATGGCCAATAGGTTTATTTAGGGGCCGTTATCAGCTCGATACACTTGTATCCAGAGCCAGGTTTGAACAGTGAAAAGCGGCGGATCATTAGAATACATGTTTGTTTAAAAGGTTTGATCATCAATAAATTACAAACAGGACCAACGTCTAAGTCTGGATTTCACCAAAACACGTTTAGTTTTTAATCAGCCGGTTTAGCATAATTTGACATATTTTGTATGGGAATTCTGTCAACATAACCGTCAATCGTTGTTAATCGGCTGTTTCAAAATCGGTAAACATGGGCCTAAGTGATCTACCAGTTGGTAAACAATTTATTTAAAACTAGCAGTTCCCCGTGACTTCGCCTGCGCCAATAGTCGGATTTTCCATTTCACCCCCTGATGATTTTATATCGCAACAAAACCTATATCCTTCCCAGGGTCTTAAACTATCTCTGTACCAAATTTCATTTGAATCGGTCCAGTACTTTCGGAGCCTATTCAATACAAAAAAACAATCAAATCTTTCCTCTTTATAATATCATATATATATATTAGTATAGATAGACTGTCCTCTATCTATCGTCTACGCACATAAATATTCAGAATCAAAGTAAATGCAAAGATATATTATAACAGTCCAAGTGTGTGTCGGGCCACGCACAAAGTAGGGTTCCGTATTTGAACGTCTCAATTGCTAAAACAACCGGCCAAGTGCGAGTCGGACTCGCGCACGAAGAGTTCCGTACCATATCTGTAACATAAGATACTATGTTATATCCTAAACAAACAACTACTTCATCTTAGTCACTTTAAAAAATATCTAAGGACCTTGTATTTAGTACAAAATTAACCAACACCCAAGTTCAACGACTATTATTGCTAAACTAATAAAGTTATCTTAACTGCTATAGTTTTCCTTTAAAGTTTATGAAATGCACTGTAATCATGAATAAATTCTTTAAGTGACTAAGATGAAGTAGTTGCTTGTTGAAACTGAAAAAGGTGAATATAGTGTCTAATGTTGTATATAGATTATGGAAGGGACCCTTCGTGCGCGAGTCCGACTGGCACTTGTTCCTTTGAGGTACGGAACCCTTACAACATAGTTACTATGTAACTACCTACCTACTCGTACCACTAAAAGGCAAGCTATCACAGTGGCAGAAAACAGGAATTTCCAATCCCGAATAGTCAAAGCACTTCAATAAAGTCAGAGGCCCTACTCCTGTTGACGATGTCCGTATTTTCGAGTCTAGCTATCACGCTCGGTCGCTTTGTTATTCTGCCGTGACTGAAAGGGACGGCTACATTAGAAAATAAGGACATCGTCAACCGGAGCAGAGGGTGTACTACAGTTGACGATGTCCGTTGTTTCGACTGTAGCCGTCCCTGTCACTCACGCCAGAATGACAACGCAAACGAGCGAGATGGCTAGACTCGAAAATACGGACATCATCAACCGGAGTAGAGCCTCAGGCCTGTGTAACTCCCTTCGAAGGTAGCAAAAACGTACCTACGCGCGGCGACCACTTATAAGGGGCTAAATAAGTTGGGTGTGGCCGGCAGCGACACGCTCGCGCATTTTATTCACAGGCGGTGCGCAGTACTAGGTTACTGGCTGGACGAGCGTGAATAAAGTCCTAGAAAGATGCGCTAGATGGCGTACTAAGTAGCTTCTTGTGGCAGTCAATTTTAGAATATTCTTTTTAAATTTATTAGTTTTATAAAACATGAAGTTTATACTTAATTATGTAACCTGTCTTATTGTTATATTGATATTGGTACACTAAGCTGATAATGTTATTTGCATGTGGTATCTACCTGTTATTATTTGTACATTTTAGTTATTTTTGTTATTATAGAATTACAAATATGTAATGAATGATACAAATGTTGGTGGATCAATAAATTAAAAAAAAAAAACCCTATCGCGTACGTCACTGAATATGTTTAGTGTATTATGAATCATATTCCAGAGTAATAAGAATGAAATTATCTTGCAATGTATTTCTGTAGGTGTCTACACGAAAGTGTGCTTGAGTCTGAGGCGAACTGAATTACACCATATCGTTGACAACATTGAGTAGATATTTCTTTGAATTTCATTGCAAAGTCAAACTTCTGTACGGAGTAGGTACTAGTACTTATTCTGTGGTAGGGCCTCAGTGCCGGAAGGGCGGCGCGTGCCTGCTGATTCGTCCCGCGCGCGCTCGTCGCATTCCCGACATTCTCGTCATACACAAATTACGTAGTTATCTTTTTGCCTAGGCATTCTGAAGCCAATCTCACGCCTACGACTTGCTCCGTGAATCGTGATAAAAGGTAAGTATGTAGCGGTGATGACATTTCGTTTAAAATATCAATTTGTGCGTCTAGTGCAAGAAAAGGGAAGTGGAAATGGTAATGTGTGGTGATTGCTTATTAATCCTTTAATATTTTGATGACCAACTCAAAATATGTGCTATCCAAACTTTGATTTGAATTGTTTTTTCTACCCTTACGTAAATGAAAACCACAGTCCACTATTTATTGGTAAATCTTAGGATTTATCGACTGGGATTCCAAAAAGTAGGAATTTACAAAACGGGTAATTTTTGGGGACTTTTACTATATACGTCAACGTAGGGATGATAAGGAAGCGTTGGTTTTATAAACAACCATCAGAATGATTGATTTTCTTAATTATTTAAAATGTGTAGGAAGGAAAAGGGGACATCAGAAAACAGGGGCGTCCGAAAACAAGATGGAGTGACGATATCCGATTAACTCTAGGACCATACTGGACCAAAGTTGCAGAAGAATAAGCCCAATAGAGAGAGCTGGAGGAGGCCTATGCCAAAATGCACGCCGAATTGCGAGATACTATAAGAAATAAAATTTACAAGATCAAAAATGTTATATTGCATGTAATTCGGAATAAAGGGGCTTTGTTATTAGTATTTAAAATAGCGCATAATTCTAATTAGGCCGGCCCGAGTCCTTCCGTTCCATGGCCCTAAATCCAAGTTGGCTTCTAGATAGTAGATCCGCCCGAGCAGCGGTTTCCTGGTCGGATCTCAAGAGTTAATTAATGATGCTCAACGATCCCCTTCTATTGCCCTGACTGCGTTCAATTGCAGTTTATTGTCGAGGAGATTAGTCAACCCACTCGTGATATATTTTTTAACATATAAATTTTGATATAACACTTTTTTCAATCATTTTCATCCGTTAAAGTTTAAACAAATGGGTGAAAGGCGCTTCTAATTCAAATCTTAAACTAGGATTTACAACATAGTATACTTAAACTATGGTTTAAGATTTGAAAAATAATATTGTCTATACATGTACAACGCTACTGATAATACCGATAGTCGCTTAGTATCGGTCTTCAAAACGCCAGAGTCGACACGAAAAGAAAAAGTAGTTGTCACATCGACAAAGCATAAAGATAAATGTTATTAGATTTATCTTAGATTGCAACTTTTCATACACTGCTACGCACCGCAACCAACTTGTATTGTCGCGAAGGCATTGTACATGGGCTACGAAAATATTCGATACCCGAAGATTTTGGAAGCGACTGCCGCAATTTTATTCAAACTTAATTAGAGGTTCGTATACATGCACGCGTTGCCGTCACGATACGTCATTCGTCAATCATAGATACACGTATCTAATTTATGTTCAAGCATTAAAATGAAGTGCAAAAAACTGCAATACTTAGTATCGCACGAATTCTTTTGAATATTTTGCTTCTCGATTTGCTACGCCGTAGTCTTAATTCGTAGTCTGTAGCAGTCGTCGTAGCGCTTGAAACCGCGTATTTTAATTCCTTTGCGAGATTACTGAAAAGTTGTTGCGTGATTAAACGAAGCTTGGTCCTACAGGTGTATAGTCCGACAAGTTCTTGCGCGACCCTCTCTGCACCCCGCAAGACGTGCGAGGGCAAGGAAGCGCCAATCACACGCGATTGTAAAAGCAAATCCATTCCCCGCAACATCAACCGTCACCCGCTGACGTCTAGCGTGGCTCGCCTCCCGCACCTCTGGCGACCGCAGAAAGGTCGCGGGCGAATTTGTCGGACTATACTCGTATATGCCTTCGTTGTTAGTTACAGCTATTTTATCACATCCTAAGTTAGCTTACTTAGCTTTAGATAGTGATGGGATCGAAAGTAAGTAATCGTAAGTTCTCGAACATAAGTCTCTCTGCATCAATAGGGTAGGCAGATGAGATGAACGTTATTGCCCATTGAAATATTCGAAATAGCAACCAAAAACATTTTTCCCTTTCGTACTGCCTTCTCCTACTTACAACTATTTTTTTTTGTATTGTATTGTGTTGCTTTTTGTTTACGTCAATAAAGAAGTAGGTACTTAACGTATGTAACGCTACGCTGCAGTTTTAGTATGAATGTACGATATTTGTAGATAACAGTGAATTCCTATCATTTCGATTTTAGTTCTTTGATTAGATTGCAATAAGAAAGTTCCAAACTATATCACAGTGTATGTACCTATACAATTAATGTCTAGAAACGACGCGCGGTTTCGGCGCGATCAATCTTGACGTCACGCTCACTTGTGGCCCAGGCTCGTGCCCTGTGTACACATTGTATGTACCTAACTTTGCAAGATGTATCCAGCAGTAGTAGCGCGATGACTAGTTTTTATATCTTCTTGTCTTAATTAAATTTAATAGGCAGACATTTGACCGCAATCTCACCTGATGGTAAGCGACGATGCGGCCGATGATGGGACATGTTTGTCTAGAAGCAGCCTATTCACTCTTTTCTTAAAGGAATCCAAATCGTACTGTTTAGGGAACACTTCAGATGTTACGCATTTCATCAGGAGGTTGTTAATACCTTAATTTAAATGAATTAAATCTTTCCAGATCAAAGCTGTGCTAAATCAAATAGATGATTTCTCACTCGAATAGTTAAAAAAATACAGATGGTTTCACTACAAGGCATCGTCTTCGTTACTTTATTTTTATTCAACTGTAATTTTATTATTTTCTGAGTAGGTGTTTTTATTATTGTGTTAATAAAATAACAGAATTGTTTCAGTTTATTACAACATTACTTGTATATGTACTAAAGTTTACTTTTATACTGTGAAACAGCAAAGCATATACAATGCTGATACATTTAGACTGAACATGCTGTACGAATAATTAGTTCATAATTAGGGTTCATCTAAATTGGTGTTCATTGATGTCGCATATCGTCCGCCGCGCACATATGCCGTACACCTAACCTATGTACCTTACCTACAACCGCTATCTATCGCGTACCTACTCTTTGTCGCCTTTTGTAACACTGACACTTTTGTGCTCGGATCACCTGAAAACATTCTGAAAACGATGGAAAATTTTAATAAATGACATTTCTTGGTATCGTATTTAGGAGTCAATGCAAAAAAACTTTAGCATATTTACAGAGGTTCATGGAGTATTTCGTCCAACTTACTTGTAAGTTGGACGAAATACTCCATGAACCAATGAATGAATAAGAATGTATGTTATGTAACTTGTTACATAACATACATCTTGTGCTTATGTTTCTAACCAAAGAAAAACACTCGTGAACATCATGAACTGAATATGAAGCTTATAAATGAAGTCTCTCAGTAAAAGTAGCGTAAAGTCAAAATACTCGTGAAGAAAAAGTCCCACTTGACAAATGTAAAATATCAGGGTGTCTCGTTCCATGCCGAAGTGCGGCGCTCGGTTGAATGCAAGCCGGTGAGACACTCGAGCCCCGCGCGGCCGCTTGGCTCGCTGCCTTCTAGTTAATTATAGCTACGGGTGACACAGACGTACTTAAAACTTGAAATTGCACTCGAAAATTTTCATCCAACTTATTTGTTCGCCGAAACATTCTTTCAAATTGTATTTTATACTTCCGTTCTCTATAGACGCAATTAGACTTTAGTCAAAGTTAAAGTCAAAGTCAAAAATAATTTATTCAATTTAGGACAGAAATTGCCACTTATGAACGTCAAAAATTTTAAAATCAGTATAATATTGGCCCTTAGGAGGCCCGAACATGTCCCCTTATCTTTTGGGCCCTACTAGTGCTTCGAGACAAAACACAGACAATCAGGCAAGTGCTGAGAAGAAGCACCGGAACAAACTCAGTTGCCATAAAAAAGTAAAAAAAAATACAATAAAAAGGTAGGCACATCAGTTTGGTGCAGGCTGGATTATCCATACATTGTCGTCATCAAGATAGTCTTGAATTTTATAATACCCTTTAGACATGAGGGTAGTTTTGACATGCGACTTAAACCTATTAATAGGTAGTTCAACAATATTGTGTGGTATATTGTTAAAAAATTTAATACAATTTCCCTAAAGTCTGGAACGACATGTTTGTTTTTGTTTCTTGTATTATAAGGATGCATATCACTTTTTTTCGTGAAAAGATCTAAATTTTTGCGTACGTACATGATATTATCAAAAATGTATTGAGAGGCCACAGTAAGTATATTAATTTCCTTAAAGAGTTCTCTCAGGGATTCGCGCGGACTCAGTTTGTAAATGGCACGAATGGCTCTTTTCTGTAAGATAAAGATGGTATTGATGTCCGCAGCAGAACCCCACAAGAGAAGACCATAAGACATAATACTGTGAAAGTAACTAAAATAAACAAGCCTTGCCGTTTCAACGTCAGTAAGATGTCTTATTTTTCTAACCGCAAAGGCAGCTGAAGCAAGTCTCCCAGCCAGAGTGTCAACATGTGGTCCCCATTGCAACCTCGAATATTTTTTCGCCTCTTTTTGATTTGAAGATTAAAGAAGTATCATCAGCAAACAGAACAATCTCACAGGAGTCTTTGGAATAGAAAGGAAGGTCATTAATATAGATAAGAAATAGCAACGGTCCCAAAATTGAGCCCTGGGGCACTCCCATTTGAAGAGGGGCACCAGAGGAGTTAGTACCATTAACATTAACTGTTTGTAATCTGCCTGAGAGGTAAGATTTTAACAATTTTAATGCATTATTTGACACACCGTAATGCTCTAGCTTAATAATTAGTGTTTTGTGATCAACACAATCAAACGCCTTCGATAAATCACAGAATACACCTATCGCATCATGTTTATCTTCATAAGCATCTAAAATGTGTTTGACAAGTGCCACCCCAGCATCAGTTGTATTTCTACCTTTAGAAGAAACCATACTGTTATTTGTGCAGTAAATTGTTAAGTTTAAAATGGGAGAGCAGTTGGTTAAATATGAGTTTTTCAAAAATTTTGCTAAATGCAGGTAGTATGGAAATCGGCCTAAAGTTACTCGGGTCACTTTTCTCTCCTGACTTAAATAAAGGTATAATCTTACTATAATTCATTAAAGTGGGAAATTTACCTTGATCAATACATTCATTAAATATATGTGCTAAGTGATATGCTACGAGAGGTATAATGGGTTTTATTATGTCAGTTGATATGCCCCATATATCCTCAGTTTTTTTCTGTTTTAGTTCTTTAAAAGTTTTAACTACCATTATAGAATCAATATGAATAAAATCAAATGAGCAGTTAAACCTGTCAACACTAGATTCCAGTAGTGATTTTGCATGTAGAGGACATGAATTAAGTTGTTTAGTTGTTTCAATAGGTATATTACAGAAGTAATCTTTAAAGGCGCCTGCCACTTCATTATCAGATTTAATATTCTTATCATTAATTTTAAGTGTAAATGTGTGATCACGTGGTTTAGTTTTACAAGTTTCTTTGTTTATAATATTCCAGGTCTCTTTAATTTTATTACTCGATCTGTTTATTTTATCTCGTATGAAAA
This sequence comes from Pyrausta nigrata, assembly GCA_949316185.1. Lineage (NCBI taxonomy): Eukaryota > Metazoa > Arthropoda > Insecta > Lepidoptera > Crambidae > Pyrausta > Pyrausta nigrata. The sequence goes on along the minus strand of OX438944.1, from coordinate 12,907,809 downwards.
TAGATTTAGCTACCATACAGACCTTTTTAAATAATTTTGAGTATTTTTTAACATATTCAACAAACGGTGGATCATTATTCCTGTTGACTTTTTGATTATATAATTCAAACATTTTTCTCCTACTGATATATATACCTGATGTGGCCCAGTCACTAAATTTCGGTTTGTTATTATTTATCACTAATTCCTTTTTAGGAAAATTGTTGGCAAATTCATTTTTGACTACTTATGAGTGGTCAACATTGACATTAACAAAAGGTAAAATCGGGATTTTGTCACGTATGCAAGCTTTAAATTTTGCTTTGCGAGAATCAGTGACAGGTCTATATTGAATTACACTTTTAGATTGAACAAAATGTTGTTTAAACGTAACTAACTGTCCGCAATGATCAGATTTCACAAAATTTACTATAGATTTTTTTATCACTACAGAGTTACAGAAAATGTTGTCCAAGCAAGTAGCTGTTGTAGCAGTAATTCTAGTTGGTTCAGCAAATACAGGCAATAAATTAAAGGAATTAAAAAGACTTACAATCCTTACTCGATAGGTATGTTCTTCATCTATAGTATCGACATTGAAATCTCCACATACAACTACTTTCTTTTTTTTATTAAATAATTTTCTGAGTACTTCTTCCATTATGGACTCAAATAATTTAAAGTTACCAGTTGGGGGTCTATAAACACAAACAATAATGTGATCGTCCAGCTCTGCACAAGATATCTCAATAGTTCGTTCTACAGAGAGAGAAACAATATCTTTGCGCTCCTTGCATTTTAGATTGTTATTGATTAATATTAGTGACCCGCCGTGAATGGCCGCCTCCCTCGAGAACGAACTAATAAGACTATAATTATCTAAAGATAACATTACTTCATGATTTCTGAGCCAGTGCTCGGTAACACAAAGAACATGAATATTCATTTGATTTAAAAATAATTCTAATTCCAAGTCCTTTCCAGATAAGCCTTGGATATTCTGATGTACTATATTAAACTGTTTAGTTATTTTTATGTCTGCTAGATTTCTTAAGCAAGAGTAATCATCTATTGTCTGAGTCTATTGTTTAATGTTAATAATCTTAAAAATCACAAGTAAGTACAGAACCAAATTCCGAAATGCTGTGGGTCTACGCTTATACTGACAACAACGCAATATGACAGATTTGCAAACTTACATATGTTAATGGATTGTCCCAAATTTTCAATAACGGAAAAAAACAGATTCGAAGCATGCCAGATTCGCAAAATGCCAGACTCGCAGGATGCCAGGCCAGATTCGCGGAATATCAGATTTTCAAAATGTAAACTTCGATTTTACACTGAAGGGGATTTTTTCTCATTTATATGTGTTTATGGCTGATAATAATGACATTAATTATACTTTTTATTGATTATATTATTAATTTTCTATGAACCAGTTTATTGTAAGTTCATTTGCGATTGTATCTTAAAAAATACTCATTTTATGTCTTTTTTTGTAACGAGTGTCACCTTATGCTGAATTTCTATCAGTTTGCGAATCTGTCATTTTCACAATCTGTCATTTTGCGAATTTTACGCCATCTGCATTTTGCGTTTCTGACATTTTGTGAATCTGTCATTTTGCGTTTACGCGCTGCCGACTGTACTTACAAACAAAAAGCAACAACATTCGGCATGGTTGATTTATAACAAGCACTCTAGAGGCTCTGCGTCTGGATCCGGTATATAGGGTAACATAATGTGCCAAATTGAGCGCAAATATTCACAAGACCCTTATCTTTGTGTAATGAAATGAGTGGCGTTTACAAATTACGCGCCCTATGTCTCCACTAACGGAGGGTAATTGGTGAGATAGTGCTTTTCCATAAAAAGCTAACTGCCTGATCGATCGCTACAGAGTTTTTTTTTAAGGAAACGTACCTATGCCTATATAGTTTCACCTCTCTACCGCATTAGTTAAATATTAAACGCGAACTATTGTTTACATGTGGGAAAGGAAAGTTTATAAATAAATATAAGGATTCGTTCAAGGGTCGGCGAAAACCTACACAAGTATTCGGTCCGCTAAAAATTTAAATCGTGTTAGACAGAAGCTATTCAAAAGGCGTCCTTCCATCGGCGGGTCCCACCATTTGAGGTCGCAAATCCCTCCTTTATTGAATTCTAAATTAGGCCTCTTTCTTTAGTCGAATGTCCGACATTCTTCTGGAAATTAAACCACATATTCTCTCTTTAACGTAAAAAAGGTCGGTAATTTCGGATGGATACGCGTCGCTAATCATGTTATATTACTTAGGTACCTAGTAAGGCAAAATTAAAACATTTACGAACTACTCTAATTTGTGGACTGATAGTCGAAATACCGAATTTTAACAGCTTTATTTTTATTAACTTTCTGATGTTACTTTTATTAACATCATTTTCGGCTCTAACATAAAACACTTAAACTGGCACCATTCTTCAGAGTGGAATACTTTTCTACCATAATGTGATTCGATTCGTAATACTGACCGATGATTTTCCGCCATAAACCATCGATTAATCACGTCCAGAATGGCACTTCGAACGCAAACCGCGTAGGTCGGCTCCTCTCATCGCCGTTGAGCCAAAATAATCGAGTTATCGATGCACCGGTTCCTGAAAGCCACAGAGCGTCGAAGGCGAGTAAATAATCCGCTTTTCCGACGACACTCGGAACTTTGCCGATCGTTCTTCTAGATTCCCCATTTCAAACTTGCATGTCGCAACAAAAGAGAATAAAGATCTGCATTGAAGTAACTCTGCTCGAACCTTTCGAGCTAGACTTTAAATCTTATTCAAAAATATCTGGTTTCTTAGCGTCCAATTTACGAATAACTCTTTTAGGAATAAAAGTTAGTCGTCTTGTGGTATTTTCTTGATTGTCATTGTGCTCGCTTCTTTTACTACGACATGCTATGACACTTTACATAGTACATTCTGTGGATACCACCAGTAGCCTTAATAACGCTAATGATCATTAGGAGTTCAAATAGTTTGTAACAGAGTACCTATTGACGTTTATTTCGGATGCCTAAAATGATTGCGATCATCAAACAAAAGCTGTTAATTTCGTATGTATTGGCCGGTTATCGCAGTTTGCCGAACAATCAGCATCCGATACAGCGGAATGCGATTATTCCGTACGGCGGATCGATTCCCGGGCCGCGGCAGGTTTAACGCCGCCCATACATACGAACCATTAAAATGGACTGGTGTAGTAATCTCTTTGTACGTTTATTATTAACAACAAAGTGTATCTATATTGAAATAACATGACGCATGTGCGCAGTACGTTTACATCTTCTTAATGAGTGATGGTTGCGATCATTACTCGCAGACGTATGTGAATTAGCTGCTATTGGCTGTTTAGCACTTACGACTTTTGATTTTTGATCCCAGTGCACATGTTCCCTTATTTACCTTTTAAAAATCTGTACTCGTAACGCACACTCGGTAATATATCAGTGAAGTCGATGCCACCTCTATCGAATGGGTGCAGAAGTTCAGATGGCGAACAGAGCGTTTCTATTAGAACATCACTAGGCAAGAAGGAAGCCCTTCCCGTAAGTTTCGTCATTTCTATGTCTGCAACGGAACGGACTTTATCGGGTAGTGGAATTAGTTGTGCAAGCGTGATGGAAGCAACCGTACTAACAGTACGGAAGCCTTGGATGATTTTTATGGCGAATAACCGTTGAAGCGAGAATAGCCTCTGCTGAAGATCTTTCTCGGTTGGAAACCAATAACACCTGGCGAATATACACTGATGGCAGTAGGCATGACGACAGGGTTGGCGCAGCCTTTGTGGTATTTAGGCCGGATGGGGGTCTGAGCGGTAGTCAAGAAGCTGAAACTACATGACTGCTGCTCGGTCTTTCAGGCCGAAATGCTTGCAATTCGAGAGGCATGCGAGTATATAACTTGCAAAAGAATCCAAAAAGCGGTCATATTATCTGATTCCCAATTTGGTCTAATTGAATTAAAAAACTCATACAGCCGCATTAGATTCGCAGTAGACATACAAAAATCACTCATTCAAGCCCAAAGAACAGGCATTGTCGTCGACTTTGCGTGGGTCAAAGCTCACGTCGGGCTCGATGGAAATGAAGTGGCTGACGAGGCTGCCAAATCTGCCGCCAATCTTCATAAAGCTCCTGACTATAACTGCATCCCCATTAGCCACATAAAACAATACAAAAAAAAAAATGCCTGGAAGCCTGCCAAAACCTGTATATGGAACCTACCAAATGCTTATACACCAAAATGCTACTCCCAACGTTCCCGGAAATTCAAAATTACTTAAAAGTTGTAACACCCACATTCGCTGTGACACAGTTCTTAACTGGTCACGGATACAATAGACAGTACCTGCACCGCTTTAAAATCTCCGCAGTGGACACATGTCCCTGCGATGACATGTCAGTACAATCCTTCGAACACCTTATTCAAAACTGTCCTCGTTTCGCTGCCAGGCGAAACGACCACCTAATTTCATCAAACTTTTTTTTAACATAAACCCTTACAACCTCCTGGAAGTCGTCACGAAAGAGACGACTTTAAATACTTTTCACAATTTAATAAATTATATAATAAATGAATTAAAAAACTTTAACAAATAAGAAACCAAAATATTTTCTAAACCCACTCACCGTCTGTTACTGCAGTGTAACCCATTAGCACTGCAGTTTCAGTAATCAGTAGCTGAAACAAAACAAAAAAAAAACTCGGTAATATAGCCCTAGGAATACATCGAACACCCTCTTAATTAGTATAAAAGCTTACCTATATCGCGACTATTAATATACAATAATTTTAAAATCCTAAGTCATATTTTACTCGCTCAAGCATTATTTATTATCCATCAGCAATTATTTCCTTTTCTCTCCAGCAATCTCATAGTTATGTTTGTTATCTCATATATTTGTGACGTTTAATAATTTTAATATTTATACCTACGCTAACTTTTTTTTATTTCTAATAGTTTATTCAATAAAAGAAAAGAAAAACAAAGGCATGCATGAAATAAAAATAAATAAACTTAAAAGCTACTTAATCAAAATTAAACCCGTGTCCTTGAGGCAAGGAGGCAAGGATGCTGGCTGCTAACTTAAAGCAATTTTGGTAAACTTAAATCATATAACACAATTTAAGACCTATGATGTACACCCAAACTTACGCAAATAAATGCATTTGTATAAGACATTGGTGCTAGCGCTACTTATTTATTGAAAAGCTTGTTACCTTGAGTGAAGCGTCCTCGCTACGTGATACAATACACTTGTCCTGCGAGCCAAACTTCATTTGAGGCGGGTGAATATTGCATTTCACGTTAACGAGGTGAAAAGTAGAACTTAAATCGATCCTGGGACGAGCACGGTGCAGGCACAAATATTAAAGTGAGGTCTCTTGTACTGTGATGATACATTTAGGAAGCCCCTCTCCCCATTCCTCCGCGCTCGCCTGGTGCATTATTTAGCTGCATTCTGCACTCAGAGCTTTATGCACTGTACTTAATACTAGACACTTTATTTTCACGTGGCTAGTACTTCGGTGCAGACAGTGGTATCGTTAGTAAATTATGGTCGCGTGTCTATTTCCGTTATAAAACTTTGAAGTTGGCACTAGGTGATCATTTTTGTTGTCTACCGCCTCGAAAGTGGGTATGTTTTCATGGAAAAAAATCTTAGGTATAACTAATATTAAAAAGATTTGCTTTTATCGGTGGACTTACTAGCTTTTACAAAATGGTAAAAATCTCACAATTACATAGCTTTCCTCTGCGAATGATTATAGTTACTACAAACTAGATTAGACAAATATAAAGATAAAATATGGATCGTTTTCATTAGAAGGTCGTTTCAGTTAGAGCGCTCCCTGGCTTTTCCCTCATTCCGGTCACGAGGTAGGAGGGTAGGTACACGTTATTTCCCCCACGTCGCCTCGCCTCGCAGCCCAAAGACAGCACACACTTTAGATAAAATGCTATGACACAAGCACTTACACCAACACACGAACCAACAGACGTAGTCCCGGTAGTAGATTAAACAATCACCAACATAGGTACTGCCTGAGGGTACTGCCATTTATGATTTCAAACTTTGTTATTGCATTTCTAATACTTAGCGACACAAACGGGATTTAATGAAACTAAATACTTTTTAAAATGCAAATTTGCAAAGGCAAAGTATTTACCTTCCCGATGTTTCGATTCGGTTCGGTTGCACGAATCATGGTCGCGGTAAATACAAATTTGCCTTATAAAAAAATATTTAATTGCATTAAATCCCATTTGTGTCGTTAAGTGTAAATAGGTACTGCCATCCATCATCCAGCTAGTCTTATGGGACGGTGGTTACGTGGTTAGAGTGTTTACCTTCCCCTGTTCATGGAAGAAGTCCCGCTGACTATAGGGAAACTACAGTAAAAAGTTAAGTGATCAGATTGTCTGAGCTATCGGACTCCGTCAGCTATCAAACGAATTATACTCGTAGGTAAGGTTGCCAATTGCGCCGGCTGTTCACTTAAAGTTGTGGCTAAGTGTTTTTAAATCTAATTCTAAATTGAAAAATCTTATTCTTTTATTGAAAATGTAAATTTTGCCAGTCCTCTAAAAAAGGTTGCGGTGCCGCAGTCTTCTTCTTAGCGAGTGTATTAGTAGTAGTGAACTATGAGCAAACTAGGTGACTTTGTAAGCCGCCATAGGCGTCTGACATGGCTCGGTCGGCGGACTTATAGGGTTCCCCAAAGCACGTATTACACCCACCACCATAAAATAAATAACAATCCGACATTGGAATTGGATAGTTAGACCAAAGGAGGCAACTGTAATGAGCCCTCCTTACTAATGGGTTTGGTCACCAAATGCATTGTGTGTCGCTGATTCTGGAATGACGACTCTTTTATATACTGACCTACGGCCGACACGTAGTAGTCTATACCCAGAAACTGCCAATCATGTTAGTTTTACAGACAGTTTCTGGTTTCGATTCACTTTCGATATCAACTCCTTATTTGGAAAAATATGTTGCGATCTCAGTTTAAATGTTAACAAACTTTTGAAATCCATAACATAAGTTACTTAGTATATTTTTCTGCCGTATATTTAAGTAGTATCTTTCAGTTCTTCTGTTGTTAAGCAACATTTTACATGAATGTTCTCCCTCTGTTTATTGTCGTTTAAACTCAGTCAAAGTATAAGCGAACAAAGTAGCAGACGTCATACAATGAGTGAGCGGAGTTACAGAAGCACTTGATGCACATGTGTTTCTGCCGTATACAGAAACTTGGCGAATATCCGCCAACCGGCTCGCAAACAAATATTAATACATTACGGTACGGTCTGCAACCCAACTTTCATAATACAATTTATTATATTCCTTTTAACATTGTAAATAAAGAATGAGGTTGTGTGTTAGGGGAAATATTGGATTATTTTGTTACTTATTTAGCGCATTGTAGTATTTATTCTGACGCTACAAGCGCGACAAAGGCTCAACCAGCGTCACCTTTCATCCATTAGGGCTGGCAATTTGGCATTAGTAGTTAGTAGGTGTACGTGCCGAGCCCAGCCCGCGACACAGTCGCACACCACTCCCTAAAAAAGTCGTTTGGTGTTTAATCATCCATTACTTTGTCAAAAAATATAAATAATGCACTCTTAAATTCCATTCCAATGTAATCAACTAATCATTCAGCTGGTACTACAAACTCAATGAATATTTAAGCACGTATTGTGGAAAAATTGATTTTTTTACGCTATAATGAAAGACAGAAGATGGTACATAATATTGTTTTTAACTTACATGGTGATGTCAATGCAAGTTAACACCTACGAGCTTCTCTTCCTAACAAGAAGAACACCTTCAAAGCATTATATGTGGGCAGCAATAATAATTATCTATTCTTTAACAATAAATTAGATGACGACATCCCACATAAAAGATCAAGACTTTTCCATTAGCGCCCATTAGTGCACCTCTATTACTTGTATAACCTCCAACACGTATAACAATATTTTCCTATTAGATAAAATATCCTTTATTAAAGAATACCGACGATCTGTCTATTCTTAGAAGCTTTGTTATAAATATCATGTGGAAACGTATTACGGTGCTAATAATAAAGTATTCCAATATGTGATACATTTGTTATTCATGCTCCAGATATATATAATCCTAGTTTTGGTTAGCAACGACTACGAAGCTGTTGCTACTGAAATTAAACCGCTTGCTACGTACTCGTAGCGCGCTACGGGCTACGAGCTACGAAGCTACGATAATTTGATACGCGGCACTATGAACTTATAAATTGTAACTTGAATAATTTCATACTATATTAAGCCCCTTTAAATCGAATTATCGATAACGCTAGTTACGTTTGACTAAAGAGTAAATTGCAAACATTTAACTTTTCATGCGCACAAAATAACGACACCTACGGCTCAAATACTAACTGCACTTCTAGGACTGACGACTATACTGACTTTAGTGTCAGCACTCACAGCACTACAAGCACCTTGATATGGAGATTTGGTGCGATTTATGACGAATACGTGCATAATAAATGCTGAAGAGCAGAGAAAACGCGTCACAAAATATCAGACGAGATACTATTCGTACTCGATTAAATTATAAAGAAGTAGCGGTAATTCTGGGTTTAATTACAAGCGATGTACAAAACGCATCGAGGTAATTGCGACATCTACCCTAGACTGCAACGAAACTGCACATAAATCGTGCCAATTAAGCGAAACGCATGTCTCGCTAGATGCTTTGTGTGATTTCCTAATAATACCAGCGCATAGGTCGGCGAGCGGAACCCAGACGGACGTTATGAAATGTTAAGTTAGATTACGTGGAGTATCGACGTGCAAGGATGATAGTCGGAGGAGGTCACAACCAGCAGGGCCAGCGAGCACGTGAGCCCGCACCGGGGACCATTCATGTAGGGCGGCGGCCGGCGCGCGCAGCGATCGATACGGCGCTCGGGCGGCAGTGACCCGCCCGCCGCGCGACGCCTCGCACGCGCCCACACGCGTCCACACGCTCCGGAGCCTATGACCGCCTCCCACAGATGACGGAGCCCGCCCGCGCCCTACAAGCACGCACCTGTACTCCCGCCGCCAGGACGCCCGCGCCGCCCTCGGGCTCCCCCACGCCAGCTCGCCGCGCGTCGACAAGGTACGATCGATAATCGCAGCATCCAACGCTGACCGCTCGCGCTGCCCAGGGTCCTCGCGCACCCGGCCAGCCCAGGCTAAGGCTGCGTTTCCACCTCCAAATGTATGAGGATGCGAGGAATGTGTTTGTTGAGAACCGATGAAATCGCTTCGCTTCGCTAAGCTCCACAGGAGCTGCGCTCGGGGAGGCTAATAGATGTGATTATCTCTGTAGCGAGGATTGAGCTAAGCGGTAGTGAGAGGTGATTTGTACTATTACTTCATTTTGAATTCAACCTAGTAAAGCACATCCTTCTCTGAGTAGCTAAGCTCATCCCTGGTAGGAATGCAGCTTAACCCGTGCCGTGTGCTCATACCCCTGACATAGTTCATATGGATAACATTATTACATTGACATGGTTACGCGACTTACTCGTATACTATTAAACATTTATAAGTTTCGATAAATAAGTGAACTCAAATTCAAACGGGCTATTATCATGCTGCTATTTTTCTAATGGCCTAAGCTGGGTAACTCCTAAAAGACATTTAGAAACGGTTTTTATTTATTCAGAATACTGGTTGAAAGCAACATGTATCTATATATTATTACGAAATTGTTATTTTTGACTTCATGATAAAAATGAACACAAGAGTTACTTACCATTATCTTTTTTAATTTATTCTATTTTTGTTGCTACAAATATGGCTCTACAGTGAAGTGCTATCTCGTAAAAGATTTGCAATAGATGGTGTGGCTAGTAAAGGGGTGTTAATTAAGTATTAACTCATCAAGAATATTCTTTATATTTTTAAAAAAAAATACGTGTATCCAATTTTACATTCTATGGTACATTTTCATTCAAGTCTAAATGAGACAACCGTCTAACTTTTTTAACTTAGTAGTTTTGTATTAATATTAACCAAACACACGTTGAAGATAAAAAAAGAAAATAAATAATTGGCTTGGGGTGAATATTTATTCCACTAAAGACATTTTATGGGTTCTCTACTTTCAACTTTACCTATTTCTTCTCTTATTATAACTTATACCTACAGCCGACACGTAACGTTGCTTTTGAGGACTCTGTTCTGCTACGAAATAATCGCGACTGAAGCCAAGATAATTGATACTAAGACTCTACCCAACCTAACTATATTATTTTTGAAGTTAGGGTTCAGTTATTGCAAGATGATTAACAACCTGATTACCTAGTACACTGAAATCAAACAACTTAATGAATTTTATCCAGCTTTAAATTCATTTATGTTTTATCTACACTTTTTAGTGACATACGAGATACTTGGGCAATGTTGTATAATATTTATTCAAGTGCTTTTCTCTTTCGATGGTGAAGGATTTGAGGTAGGTTGACACACAAACCAATCCTACAAAACATACAAAAGTTTAAGTGAGGCTCGAGAGAACAAACACTGTCAGAGGGAAACGGACAGGTGTTACAAAGGTATCAAGGAAAATTGCGTCGGCCAACCAACAGTCAACAGAGGAAAACTCTGCGGCTCCGGCACCCTACTAACATCTAAGGATATTTTAATGGCGTTCTGACTGACATCACAAGTAGTAGTATAGCTATCACACCGAGAGGTACTTATGAGTTAGAAATGAAAGCACATTTATCATGTCGCACCATGTGGATAAACCTCAAAAACACAATTTATGTAGTCCCACACAGCAGGCCACTTAGCTTGAAACGTAACATAGCCAGACGGAAATTACACTACCTATAGCAGGAATTCCAGGAAACTTAGCCAATCGCCAGTTTTTAAGGAAATAGTAAACAACTGCAATTAATACGCCTTATTTATTTTTACTATTCCTGAGCCAAGTTAAGCATAGGTACTAACAATAACAACACAACTTTGTTTTATAAGCAGGTACAAATCGATATAAGCCGATTACGTACTCGATGAAGGCTTGGCGAGTCTGTGTATATAGTCGTGGTGTGGGGTGGTCGATTATATGTCGTGATGCAGTGCAATTACTTGCTCGGTAAATGAAAATAGACCAAGGACAAATCTGGTACCAAAGGCCACCCACCCGTGGAGCAGGTACTGTTGTATCAAGATACCCTTGTAGTGCTTAATTTCACTTATTTGCATAACTACGGTACCTGCATATTGAATTGCAGAATTGCATTGCACTTGCATCCAACTAGATCCCTGTGACCATTTGGAATACAGTTCAGAGATCAGTTCTTATTCTAGTCTTAACTACCGGTGCGCGGCTTTTACTTGCTCCGGTCGTATTTGGTTCAGATCAGAGGACATTTTGGAGTATGTTTTTGGGTTAGGAAAACCCAAAAACATACTATAGGTTGCAACTATAGGTAACTACAGTAACCATCCCAGTGGACGTGAAACAGCCTACCTAAATGTGCAAGTGACACGTTTGCTATGCACTTGGTGCACGTTGAATGCGTTTATGACATGCCTAACTGACAATCAAGTTCTAATTTCGAACTGAGGTAGGATCGATTAATTGCGCACTGGAGAGATGGCAGTCCAAGGCATTCCTAGTAGTCTTCGTCACCGCACGTCTAGAATTTCTATGCATGTAATGCATCCATCCTTTGTATTGTTGCGACCCCGTAAATAGAACTTAGCTACACCGTGAAGGGAAATTGAATATTATTCCAGATTCCAGATCGGCAGGCTGTTTGTATCATTTGCTATTGCAATATGCTCTGTGCACTTCCTTCTTGTTATTATCACGTCCATTACTGAACATAGGCTTCCCTCTCCCATTGATTTCCAAGTGAGGTTGTATGAAGGCGGCTTGCATCCGCGACCGTCTTGCGATATTTACAAGATCGTGCGCCCACTTTGTTGGTCGTTATCCTACGCTGCGTACTTAATCGGAGGGTCTTTCCAAAACTTTTCCGTCCCTTGAATCTGTAATCCTACACATTTATGTAAATCATTCGTTTGTCTGCAGGTGATGCATCAACGATGAGTCGCCGCGCGCGGCCGTGACATGGGAGCGCAGGCATGGGCTGGCGCGCCGTGCAACCGCCGCACATCGCCGCCGGCTTGCTCCTACTGCTGCTAGTCAACCTGCCAGGTAACAAAGCATCACGAACCTATAAAATCTTATAACAGGTGACATGGAAGCGCCGACATGGATGGCGCACCGTGCAAATGCCGCCGGTTTGCTCCTACCTAGACGATCTGTCAGGCAACACTGCACCACAAACCTATAGATAGGTATGTGAGTTGCTTTGTAATCTACACTGCAACTATAATTATCAATCAATTTATGGGCGGATTACGTTTAAAGAAAACCCAAAACCTGGTGGTGAGTGCTGGTGGTTGCGAATAACCTGATTCTGATTACTCACTTGTTCCGAACAATACTGATCAATTTTAACAAGAATCAAGTACATACTTCATCCAATCTGCGCTAGTAGGTTAGTCGCCCTAGTTTACACCAGCTCTCTGATATGCACTGGCAATGGATACGCCCCATGTGCATCAGGTAATTATAACTTAGAACTTGGATCACACTAGTGTACACGACTATTTGATTGGGCACGTGTGAACCATGATGAGCAAGGTTTACTGTCTGATGTTAATCAAGATTATACGGGAAAAGTTGAAGGTTTCTACCCACATTGAGAAAATATCTCGTCGCGAATTATTGAGTGATTCGTGAATGTTCAAGTTGTGGTTGAAGTATTATCCGTTCAGGTATATTATGAGGTATGTTCAGGTATGTATATAAGTAGTTTGAAACTGCTAGCCACTAGGCTGGCAGTTTAAAATTACCTAACTAGTATTTTTATCTCGTCCATTACACTTAAGTTTCAAAGTTTAGATTACATTACTCGTTTAGCTTAATTACTACGGCGCTTTCTAACTCTATTTGCGTTATACTCTCGATTAGAAATTCTGTTAGCATAATGCTACACTTAACTGGTATATTAAAGCTGGAAATAAGTGGCCCAGCGTGGCCATGACATGAAATAATGCACCGTACTTTACACATGGCTGGCATCGCTGCCACTGGCAAATGCATCAAGTTGCTCTATCATTAAATGGAAACGTTCTAGTAACCTATAGCCCAGTCGTATTGTATGTTAACAAGTACATTATCTGTTTAGAACAGCAGCATGTATTAGGAACTTCTTTCTAAAATACTACTTATTCGTAATTATTATTATTGTAATTATTTCTTCTTCGCTATTCTTCTCCATTCCAGCTTAACAGACACCAAAATAAAATTGTTCGGAACTTTTGGAAGGATTATCTCAGTGCATGCAACTTTAATAAAGATATAAATTTCAATTATCAAAACAAGTGCCTGTTTCTTTCTATGCTAAAAATCCCTTTATCCCCTGACAGTGACCTGCCACCAAGACCACCAAGATGCTGTTCACATCACGGCGATCCTCGGCGAGAGCGTCGTGTTCAACTGCCAGGTGGAGTTCCCCGAAGACATCCCGGTGCCGTACGTGTTGCAGTGGGAGAAGAAGGTAGGCGAAACGGTACGACGGCCCACACTCCACTCTTACAATACAACGCTGCTCATCTACCGTGTGTGTGTTTCTGTTCAGTAAAGGTCGGCTCGTCCCCGCGACGCGCCGCGCAGACTGTAAAGTATATGTTGACGTGCAGTGCGACTGCACCTCATATTGTCCGTGGTAGTGGTAACGCGCGGGCGCCGCGGGCCGGGGGCCCAGCCCCGCCGCCCTCGCCCCGCGCGCGCCCTCCGCACGCCTTTTGTGTATCTCTGCCTCTTCTGCGTATTGCCTCGTGTACCGCGCTCGAGCCCAACCGACCGGTCGACACGACACCACAGTGACAAAGGCCTACAAAGCGAGTCCGAGAGAGCAGCAGACCCCCGTTAGACGAACATACGTACACATACACTGCCACTTTACATATACGATAAGATTTCTATTTTCAATAAGTTTAATTATATTTTCTTTGGGTGCACCAATTCGTTTTGTTCTAAGATAGTATCGGGAGCACTCCGCTTACAAGGCTGACACGGGGCACTCGCACTCCCTCGCGCACTGGCGGCGGTTCTGTCTGTTTCTCTCTTCCTGTGGCTGTGGGCTTCCCCCACGCTCTTCTGCAAACGTAGCTTCATGTACCAGTACTACATACTACTTACGACCCTTTTGAATATTAATATCTGCACAAATACATACATATTAAGTCTATGCATGTGTAGATGTTTCATTCATGTTTTCAATTTTCATAATGCATGCGACCTCATTTCAATCATAGAAGATTTTGTGGCAGTAATCTAAAGACTACTCGTATCCAGTATCTACGTACCTGTCGTAGAGTCATTTCGAATTCATTGCTCATTTTCTGTATCCTTGCATGTTGTAAAGTAAACGTAGCTTGTAGAAAATTTTAATCTTGTTACAGCAAATCCTCTACCCACATCTATTTGTTTCACGTTCGATCTTGTTGTTTTACAAATCAATGTGAGCTTGTTTGCTGTTGCAAGATAAATAGGAGCGTCATTTCGATGTTTGTCACGTGCGAGTCGTAGAATCAGGAAGTTAGTGTGGTTACTTGACCAGACATGGGAGAGTAAGTGTAGTAGTTAGAAAGATGTAGTGGTCGTGACGGCGCGCCAGTGAAGGGCCGGTGCTGACTTGACGTTTTGCGTAGGGACAGGACATCCCGATCTACATCTGGTACGAGAGCTACCCGACGCACAGCGGGGAGGGCTACGAAGGCCGCGTGTCGCGCGTGGCGCCCGACTCGCCCTACGGCGCAGCTAGCCTCAACCTCACCAATATCCGCGAATCCGACCAGGTGAGCGATTTCAATTTATTAAAATACGAAGTGTGTGCTGTGAAATTATTTATCTAAAGACAAAAGTAACCATTATCTCCACTTTATATTTGCGATAGTTGTTTTAGCTGTGCAAATCTTTTTTAATTACTTATTCAGTACTGGCCAGCTACATGATCTGTCTCGCCGAATAAAAGTATTATTTTGTTTTCTTTCAACGGAGTCCGCTTTTTTTACTAATAATATGTCAAAGTCGAACTTCTGAATATAAAAGGTTCATTTTGATTACTTTGTCAAATCAAATAAAATAATTTTTGCGATTTTATAAACTTTTTAGGGTTCCGTAGTCCGACAAGGAACCCTTATAAGATCGTTCAGTCCGTCCGTCCTGTCTGTCACAGCAGAATATCTTCTACGTTTATGGACTGATTTGCATGTAACTTGGTTCGAGGATACTTCACATATAGATCTCATTTTTTAAAATATAAAAAATTAAAATGGGGTAAATTTTTAAGGGTACCTCCCCATACACGTAAAGGGGGGGGGTGAATAATTTTTTGAGTGCACCCCCTTGTGGGGTATCGTTGAAAAGGACTATGAAAATAAGGTAGGGTTTCCATACAACACTTTTTTATCAGCTTTACCGTTTGCGAGATATAGCTGTAATTTCTAAAGTCTTGGACCTATTAACTTCAAATCACTCACGTAAAGATACAGGCTCGGAAACTCTTATTTAAAATTGTTTCGGGTATCCTGTGATGAATACTTTTGAAATTATAAATAAAATAAAAATATATACTTTTTTCCAAAAGAACAGTATAAACTTAAAAAGTTTATTTGCCTATACTGTCTAATGTTGTAAATTAATGGTACGGAACCCTTCGTGCTCGAGTCCGACTCGTACTTGCCCGGTTTTTTTATACATACGTGATGAATTAGCGGAACAAAGAAAAGGCTGAGTAGAAATAATGCAAAAGTAAATGAATAAACCAAATGACATCTTTTATCATCGACTTTACAAAGTCTTATTAATACAATTTCATGAACAATAATAAACAATACACTCATGCCGCACTTAGAAACGTCAATTAAATTTAATCTATAAATAAGTCTCGTTCTGTCACTTTCTTTGTCAATTAAATAGAAAAGGACCGCATGAGACTTAATAAAGGATTAATTTTAATTGACGTCTCTGAGTACTGCAGTTAGTGCATATCTGTATCCCTTTAAAGCTTTATTACATACAGCTTTTTTGTACCGCTAATTCTTCCGGTTTTTTTTCTATTTCTTACACCAATTGTACGTATGTGTCCGGCGACAGGGTTGGTACGAGTGCAAGGTGGTGTTCCTCAACCGATCGCCGAACCAGCACAAGAACGGCACCTGGTTCCACCTGGACGTGCACGCGCCACCGCGCTTCTCCATCACACCGGAAGAGATTATATACGTTAATTTAGGTAAGGAATCACACTGGCTACGTGCACGGAATAAATAATTAGTACAAGTACAGATGGATCACTTCGCAATATTATTTAAATAAATAGCGACTCTTGAGTCTATACAATAAAGCGCAAATTTAGATCGCGGAAAGTCAATCGTCTACCAATGAGGGATTTTTCTAGTGTCAAAAGTCGGTACATCAAAATTCGGTAGATGGCGTTGAACCACCTAAGTCAGGTAGATTTTTATTTAAGAAAAAGGCCGGTTTTAGCGAATATTATGTTATAATGTTTATCATGTTTTAGATTCACGCGTACTAACAGGTAATTTTATGACAATTTAATGATCATCAAGCCGTTTTTTCCATTAAATTTTATTGTTTACTGCATTTTTAAAACTCGCAATTTTTTTAACTAAGTACTTCCACTACATGTCTGTACACATAATATTATATTAATTTGTTTTTGTTTTAAGCTATATAATTTTGACACAATATTTATATAACGTAGATGAATAGCGCCATCTATCAACATAAAATAAAATCAAAAATTTTAATCAAAATCCCTCATCTCCTCCAACCTCACCCTACCGCATAAGGTCGACCAATAGCGACGCAGAACGCGCTTGTGTTGTGTTGTAATCCGACTGGCGTGTGACAGCCCTACCGACAGATCGACCCGCGCATATACTTGTAGCTTTATACCTCAGACCAAATAAAAAAAGGTAGACGTAGCCTCGCGTACTAAAGAAGTGAAGCCTGCAATAGGAAGCCGGTTTCAAAATAGGAAGCCGACCGCGCGTCAGTGCCTTGCCAAACCTTTGACGTAATAGTCGCGCCACCATTCGTTCACAAAATAATTTAAAATGCCTTCGTGCGTGGTAAAATGTTGCAAAAATAACTCAGTTACTCAAAAAAAAACTCTGGAATCCCTTTTCATAAGTAAGAAATAGAATCCGTTGATAATTTCAATGTTATTCCAAAATGTTTATATATTATTTTTGGAACACAAGACCTCAACAAATGCAGTCAGTGTGCCTATAATCCGTCACAAAAATTTACCCCAAATGTGGGATAATTTTTAGCTGGCTATCATTTGCTTCTATTTACTACGTTAGTAATCCAGCTCACCAGCTGCTAGATTCCAAATAATTGACTCTGACTTATGCGAACTGTGAATGTGGGGCTGACATAGGTGACCTGAACCACATATTCTTTTTATGTCCTTTAATTAATCATTCTTCATTGTTTTACTCTCTTGTATCCCACCGTATTCCTTTCTCTACTTCCATTCTTAATATCTTATCCATATTTATAGTAGCTAATCATATAAAAGTATAAACATCCTATCCCAAACAAAGTTACGTTCCATAATCGTTTCCTTACCTTTTGACACTCCGTTGTGGCGAATGCACTAGCCGTGCAAAGAATCAAAAACAAACTAAAAAATATATTATTGAGAACGTACGTACTTTCAATTCAATTTTTCCCAACCATTGTTAATTTCATAGGTATTGATTTATTGCAAGTTTTACTAAATTCACGAAACTGTTTTGGCTAATGTATTAACTATAAGTGCTGTTTGATTCCTTAAATAAATCATCTTTAAATTAAAATTGTGCAAAATGTATTTGAAAATCCTTGATAATTTTAAATCCAAGTGAGAAAACTTCGAACTAGACTTATTATTTTCATTCGTTTGTGGGTCAATTATTTTCAGGGTACTGGTATCACTTAACTACTGTACACACTAACGTAATCACTGTACTACGCATTAGGTCACGCACACAGATTTGCACAGTGAGCTTCACTTCATTGTTTGAGCGGGCACCGTCTTCCTTTTTTTATTTGGTCTGAGCTTTATACCTAAACTCTGGAGTAAGCCAGACAGGCTACTGGCCAGGTTTAGAACTTTAGAGTCAGGACCAGATCACCTTGTCTCCCTTCATTTTAAGTGGTTGACTGGTAAAGATTGCCTGAAGGAATTTAGTCTTCCATTTGTACTCCTTTTTTGTGCGACAAAGAATAAATCTATACTATAATAACACTGTCAAACCGATGCGTCTGTACATTGAGTATTTTTACAAAAAACTAATTAAGGGTGATGTTAAAATAGTAGCAGAATAGGAATCTACAACTTTTAATCTTTTTGTCTGTTTGTCTGTTTGTACACGCTAATCTCGGGAACTACTGGACGGATTTGAATGAAACTTTTTTTATTATGTAGCTATTAAGTCTGCTAAGCCACATCCATCTATTGTGGTAGGGAAGTTAGAGTCTGACTTTTTCTGAACACTAAAACCTAAACTTACATATATTTTATAATAAACGAATAAAGCTGCCTTCAATAAAGTAAACGAAAAAGTAAAAACATTTCCTTTCCACTTTTACTAAGAAAGATATCCGACAAAATTTAGTTTTGGAGTCGGTGTCGATGCCATGCGAAATTTTCTTACCAGAAGAGGAGGATGGCGAGGTGATAGTAACCTATCAAAAAGAAAGTGCCCATTGACCTTGATTTTTCAATCCTCTCTTCTCTTTACGACATGGTAAACTAAGAGATCATGATAGCTGGATGGCGGAGTGTAAAATATTTCGTATCATGGAGTCCACGCGTACGAAGTCGCAGGCAAGAGCTAGTTAATAAATAAACCTACTTGGGTAGTACTTAAATAATTTGTTATTATTCAATAACAAGCTATAACTTTTTCCTCAACCTATAAATAATAACCCTGAAAACAATATCTCGGTAAAAGTCATAAGTTCATTGTATCGGGACGATAACGTAGATAAAAGTTTCGAATTCCAAATATATTTTATTAGTTTTGATTTCTTTTAATGCCTCGTTTAACACTGAACTCGAAAATTGAAAGTCATGAGCAAAACTTCCGTTTTATTCACTTTGGTATTCCAGGAAACACTATCATCCTCAAGTGCCAGGTGGAGTGCATTTGATTCCTTTAATGTCTCTCTGAACGCTAAACCTCAAAATTCAAATCATAAGCAACTACTACAACCTCTGATTAATTCGCTATGGTATTCCAGGAGATGCTATCATCCTCAACTGCCAGGCGGAGGGCACGCCCACGCCAGAAATCCTATGGTATAAAGATGCGAACCCAGTGGAGCCCTCTGGCACCGTGGGCATCTTCAACGACGGCACGGAGCTCCGCATCAGCAACATCCGACACGAGGACATCGGCGACTACACGTGTATCGCGCGCAACGGCGAGGGCCAGGTCTCGCACACGGCGCGCGTCATCATCGCCGGAGGCGCAGTTATCACTGTAAGTATACTTTATTTTCTGTCATTGTTAGCTTTTGTTGTTGAATGTCGTGAAAGACGCTTTTAAGGGCTGCGTTTATCGGTGCGGAAGCGGTGCGTTAACCGTTCCGCATACGGACGGTCGTTTGTTTTCACACAAAACGCGCGGTGCGGCAACAGTGCGGCGTCGGTACCGAAAACTCGGTTCTCGGTACCGACGGCGCACTGTTGCCGCACCGCGCGTTTTGTGTGACACAAGTCACAAACCACGTCACCTTGTCTCATCAACGCTACCGAGTTGCCTAAATTGCAATAGTTATATCTTTCAGCAAAGTTATAATAGCGTTCAAACTAGCGTCATGCAAGCTTTGGTATCTTTCGGTAGACCAGCAGGTGAAAGAAACGGTCGCCTTGTCTCTTCATCAAGTCATCAATCAATCACTTAAAATTAGAAGCAACCTAAGCATTTCCACTATGAAAATCTTTTTAAGGTACAAAACGCTCAAATGTGGACAATAGCATTATGATGTGATCATTTCTGCAGATGCCACCAACGAATCAGACGAAGCTAGAAGGAGAGAAGGTGCAGTTCTCTTGCGAGGCGAAAGCGCTGCCGGGTAACGTAACCGTAAAATGGTTCCGCGAGGGGGCGCCCGTTGCTGAGGTGGCCGCGCTGGAAACCAGGGTCACCATCCGCAGAGACGGAGCCCTCGTCATCAACCCAGTGGCGGCCGACGACTCAGGCCAATACCTCTGCGAAGTCTCCAATGGCATCGGGGACCCGCAGAGCGCATCCGCCTACCTCAACGTTGAATGTAAAACCCTGAACACTAACCTTTGAAGCCATTTTCGAAAAAACCTAAGCTATCTTTTACGTGCCCTTTTTACTTACAGACCCAGCGAAAGTAACGTTCACGCCCACAGTGCAATACTTGCCATTTCGGTTAGCGGGGGTAGTGCAGTGCTACATAAAAGCGAACCCGCCTCTCCAGTATGTGACGTGGACGAAGGACAAGCGGCTGCTTGAACCGTATCAGACGAAGGACATAGTTATAATGAACAATGGCTCGTTGCTATTCACGCGCGTCAATCAGAACCACCAAGGCAGGTACACGTGTACCCCTTATAATGCTCAGGGAACGCAGGGTTCTTCGGGTAAGTTCGACTACGAAGATTTTGTTTAGTAATTTTATTGGACTGAAAATGATTTGACTATTGTCTGTGCAGGTCCCATGGAAGTACTAGTACGAAAACCTCCAGCATTTACCGTGGAACCAGAGCCCCTGTACCAACGGAAAGTACGTAATTCGTCAGATACCTTTATATAGTGGAAATGTCGATTATGGCAGTGTTATTGCAATTCAATCCAGTAAGTAATGATATTTGATGTTCTTAGTGATTGATGTTCATATGTTAAACCACTGTTTACTGGTTAGATCCCATCTGTCATTTTATTTCTAATTTAAATAACTAACATCCGAAGGTCTGATCTTGTATACATATGTCCCTTGTTTAGTAACAGCGTCAAAATGATCAGTACAAGTACTGCCAATATTTGGATCTTGTTGATCATCCATTCCATCCGTATGGCCAAAACATTTGTTAGAGTAGTACGCCTTAGGGGAAACATGTCCAGCAGTGGACAGCCAGTCTGACGCGCGATCGTACTGTTACTGGTACTATAGCGTTTACACCCGGTAAAGGCTATAGAGAAGGCTGACACGCACATTGTTGCGCTGTGAGCAATACTTAATCTAAGTAGCCAGGGTCTTATTTTGCCTCCATCCCCCAACGAGAAAAAAATGTGTTTCCCTAAAAATCCTTGTTTTTAATAGTCAGACCCCTTTCTTCGTCTAACTGTTCAACACGTTCAGCCAGCAATGTCGTACATTCACAATCAAGAGTATCTCTCTTGATTGTGAATGTGGAGTGGATGGACGCTTACCAATCGGTTGTTGGTTCAGGTGGGCGAATCAGTGGAGATGCACTGCGAGGCGCAGGAGGCGGAAGGCACGCAGCGGCCGAGCGTGCAGTGGCGGCGGCGCGACGGGCTGCCGCTGCAGAAGAACCGCGTGCGCGCGCTCGGCGGGAACATCACCATCGACACGCTGCGCCGGCAGGACTTCGGGATCTACCAGTGCGTCGCCTCCAACGAGGTGAACGAACGCTGCTTTTTGTTGCATGGAAAAATTTTAGACCGTACACCCAGTGGCAGTTTTTCCTAAGGCCCGGTTAGGGCGGCCAAATTCTTCATGTATTTTTTTATGTGATGGGTGCTGAGGTAATGGCCTACATTCATTCATACATACATACATATACGTGCATACTACATGCCTAGGGCGGGCAGGACTGCAAATCCGCCACTGCTTCTACCAATTTCTGTCATCCCCAGTTTAATGCCGGAGCTCAACCAAAAGTCACTTAAGGGACTAGACATAACGCCAGTGTTTCAACCTACATTGTGAATAAAGTAATGCCTCAGTAATTCCTTTTAACACTGCTTACATTTTTTTTAAAACATACTGTCCCAACATTCTAACAATGACAGCATGCTTACCGCAGACACAACAGACTTCATTTGCCCTCTCCTGCAAAGATCACTATAATATACTGCTCTCCGTAGATATTTAGTAATTTTATAACCTCTGGTAATTGCACACAATAAGACAACCTCCAGCTACCGTATTCAAACACCACTAACCTTTCTGAACCAGGTGGCAACAATAGTAGCGGACACGCAGCTGGTGATCGAAGGCACTCAGCCACACGCGCCGTACAACGTGTCGGGAACGGCCACTGAGTTCCAGGTGACGCTACGCTGGCACCCCGGGTACGCCGGCGGGCCCGACTACAAGCAGGACTACACTATCTGGTACCGAGAGGCAGGCTTCTCCGAGTGGACCAAAGTGCCCGTCACGCCGTCTGGGGCTACATTCGTAAGTTTTTACAGTTAACGATTCGATAGCAGTGAGAAGACCTACGTCTCTCTGAAGAACATATGCTTATCAATAGGATCTTAGCAATACGACGCACAAAGTGATTTTGATGATGTTGGCCTACTAGGAAAAATTATGACAAATAAACTTACCACTTTGTTGTATTTTGGATTTTTTGTCAGCACCCTATTCTCTTTTTCTAGTTCTTATTAAAATTAAGCAGGTTCGCAAACATAGTGCTGCGAAAGAGAGAGGCCAGTACCAAAATCTTTAAAATGATTGTCTTTATACGTCATGCTACCTAGGATCTGGAATACTTATCTAATTTAAATAAATTAGATAAGTATTCCAGATCCTGATGTGCTGTTTTTGACGTTCTAGGTAACGATAAACCGTCTTCAGCCTGGGACGACGTACGAGTTCCAGGTGAACAGTAAGAACACCATAGGCGAGGGCATGATGAGCAAGGCGATCACCATCAGAACCTTAGGTTAGTAGCACGGCTACGTCTTCTTGCCAATAGACGGGTGACGGTAGTTTGTGGACTAATATTGGTCTTAGTTTTGGACAGTAATCAGGATTTTACAATGGTGTATGTTTTGTAAATGGGATGATTATGTTTTTATGGAGGATTACATAATCACTATTATGATGATCTTAAATGGTATTATTTGATGATAAATGTATAACTGCAACAAACGTTTTACGAAGTTTTAAAAGTATTTCAGGTGCAAGGGGATAGTCCAGCGATGTTAGTGCTAACTGTTTGCTTTTTGTAGATGTAGGCGCGAAGCCGAAGGCGCCGCCCACGGCCCCCGGGCCAGTAGACGAAAAGATATTTCAAAACGCACCCGAAGGCTCTGGTATTTACTTACCTACCATTAAGAATGCTTACTAACCCACACTTAGTTTTAGTTTGGTATGCATGATTTTATGTCGTTTTTGTGATTTGCTTCTACATTTTCTACATTGTTTTTATTCAGGCTATAAACGTAGTTAAAATGTTCATTGATAATATGATAAAAAATATTTTTACTCATTCATCATTTTTCTTTTGTCACTTTTTGACCATTTACGTTAACATTTTCTCTACCTATATTTTATCATTAATCATAGCATGAGTACGATCTGTAATATTCATCAATCTATGAAACTTAACAAAACAAAAGTCAGTAGTAAACATTAAAGCACTATTTTACTACCGTAAACCACGTACAGCGGCAGATAAAACTGCCCATTGTTTTTTTTCTTCAACGCTAAATTTTCTGTTCGAGCTTGCGTTTGCGGTACCAACCAAAAGGTACTCTAAAACAACACAGCTACAGCGTAATTTCAAACGCAGGTCCCAAGTCGGGTCCGCCTCGCAACCTGACGGTGACGGAGGTGCACAACGGGTTCCTGATCACGTGGCAGGCGCCGCTGGAGCGAGCGCACTTGGTCCAGTACTACACCATCAAGTACCGCACCGACGCGCAGTGGAAGACGCTCAATAGGGGGCAGATACGCCCCGAGGAAACCAGCTACTTGGGTATGTTTTTTTTAAGTTGTAAGACTTTAACGCTTAGGGAACCTACTGTGTTAGTAGATATCTTTAGGTGTAAGATATATACTCTTTATTGCACACCACGTACACAGTATACATTTACATAAATGCTCCAAGAGAATGGTACAATTTAGGCGGTCTTATTACTAAAAGCTATTTCTTCCAAACAACCTTTGGGTCGGGAAGAGGACAGTCAAAAAATGTTGTGTTAGTATTATACCTACAAATTGGTTTTTAACCTTGATTTAACCATTTCCATAAAAAGCTATATTCAACACTTTTTTTCACAAATATTATAACACTAATATTTACCAACATAGCTTGTGAATATGGTAAAATTTGCACTTTGTTATTCAGTAAAGTCCCAGCAGCAATATAAATCTAACGCCATTAGTTTTACACTCAAGTGAAACTAATATTGTGCTCACACCACGACGTTGGATTTTTTTATCTGGCTAGCAGCAGTATAAACCTAAACATCTTACCTTATCCTCATTTCCAGTTAAGAATCTAGTCGGCGGGCGGACGTACTACTTCAGAGTGTTAGCCAACTCGGCCACCAGCTACGAGAGCTCGGAAGAGGTGAAGTTCCCGGTGCCCGCGCGGGTGAAGCATAAAGCGATAACGGCGGGCGTGGTCGGCGGGATCCTGTTCTTCATCGTCGCCATCATTCTGTCCGTGTGCGCCGTGAAGATCTGTAATAAGAGGAAGCGGCGTAAGCAGGAGAAAGGTCAGTGGTGGCCAGGGCGCCGTCCGCCTGCGCGTCACTCCGCGCGCGCTAGCTCCATTGTTACTTGTATTAACCTGTCAAACCCCACGAGACCCGCGGGCGGGTTGATAACAATTAATTTTCTATTGTGTCTGGAAACATGATACGTGAAGGTTTGAACGCACTAGTTAATATAATACTTAATTCCTTAAAGTATGAGACTTATTGAAAATTTATACAATCACGCTCCGAATGCATTCGACATTCGCAGCAACTACAACGTTGACCACTTTGCGAATCACTGAAAACCGCTTGTGTAACTACTAGGACACCTAAATGCCGGATGCAGTTATATAAAGGAATTTAAATATAATGCTGTGTCATGTGTCATGATGTGCATTCCTTCTATGCCATTTTCCTAAGAGCGTGATAAAAATTTTTGACTACTAAATTTAAAATAACACAAGTAACAATCGATGCAAGCGATGACTTTACCAATTGGACAAAAACATCAAAATTTTATCGTCATGGGATGGTAACTTAGCATAACTTACCATATTGTCGGGAACGAGCAAAGCATCTGCATATTCATGGCTCGCCTGCTGTCTTGTACGCCTGTAATCGTCGTTTAGCTGTGTGTAGGTACACCGGCTGGTGCGCTTTTTGCATGCATTTACATTTAATCGCTTTTAATATTACCTGTCTGATTCTGTCACCAACTACCAAACATACAATAACTACCTACCTAACTATACTTCAGCTTCAAAAGGTTTAAAGGGGGGCCTTTAAACCTTTTGAAGCTGAAGTATATGGGTCAACAATGCCTAACAAAGTTATTACAGAAATAAATTAATTTTATATAAAGCACATTTTTTTTACTCATTACCTACTGAATTCATTTTGGGTATTGCTTCCGTATATTAGCTTAACACGTTTCCAGCCTTCAAAGCAGACACATTAACAATTTAATAAAGTTACCTTGGACAAACATTTTTTTTACCTACTATAGCCTGACCAGAAATATATGGGACCTGAATTAAAGGCGCTTCGAATGCACTATATATGACAACACTCGGTATAGTCATACCAGCGCAGATTGGCAACTGAACATAAAAACATATTTTTTTATGTTAATTTTTTATATGTTTTATGTTCATTCATGTTGATTTTTAAGCCCGCTGCCTAATGATAACAGATTCTACGATAAATAACACGACAGAACACTCGCAAATTGAGTACTTATTAAATTCAGTAATTCTTTGTAATATTGGTCTTGAATTTTGGGCTTAAACAATATTATTTTTGCAAAACCACTGATGGGTAACAGAAACATTAATCCATTGTTTTTCTAAATGATATTATTTATAATGTTATAATTGTATATAATTTATAGGAAATCCTAAAAAACTCTACGAACTATTTTAGTTGTTATATCCAAGTACGGTTGAAATAAAGAAAACAAAGCTCAAACCAAATATTTATTGTAATCATTTTTCAACATCGTTATTAAAAGACTAGCTGTTGCCCGCGACTTCGTTTGCGTGGACTCGATGATACAAAATATTTTATACTCCCGTCGCCATCCAGCTATCATGATCTCTTAGTACCATGTCGTAAGGAGAAGAGAAGAATGAAAAATTAAGGTAAATTTTTTGAAAGGTTACTATCACCTCGCCATCCTCCTGCAGTAAGAAAATTTCACATGGCAGTGAGACCGACTCTAAAACTAAATTTTGTCGTATATCTTTCTTTCTTAGTAAAAGTGTAAAGCATTTTTTTTAAACTTTTTAGTTAACTTTATTGAAGGCAGTTTTATTCGTTTGTGAAAAATATAGGTAACTTTAGTATTAGTTTTCAGAAAAAAGTCAGACTTAAACCATACTGCAATAGAGGAATGCGGTTCAGCATTTATTTATTGTGTCCCTAGACTACTCAAAGATCGGTTTGTAAGTCACTACTATCGTAAAGTTATTATTATAATTAGAATCCTCTCGTATCCCACTGCAGGGCAAAGGCCTCCCTATCCTTTCTCTTATAACGTAAAGTAAGTAAGACTATCCTTACACTCGTAGATCAATTTCCGTTAGTTAGTGATAAGTAATATTATAAAATAGGGCCAATTCATTTTGATCTTTCATTAATAATAAATAACAAAATTTCGACAAACTGTCTGTGGTGAAAGTACTAAGCGTTAAGGTCCGCACCATCAAATTATGACTCCGAAATGTAAACGCTTAAATACCTAAAATAATGCTAATTTGCTACAGCAAATACATGCCTATAAAATCTGAAGAATTCTCTCGATTTCTCCAGGTTTCCGTCACCAGATCGTAACTTGGAGACAGTAGGATTACCTTTCAAGTTTGAAAATCAGTCTGAAGTAATTTAGCATATCAATTGCTTGCTTGCAAATTGAAAGTCTGGCCTTCAATTTGTGTAAGTCAATAGAAAATGCTCATCGCGCTGAACAATGTTCCCTTAAACGCTCTAATCATTTCTCTTATAGTTGAGCTGAGCTGCTAGGGTTCTAGATCAGTTGGTCCAGACCTTCAAATTGTGTCCGTCAATAGAAAGTGCTCATCACGCTGAACAATGTTCGCTAAGGCCCTCTATTTATATCTCTTATAGTTGAGCTGAGGTGCTAGGGTTCCATATCAGTTGTTCCAGACCTTCAATTTGTGTAGGTAAATAGAAAATGCTTATCGCGCTGAACAATGTTTCTTAAGGCGCTCTATTCATATCTCTCATAGTTGAGCTGAACTGCTAGGGTTCTATATCAGTTGCTCCAGATTTTCAATTTATGTACGTCAGCAAAAAGTGCTCATCACGCTGAACAATGTTCGCTAAGGCCCTCTATTTATATCTCTTATAGTTGAGCTGAGCTGCTAGGGTTCCATATCAGTTGTTCCAGACCTTCAATTTGTGTAGGTAAATAGAAAATGCTTATCGCGCTGAACAATGTTCTTAAGGCGCTCTATTCATATCTCTCATAGTTGAGCTGAACTGCTAGGGTTCTATATCAGTTGCTCCAGATCTTCAATTTATGTACGTCAACAAAATGTGCTCATCACGCTGAACAATGTTCCTTAAGGCGCTCTATTCATATCTCTTATAGTTGAGCTGAGCTGCTAGGGTTCCATATCAGTTGCTCCAGACCTTCAATTTGTGTAAGTCAATAGAAAATGCTCATCACGCTGAATAATTTTTCTTAAGGCGCTGCTTTCATATCTCTCTTAGTTTAGGTGTACTGCTAAGTATCCACGTCAGGTACTCCGATATTCAAAATAGGTTATAGCCTAGTATATGCCCAGACTCAATAGCTACACAATAAAAAAAGTTTCATTCAAATCCGTTCAGTAGTTCCGGAGATTAGCGTGTACAAACAGACAAACAGACAAAAAAATTAAAAGTTGTAGATTCCTATTCTGTCACTATTTTAACATCACCCTCAATTAGTTTTTGGTAAAAATACTGAATGTACAGACGCATCGGTTTTACAGTTTTATTATATGTATAGATTCTCCGTAGCCATCAGTAGACAATTTTCACTATACGCACTATATGACGTACCAAAAATTCATGATGACAACTATATCAGTAATAAATTTAAAGAAACCGTGCTGATCACATAGACTTTCTAGTCGAAAAATACTACAACACATGTTAAACCACTTTTCTTTTACGAAAACGAATAGTTCTTGGTATTTTTATCACATAAAAGTTGCACTTGATCGAACATTAGATTACGCGTCCACTTTGACACTAATCATTATGACAATTGATGACAGGTCAGTGACGATTTGAGGTTTCTGTTGCCAGTAAAAGAAATTAGTTCCAGTTGTTTTCCGCAATATGATGAGGTCCCATATATTTTTGGTCAGGCTATACCAGTACTATTTAATTTTTCAGTATTATTTATAGATGTGTAAGTATAGGCCAACAGTCCCGGCCATCATTTAAAATGGAAACCAAAGTATAGTCCTAAACAAGGAAGTCGCTATATTTTTTTTGATAGGTAATTAATTATGAGGCATTAAAAAATTAAATCAAATTTCACTTACAAAAGTTAATCGACTGTGTCATCCGGTGGGTCCCATCGGATGACACAGTCGATTAATTTTTGTAAGTGAAATTTGATTTAATTTCGTAAAAACTTGCAAAATAATTGCTTAAGTTATAAAAATATATGATGCATTAGTTAAATTATAGAGGTATTTTATTTATATAAATTATCATTACATTACCTACCTATTGTTGTGTGCCTTATGTGTTTTCATTAACCATTCTTTTATTCGAATCAAGTAGGTGCTTGCTACTTACAATGAAATTTAAACTAGATGTTATTTTTGATTCATTTGATATGAAACATTCCATTCATGAATTCCACTTAAACACCAAGTTTTAAACGTTATTATTATTTTTTGAATTGAATGTGCGATTGACATTTCATTTTCAATACTAGTACCTACTACTTGTGGTTGAGTGAACCGAGTACTAACAGAACAGGGCCGAATCAATCACAACCACAACTGTAAAGTACGTAATCAATGTACGAAAAACTGAGTGGATGACGTTTAAAGCTTTTTGGTGTAGGTACCTAATTTATCAAATGTAAATGTATTATCAGTTAATTTGTTTGCAAACTCATCTTAATCATACTTCGTCTATCACAAGGAGGAACATGCTCGTCAAAGCGTCGCGTCGTTTTCAACAGTCAGAATGTCATATTTTTTAAATAATAGAATACAGTACAGCGGATTGCATTTTAAATGGGTTTATGTATACAAGGTGTTGTTTTGAACAGGCTTTCCTTTAAGGGGGCGAATATGGCCACCAATACCTCAAACTGTTACTATGGAGACATCACCGAAATCGTAAAAAATCAATTTAGCTCTCAATTTTATGTTGTCTTCGAGGTAGCAGAATTATTTGTATGAGGAAACTGTTTTTCATAGATTTCGATCTTTACCTTATAGTAAAAGTAGTAGTATTGATGGCCACATCCATACCTTATAGTATCTTTACCTTATAGTAGTAGTATTGATGGCCATATCCACCCCCTTAAAGGATCAGACTGTTTACAATAACACCCCGTTGTTATTCGACCAAAAATTGTATTTAACTGATAGTTGAAAAATCGGTCCTAAAAGACGTTTTTGATACTATAGGTAGTACGAGTAAGTTTGATGGGTGTTTTCCCCCAAAGTAGTCGCTTATTTTGACAATATGGTTGGTGTCGGGTAACGGGGTAGGGCGGTGACGCGCAGGTGGCGGGCAGAGAGGGTGGGGCGACGGACTCTATTCACTGCGTTAATGTTCAGAAATTATTCGATTGCAGCATACAACATGGTAGCTGCGCGACTCACCGACCTCCGCGCCGCTGACAGCACTCAAGTGCCTTTTAAGAAGTGAGTACTAATGCAAACGCAATTGTAGGAAAAGATACTAAGATATCTCTAATTCAAAGTAATGTGATCTAATATTAAGTATTTTTTCTTGAACGGCCGCTATTTGAACAGGAAATCAGGTTAGTTACTACGAATACACATAGTTTTTACATTTAGTTTTCCTATACCATGGAAATATTGTGTCATAGATACCTACCTCTACAGTAGAGTTTACCAGCAATATCAACCTACAAAGAATCACAGTTATGTCTGTTATATCTCACACGTACCTTCTCAATCCGTTAGATTTAGAGAACGCGGAATATCGAGTATAGTCCAGTGTCTCCGGTTCACCGCGAACTGGATATGGCCGGCGTCCCGATGCGGCGGCGAGGCGCACTACTGGCCCTCGGCGCGGCGCGTGTCGCCCGCGCCCTCCGCGCTCTCCGCGCCCTCCCCCGCGCCCTCGCCCGCGCCCTCCTCCTCCGACGACGGCGGGTTCCTGCCGCGCGCGCGAGCCTCGCCCCCGCCCCGCGCCGCCGCGCCGCCGCCCTTCCGCGCCTCCTCGCCGGCGCTCGCGCACGCGCACCTTCCGCCCTGGCCGCCGTGGCCGCCCTGGGCCGCCGCCTGGGCACCCTGGACGCCCTGGTCGCCGCTGCACGTGTCCGACCTCAGCTCGGTGCCGTTCCCGAGCTCCGCGGACGGCTCGTTCCCGACGCCGCCGTCGCCGTTCCGGCTGCGCGCGCTGCGGCTCGAGTCGGCGACGCGCGTCGGCCCGCAGCGACCCCGCGCGCGCCCTCTGTCGCGCCACGCGCGCCCGCGGCCCGCGCTCGACCCGCCGCCGCCGCACGAGGCGTCCCCGGAGAGCCGCAGCTCGTCGAGCGGCTTCGGCAGCAAGAACGCGTCGTCGCAGCACAACCGCAGCAGCCGCACCGGCAGCCTCGCCGAGTGGCGCCCGCCGCCCTACCGGCCGCCGCCGCCGGCGCCGCCGCCGCGCCCGGGCTCCGGCGAGGCGGCGGACGCGGGCTCGGTGGACGTGCACTACGAGTGGGACCGCGCGACGCGCACGCCGACGCCGTCGACGCCGGAGCGGCCGCGCGCGCGCCCCTCGCGCGACGACGTGGAGGCGCGCGTGCGCGCGATGAAGGAGGAGTTCCTGGAGTTCCGCAAGCGGCAGGCGCGGCGGCGGCGCTCGCCCGAGCCGCTGGCGCCGCCGCCGCTGTCGCCGCTGGCCGCCTTCGCGCCCCCGCCGCCGCCGCTGCCGGCGGAGACCGTCTGCTAAACTCCTCGATAGCCTACGTATATCCCGTCTGTATATCCCTTCATTTTTTGCAAGTAATCAGCGAAGAGTGAAACTATTTTACGAAACGATTCAGTTCGAGTATGTCGGTAATCCTCGCCTCCTCTGCGTGAACGGGAGACTGGCGTTAGTTCAAAATTCGCACCTCACCGATCCACTGGGCGGACCCGGTCTCCTCCCGTTTATCGAGAGCGAATTCCCGAGGCAGACACGTATGAAGCATAGATTACTACGTTACGGAGCAAAAAAATCCCACCTCGATCGCCGGCGCGACGAACGCGACGGCGACTATTATTAAATAAGTTACTTAGAAACGACTTCAGGCGCATAAAGCTGTTTGACTGTAATAATGTACGTATATTATAAAGTGGATGCCGTGACGTTTCGTATCCGCACTGCCCGCTCTCCTCTCAAATCATTGAATGTCAATTAAACACTACTTATATAAACGATTGCACGTACTTGGTGCATTTTTACGCGATAAATCACACGTACTTTTAAAGTTGGGACGGTGCTTTCATTAAAATAAGACACTGTGTAATGTTTCAGTGCAACTACTGTTATTATCAAGCTGGCCTTATTGAGAACAAATATATGTGCCATATAACCTTACTCGTAAGTACCCGCGGGTGCGGCACGCAGCGCGGCGGGCGGGCAGTGCGGCCCACGTTCACCTAAACGCTTTAGGTATGAGCGGGGAAGCATCCACGACACCGCTCATACCAAAATTATATTGTAGTTATTATTGTAACTAATTATGGATAACGACTTATTAAAGGAGAAAGCGGCCGGCGCGCCCGAGCCGCTGATCTAACGACACTAGATAGGACTCATTCACAAAGTATGATAAGTATAAGGACGGCCGCGTCGCGCCGGCCGCCGGATCTCGTTTATATAATATACACAAAATAATCATAAGTAGCATTTAGATCTAATGTAGAAGACGAGAAACTTCGGATTATTTGTTTCATATTTTTAAATTAATTATTTTACAAGTACAAATGTATTAATTTTCATTGTTTTTGTGTACCTACCTTATATAATTTTTAAAACTGTACATATGTAAAAACTTAATAGATATTATCTATACACTTATTTATTTAGGTATGGTATGATTGAGGTTCTAAAGAACGCGTTGCCAGTCCTTGAGTGGCACGAGACACTGTCGTCATTATTTGTTTACATTTTCCAAATTTTTCGACTTTCTTCTAAAACACTAATAGAAAAGGACATAGTGCAGCAAAAAAATCATTGTCTACTATTCAAGTGATAGCTAAAGTTCGGTCAATTCACTCCATGTCCACCTGTAGTAGTACTTATTTGTACTAACAACGTATGCATTGATTGATATGTAACTAGCTAACTGTTAATTATTATGTTCAACGCAGTTTCGCCTATCTGTTCCTGGAGCTGCTGAGCAATCCCACCTATAGCTGACCAGTCAAAGGAAAGACTGTTTAGTGTTATTTTGTTTGTTGTTAGGTTTACTTGTCGCGTCGAATGTGCTCTTCGCTTTTTCCTTGCATGCACGTCGCACAGTTCTGTACCTATGTTTGTTTTTCGGACATTTCTTTCGTAATACCATGTTAAGGACCTCCTACGAAATAAGTATAAAAATGTACGCTTTAAAGAAATTGGAATAAATAACTCATAAAAAATAGGTAGGTAGGTATGATAAGATGTAGATTATGTGCGTGCATGGAAGCCTCTGAAAGGGAGAAAAAGCGCAGTTTTGCTACGAGCGGGCGCGGCTGCTAGAGCTTAGCATTAGGTCGCAAGCAGTGCGACAGGAGCGCGACAGCAGCAGATGATTTTTTAGTACAATTATCTATCTACAGCCGCACCACTTGTTTTAATTATGGTGGCACACTTCATGCCAATAATGGATTCCAACGAAAGATCATTGTTGCTTCTGCTTTTGTTGGTTCTTCTGTCGCTCTACTACGGTCTCGTTGCTTGTGACCTAAAGTGAAGGAGCCCTAACTCCTGACTGGTAGGTCCAGGACAGAGGCGCCCAGGGTACATGCACGCGGGGCTCGAGTCCAGGCCAGAGCAGAGGCCCGCTCGCCGCAGAATAAGCGCAAAGTTTAGTTCACTGCCGACGACGATCTAGATTAAGCTACGTTAACAAGACACATTAGAAGTTTGTTTTATTATTTTCTAACATGTTCCCTAGATATCTCCCGAAATAGTGTTACACTTAGAATATTAGGATCGACGACATGTGCAATAAATTAGCCACTGTTCAGTAAATTAATGGTATGTTATATGCTCAATATTGTCGACTGACCAACTGTAAAAATATTGATACACGTAAAGTATGTGACACAGCCGAGTACTCATTGGAGATGTGCTTTGTCGTAAAAATACTCGAGTTGTGGCTGCTGCGAACACGGCGATATATGGTCTAGGCATGACTGCTCCGGTGCTGTTATTGTTTATTTGTTCAGTACGGTCAATCCAAATTATGTTGTCATAAGTATTATAGTTGTTCATGACAGTAAGCATATCAAACAAGATATGGTAAAGAAAGGATTTTTAACGAATATAATATGTAACATTTTGAGTAAATAAAACACATACATTTTTATTACTATGAATATCTATTGAGTTATTATCTATGAGTGAATATCTATTGATTAATTGTTTATTCACTATTGGCAAGCGATTCGCCTCCACATGCGTAGGGAACGCACACATACCTATAAATTGAGTAGTTCGTGTAGGTTTTATATGCCAATTTACTTCGAGTTATTTAAAAATTACTTCTTTTCTAGGCGACTTACAGCAACATGAGGCTCGGTGAGCAAGCACTGATCCCGGTCTTTTAGGATATTATGTTAACACTTTACGGACGTACAAGATTAAGAATGAAAAGTAATATATATAGCTCAAACCATGTGATATCTAGTCTTTTTCCAATATAAAATTGTCCTTCCTTTACGTACTAAACTATAACGTTAGCCATAAAGTGCAATCTTATCAAAGTGCATTAACATTATCTTTAGTTTGGAACTAACCGATCGTACTACATCGGTAACCGGCCGTCGGAGCACATAAAGTACCTTATACACTTAAGAACTTTTAATGTTGTTTATTTCGTATCACTTAATTCGAAAGAAATTAAGTGATTTACATCATTTCCAACATAGCCTAAAAGTCACTTGACACTTTCTATAGACTAAAATGAAAAGATAGCAATATATTAGATTAATGTAACTAAATCGTATATATCAGTTTGTATAAAGGAAAGTAAGTACCTAAACGAAGTAATGTGCACATTGGCAGAAAATAATGCGGTGAAACAGGGGCACCCAAATATTAAAAAATTAAGGCATACTTAATGCACAATATCTCAGCACAATAAGTGATAATATCGAATATTCATAGCATCATACTGAGCACTTTAACTGTCACACCAATAATAATTCCACAATAAGTTCGCCACGATTGGAAACAAAATTGCACAAGCCACAATTTTATAACTCGAAATATCCATTGTTTTCATTTTTAGAATATTTTTAGTTGTAAGTGTTGAGATCATGTGTTTACTGTGTAAGCACAAAAAGGATTCAATTCAAAAAATAAAAATACAATAACGTTGCTATGATTAAATTGATGCATTTTATTTAACCCTTTTTAACCTTTGAAAGACACGAAGTTTAACATTCTATGAATGCAACTTAATATCTCTCAATGTTGCTAATTGGCAGTAACTCCGTCGTGGTAGGTTTCCAAAACAGTACATAAAATATCAAATAAGCATTAATTACGAAGATAACAGAAAGTATATATGTACGAAACAAGTAAGTTAGTTATCTTCTAGCTATTACCATAATTTCAAACAAAGCGTTATGAAGTCATTTCAATGACTGGTGCTGTGCAAGTCAGGTGCCTATTTATTACGAAAATGACGTCAAAAATTTGTGGCTACATTATTTACCTCATAGGTAACACGAACCTATTAGTTACATGTACGACCAAATCATTTGTTAATATAAAATGGTCTTTATAATTTTGCCATTTTTTAATTTTTGTAGCGAGTGGTACAGGCACGGCGGCGTACGATAATCTTCTTGGTCCCGGGTATGGCAGCCAATGGCTGTTGTTCGTAGACGACAATGGCAGTACCCATACAATGAACTTTTCAACACTACCGATGGAAACAAGGGGTTTCATATTCGGAAAAGCATATTGTTACTTATACACCAGGTAAAATAATGCCTAGCTCTTTCAAGTTCTTGCTACATATATAAGTAATATGATATATTAGTCAACAAATTGGTCAACTAACTTTTTTTATTTTATCAATTTCAATTTTTGTATAAGAGAAAACCCCGAAGAAGGAGAGTTACTAGTGCCACCAGACGATGACTCTGATATAATCAGTAAGTTTTTCGATGGAACGCGCGATATAAAAGCAATAACTCACGGTTGGCTGTCAAAAGAAAGCACAGCATGGATACAAAGTATGAAGAGAGTATTTTTGAATACGTACGATATAAACATTATAACAGTTGATTGGAGTGAATTAGCTGACAATCCAGTTTATCCGTGGTCCGCATTTAGTACAAAATATGTTGGCAAATATTTAGCCAAAGTAATCCAATCGCTTAAGAAAACATACAATGCAAAAAACGGAAGTGTACATTTAATAGGACATAGTCTCGGAGCCCAAGTTATGGGATACGCAGGAATGTTTTCTGGTGACAGAATAGATAGGATAACAGGTAAGTAAATATGTATCATAAACATTTTTGTACAGACCCTCCTGTCTTCACTGTCGAACCTATAATAATACCGATGAAAAGGCCTTATGTAGTGTATAAAAAGTCATAAAAGTCATTTATTTATGTATGTAGGCCCACAGGGGGCACTTATACACGTCCCAACATAATATTTTTTAAGCCCTACCACAGCTTCGGGACAAATTGTGGGCTAGTGCTGAGAAGAAGCAGCGCAAGAAACTCAGTCACTATCGTCAAAGCCTCTTTTAAAAATAATGTTTAAAAATACAGAAATTGTTCTAGTGCGAGCTGGTCCACACGTTTACATCATTCAAATAATCGTCTACTTTATAATAACCTTTTGTCATTAGGGTATCCTTAATAAATGATTTGAATTTGTTAATTGGTAATTCTACAATATTTTTCGGTAATTTGTTAAAGTAATTGACACATTTTCCCATGAAAAAATGACCAATAGCAAGTTTATTTTTATTTCTAGTGTTAAAATTATGCGTATCACTTTTCTTTGTAAATAAATGCAAGTTTTTACGCACATACATAATATTTTCATAAATATATTGAGAGGCTACTGTTAATATCCTTATTTCTTTAAAAAAAATCTTTCAATGAATCTTGAGGTTTGAGGTTATAAATAGCACGGCCCTTTTTTGTAGTACAAAAATTGATTCTATATCAGCAGTTGAGCCCCATAGTAAAATACCGTACGACATCAAGCTGTGAAAATAACTAAAATAGACTAGTCTGGCCGTTTCAACATCAGTCAAGCGCCGTATCTTTTTAACAGCAAAAGCAGCTGAACTAAGTCTTCCTGACAAGGCCACGATATGAGGACCCCATTGTAGTTTGGAATCTAAAGTAATTCCTAAAAATGTTGTTGAATTTATAGTATTTAGCAGTTTGTCTTTTATCAAAACATCTGTTGAGGCCTGTCTGACATTAGGCATCGTAAACTTAACACATTTAGTCTTATTCGCACTTATCGCACTGGTCGACATTGGACTTGAGAATCGATTCCGCAAGTTCTGAAGAAGATGCAAGTTCTTTAGTTGTAGAAGGTGCAATATTAGAAAAAAATGACTCAAAGGCATTTGCAACTTCTTGATTGGATGTGATCAATTTACTTTCGACTTTTAGTGAGAATGAGCTACTTTTTGATTTATTTTTACAAGTTTCCTTGTTTATTATGTTCCAAGTAGCTTTTGCCTTATTGTTGGAATTTAAAACTATTCTACGAATATAGTTTGACTTTGCTGCAGCACATACTTTTTTAAATATCTTAGAGTAATTTTTAACATATTCAATAGTATGTGGATCCTGTGAGTATTCTCTTATACTATATAAGTCATACAATTTAATCCTACTTTTATGAATACCTGGTGTAGCCCAGTCATTAAATTTACATTTAGCTTGATTTGTCTTAACCTTCTTCAGTGGAAAGATTTCATTGAATTGATTTTTTATTAATTCAAAAAGGTCTTCGTATAATTTATCAACATTATCGCAATTATTGGGTATAGTTGAGTTTACACTATTACAAATTGTATCCCTAAATCTGTCTAACGCCTAAATCTGTCTAACTAATCTGTCTATCTGTCAAACTGTATGATGGCCCATCCTTACACTTAATTAGCTCTCTGATTTATTGTATGGGCACTAACCTGAAATGAGTGCAGTGCAGGGGCAGACAAATATATGATGACCTCGTATAAGTACTACCTACAAAATGTAGGGCTGATTTTCTACTTCGATAGCAAATAAAGAAACCCTTGACGTGGTTAGTGTCGTGTATAAGTACTAATATCTGCTCAGATAAAGCTTCTTGACTGGACTACATCAAAACATTTGACAGATTTTATTTTTGTTTTTTCTACGATAATGTTCAACTTTGTGTGGCCTAGTTCCTTCCTGCACTAATGAATGAATCAGGTTCGTGCCCATAACAATAAATCGGAGAGGCCTTTCCAACGATAAAGTCAAGTCAAGTTTTACAATACTTGGGATTGGGAAGAGTCTCATGTTATATTTTTAAATATATTTTCGCACTTGAAAAAATGACTACCAGAGGCGGGAATCGAACCCGCGTTCCTCGCATACCGGACGATTGCCTAACCTCTCGGCCACCCTGGCGTTAGCAGAGCCTGTCGAAATTTTCAAGTGCTTCTTAACGCTGTAATGCCGCGTTGTTGCTTACATCAATGTTATTGGGATTACACCCTCAACACTCGAAAGAAATACTATTGCAAAATATGATAAATTATTGTTTTTAAGTGATAAGCATTCACTATGCATTCTAAATATATTTTTGCACTTGAAAAAATGACTACCAGAGGCGGGAATCGAACCCGCGATTCTAAATATATATTTAGAATGCATAGTGAATGCTTATCACTTAAAAACAATAATTTCTCATGTTATAACATTTTCTTTTACCTACCCGAGAATGTCAAACTGTCCTGTTTACCCAATGATGCACTATCATTGGGTCAACGTGACAATTTGAGAGACTTTCAAACTCATACTATTATTTATGTGCTTTAACATAAGAACAAAGTCAATCTGCCGGAGCGACAGTGGACCACAGTCCTTACATTTTATTTCATTAACAAAGCGCGATTTTTCCGAAATAATCATATTTTAGGGCTAGATCCAGCGCGACCTTTGTTCGAAATACCGTTGATGGAACCAAATTATCGCCTAGATCCGAGTGATGCTAATTTTGTAGATATAATTCATACTTGTGGAGGAGTATATGGATACAAGAATAGTCACGGGCACGCGGACTTTTATCCTAACAGCGGTAAGCCACCGCAACCAGGCTGTGAAGGTCTCCAACAAGAGATTGGTAAGATAACAATAATGCTTTGTTTTCACATGATACGAGTATTGTAATTATTATTTCTCGTTTCTTGGCGGCTTAGACTGTATCAAACTATAGATATCAAAAAGTGGCATTATCTACATCTACACTAATATTATAAAGAGGCAAGACTTGATTGTGTGTTTCTATTGAATATTGAACCGAAACTATTAGCCTAATTCAAATTAAATTTGGTACAGAGATAGTTTCAGACCCTGTAAAGGACATAGGCTTAGGATTTTATTATTATATTCGCTAGGTACGTTGAAAAAGCTAGCCTTTCTCATAACAGTAATCGCTCTAGCAACCGGGAGCCCGCTAGATCAAAAGACGTGTTTTAAATAT
This sequence comes from Pyrausta nigrata, assembly GCA_949316185.1. Classification (NCBI taxonomy): domain Eukaryota; kingdom Metazoa; phylum Arthropoda; class Insecta; order Lepidoptera; family Crambidae; genus Pyrausta; species Pyrausta nigrata. The sequence goes on along the minus strand of OX438944.1, from coordinate 12,868,343 downwards.
CTGGTGAATGAACATTATTTAATTTCAGAAGCTTGCAGTCACGGCCGTGCATATGAGTTTTTCATAGAATCCATAGACTCTACAATAGGTTTTTTATCATACCCTTGTGAAAATTGGAAAGATTTCCAACGAGGCGAGTGCATAAACGAATCGACATTGATGGGCGATCCGGCTACGAGCGACTACACAGGAGACTTCTACCTTCGAACTAACGATGATTCGAAGTATGCATTAGGATCAGAATTTTAAGGCACAACTTATACTGTACTAACCCTTTAACAGCCGGCTATTTCGATTTTTTTACAGTTAAGTTACTAATTAATTGATTTGATTTCTGTTATGATTATAATATACATTTTAAAGGGTATTAATATCTAATAGGCCGTCTTATGGCTAGTAAATAAAGGACAATGGTAAATATACTATGGGGATCCGTACCAACTTGCGTCCAAACAAATTCTCAAGAGTCTAGTTTTTATTCAGCTTTTCACTACCAAAAAAAAATTTAACCCCATTTTGGAAATATCACAAAAATTTAGAATATACCGGTTCAATTTTGAACCTACTGTTGTAGATTGTTGTAACTATCTAGTATACGTCTTAGGTATACGACAAAATTAGTTCTCGTATCGCGCCAAAACACTTGCAGATGGTGTTTCAAATAGGCACACAAAATTAGTTGTCATTTAAAGTGTGGGACATCCAGTCCAGTGGTAATAAACAGGTCACTGTATACAATGCCATAACCAAATTGACATTGAATGACAAGTGACAATTACAATTCAGAGTTCCGAAACTCCTTGACCGCTTCCTTATAGGGAATCGCCCGGATTTGGCCAAAAAGGCACACGAAAATTATTTATATTAAAAATACCGTCTTATTTTTGTTTGCACTAACCATTAATTCAATTCACGGTAAAAGTTAGGGATTAATAAACGTATTTAATAAGTTTTTGCAATGATTAAAATCATTATTACAAAAAACCGGCAGGGCAGTGTTACCATTTTTGAATTTGGAAAATATCTATAACGAATTATCGATTTATGTAACCTGAAGAAAGTAGCAGTGAGCGGGCTTAACTATATTTTAATTAATATTTATTATTATCAGGTGCTTTGGTTGCATTTTTAAAGTATAATCTGAGTTTTATTACACCTTTTACATGCTTTAGAAAATAAGATGTTTTAATAGTAATAATCGATTTTCATCGATTGAACGATTTTTTATTCATTGCACTGGCATTCACCATGTTAAAAAAAGAAATGTCACAATTGTCAATCGTTACGTCTAAGTCAATTGTTTTTCTTTCGTGTGCTTTCGTCTTGTTTTTCTGGAATAATTAGTAAACGAATTGGCATTAAAATGGACCCCGATGATTCCTCAACTCTATTGACCTTGGCATGAATACGGATACCGTTTCCACTTCATCCGAAAACCCTCGCGTAAACACGGACTTGATAGATAACCTTGATGATCACCCTGGCATTGACACAGGACAATCGAGTTCTTCGCAAGCATCAACAACGCATCCAAGCATTTCTTTGCGCTGCACTGTGTGAGATGTGATATAAATATATCTAGAATGCGAAGACATCCGTTGGTTATCGCAGAGGTACGACTTCTTGTTCAAAGATGGATTGAACCACAGCAGGTTAACAAAATATAAGTATTATTTACTTTAAGTTATAAAAAAATTGAATACATAGTGGTTTTGTTAGTAATTGTATGATTTTTCATTAATTAGGTACATATAACAAGTGAACATTTCATGTGCTATTCTTGTTGGACGGCGGCTTGGGATAAAAAATATTTCTTCAAAATCCGAAGTTTTATTTAACCAATTCCTTTTCTTACACAATATAGGCAATTAATATTATACTTTACACAAATCATATGTGTGCACTCGAGGCCAAACTCACTGTGGACTTTGGGCATTTCCCTTTCTAAAATATTTATTTCATAAAAAGGTAAAAATGAAATAAAATGAAAATGTTTCATAATTCGTTTTTTTAAGAATTTTAATTATTTCCTACAGTATAATCTTGCTTAGCTAAGAAATAATATTTGTATAATAACTTCAGTCTATTTATGTAAATAATTGACAGCTGTATTCGGAACGATAGTTTTAGAAAATTAACTTTTGTTTATGGATATGCCACTTTTTTCAGAAGTAGGTAATTGTTAATCCTTTTTATATTTTTTTATTGTGGTTAAAAAATACAGTTCAAAATTACTAAATGATTCAAAAAAATTAAACATTATTTTTAGTGTTAATGTACTTATGGCGCAATATGGTACGGGTATTAACAAGAACCTTTGGTGTGATGAAGGGAAATAAAGTAAAACAATAACTTTTGAATTGATGTATGTATTTTTATATGTTAAGCACAATATTACGATTACATATATTTAGGTATGCAGTGCATAATATGCTTATGCACTAAAATAACTATGAATAATTGTGTCTGGTACCAATGACATTTAGTTTAAACATTTACTTTAAGTTGTTCAGTCACTTGTGCAAACATTAATCACCTATTTGCAAGGTAGATACAGCTAATTTCTTTAATATTTTACAATCATCAATAAATTTGCACCCTTATGCCTTTAACAAGTGCAAAGAAGTTCCTTACGAACAGAAAATATATGAAAGTAGTTACATTATATTTGACGTTATAATTAAAACATTTTGTGTAATAAATACTAGGACGTACATGCTTAGACAGCTGGCTTGGCGGCGTTTCTCACCTCGGCCGAAAAAGAACCAGAGGCCTTAATTCGGTTGACGATGTCCGTATTTTTCATTGTAGCCGTCCCTGTCACTTAAGCCAGAATGACAACGCAAACGAGCGGGATGGCTAGACTCCAAAATACGGACGTCGTCAATCGGAGTAGGGCCTCTTATTTTCCAGGAAATAGAATACATGTCATTCCTAATCGGAGCGGGTCGGAACTTATCGGCGCTTGTTTGACAGACAGACCTTATTGACTTAAACATAGTGACGTCTGACGTAACCCTATGTTTAAGTCAATAAGGTGCATTTTCGGACAATAGGCTAACAATAAAGGCGCTGATGAGTTTTTTATATGAAGACGGCCGTAGATATAAGTGCGTAAGTATTGACGAATTAATTAAAAGAGTCAAAAAGCTAATGTAATGTGTTTCACTGTAGGAGAATCTGTCTTATATCTAAATACATAAAACATGTACAACATGTAAAACATACCTATTACTTAGAAGTATTTTCGATATAGTATCTGGAACAAAAAGAATGAAAACTATTTATTCATGTAGTAATATGATACTCATATTGTCGGACGTACAAATATAATCAGAAAATATATTTTATGCGTCACTATGCATCAGTCGGGAAAAGAAGACAAAAATGTATGAATCATCATTTTAATATTTTTCTCGGTTAAACACTAACGAACTACGTAAAACTGTAGCTTACCTAAGTTAAGCTCCAAGCAACGGCATGATATACAGAAACGTTCAAGAGCATTAAGTCACCGACACAGCAAAACTGAAAAGATAAAGCAATGATTTTATTGTGGTTTTCTCAATAAAAAAAAATACGACAATAAAGAACCAATATAAAAGTAAGTAACTAAAAGTTTCAGTAAACATTTTCAATTTGTAACTGGGTGCTAGCAAAATTTTAAAAATAAACATTTTTAAAATTTTGGTGCATACAAAAAATATAATATAAATCTTTCTAATTATTTATTCCTCTCTTAGAACTTTAACTGTGAGTATGAGCAATCAGTATAGGAGCCTCAATGTTATTTTTAAAGACATATCTAGACACCCCGCTGGCAAAGCTTTGTGGTTAATACCTTTTGTTAATTATCATTTTCAATTTCGGAGGCATTTCAGCAAATGCAGCTACTATCCCAGATGGACTTCTCTGTAAAATAAATCAAAACTCAATTCTGAATCATGATTAAGCTTAACAACCTAAAAGTATATTGTTTGTAAAGAATCACCATACTTTGTCAGCGCTTTTGGATAAAACTACATTTTTCGATGAGGAAAGTATAAGAAGAACACGAAATGTCAGAATGAATGGATACAAACGAAATTTGGTTTGTAGTGATTTCATTTATGATGTTAACCATGAGCCAGTATTAGAAACCCAACATTACATCTGCGCGTAATATACACGCATAAATTTTAATGATTGTTTTCCCGCAGTTAAATTAGTGCAGTTTATGCTGTATTGCTTAGTTCTTTTGCTTTAAACATTGTTTTCGTGCGGCAAGCGGTATCCAAATACGTCAATTCTCGTAAAAGAAACTATTTTTTGTCACGTTTTCGAGTTGATGATATATATTTTTTATTACTTTGAGAGACATTAAAAATTCACTGTAATCAATGCAATTTATAACATATTAAAAATAAAAATGTTTCTTTTTTTCAGATTTATTCCTCACAATACCTACAACCACCTAATTAGTTATTAGGTGCCTATTTATTAATAACTAGCTGTTGCCCGCGACTTCGTACGCGTGGACTCCAAGATACAAAATATTTTATACTCCGCCATCCAGCTATCATGATATTTTAATCTAATGAGAGGAATGAAAAATCAAGGTCAATGGGCACTTTCTTTCTGATAGGTTACTATCACCTAGCCATCCTCCTCTGGTATTCTTACCTTTTAAAATTTTGCATGGCAGTGACACCGACACCAAAACTAAATTTTGTCGGATATCTTTCTTAGTAAAAGTGGAAAGGATTTTTTTAGTTTACTTTATTGAAGGCAGTTTTATTCGTCTGTAGTAAAATATATGTAAGTTTAAGTTTTAGTGTTCAGAAAAAGTCAGACTCAAACTTTCCTACCACAATAGATGGATGTGGTTTGACATCTATTTTTTGTGTTCCTGTGGTGTCCCTAGCCTACTCAAGGGTCGGTTTCTAAGTTACTACTATCGTAAAGTAAGTAGGTAAGACTATTGAGATTTCGAAAAACTGTCTGTGGTGAAAGTATCCACGAACAACTTAGCGTTAAGATCAGCACCATCAAATTATGACTCCTGAATGTGAACGCTTTAATTAACAAAATTAATGCTGTAGCATATATGGTATACATGCATATAAAATTTGAAGGATTCTCTCGATTTCTTCAGGTTTCCGTCACCTGATCGAAACTTGGAGACAGTAAGATTACATTGGGAGTTTGAAAATCAGTCTAAAGTAATTTAGCATATCAATTTTACTAACATAGTTTATAAGCAAATTGTTACTAACACCAATATGGATTTATGGTCTAAATAAAAGATTTTTAATTTAATTTAATCTAATTGCTCCAGACCTGCAATTTGTGTAAGTCAATAGAAAATGCTCATCACGTTGAACAATGTTCCCTAAGGCGCTCTATTCATATCTCTTATAGTTGAGCTGAGATGCTAGGGTGCTATATCAATTACTCAATACCTTCAATTTGTGGACGTCAATAGAAAATGCTCATCACGCTGAACAATGTTCCTTAAGGCGCTCTATTCATATCTCTTATAGTTGAGATGAACTGCTAGGGTTCTATATCAGTTGCTCCAGACCTTCGATTTGTGTACGACAATAGAAAGTGCCCATCACGCTGAACAATGTTCTCTAAGGCGCTCTATTCATATCTCTTATAGTTGAGGTGAACTGCTAGGGTTCCATATCAGTTACTCCAGACCTTCAATTTGTGTACGTCAATAGAAAATGCTCATCACGCTAACTAACTTTTCTTAAGGAGCTGCTTTCATATCTCTCTTAGTTTAAGTGTACTGCTAAGGTTCGACGTCAGGTACTTCGATCTTCAAAATAAGTTATAGCCTAGTATTTGCCCAGGCTCAATAGCTACATAATAAAAAAAGTTTCATTCAAATCCGTTCAGTAGTTCCGGAGATTAGCGTGTACAAACAGACAAACAGACAAAAAAATTAAAAGTTGTAGATTCCTATTCTATTACTATTTTAACATCACCCTCAATTAGTTTTTGGTAAAAATACTCAATGTACAGACGCATCGGTTTTACAGTATTATTATAGTAATAGATGACAAAGAATAGCTTTTCTTTTTCAATCAGTATAATTTTTATGCGTCATTATGCTTCTGTCGGGAAAAGAAGACAATAAATACAATTATCATCATTATGGAACATCGAACGATTTTTTTACCGTTTAAAAGGCGTAACATAAGTACTGCACAAAGAACAATGGCAGAATAATAGTTGGCAAAAAAGTTAGCGTCTAGAAATGTCTTTTATCTAAAATTAGTTAAATTATTTTTGTAGGATTTTTCAAATAAAAATGTTTTTTAATTAAAGCCACAAAAAAACGCATACATTATAGGGAATATCAAATGACTACAATAAACCTTACGCCATTCAAGTGTTGCCATTTACATGTATTACTACTGTTTTGTAGAAACTTGTAGAGCCAAATAATGGTTTAACATAATATAACATGGAGCAAAATGTTAAATAGCTATACTATCAATTATAAAATAAGTGATATTATCAAAACGTAAGCTTCATAAAAAGACCTTACTGCTAATAATAAATGACTCCACCATAACACTATGTAACAATTCCATTTAATGTCATGGCAGCACTGGCTAAAATGCCGGCCGATGGACGTTTTTAAGCTCCGAACTTATAAAAAAAAGTAATTGTCACGCCGAAAAGCGGGCTGGGCTGTCACTGTCACAGATGATGCTCTTCGCTGTTCGTGTCGGTTGTGTTTTCGTTTTGTGCTATTTTCTTATTTCTTTTTGACTTGGATTGCCTATGGACTGATTGCTTCGCTTTGTGTGACCTGTGCGTGCCTAGAGGATTGGATTGGATGCAGGATGCATGACTTTCTCCAAGTGACATAAGACATAACCTAAAAAAGTTCAAATTCAAATAGATATTTTTTGAAGCCCTCTGGACAATAATTTTCTTAAACAAAGTTACTAAGGGATCCACGCTTTACATTTTAAGATATTTTTGACGTACAGACGCTGCCATTTCTTTCCAACTAAATTTATGTATGGAAGTCTGCCATTGTTCATTAGGGTATTATTTCTTCTTTAGAAAAATGATACAAATTACGCCTCTTTAACAGTTAAACGGTCTGTGCCCACCGTACCATACCCTGACCGTGCTAGAACCGTATAAAAAGCACACATTAAATTTATTTTAAAAAAGTTCAAAATGTTTAAGCTCAGTGTTCGTCGATGCACCGTTCTGGCACTGTCTAAACGAACGTTTGTTTAGGGTTAAAAATCAAATGTGTAATTTTATATGGTCCTCCTAGCACGACTATGATATGGTACGGTGTAGTGGGCACAGACCTTAATGCATAGACAGTATGTAACTAATATCTATTCACCTTGTAAATCATTTCTTCTGATACGTGTAATGGTGAGCGGAGCTTGCTTGACCAAATGTTACCTAAAACAAAAACAAAAACTGTTATAAAGCCAGCCCAAATGGACATCTCAACTGCCTCGTTGGTAGTGTTCAGCACGCTGGCTTCTGTCCAAGAGGTCCCGTGTTTGAATCCCAATTGCGTACTGGGTACGCGTCGTCAGGTACGTGCCTGATCGATCTCTGTAAGATAAGCCCCATTACACAGTTCTGTATTCAATTAACCAAGTAAGTACTATGTACTTACTTGCCCCTTGCCCTTACAGCCCCATGGCCGTAATTGCAAATATTATATTGGTAATGAATGAATCCCTTCTTTAGTAATAGTTAAGTTTGTAAGATTATAAAAAAAACAAATAATAATTACCTCAAAACATTTTGGCCCATCTCTAGCTAAAGACTGAAACCTGTAAACATAATAAAAATGTGTAAGTATGGCGGAATAATATAAACTGAGTATTTAAAAAACATACAGGGCGATTGGTAAGATTTAATGTATTTTTTATTCTATTATTATACTAAGAGTAATAATTGATTAATTTTTAGATTTAATTATTGTTAAAAAAATACAGATTAATGAGAAAAAAAACGAACAAATTTCGCTTTATAAACACAAAGTTTTCATCATGAAAGAGATGACGAAAAGTAAGGAGAACAATCTCTCATGTATCCAACTGTACATTGAAAGGCGTCAGATAAGAGTACGGCGCACTCTGACAATTAACCCAAAAGATTAGAATTAAGTAATGAAAAAACGTGTCTGGAGTTAAACCAATCGTCCCATATGATAAATAATAAGATGATTCTGCTGCTTGCTGCTTGTGCTATTGTTATAATAATCTGCCATAAACTGTTGTAACAAAATTTTAAACCAGCAAAGGTGGCCGATTTTATAATTTCGTTACCGATTGATTTCGTCGTTATATTTCAGTTGAAAAGAATCTGCAATTAATTCTAACTCATTTAGCATGATGAACGTCCATTCAGTCATATAGTACTTACTTAATTTGTTTTAACTATTTCGCAATAATTTAATAATTATGGATTTTATTACAATTTTTTTTTAAAACACAAACAGATTAGCAGGTATGAAGATATTGTCAAATAATGGAACTGATTTTGAATAGTTTATTTATCAACAGATATGCATTGGGTCTTAAATAGAAAAAAAAAATGCTTTTAGAATATTATTTAATTATGGATTTCCGCAAAGTAACGCCTGATTCCATCAATTACATGGGGTCGTTAATTTTAACATCTATTTTTTTATCCGAGTAAGTAGCTTAAGCACTTGTGTTTTAGAAATCTGAAACAACGGTGGTATCACAACACCCAGACACAAGACAATATTGAAAATGTGACCCGACCGGGGATCGAACACGGGACCTCAGAGATGAGCGCACCTTGAAAACCGATGTGCCAACCACTCCGCTACGGAGCCCGTCAAAATTTATGTCAGTCATTGTTGCTTTTTTTACATAATACATTGTATTTATTTAAAGCCCGTCGAAATTTTTGTTAGTTATTGTTGCATTTTTTTACATAATACATACTGTATTTATTTATTACGTATTTTGTCGCTTATTTAAATTGTTGTGAGTATGTTCACGCTTACTTCATCAATGGGGAGCCACATGCAAAGCTTGATGCAGATGGCGCTAGCATAGATACGACTAAGTCAAACATTTTTCTATTGGTAATGTCGGGCTTTTTCGTATCTTTTTTACAGTTTTTCGTGACTATCTAATGTTATTTCATCATAATGAATTCGTCATTGAAATTATCTGAACTAAAAGACGAACTTCGGAAACGAGGATCAGAAGTATCTGGTAAAAAAGCCGATCTTATTGCGAGGTAAACATTTGGGTGTTAATCCAATTTAATTACACTGTAAATGTTACATTAAATTGGTTGCTGAAATTGTTTTTATTGTATTTGTGGTACAAATTAACTACATAACAAGGGTTTTGATAAATCTAACTAAAATAATAAAACACCTACATGTTTGTTTTTTAGGTTAGAATTCTACGATCGGAACCGCGATGAAACTAAGAATTTTGGTGTCGTAGCTTTACAATCTAGTTATACGATGAATGTTCCTGATCTAGAAGCTTATCATGATGTAAATAGTTCCAGTAAACTACCCAAAAATTAATAAATTTTATTCTTATAGCTGTTTCCCATTTATTTTCTAAAACTGGGTCTTTTGGAAATAAATGAACACCATTATTGTAACAACCTGGCACACCACATAATGGCATCATTATGCTTTCGTAGATTGAAAACACAAAAAAATACTCAAAAAACACAACTTCTGTACTGGAATGACAGATAGCTTTGGCCGCATCAACAATGCGCCACCTACAGGGAGAATTTGGCAGTGTGGATTCCCATTATGACAGACAAATAATAAACTATACCTAAAGGCAAATTATAACCTAAGTAAAGTCATCGAATTGAATAAAATCCCGTCCGATCCGATTCCGTACAAAGTCAATCACGGTAATTCAGTCTTTGAACATTTTTGTCGTCCCATTCAAGAACTCATTTGAGCTTTTAATCGTAACACATCTACGTATGTGCGGTTTAAGTTAGCCTTAGCCATGTTTAATTTAACAAAATTTAATTTTTCTACAGAAGGTAATTACCTACATGATAAATTTTTTGGAATGTTTTCTTTACTTGTATCATAAGATCTAAATAATTTGCAAAACTTAATGCTTCTAGGTCTACGAGACTTAACCTTTTTACATTTTGAAGTGTGGAACCCTAAAAAATAAATAATTAACCTTACACAACTGATGATATAAAATATTGCAAAAAATTAAGCCGAAAACCACGTAAGTATTCAAGTCAAGATTTTTAATTCCTACTATAGTCTAATAATCTAATAGGTTAATTTTGAGTTACATATAGGGTCGAGTGTTTACGAATCGGTAGGTAGAATAAACGATTCAGACATCAAATAGATTTACGATTGATTCAAAACATTGTTAATCATTACAAAATATTTTAATCATTACAAAATGTTTTAGTGACTATTACGTTTGTTTTTGAATTACGTTCTATGAACCACAAATAAAAACTCAAAATTGCATAATGGAATATTATTTGTTCAATACCAACCGATGAATCGATAAATCTGTACCTCCGTAGCGAGTAAAAAGGTGACAACACTAAAATTACTAATTGTTACTAACCTAGTTATAAGCTATATTGTTACTAACCAAATGGACCATAATATAATGTCTAAATAAATTAATTTATATATTATTATAAAATGAAGAAAAAAACGGAATAGAACATGGCCTTAAGACGTCTGTCAGCATTATAGAATTTCGATTAATTTTACTTTACGTCAAAAAAATACATAATTGCATTACATACATCTGAGCTGTCAAATTGAACCTATTAGATTATTGAGACTATAAGTCATGGAAATGTTCTCAAGATATTTAATGACAAAGTCATAATTTTGTTCATATTTTTAATAGAATAAATATTAAACCTAGACACCTTTATCCACAGTAATAATTCATGTTTATATCCATAGTATTAATTGTGGAGGAATAAAATGTCTATTAGATATAGCTAGTTCCTGAATGAATGACACAATTGAAGTACTTCACCTATCTAGTTTCTATGTATCACTCACTTACTATAGTCCAAACCAGTTAATTTAGTTCAGTGACTCAGTGATATGAGAGTAACGGATATATTTGTCAATACTGCAAGAGCGAGACAGTTGCTCGGCACGGCTCGTGTGAATTCGGTAAACGTCAAGCTAGTTTAGCGCCTTATCCGAATCCTAAATATTTAAAACACTGCAAGCGGAAATATAAAAATAAGACTCAGTATTTGTTTCCGATTTGTGCTGAGATCTTATAAATGTTAATCATTAGAATAGTCTGTAGTACATGATACATTTGAATTGAATGAAGTAGTGAGTGAGATTTTGATAATAGATCTGCTGAACTAAATGAACTAATTGAACTAGATGAGTGATACATATCTTTAACTCTTACTCTATATCACTCATTTCACTTCAGTGAACGATTTTGCGCATGTCTCATGTCTATGGAAGATATAACAATAGTTTCAATCTAAAATATTTCCCAAAACATGTAAACTAAATACACATGGAAACTAAATTTAAAGTCTTCTGACTGTTGCGGATCAGTCCATGTCATTGCACGCGGCATATCTTCGTCAACAATATCGTACAATAGCCGTTTTTGAGCAGTATGATTTAACTAGGTAATCTATGTTTTTCAGTAAGTATAAATTAAATACCCCAACTCGCTTCCCATCTACCCGTTTAAATTCGTGTACCACCAGTAAGCAAACATCTCATCCCCGACACAACAGTACTAACTTAAATTTTCAAAAGCTAATGAAAAAGCAATTATGGTAGAGTTCGTCATAGTAAGCTTGTGCGTATTAATATTCGAAAGGACATAGCGAATATGTTAAGGCATCACTTTCAAGTGGAGTATTCGCTTAAAAGTGCACAGGATGTGGATGCGGGGGTTGTGTTGGACCGTGTCAAAATAGAAAAACAAGTTGCTTTTATACTAATAAAAGGCACGATCCGAAGGAAGTCACGGTCGTCGGAACACTTCCAATAGGTATGCAGGACCGCTCTTGGGACTACTGTCTACCCTATGCATTAAGCAATCCATCTGCCCGGTGAGCTTATGTCGGTGGTGGTGCCTTTATTGAAAAATAAAACTGGATATACTTCAGACAAGCATAACTATCGCCCGATATAAATAGCTACAACCACAGCTATTAGTGTTCGACAATTTGCTTGATTGACAACAACAAGAAAATCTTCACTTACACGACACTCAATTCAGCCGAATCGAGTGTTGAAATTCCCGGCCTAGAGCCTAGGCCATAATCGCGCATTCTGTTGTAATTCCCGAATTTCCCGAAGAAAAGAATGCGCGATTATGTCTCTTAAGCAAACCTTGACGGTTTGCTGCTTTACAAGGATAGAAATACGGCGATGTATGCTGCCTTTTTTGACTTCACTAAGGCATTTGACCTGGTAAGATTCGACATTCTTTGGCGTAAATTAATAAACAGGCATGTCTGGCGGGTTGATCAATATTTTTAAATATTGGTATGATCACCAAACAAACCAGGTCAAGTGGCTTTGTGAGCTTTCTGTACCGGTTGGAGTGTAGAGTGAGTACACGGGGGTTAATATCTCCTTCAGTCTTGAACCTGTATGTAAGGTTGAATGTTAAGCGATAAAGGAATCGGCTGTTCAATTGATGGTTACTACCTACAATCTAACAGCCGATCCTTGTAAGTTATGCAGATGACATGATGTCGCTCACTCCATCAATTGGCCGCTTTCAGAAAATTAATTGTGAGGGAGGAGTATGCGACGACACACGGTCTTTTGTAGATTAATAAATAGAGCTGTTGGTCTTCCAAGTAAAGGGCTGTAAGCCGGGAGATGAGCCAGCCGAGTGTGCTACATAACGGCTTTGCTTTACGTTGGGCGTAAAACATTGCGTATTTGAATATCCTCGGCCGTGTGGTTACCGAAGCTTTTAAAGATCAAAAAGAAACATCTAAGGAATGCGATGGCGATCCGCTGTGATATGTCGGCACGGAGATTCCGGCGTTGTAGCACAGGGGTAATGATATCTCTATTAAAAGCTCTGTAGGTTAGCATACGCAGCGGGTCATCAACCAACGCTCTCCGAGTGCAATATAATAAATAATGCATTTAGGGTGCTAGTGGGGTCCGTACGTCTGCGATAATTACGCACGCGCATAGGAAGGCTTCAACACCACCTGCTTTGCTGTGTCACCGTGCTCCCTGAGGCACCGGGCGCGCGGGAGCCCCAGCACTAACCTAAATATACTTAGTGACAAGCCGTACTGCCCTCTTCTGCGGCACTGAAACCAAGCAAAATTGCGTGTGCCCGGTGCCCCAAAACATCGCAGATACCTAAACAAATTTCAGTCCAAATTGAATAAAAGTAACATTTGTCATTACTCTAAATATATTTTTTATTCGGTAATTCAATTGATAATTTAGTTGTACTTTGTTTTATTTTTATTAATCCACCCGAAGTCACTTCGAGCTAAGGACGAAATAGCCGAGTGAACTTAGTCACGGTGGTTCTTCCACTCGATCGCGTGATACTAAGAACGCTTCCTGATTGGTTCGATCAAGCGTGTGGTGCCATTTTACTACGTAACTTGCGCTGTATGCTGTGTAAGCAATTAAATTTCGTCTCTGTTAGGTAGACACATTTAAAGAAAAAAAATGCAATATATTATTGAGTTTTTTGTATGTTTGTTACATCTTTCTTCTTCTTCTTCTTTTATTAGCGAACGAACATAAGCTTGCCACTTAGGGCTCACTGTTCCGCCAATCTCACGTGTGCAGCAACGAACTATGGACTATGTTTATGACATTTAGTAGTGACCATACATTTAAAAAAAATATGACAGCAAAATTCTCGGTATGTACTTTCGATTATGTTACGATTTAAGTTCTTAGTTAATTTTAATTTACACTACTCTTTAGTTTTACTCACTCTATAGTTAGATACAAACCAAGCCGCAGACATATGTTTTAGGAAAACATTTAGTCATATTATTTAAATACTTTATACAGTGTGAGTCTTCATAAAGTGCACATATGAAAATGGGTAAAACTAGACCCACTTTTATCGACAGAAAAAATGTCAAAAAAATAAAAAAAATTGTTAATTTATTTTTAATTACCTTCCGTTGACTTATTGTAAAGAAAACGTTATAACTTTTGATCCAAGTGGTATATTCTGATAAAACAAAAAACAGTAATGATGGTTAATAACAGGTGATGCTAATAAAATACATAAAATACCCAGAAAACGAATAAAAAACAAATCTAGAGTCACCCTTAGCAACGAAGCGTTGAATGGCGCGCCCAAAAATACTTAGTTCAAACTCTTATTGCTAAAGTTGTGATAGTTAGTTTTACGAAGGTGATACTATGAAAAATAACACAAAGTAATAAGAACCACCTATAATATGGGCATTATTTCGCGGAATTTATCAAATAATTAGAAAAAACACCAATTAAAATACAGATTTTTCTCAAAATTAACATTTTATTATTACTTGTTGACGTTTTCTAGGCATTTTATGTTTTTTCTTAGTATTCTCTGTTATTTACCATTATTATTGTTGTCATTTCATCAGGATATACCTCCTAGATAAAAAGTTATAACGTTTTCTATGCAATAAGTCAACAGAGGGTAATTAAACTTTAAAAAATCTATAAAAATTAACAAGTAAAACTCAGACTTTTTTTAAGTATTTTTCCTTCGATAAAAATGGGTCTAGTTTCACCCATTTTCATATGTGCACTTTTTGAAGACTCACACTGTATACTGTTTTTATTTATGATATGCTGTTTTATGTTCCAAATAAATAAATAAGTACGTCTCTACTCTAAAATGGATGGCGATTTTACATGAAAGTGATTTTACATTTTCAGAATCATACCTTTTGTGATGTTTGTATAATTCTTTTTGGTTTATTTAAAGAACTAGCGGTTGCCCGCGACTTCGTCTGCGCAAATGACGAATTTCTCATACAAACTTCCACACCCAATTTCACCTCCTTAGAGGTTGGGATTTCAAAAATCCTAAAATATGGCATTATTTATTTCTAACCAAACAGTTGAACACCAAATTTTATCGATTTACATTTCTAAAACTGTTTTATACAAACTATAAGGAACTTAATCGTTTAATCTGAGAAAATACTTTTAAGCCTTCCAAGTATTTTTATTTGCCAATAAAATTGTAATCCTTATTTGTATGTCACTAGGAATGATTGTCCAACAAAATACCTTGAAGGTTTTTACTCTAAACCAGAGTTCGTCTCGTTCAGGCAAAAAGACATGCTTGGAGTAAGTAGTTCGTAAAAAAATAACTAGATGTCGCTTAAATAGCCAAGCAAAATAAAAATTTCTCTCGCGTTGTAGCAGTTACTCAAAACAAATTACTTTTTTTAAAAAATATTGTTCTTAGTTAAGATAAAAACAATTTTAATCAACAAACCATTTTAATCAAATCAAATACTCATAATCCCCACAAAACTTTCCACGTTTTGAAACTTGTTAGTTCTAGGTAGAAACACGATTTTGTTCCTCATGCACGAGTGTTTGGATAAGGTCGATTTTCCCATACAGTACCAAAAATACTTGCAAGTATTTAGAAACCTGGTTTTTGGCACTGGTATTTAATATGTAATGTACCAGGGAGCCCTAGTACTCGATTTTACAAGTACGACTCATCTCTACTCGCAAGTCCCAACTTGATTAGCCCACCACGGTGCTGGGTCGCCTCGCTTAGGAACGTTTTTGCTACCTACGCGGGGCGTTAGACTAGACAGACCCAGTATGTGCACACCTATAGTACTAGGTTGGGATTGTGCATGTGTGTCCGCATCTTTTGATTGATAATGTAATGAGTGGGCGTGATCGTGACTATTACAACTGTTGTCTCATAATATACGTTTTATATCAGCTATCATAAATCAGTGTTTTTGGCAAGTTAATCAAATATGTACTGCATATTTACTTTTTGAAACTATTTGTACTCCTTGAGAATCATAAGACCGCCTGCGCGGTATGATAACAATTGTTTTTCTATTGTGTCTGGAAACATGATAGATACCTAAGAGATTGGTGCGAAAGCCAGTCTCATCCCTGATGGAAAACCATCAGGGATGAGACTGGCTGCGTACCGAGGAATGTGTATTTGTCTACGCACTCCTAAGTTATTAAACTGATTTTTGACAATCAAAAAAAAATAAGTTTTCTTATAATTGGATCTAAGACCATTTTCAGCTACGTAGCTTTAGCTCTTCCCCGGTAGAAAAGCACTTTATGAACATTCGTAAAGACTCTAAAATTAGAAATCACATTTAAATAAAATATAAGTTATATTCTTTATTTGCCACAACTCAATACTTACAAATTTTACGGAGTGAATAATAATAATGTCCTCCTAGCCGAATTTAGACTACGGCGGCCTATCTCAACAGAGATTAGCCAACTGCGCGGGACATATTATAGTGCACAAGTGTGTGCGCAATACATAGGTTCACTCTCTGTTCCTTCACTCTCATAATTCGGTGAGACGGCAGTCCGACATGACCGTAGAGAGATCAGGCGCAGGACCAACGGCTTAACGTGCTTTCCGAGGCCCGGGGGTGTTAACACCACCAACTTCCTGACTCCGGAGCTGTGTCTAAGTAATTTCAAGACAGAAAAACCCAAACACTCGGCCCGACCCGGGATTCGAACCCCGGACCTCGTGGATAGTACTCAGCGTGCTGACCACTAGACCAACGAATAACATTATATATTTCCATTGATGAACATTATGATGAGTGTCTGGTGATGCATCTCCAATGTCGCTAGGATTAGTGGAAGAAAAATATAATTAAAGTAATAAACCAAATATAATTTAAAAGTGATGAAAACAAACGCAGCAGCATAATTATGTAATTATGCTGGTCTATAGATCGATACAAGAAAATCCTCAAATCAATGTAACTCAATAATATTCAATTCATCACAAGGCTCTAATTTAAAAAATAAAATATAGCTGATGTCACTCAGAAATAATTTATGCTTCCTACTGATATATATTTTTTCAAAATCGGTTCAGTAGTTTCAGAGACTACTTATCCCTACAGACATACTCAAAAACTAGAGCACTTAATATTGTTAGCTTAATAATTTATCGTAGGAAAGATAATTAAGGAATAGGTTCAAAGCAATCATTAAAGACCATTATTAACTTACTAATTAAAAAAATCTCTGGGCTATTATTAAATTTGTTTTTTTTACGACATAACCAAATCCATCCGAGACTTCTTTCTTTCACCAATAGAAAGCTACATTATACCTGAGTGAGGCTATATACAGGGTGGTCTAAGTAGTGACGTCAATAAATTTTTTTTAGATTCCTCTCACCTGGGGGTATCCGAAAATACCCCATGTATGTTCTGCGATTTTTTGTAGTTTTCGAGTTATGATTTTTTTTTGTGTTTTTTTAATATTCTCTACCCGCGAGGATTCAAAAATTCATATCTTTTTTTCTATTATGTATTTTGCAATGATTTTTTTTGTGCCGTGGTCGTTGTTAATGCTGTCTTAATAATAAAAATAATGCATCTTTTTAAACTTACTAAAAGGCACTAAAAAAAACTTGAAAGTTCGAACTCTGATTTTTATTAGGATTTAATCAAAAATTCTACTTCAATTTAAAAATACAAAAAGTAGTTTCCATAGCTTCTGCTTAGGTTTAAAAACTTTGCGGGGTCCTAAGCTCCTAAGATCATTTAAAAAAAATGGTACTTAGTTGGCCTTTTTTTGTTGTAATCGGCCTTCGAAGGCGGATAGGCTAAAAATCGTTGAAATAAAAGCGTTAAAAATTCTTTTATCTACTTTTTATCACTCATATGGTAAGTTTAAGTTAAAAATGTGATTAAAAGTCAATTTTAACTTAAAATCCTGTAAAATTACGGTAGCTCGTGTTATTTAACAATAATTTCGGTCTCAGTAAATTTTATGTTTCAAGTTGTGATGTTTGTGAAATAGTCGCGCACATGCCATCAGGTAGCAATGGGACCGGTTTTTATCTGCTACATGACCCGCTCTTTGTGCTATTCTGTTCAAAGGTACATTTTTATTTTAGTCGTTTCTTGCCATCGCGCGTGTTAAGACTGCTCGCTCTCGTTGACGTTATTTTCTTTCCCTTGAACTACTTACGCTGTGTTACTGGACTCTGATTTGCCTCAAGATTTACTTTAGTTGTGTTTCGGACCCTGATTAGTCTTACAAACGACTTGTGCTTGAATTTTGGACCTTGATTTGCCTTACGAACTACTTGTTGTTATTACTCAGTGATTCGGATTCTCTTTGTGCAGTACCATGAGCTATTCACTAAGCCAATATGCAGAGATGCTTTATTTTTATGGCGTTGCCCAAGGCAACGGTAGTGAAGCTGCGAGGCTTTATCGAGAGGCATTAGTGAGACGAGGAGATGTAATGGAGCATTACCCGGATCACAGGGTTTTTATTAACACATACAACACCATGCTGGCTGGACGCATCCCTGGGCGAAATCAACCTCGCGGAGCTGTACCCCTGGATCCGGATCAAGTGGAAGAAGTTCTAGAAGAAATTCAAAGAGACCCGAGTACAAGCTCAAGAAAAATAACTAGACAAACCGGGATTCCGCGTACTACGGTTCTCAAAATTCTTAACCAAGGTAGGTAAGCCATAAAAATGAGATACCTACCAAAGCTGTTAATTGCCTTCCTTTTTTACAGTATTGTAAAAAAGGAAGGTTTAATTTAGTTACTTATGTAGGTGTCGTCAGAAAGTAGTAAGCCGATGGTGTTTAAGTTCTTAAAAAAAAATTCTTAAGTTAATTTTAAGTACCAAATTTAAGTAACTTTTTTGTTAATGCAATGGAAAAAAATAGCAGACACGTTGCTTCGTCAAGTCAAAATTTAACGTTTATTGGTCAAATTTACTTGTGATGTAAAACTACCTTAAAAACTGAACTTTTATGTCTATCCTTTTATGTCTATCCCTATTTAGTACTCTGTCTTAGCTATTGCCAAAGAAACCATGCGTGCATTCAGAGCAGCAATGACCAAGGCCGCACCAGTTTACTTATGACAAGTACTTAGCAGAGTTTTTTTTTTGTTCACAGAAGGGTACCGTGCGTACCACATCCAGCGTGTCCAGCAGCTTCATGAATCTGACTACCCAAGGAGAGTGGCTTTTTGTGAAGCAATGTTACAAAGATCTGAAGAAGATCCCAATTTTTTTAATAAAATACTGTGGACGGACGAATCCCGATTCGAAAGGACTGGAGTGTTCAACATACACAACTATCATAGCTGGGCCAATGAGAACCCCCATTTGGCAAGGGCGTCAAACTTTCAAACACGCTTTAGTGTCAACCTTTGGACTGGGGTCCTTAATGGAGAGTTAATTGGGCCCTTTGAATTACCGGCCAGGTTAAATGGAGATACTTATTTAAATTTTCTCCAAAACAATCTTAGTGAATTGTTAGAAGATGTGAATCTCCAATTACGACGAGATATGATTTTCCAGCAAGATGGCGCGCCCTGTCACTATGCTGTACAAGTAAGAGAGCATTTGAACGCTACTTTTCCAGGAAGATGGATTGGGCGTGCAGGGCCGATCGAATGGCCTGCACGTTCGCCAGACCTCAACCCCATCGACTTTTTTGTTTGGGGATTTTATAAAGAGCTTGTGTACGCGACGGAGAGCAACAACAAAGCAGAATTGCGACAAAAACTTTCAGATGCGGAAAGAAAAATAAAGCAAGAATATTCAAGTAGCTTTAGGCAATTAAAAAGCAACTTTCTCAAACGTTGTCAACTTTGTATTCAAGTTGGAGGAAGGAATTTTGAAAATTTATTGTAATAAAATTATTTTGTAAATTGTGACTTTTATTTGCTATCCAAAACAGCAAATTTCAAATTATTTTACTCGTGTAATTTTTAAATAATTTTGGTGACGAACTACCTGTTGTTATTGATTCAGTAATAATTTTGATTTTCAATAAAAAAAATTACAGGATTTTAAATTAAGATGATTTTAAAATATCTTTTTAAACTTAAATTTACCATAAGAATGATAAAAAGTAGATAAAAGAATTTTTAACGCTTTTATTTTATTTCAACGATTTTTAGCCTATCCGCCTTCGAAGGCCGATTACAACAAAAAAAGGCCAACTAAGTACCATTTTTTTTAAATGATCTTAGGAGCTTAGGACCCCGCAAAGTTTTTAAACCTAAGCAGAAGCTATGGAAACTACTTTTTGTATTTTTAAATTGAAGTAGAATTTTTGATTAAATCCTAATAAAAATCAGAGTTCGAACTTTCAAGTTTTTTTTTAGTGCCTTTTAGTAAGTTTAAAAAGATGCATTATTTTTATTATTAAGACAGCATTAACAACGACCACGGCACAAAAAAAATCATTGCAAAATACATAATAGAAAAAAAGATATGAATTTTTGAATCCTCGCGGGTAGAGAATATTAAAAAAACACAAAAAAAAATCATAACTCGAAAACTACAAAAAATCGCGGAACATACATGGGGTATTTTCGGATACCCCCAGGTGAGAGGAATCTAAAAAAAAATTATTGACGTCACTACTTAGACCACCCTGTATTTTTTAAATTGCACCCGTGCGAAGACGGAGCGCGTCGCTAGTATTTTAGTTTGGACTAAAGTTTTGATTGAAATAATTATATAGAGAAAAATTAAAAGTAAACAAATAGAATATTTCTGAATGTATGTCGTTCGATTCCAAAATTGCTTTTCCCAACCACCTGCAAATCACTCTTCAAGCCATTGCTTGGAGAGTGATTTGTGGGTGATGGGTCAGTACCCATTACTCCCCCATCACTCTTCAATCACTCACCCATTACTCTCCGATTACTTACCAATCACTTGCCCATCACTCAACAATCACTCTCCAGTAACTTACCTTTCATTTTCCAAAAATTATTCAACTACTTATCCATCACTCTTATCACTAACCAATCGCTCACCATTCACTCTCACTTTAAAGGTACTTACTGCTTTTAGTCCTAGATAATGATTGATTAATCTAACCCATTCACAAATACCAAAACAACAATTTTAGTTAAAAAGCTCAATCCGACTAAAACCCACAACTAAAAACGAATCGATTTAGTTAGAACTAATTTAATCACTAAATTTTTAGTTAATTAATCCAACCCAACTCTGTTGTCAATCTGTTATCATGTTTTTTGTTTCAAGAAACAGTGTACACAACATAATTATAACTAGTACAACTTAAATATTATATTGGTACTGTGCCATCAACATTAACTAAGACAATAAGAAAGTGGTGCGGTAAAATAAAAGGTATCCCCACCAATGCACCGGTTATCTCTGCAGATGTTAAAAGGCCTCTAAAAGGTCCAGCGGAATCGCAAAAGAATAATAAATATTATAATATAGTCTGTTGCAATTTATAGATTTTTGAAACGCGCATTTTGCAGATCTTCATTATTTTTAAGTGATTAGATATTAAATAAAGAAAACTGATGAAATTCTAAAGCCATTTTGTCGTAAGCCCGGTCAAGTAAAGACACAAAGCTTTTTGTTATTGAATCTGAAGTTAAAACCCTACAAAATGATGTAACACAAGGTTACAAAATCATTAAAAGTGAAACCAAACTCCATACTTCAGTGATCAATCTCTATTAAACAACTGCGCGAAAGACAAAAGTTTATGCTCAATACAGTATTTATTCTGTGTAAATACACAGAATATGCACTCTAAGTTCCTTTACTCTTCGGTGAGACAGCAATCCGAAATGACCAGATAGAGATCAGGCTTGTCGTTTAACTGACCGTGAATGGCCAGCCGTATTCAACTTAAAGATTAGTCGCCGTAGTCGCTTGATATGAAATTATATGGAAGGTCGCGCATCTATCCGCGCGCACTTGCCGCATTTCAGAAAACGCGGACGTCGTCTTCAAAATTCGATGCGCGAGTGCGGTGCAGACGGCTGGGATAGGCGCACGAAATAGCATACAATTTCATTTAAAATGCGATGACTTCGGCGAATCGGGCGGGTATTGCGGCGCGGATAAATGCGCTTTCACCTTGGGTACCTGGGCGACTGAGCTTTGCTCGGTTACTACTATTTATTGTAATACAGGCAAATGTTAGACATACTTATGAGAAATAATTATCTCAAATATTAACTACAATTAAACTTGTCTAAAACAATAAAATCAAAAAAATAAACTTAAATAAATAAAAAACAAATACATTTTATAAAATGCGATGACTTCGGCGAGTGCGACGCGTACGAATGCGCGTTCACCTTTACAAAAAAATACTGCTCTTAATGTAACAATTACAACGAAAAAGGTTTTAAAACAACGAAAAAACAATAAACCCATATCGCTGGAATCTGGACGACTATCAACTTCATAGATAAAGTTTTCAATATGATTTTCATTCATTGTCACTAGTCGATCGATGAACTGATACGCGACTGCAGCGAGGGGGTGTAGTAGGGTGCATGTAGCTGCAGAATATAAGACGATCTCAACACTTTATACCTTGACGTTCTTCCGACTGTACATTGTCGCTCAAACTGCAATGTTATAAACTTAAAACATCGTTATTTATGCTATAAAAAAACTGTGCCATGTTTCGTTTTAATATTGGTTTCATGCCCCCTTACTATGTAGTATTTTAAGTCAACGATTCAACTTTGAAAAAGGAAAAGGCTCTCCATTCAACTGCAAGTTTATACAGTGTGTCCGGCCGAACACTTATTTCTGCTTAGCCCAAAGGTATGACTGGTAGAGAATGCCACTTGGAATTAAGTTCACCTTTTGTACAAAATTTTTAGTTGTGCAAAAAGGTTAAATAAATAAATACTTAAAATGTTATTGAGGCTCCCAAAATTATAATAAACTCAAAAACCAAAATCTCAAAAATTGCAAAACTTACTTGAACATATTTTTTGCCGTATGTTTCTTGGTAAGTTGTCAAGTTAATTTTGACTGTTAAAATATTTTTTAAAGCGATTTTATTTTATTTTTTGCACTGTTGACATATACAAGTACATAATTTAAAAAAACAACTAAAAACAAATTATTTTTTGCAATGGTCTTTTCAGTTTCATATTGTAACAAAAAGCTGTATGGGGTGTCAAAGAATCTCATACATAAATACATAATAAGAGTACATACGCTCGGAAAACATAACCGAAAATCCTTCTGACGCAGTCGAATAAAAAGAGAGGATTTAGTCACAGAACACGTAATAGTACAAGTACAGACAAATCACTACAAAGCCATTTAAATGAATAGCGACTTTTATCTACGACACAACACACAATAAAGTGCAATTCAGGACACGTCGCGTCCTTTACCTTATTATTTGCTTCTTTCTGTCACGCAACTACACTTCTTCTAACAACGTGGGAATAGTAGAAGTGAACGACGCTACGTGACACGTGGGCCGTGACGCTGACGACGGAATGAGTATCGATCATCAACTATAGTCCGACAAATTCATGCGCGACTCTCTTGCACCATATTGAATTATGTTTCATGTTCCTTATGCTTACAATAGTGTTCTAGTAGTTGTAACGAACACATTAATAAATTTGACGAGGATTACAGAGTTATTATTACATTAATTGTATCTTCTTTCTATGATCCGAGCACCCGCTCATGTAGTTGTAGCTTCATGTGTAAACTGCGGAGTAAGCCAGGCCTGATAGAACGCAAGGAGATCACTTCCCCATTATAAAACATTTTTTAATTAATGAAATACAACATTAATAAAATCTTATCGTAACTATACGATAACAAAAAAACTGGGATGAGAAACCTTGCGAAAATCCAGGAATTAGGATTTTGTTTTTATTAAAATCTTTATATTTTTAGATAAGGTGCGACACAACATACAAATCTAAAAAACATAGATAGGAATTTTGGAAACTTTTTATAAGCTACTCGTTACTTTTGCAGTACAAAATGTGTTTTTAATAACATCATATAACATTACAGGCGTCTGTTGATTTCATAAAATTACAGAAAATGCAAACTTTTCTTTCGTATTAGATTTTTACCTTTGTATTAGGTCCAATTTTCACTCGGTCGAAGACTGGTAAAGAATATTAAGAATACTTGACACATGTTGACACTCATGCATGATAATATTGTCTACTTTTATGTTGCGTCGCAATAAGCCTAAATAAGTTGAAAATAGGGGTCAATAAAACCGGATAGAGAAAAAATATCATGGGTCCGACGGCAGTCTATATGAAAATGAGTTAAATTTAGTGTTATTATGAATAAAGAGGAATTTTGGATTAAAACATTTAGAAGTATACTTGTGGTAATCTTAATTTATTTAATAAAAGACATATTATGAAATTAAATAGCGTTTACACACTTACTTCGCATAAGACTTGCGGAAACAACTTACAGATCATTGTACTCGATCATAATAAAATACTACGCGTAGCGAGCTAATGTCCCTCGTGTAATATAGCTTTAAGTTTAATATTAGACATAATAACATGAAGTTTGAAGCAGATAAATAAACATCTGCAACTTCATAATTATCGTGTAACTTTATAATTAACCTATAATACTAGAACCTAAAATATACTAGAGTAAATCATAGACGATTTTTAAGAAATTTAAGTTATTATTAGTACGTTACTTGTTCAAATTTAATTCATGATACAGACATCCGATATTTATGTACCGTTAGGTAGTAACCGTCAGGTGTATGACAAATATCGTTTTTAAATAATAAAATATAAATAATTTTATCTTAAACCTGACACAATGATACAAACAAGCTGAGAATTGACAAACACGCACGGTTATTAAATAAAATAATTTTTCGTCAAACTATTTATAAAATTTGAAACCGTTTCAAATTGTGACATTAAAATTAATAGCCACATGATACCAGTCAAAGTATTTCTTAACTGGTTTTCATTTTTGTGGCTATAAAACTCTAAAAAATAATATTATAGCACTACCTATTTTACTGCACTTTAGTAGTTAAGAGTAAAGAAAGACTTTCTATAATGTTAGTGATAGAAATATGCTACTGTAATTTTATATGAATTTTCTTATGACTATATAATGATTATTTATTTACGACTACAGTATTACTAAATGGGCAAAGTGCCACATTTTAATTACTTGCCATCAATTAGATTCATGAATCACAAAAATATATAAATACTGTCATACATTACAATAAAATAAAACTATGATAGGTGTGTGGATAGATAAGAATAGAAATTATTAATAAAATCTCTGACGATAAAAAGTGTCCAGAAAACCATCGTATTATGCAAGTCAAACAATAGGGTAAAGCTTTTCCGATTAAAGTTATGTAAATAATTCCCAACTTTAAACAACTTTTCAAGAATAAATCTATAGTCTTCTTCAAGAGCTCAAAGATAAATTTTATAGGCAAAATTAAGAATACCGTGATCAAGGTGTTTTATGTTTTTTGACCGCAGGTAGATTAAGGGCAGGTTAAAAGTAGTTTCTGTATACATTACAGGCATGACACCGAAACAGTCCGTCGTCTGCAAGTAAGAATTACTGCGCAAAGGTGTGGCTTGCGGAATGGCGACAGTAAGTATAACATTTTAAGTAAATAATGCCATTATGTCAGACTCGACTAAAGCCACTAGAAAAAAATCTGCCCACTGATAAGTATAAAATATTAATCATTGATGTCAATACTGTAAGAATAGTATTGAAAATGTACTTCGAGAAGAAGCAACTTGTTTTTTTTTCTATCGGGTGATGTTGAGCAGATTGTGTTACTGAGAGAAAAAACGTATCAGTTACATCTTCAACTGTTACCTATTTTTACAGAATTTTATGACTGATAGATTAAGTTGCAAATAGGTTCCAGAGGTCTCCATAGGATGACACAGGTTCTAGAGACCCTGTTTTTGGGATAAGCAGCAGCCCTTATTGCATGAAGTCTTAATTTCTTAGTATGTGGAAAACTCTTCAATATAAAATAATTTGTAATATGGTTGCCTTAACTCAGTGCCGCAGCACATCATAGTAATAACAATTAAAGTTCATAATGTAAGTCTAAACCCTAGACAGTTGTCCCACCGCGACTAATAAACGACTAACTACATTCCGTGTAATTAAAAGCGATGCATACTATAATAGTTGATCGCTGACTGTTAACGCTGCGCCCACAAGAGCTATCAAAGATATCACTCGCTCGGCGATGCTCGCCTGGCAATTAGAACTCAAATAGTATTCCAAATCCAAATCGCCAGTCGCCCGAGAACACTCGGTAGCCCAGCGACGAAACTATCGGAACAAAACACTTGCTTCTCGCCGCTCACTAACTCATTTCTAGTTTCTAGCTTCACTCGATTCTCGTTCATCGTTGCCGGTTGGACAACTGCCTTAATTTGCACATGAAGTCGGAGAGTTCGTAATTATTTTAAAGCAGTTATCTGGACATACTTATACCAGTGGTAAGAAAAGCCTAAATAACTGTATAAGAAAACCTAATCAATGGCTGAGTAATAATGTTATAGAAGAAATGATCTGTAACCATCAGATCGTAGAAACCGCAACGCTTAGAATCGGCGACGTTTGTTAGGGTAATCATCCATTTGCCTGGGTCCGTCCCAGCCGCGGTTCTGTGGCATGTCGTCAAAGCCTCCACCACGCGGCATGTCGTACTGGTCTCTGAAGCCTCCATCCTAGGTAAATGATAACTCGCTAATTGTTTTCTCGTGTTACAGATATACAAAAAAACACAACTTTAAAAAATACAATATTTTTACCAAAACATCAAACACTCGCTGAAAAACTAGCCTCAAATATGTATATTATGTTAAATAGAAAAATTGTGATCCATCAGTATAGTAAATAAAAGGTGCATCTGTAATGTGCTCACTAGTTTTATAAAAGTAGGAAATTATCACATACGAAAAGCGCACTACATCATAAGTGATATTACAAGGGTGGATAAGATTCAATAATTAATCAATGAAAATCAGTAAAAAATCTAGTTAAGAGAGAATTTCATTAAAATTATAGAAAAATTTATATGCAAGCATTACATCGTATTCGTTACACACATTCTCATCATAGCATACAAGTTCAAAACGTAGAAAACTGTTTGTGGCTCCACCGTTCGGCAAACAATTAAAAGTTATAAAAGTTTTATTAATTTATTATCTAACAAAAATCAAGTTCCTTTTTCTTTTTAGGGTTCGCAATTTCTATTTAAGTACATAAGTGGTTTAGTATACTTTAAGTTGTCAGAACGCACGCAAGTATTAGGTATGTAAACATAAAACCTTAACAAATGCGCTTAAACGTCATTTTGTGTATGGATTAAATAAACGCTTTTGGGCAAGTCCTAGCTCATAGAAGGCGCGGCGCGTCAGGCGGCGATGCGGGCGATGTATGAAGCGTTCAAGTTTTTGCGTGCGTTTGTTTTAATTGTAGCGTCGCATGTGACTGGCGAAGCAGCGAAGAACGCGGCAAGGAAAGGGAGACAGAGGTGCGGTGGTGCGTGCGAGGGAGCGGTCGCCGCAGCAAACAACGGCGGGTGCGCCGCTACAGACTACGCGACAACGCAGGCGCAGCGCCGTAAACTGCTATTCGTGCGCGCCTCGTTCGGCACCACCAGTTACCATGTTTGTCTTTGCGCGTCAAAAGCGCTTCTCCATGAACGGAGAAAACGCTTAACGCCCCGCGCCTGACGCGCCGCTTCACCATGAACGAGACCTAAGGTTTACGATTACTAATATCGATAGCGAATGAGTGAAGTATGCCATTTATTTTATAATTCGGTTTAATATAGGTGAGATTCTGTTTTCATAATAAACATCAGGATTATTTGTGTTCTACCAAGTCATAAATATAAAAATAAATTATAATGGGCCATATGATGAAGATAACACGACCAACATCGGGTCTTACTGGTTTTAAGTGGTAGACCGTAGTTAAAGATTGTGGAAACCATAAATAAATTATGGTTTGGTGAGATATCCACCCACACATAGAAAAGTACAATTGAAAGGTAAGCAGCATGTAATGGTTCTTTAACGTATAAAAAAAGTGTGGTAATACAATATTTTCCGAGTTACATTTGTTTTTTTTTTATATTCTATCGATTTCGAGTGTGGTAAAATCAGAATAGCCAATTTTTAATTACTTTATCTCATCTTATGAGAGGTTTCAGATTATAAAACCTTAAATAAAGACTGGGGTTAGAAATGATCTCCTCTCTCGAGACTAAAAATACTAGCGACTTTGTTTGGGTATTCAAACGTTCATCTCCCATTTCTCCTTCTTAGGGTAAAATATGCTATGCGATGCCTATGCAAATGTATGAGAAGCTCAGTCAGGATGGAGTGCGTTAAAAAAGTTTACTTCTATGATATAATTTCGATCGTGAGTTTTATATCACCAGAAACTTCAGGACATTATTTTAGATAATAGTGGATCTCGAAACACGATTACAGGAATTTGTTTCAATAGGCATTCCTCCAAAAGTTTGATCTAACTTAGCCCTCTTTCCATGTTTTGGACAATATCTGACTTATGAATAATATAGGTTTGTTCCAGGATGACTTAATAATTGTCAAGCTACTTAAAGATAATCGAAAATTCAAGTTACTATACATGAAAAAACCGGGCAAGTGCGAGTCGGACTCACGCACTGAAGGTTACGTACAAAGGTATTTTACAGTATTATTATTAGGTATTTTTGGTTTTCTGACTTTTTCCTTTACTTGCGCTATAAGACCTTTTATACCAAATTTGTTCTAGGAATAGAAATGTTGATTCTAGATATAGACCTAGGCACATAAAATTTCCCATAGGGAGGGAAGCTACTTCCCCTATGAGAAATTTCATAAGTTATGGTTCCCTTGTTGTTAGAAAAGGGACCGTAGCAATTTGATTTTAAATTCAGCATGATACCTTCACGCGTTCCTGAGGAAAAGAGTTGACTTGACAAGACGGACAGACGGACAACAAAGTGATCCTATAAGGGATCCTTTTTTCCTTTTGAGGTACAGAACCATAAAAAGTTGGCAAATAGCGTAGCGGGTCACGCCCAAATGTAGGAATCCGAAGATTCTCAATAGCCTAAGATAAAATTACAAAGTAATTGATGGCGTTCGTTTTCTATAAAGCTATTACGAAATTTTCCCTTCTCCACCTTCCACTGTTTTAGTCGACTATTACTAATTTGCTAGTAACGCCTTGAAACTACTACGGGTACGTATTAGTTTTCCTATAATGAATGTATTATATTATGTGTGTGTTTATATTCGTTTTCATGCACCAAGAAGTACCCTTTTGTCTGGGGGTGGAGAAACTTGACTCGTAACAAAATTTTTAGCTATATATTTCGCAAACGGATTTGTTAATTAAGAAGTGTTTCTAACAAACCTATAATATTTGTAAAAGACCTATGCAACGAAACCTCACAAGATGAATGTGGTGGTTGATGACTTTGTCTGTAGGAGGTACCCTATAAAACAAACAAGGGGGTATCTGCGGACAGACAGACGACATGACGAACTATAAGGGTTTGTTGGTGGACTGCGGAACTCTAAAAAAAAAAGCCGCCTAGTCGCCTGTATATGTTATTTGCTTGTAGTTCTATCGTTCGGAGCAAATAATCAATGTTACTTCGTCGAGACGTTTTTACAGTTACTTCAGACAGGGCTCAAAAACCACCATCATTGACATATTTTTAAGCCTTACTGAAGTACTGAAAGTCATTTTCAATCCCATTCTTTATCTAGGTTGTAATAAAATTAATTAAGATGCCGAAAAACAGTTTAAATTGATTGACCTTGAACATTAAAAGAACTGATAGAGCTTAGTGAGTCCAAGATCATAAAGCTGGTTAATGTGGTTATAATATCACTTATAATGCAATGTCGTACATTCTTCGCATGCGATAACTATATTTTCGTAAATGTTTATATTCGAATACGAAAACTGAGGTAAATTGCCTCAGCAATAATTATTTTTGAACCATTTTTCAGTAAATTATGTTATCATTAACTACAAATATGTGTGTACTCAATACTAGATCACTTTCAAATAAAATGGTGTCAATTAAACGCTCCACTATAAAATTTTAGGAAAACCTTTTACCAGCAAACAAGAAGATTTCAGAATTTCGAAGCAGAAATTACTTCGAGATTTTTTGATTTTATAGGTTTGAAATAATAAGGGCTAGCTGCAAACATCTGTCAAAATTGTATAAGTGTCAGTAAAGTTTTAGAACAAAGAGAGTATTGCCGTAATTCGACCAGAACACAGAATGACTTAGAATTTATGTAACATAAAGCAAAATATACTATGCGAATCACAGTGCCGATCCAATGATCGGGGAAACAATTTGATCTGCCCAAAAACACATTTTCGTATATTCATTACAACTTCAATATTGACAACCATATTATTTGACACATTTATTTTCTAGTACTCAGTACCTACATTCACTACTATAGTAATTTTTAAAAATATAACCGGATATTTTTCATACTTTATATCTGATAAAACGTAGGCAAGTTTAGTTTATTTGCTGGTTCTGAAAACATATTCATCAAGTATTTAAATAGTCATCAGATCAGATAAGATAAAACATATGTTTACCAAACATCCACAAATAGGATGAATGTATAAAGTTGTAATTGTGTATAGATAGAGTGACCACCTGACAAAGCTTATTTATCAGTGGCAAACTAAAGATGTCAAAAATGTACTTACCATTGGCTTTTGCTGATCAAACATGCCTTGCTCCTGACGATCTAATAAAGAGTTGAGCCGTTGTGCCTGTCAGGAACAAAAAAAACTCGATTGATTTCTTATGTTAAATGGTTTTGTTTAGATAATGTACCTACTAAAAGCTAAAACATAATAGGTACGGTAGGTATTAGATACCAGTCATCACACCAGTTTATTTTTATCTCTTTACTACCAATTATACACGCCAATGTTATAATAATTGAATAAATATGAAATGGCTAATTTCGAATCAATGACAGTTATGTGACATGACAAAGTAGAGACAAAAAAAATTTAAATAAGCTGCCACAAAATTATTAACGTGTAATAACAGTGTTCTCCTGCTGGCGGCGGCGTAGCTCGTCCTCCTGTTTGCGCATGAGCTGCGACAGCTCCTCACGCGTCCCTGTCCTACCTGCACAAAGAGCGTGTTCTCCTGCTGGCGGCGGCGCAGCTCTTCGTCCTGGTTGCGCATGCGCTGCGACAGCTCCTCACGCGTCCCCGTCCTACCTGCACAAAGAGCGTGTTCTCCTGCTGGCGGCGGCGCAGCTCGTCGTCCTGGTTGCACATGCGCTGCGAAAGCTCCTCACGCGTCCCCGTCCTACCTGCACAAAGAGCGTGTTCTCCTGCTGGCGGCGGCGGAGCTCGTCGTCCTGGTTGCGCATGCGCTGCGACAGCTCCTCCTCCTGCCGCAGCAGCTGCGCGCGCTCCTGCTCGCGGCGCTCCTCGGCGGCGCGCTCGGCCATCTCCCAGCTGCGCTTCTGCCGCTCGCGGTCCTGCTCGCGCTGGCGCAGCTGCTCTCGGAGCAGCTCTGTCTCGTGCTCGTATCTGCGCGTACAGAATAAATAAAGGTCTGCCGCGGATCGAGCGGTCGACGTCTGGTCGTAGCTATTTACTTAAATAACTTTGCAGAGTGATCCATCTGTACTTGTACTATTAATGTCTGTGCCCACTACACCATACCATACCATGATCGTGCTAGGACAGAACAGAGGAATCCAAGTTCAATAAGCGCAGTGTTCGTTTTGACAGTGCCAGAATTGTGCATCGACGAACACCTAGCAT
Source organism: Pyrausta nigrata (assembly GCA_949316185.1). Taxonomy (NCBI): domain Eukaryota; kingdom Metazoa; phylum Arthropoda; class Insecta; order Lepidoptera; family Crambidae; genus Pyrausta; species Pyrausta nigrata. The sequence continues at coordinate 12,836,455 of OX438944.1, read as the reverse complement.
AAACATTTTGAACATTAACCCCGTTATTCCAAAAACTTAGTAACGGGTTTAAGACAGGACTAAGCTATTAGCTAGCCAATTAGAAAAGCGCTTCTCTATTAGGTTATGTCACGAATGTGTCATTCATTCCTCTGTTGTCGGCTAATATTTAGACCCAGTTTAAACCTGGTCTAATTTTTTTGTAATAACACCGTAAGTTTTTAAACTAAGGTCCAAAATCAAATGTGTACTTTTTATATTTTATACTTAAGGTCTAATACCGTATAAAACGGTCCAAGCACGGTCAGGGTATGGGTAGCGGGCACAGATCTTAATAGTACAAGTACAAAAAGATCACTCTGCAAAATTATTTAAGTAAATAGCGATTCTTGATACGACCAGAGGGCCCTATTTCACGAAACTTATTAGACTAATAATATGAGTCCATGAACTAATATTTTTTACAAGTTCACTAGTGTGCGTGTCTCGAAGCTACGGTAGAAAAATATTAGTTACTAGTTACCAGCTAATAAATATTAGCCAAAATCACTAGAGTAAATTTAGTTACTAGTTACCAGCTAATAAATATTAGCAAAAATTACTAGAGTAAATTCAATTTGGTTTCTCGAAAAAAAAGTCTTTAAATACTCTTGTAAATTACACTAATAAAGTTATTAGTCTCAAATGGCTTGTAAAATATATTAGCTCAAACTATTAGACTTAAATTTAACAGTGTATTTTTATAAAATATTGTCTTTTAAACCAGAAGCACTTACAAAAATCAGGTTTATTTAATAAAAGAAAAGAAAAACAAAGACATGCGTGAAATAAAAATAAATAAACTTAAAACCTACTTAATCAAAATTAAACCCGTGTCCTTTAAAGTTAGCTGCAGCACGGGTTTAATTTTGATTAAGTAGGTTTTAAGTTTACTTACAAAATATATTAATTATTAATTTACTTTAAATCTCATTCAATAAAACATTTTGCTTTTACCGGCATTGTACCAAACAAAAAAATAAATAAAACAAAGCAAGAATAAAGGTCAACACAAGTATAGGAAAAAAAAAAAAATTGGTGTTATAATCGTAAAAAAAATCATATGTTGCAGTAATGTAAGATTATTGCAATTGTGCGCCAACTCGCACTTGCCCAGTTTTTATAATCATGGATGGAGAATATGTGTATAAACGTCCAAGCCAGACTAGTATTTTCTATTAGTCTGCTACTATTAGTTATTAGTCTAGTACCTGTTTTTGAGAAACAGAAAATATTAAGACTAGTTATTTTTACACTAGTAACTAATAGCTAATATACTAGTAAACTAATATTTTCGTGAAATAGGGCCCAGACGTCGCCGGTCGATCCGCGCATGTTCTTGTAGCTTTAAGCGAATAAAGGGCCAACTTCCAACCCGCAGGGTTAAACCAGGCTTTATAGGCCAGGAGTTATAGAAAATACCGACGGTAAAAACAGAACCGAAGCGAACGAAAGGTTGTTGAAATAAATATTTAATAAAGACGAAATAGTTGTTTGGAATTATTTTCTGCTGCTGTAACATATATTTTTATGTTAACAAAATGTGGATCTATGATCACATGATTTATTTATTTAAAAGTTGAAAATAAGTATCCTTTAATTAAATACTTACTTGGCATATTCCATTTGAGCTTCCAACTTCTCTTCCTCAGCGGCGAGTTCCTTTTTAAGCGCTTCCTCCTTTTGACGATGAAGTTCGTGCAACTGCTTCCACCTTGTACCATATTCATGTTCGAAACTTCCTAATTCGGAGAAACGGGGCCCATGCTAAAACAAACATATCCAATGTAAAATGTACACATAAATTTAATTAATTATATTGCAATAAGTTTACATTATCAATAATACTCACCTCACGCGCTTTTTGGAATTCTGGGTGCTTTTTAGGTAAATTTTTTTCTGGGTAGCCATCAAGTTCATCAGGCTCCTCATAGTTTTCAACAATAACAGGGCGAAGAGACCTAAAAATTTTTTTTTATAAATACATAAAATAAGGTATATAATACTTTTAACAGGAATTCGCCTATTTGAAATAAATACTTACGAAGTCAAGAAGAAACACTTTTCTGTGCAGTTTCGGATGGCTGCTAGTGCACTTGGTTTTCGTGAAAATTCAACAACTCCTTCGCCAAGAGTTTTCCCCCTCTCATCAACTTTTACGTAAGCTCTCTCAATTTTTCCAAAGATTTCAAATGCGCGATAAAGTAGTTCATTAGAGACAAATGGTGGTAAATTTTTGACTCTGATTGCACTGTTGTGTGGGGCAAACCTGACCCGTAAAGTCTTTCCGTTCCTCATTTTTCCATCCAATTCACGTTTTGCTCTTTCTGCATTGACCCTGTAGTCCTAAAAACCAACAAAAGTTATGTTAATTACTTTACAATGAATCACAAATTTATTTAATGTTTTAATGTAAGTTTGTCAACATATCAGTCTTACCATTTTAATAAATCCAAAGTTCTTTTCTTTGTTTACAAAGAGCTCTGCTGCTTCTCCAAATGGAGTGAATAGATTAAGTATCTCTTCTTCAGTTACATCATTTGTCAAGTTACCAATGTACAATCTGCTTCTACCATTAAACTTGATTTCTGACTGATCTATTGGAGCCAAATCAAGAAGTGGTCCAACCAAATCTTTAAGTTTGTTAGCAAGCATATGTTCCTCCCTCTGCACAGGTTTACCATCTTGTTGTGGGCCTCTGTTGTTGCGCTGTTGGTTCCTTACTGGCCCAGGGGGGCCACCTCCAGGTTTTTGGAAAGGCCTGTTCCCTTGCTGAAAATTACCACCTTGTTTATGACCAGGCCCACCAGCACCACCTTGAGACCATCCACCTTGCCTGTTACCTCCAAAATTTCCATTCATGTTCTAAAATGGCAACAGAAGATCAGTACAGTTTGTAGACACAATAATAGATATAAAGCAAGCAATAAAAACAAGTTTTAAATTTACCCTTTGTTGTTGATTCTGATTGTGTTGATTTTGATTGTGCTGATTCTGATTCTTCTGATCGCTATCAACTTTGTCCAGAGATTCTTTCTTGGCTGGGACATTTTGTTGGGGTTTCTGTTGTATTGGTGTTGTTTGTTGTTGGGGTGGCTTTTGTTGCTGCTGCTGTGGCGCTGCAGGTGGCTGCTGCGGCGACGGCTGAGGTTGCTGCTGCGACGGCTGAGGCTGCTGCTGCGGCTTAGGCTGATTTTTTGCTGGGGTTGACTGGATCGGAGCTGGTTTTTGCTGAGGTGTTTGTTGACCTGTTGCATCAGGTTTGGACTGAGCTTGATTCTGCTGTTGTGGCTGTGATGGTGGTGGTTTCAAAGGCTAAAAAGTAAATAACATAATAAATGCAATTTAAAAGTATACTTATTGGGCTTTTTTAATTAGCTACTTGACACCACCAATCGTTGACGTACTTTTAATTAACTGTCAAAACACTCTTTTTCCATATATTTTGTATGGGAATAGTAAACTATGACGTCACATTTCACTATACTCAACTTACATACTTTTTATCGAGTTAAGCTTTATTAAAAATCAAATACTGCAGATAGTTAAAAAATATCAAAAGTGTGTTTTAAAATGTGCTGTCATTTTCAAGGAATAGGTATTCGGAATTATTTGTGGATAGTGTCAAGTACCCAATTGCAAAAGAAAACTGAAATTAATTAGTTGATTGCTGATAATTAGTTGTCAGTTTAGTATTGGTCCTAATTTCAGTACATGGAAGGCTGAGCAAATTATAAAGAACAGTAGAAGTTTTGAAAAAATATTTAAAATAAAGGAATAATCATCTAATCTGAGTATTGCTATTATGAAATATCTAAAAGCGTGTTTTTTTTAAATAAATTATGGTAGCATGTTATAAAAAATTTTTTGATTGCAGAAACTAGTTGACTGCGCCGCGGCATTGACGCTGTAAGTTCCAGTTGTTTTATAAGGGTTAATGTTGTATTGAAATGTCTTGATAACTGAGAAATTACTTTCTGCATATCTGTTTTATATGTAATGTATTTACCTTACTTGAATCTAATGGGCCCCAAGACACAACTGGTAATGTCCATTTTATACCAACCTTTATAATTGCGATAAACCACTTAGGTTGTAGAAATTTTGACTTAAAAAGAACTGAAAATTCAATGTTTTTGACGCAAAACCTCTGTTATGAAAAGTACTAGACCGGATCGAATGAAATTTGGTATAAGCATACGGCAATAATGTACAGTCACCATCAGATACCTAATCGCACCTCCGGTGCGACACTGACACTTTTGCAAAAAATGCAAAAATGAGTTCAGTATGTAATAATTGTCCTAAAGCACCCTTTTACTTGGTGCAAAAACGTCACTTTTGTAGTACGCATAGTTTCCGTATGAGGGCGTATCGTTTTGGCGCGAATCACGGCGACACTGGGAGCAACATCGTTTCATTGGTCAGTTTTGCGCTGTCCCCCCGCCAGTGCGAATGTGTCTTGGAGCTACACTGTTACTAAGGTAATTGTGACACAATATTTTTTTTATTCTGGAGCAACAGTTTCCTAAGATACAGTTGGGACATTATTTCTCCAATATTTAAAAATCTTCGATAGTTTGGTTTTGTACTACAATGACCTTTGTTGATAAATGACTTTCTTTCTCCAATCCCTACGTTTTTAAATAAAATGTGCCACATAATTCAATCCAACAACCTGGTCTCAAACTAACGTTTTTTCTTTGTACTATAAGAGCCATTGTGCCAACAAGGTCGAAGTTATATTTATCTATTAAAGCTTGAATTATTTTTGTGTTAACTATGGTGATTGTAAGAAAATTTAGTAATTTCAATCCTTTTTACTCGTTTTCAGTTGTTTCTAGAATGGAATAAAATGCTGTGTCGGGGGCCACAATCACTCGAAATGTCTGTAAGGAGCTTCACAGGATACACACGCGGCGAAAGCGCTCTGGTCAGTCTAGTACATGTGTCATAGGGAACGTCTCGATGTCGACTCGATCTTCGGGGTTCTCACGGTACGTTTTAAACAAATAAAAATAAGGCAGGTATGCGTGTGAGTGTGCGCGGCGTAGTATCAATAGGGTACACAAACAAATCAAAATATTGTAGTAAACATATCGCCCGCCCTAAACACGTCAAGTGTTTACGAGAAGGTTAGGAAGCCAAGGGAAAAGAAGTTCACTGGACAGGAAGACGAACTAATTTCGTCAAAGATCTCTTTAGGCTACCAGTAGGAGTTTTAACATCTACCACACGAACAACTTGGTCTTGGCCAGGGTATAAATTAATAATGCGTCCACGACGCCACTGCAGAGGGGGAAGGTTGTCATCTTTTATGAGTACTAGCTCACCTACTTTAGGAGGATCACAAGGAGAGGTCCATTTATTTCTAATTTGTAATGTATTTAAGTATTCTAAATGCCAGCGAGACCAAAAGTGCTGGGTAATTTGTTGGATTAGCTGAAACCGTGTAAGGCGATGCAATTTTACGTCTTTATAAGGGTACTCCGGAAGTGCAGTTAAGGGTTGTCCAATTAAGAAATGGCCGGGAGTTAACAGTTCGACATCATTAGGGTCCGGAGAAAGTGGGCACAATGGGCGTGAATTTAAAACTGCTTCAATTTTAGCAAAAACAGTGGTCAGCTCTTCAAACGTAAGGGGGGTATCGCCTACTACTCGTTTTAGGTGCGATTTCGCCGATTTAACCGCAGCTTCAAAAAGACCTCCCCAATGAGGGCAAACAGGAGGATCGAAAACCCAGGATATGTTCCGCTTTGAAAGCTCAGATCCAATAGCCGCCTGGTTTTGAGACAGGAAACACTCTAACTCTTTAAGGTAATTGTTGGCACCGATGTAATTTCGACCGCAATCGGATCGGATTAGGCGAGGTACACCACGACGCGACACGAATCGGGAAAAGGCCGCAATAAAGGCTTCAGTAGTTAGGTCTGACACAACCTCAAGGTGAACGGCCTTAGTAGAAAGGCAGACAAATACACACAGGTAACTTTTCACTAACCTTTTGTTCCTATAGGCCTGGACTTTGGTAAAAAAGGGTCCTGCAAAATCGGTACCTACACCGTCAAACGGTCTAGCAGCCGTGACGCGGTCTTTAGGTAGGTCACCCATGAAGGGTTGAGATACAGCCGCCTTGAGACGATAACAGGGAAGGCATTTAAAAATCACATGCTGAATAGCTCTGCGTGCCGATAAGATCCAAAACTCTCTATTTAACATGGCAAGAATTGCATTAACACCTGCATGAGCATTCTCGCGATGGTAATTTCGAATTAGGTCACCGTTATCCAGAAATAAATTCAATTTTCTCAGGGAGTTAGTGATAGGATCGCCACGCCGTAAGCGATCAAGTTCATCAGAAAAGGAGGTAAATTGAACAATTTTCACTAAAAACAAAAGGGAATCTCTCCGTTCCTTAGGGCTCAGGTAGGATGAGTAAGATTTAGGAAATAAAAACCGCCTTAGGTAACAAGTCACGTTTATTAGCTTGTTGAAAGAACTATACCGCTCTAATAAGAATGAGGGATCCGGGGTAGGAACATCGGCAGAGACTACTAAACAACGTAGTCCAAGGAGATCACTACTTGGGTTAGGTTCCGAAATACCGGGCCAGTTGTCAGGAGACTGCGTCAACCACAAAGGTGAAAACCAAAGGGAGTGGTCGATCAGTCGGGTGACTGACATACCTCTCGATGCACAGTCACTAAGGTTCATGTAGCCTGGGACGTGCCTCCATTCACTAGATGTAGCACTATTATTAATCTGGGAGACACGATTAGCCTCAAAAGTCTGAAGGAGGTGAGGAGTGGTTTTTAACCAACACAACACTATTTTACTATCCGTCCAACTATGGAATGAAGTCAACACAGACGACCTTTGCAGACAAAGAGCGACGTGATGAAGTAATTTAGAGAGGAGGGTAGCTCCCAACAATTCCAACTTGGGAATTGTTAAACGGGTCCGAACAGGGGCAACTTTAGATTTAGCCATAACAAGATGGACGGAGCAAACACCAGACGGAAGTTCCGCACGTAAATAAACAGCGGCAGCATATCCCAATTCAGAAGCATCACAGAACCCATGTAGGGATAAGGAGGAGGAACCTCTGGGAAGAATATGTCGGGGAATGGCCACTTCACTAACCTTCGCTAGGTCCTGAACAAATGCAGTCCACTCTAAAGACAGGGGTTCATTTAAAGGATCATCCCAGGATAAGCCTGACATCCATAAGCGTTCAATAAATTCCTTAGCCTTAAATACGACGGGAGATATCCAGCCACAAGGGTCATACATACGGGCAATCAAAGATAAAACTTTGCGTTTTGTAATAACTGTATCACGGGTATCACAGGTATAATTGTAGGTAAATGAGTCACTCACAGGATTGTATTGCACACCTAAAATAGCGACAGTCTGAGGATTATCTGGGTCTAAGAATGAATGAGGAAGTTGCAAATGATCCGGGGGCATATCATCTAGGAGCTCGGGCCTGTTACTAATTCACTTACGGAGTTCATAACCACCAGAGGCCATTATTCCTATAAGCTCGGTTTTCAAAGCCCGGGCAGACGCAATAGTATCAGCACCAGTTAGACAATCGTCGACATAAATATCTCTCTCAAGGACTTCAGCAGCTCGAGGGAAGGTAAGTCTCTCTTGTTCAGCGAGCTCAAGAAGGGCTCGAATTGCAATGAATGGACTGGAACGAAGACCATAGGTATTGGTATTAAGTTCATAGGCAAGAAGTGGCTGAGAGGGATCCTCACGCCAAAGCACAAGTTGGTACCTTCTATCATCAGGATGTACCCAAGTCATACGAAACATCATACGAATATCTGTTACAAACACTACCTCGTGCCTGCGGAAATTTAGGAGGATGTGAGAAATATCTCGCTGAAGCTTAGGGCCTGTATGTAAACATTGATTCAGGGACACTTTAGAGGACGTAGGACTACTACCATCGAACACAACACGTATTTTGTCACCAACGAACTTAAAAATTCCATGATGAGGGATAAAATAATGTTCCCGGGTCGAGTCATATGAAGAAAGGGACATATGGTTTAGGTCAAGGTACTCACGCATAAAGGAAATATATTTCTCTCGAAAATTAGAATTGGCTTACAAACGCTTCTCAAGATTATGGAATCGCCGTAAGGCATTGGTTTTAGAATCACCAAGAGGTGGACGATCATGAAGAAAAGGGAGTCTAACCATAAATCTACCATCGCTTTCACGAGTGGTAGTAGCTTTAAAAAAGGTTTCACACTCTATATCCAAGGGGTTCGCAACTGGAGATTGGGGGGCCTCTTCAGAATTTTTCAACTATTTGGGACAGCGAGACTCTAGTCATGGGGGGTTCCAAATCAGTAAATCCTCCAAAAACAGGACCACACAGGACATAACCAAATATCGTCGAGATAGCAGTAAGGCCATCAGGGGACACAACCAACTCGGACCTTAAAAGGCGACCAATGACCAATGACGTCAGCTCCAAGAAGTACACTTATAGTACCAGGTTTGTAAAATAAAGGGTCAGCAAGAGGGAGGTGCTTAGTACAGGTAATTACACTTTTAGGTAAGTCTACCTCTGGGAGGGTACCAGCAATCACATCAACAACTATTGCACTGGTAGAGATTTCTGGACAGACAGAATTAACTGGCTTAAATGAAAAAGATACAATGCCCGGGGAATTAATCGCTTGAACATTACCTATTCCACGAACACTAAAGAAGACGACAGGGAAACCATTTTTGGTGAGAGAAATGAGCTACAGTGATAAACTTTAACATGAGCAAAAATATTAACGGGGATGCAATTAAAATTGGCGAAATCATGAGTATTAAGTTTATCAAAGATTGCGCCAATTATCAATATCGAACAACCTGCAAAACTGAAAACTGGGAAGAGGCCAAAGCTAATAGAACCTAACAGGAACAACTTACGTCGAGGTCGAGACAATGTTACAAGCATTAACGAGGTCGTTTTGAAACCAGCGTATACCTCGAAGATTGCTATTACAGAACGCAAGAAGCGCGACCTTTTGAGTTTGGTAGAGACAAACATAGTACCAAGATACTTCGAAAAGTTCTTCAGAGATCTCATTTAATTTTATTACTTGTGATTGTGTTGAAAACGAATTCAATATTTTGTTATGTTACATATTTAGGTATAATTGATGTTGATTGTTTTGAATGATTTCGCGTAGTTTTTGAGTTATGATTTTTTTTCTGAATTTTTGAGAATTTTCGACCTAAACAACTTAAAAAAATATAAATGAAGTTAAAGATTTTTTTGAGATTTCTTTTTTGCAGCTTAATCTTTGTAAAATGTACTTTTATACCTAAAATAATAAAATTCGTAACTTTGAATAGAATTACGAAAATGTTGGTTCAGTGTAAAATTTATGTTACATGATATAAAATTTCAACTTTAAATTAGAAGTCGAAACAGGTGACTCTATGGTTTTAAAGTAGTTTCTAAAACTTTTCCAGTCTTTCGGCTTTAATAACCATTTTAAAAAAGTAGCCCTGAATAGGCTACTTTTGGCTAAAAACAGCCTTCAAAGACATCAAGGCGAAAAATTCTAAACAATTTTGCCATCAGATAACAAACTTTTTATTGGCATTTTGTCATTCTTAGCGTTAATTAAACAAAGATGACTCTAAGAAAATTTTAGAGTATTTTTTTAATTTAATTTTTAAATAGCAGCAGAAAGGTGTCAATGAACCCATGACCCAACCCACTTAAATAATACTGTTATCCAACCCAGTTATTGATACATATCTTTTTAGTATTATGTAAATAAATAGTACACACTTAAACAAATCAAAATAATGCGTGAATAAACATGATTTTAATTTATAAATGAGGCATCAGTCATTCTTGAGTGCTAAAATAAAATGGCGGCGAGCGCAGAACGCAATAGACGCGTAGCACGAAAACGCAACTTGAGCCCTTTTACATTGAACAAGATTGTTGCGAATATAAACTAAAATACAAATAGACTAGATTAAAACTTACTTCATTATTAGATCGTTGACCTCCAGGACCATGATTCTGATTTTGATTTCTTTGATTGTGGTCGAATCTAGAATTATTTCGAAAGCCACCTCCTCTGTTCACCATACCACGACGACCACCTTGTCTTTGCGGTTGTGGAGGTCCACCGAACCCTCTATTATTGCCGAAATGGTTCATACCTTGCATTTGCATGCTCCTGTAACAAAGATTGTATAAATTACAAGTAAAATGGGAAATCGATACGGACCTAGTTTAAAGTAGGTACCAATAGAATAGTGAAAATTACCTACCAATCCCTTAGTTAAGAAGTCACTCACAACTATCTTTAACTATACGAAATGTACGTACTGTAATCTGATGGCAAATTACTACAAATTAAATATACCACATCGACACGACACGCGTCACCCAGACCCAAAAAAGAAGTCGAATCGACCGTCGCGTCCGTCCGTCAGTGCAGGCAGGTAGGGAAGTACCTCCACTTGATTAGTTTAATAGTATCGAGAGAATCGATACAATCGATAGTATCAATAGCTCCGTTAGTATATAATTGTGTAATTAATTATTTTAATATCGCTACGACTTACTATAAATAAACTAACGTAAAACTAAACACAATAATTATTTTATTTTTTTTCAAAATTGGACCAAACTTAATATATGAGAAAGGTTACTTTGTCACAAAACATTTTCTTTCCTTATGTTCTCCATTTTAAAAGTACAGGACTAATGTAAAGTATACAGCAGGGAACCTATCTTTCCAACAAACCCTTACGTGTGATATAAAACAGTGAATTGATTACATTGAATAGTAATATTAAATAACTCAGCACTCAATAATAAAAAATAAATAAAAATAAAAATCTTTATTTATCAGACAACTGGGATCCATAAACAGTTAGTAGCACAAAAAAAACCTTATACCTATTTTAGTATTTAATACCTAATTTAGTGCGAGTTAACTGGCACATGTACTCCACAAGCGGACGGTCCCCATTGTCGGCGATGGCTTGCAATAAGGTTTTACACAAAAGTCTGCAGCAGTAAATTTTGCGTGACTAGCACTGTTTTATTGACACTACTATGATTGTCACTGATAGCTAGAAAGCAACTCCAAGTTGGCAAAAAAGCATTTACATGAATACTATAACACTATCTTTGATTTGTAATTAAAATCTCATGGAACTATCTACGCAAAAAGGAGTGGCGGTAAATTCAATGTTATTGGTTAAAGTTAACCCCCAGGGCAAAAGTAACCCACCTTTACAAAACCAACATTTATAATAGCCTACAGTTTTCTGTTGCGCAGACCTAGCGGTCTTATTCCTCTGCACCTGCGCGCGGCGACATTGAAGTAAAACTAATAAAGGCAGGGGTGCTTCATTATAATACATGTAGCGGAGCTCGCGGTTACACCGCACTATGAAGCTCATGAGGTCTTGTGACACGTCACTATGCGGAAATACGCCCCCGCACCCCGCGGCTTCCTTCCGGCAGCCAGTCGTGTGAAGTACGCCTGCGCGTTCGTGTCACGGGTCGGAGATGAAAAAAACAAGAGTTTCAGCCGGAATGACTAGGTATTGTAGTTATCAAATATAAGGTCATTCAGGCACGCCAGACAACCACACACGTGGCAGTACAGTCGGCTGCCGACTGTTAAACACCAAGCAATTGAAATACAACATACATACGAATGTTATACTTACATAGGTTGCTATTTCACATTTCAATTTAATTATACCCCCTTTTCTTTTCCAAGAAATTGTCTAAATTTCGAAAAAAATCGCAGTCTGTCTGGTATTGGTAATTTCGCCATGATAGCATTATGAGTTGTTGACAAAAAGGGTCTTGTTTGACAGATGGAAAACAAATTCATACTGTAGGTACCTCTTGACGCTTAAACCACTGAACTGATTAGGATGAAATTTGGTATGGAGACAGTTCAAGAGTCTGAAAAGGACATATAGGCTACATTTTGTCGCGATATAAAAAAAAATAAAAGGGGGAAATGGGGGGTGAAAGTTTATATGGAAAATCCAACTCCTGCCGACGAAGTAGCGGAAAACCACTAGTTGATCATAAATTCCGTATCCAAAGGGTAAAAGTGGGACCCTTTTACTAACACTCCGCTGCTCGTCTGTCGGTCACCAAGCTGTATCTCATGACCCGTGATAGCTGACAGCCCCACAGTACTCAGCAACCCATTACGCATAGGAATACATCTAGGTTAAAACTTTATGAATATCACCTGATATTAAGAAGGAACGGATAAAATACGGTCTCTTAAAAAGTAAGTTAATGAAACGTGTGCTACGTAATTATTTTATTATATTTCACTATAAAATTATGTCATATTTAGATTGAGTTATCTCATGGCGTGCTATATCAACAGGTGTAGTTTATGAAAGGCCAAATCACTATAAAATCCTATGATAAAATCACTTTTGAAATTTATAAATCTCGAATGAAAGAACACACTGATAAATTGCCACCTATTTTCACTAATTATTTTAATGAGTCATAAAATCTTCGTCTAGACCTCCAGAGTTTTGTTTGAAATATGTAATATAAGTAGTTTTACAGCAATTGATACTTGCGGACACATCTAGTAAGATAAAAATGAATTAAAAATCAGGGAACGCATCTTTGTATTGCAAATGTTAATCCTATTGCGTGTTCGTTCATGCTACAAAGAGGTTTTCTAATTTTTTTTAACTTTGTGCTGTAGGAAGAAGGAAGGTCTTTTCTTCTCATGGCAAGAAGGAAAGACCTTCCTTCTGATGGCAAGAAGGGAACACCTTCCTTCTTCTTTCCATTTAATGAGTCTAGGTCTACGCGAATTACCTTTATAGGTTTTGACTCCCCTGTAAAATTTCCACGACAGACGGACATACGGGCAGACGACAGACTGACAACCAAATAGACAGACAAGAAAGTGATAAGGGTTCCTTTTGAGGTACGTAACCCTAAAAATGGTCCCCTAAAAATTTACATACCATGTTAAAGTCAAAGACAAAAGTCAAATATTATTTATTTAATCAAATTGCCACTTATGGACGTCAATAATTAATATCAATCAATATTGGCCCATATTATGGGGCCAGAACATGTCTCTTAATCTTTTGGCCCTACTAGCGCTTCGGGACAAGAGACAGACAATCTGGCAGGTGCTACGAAGAAACGCCGGAACAAACTCAGTCACCAATAGTTGTCATAAAAATGATACACATCAAAATAAACAGGTACATCAGTTTGGTGCAAGCTGGACTGTCCATACATTCTCATAGCCTTAAATTTAGTAATACCCCTTCGACATTAGGATAGTTTCGACATGTATTATTTTATTAATAGGTAGTTCGATAACATTATGAGCTATAATATGTCAAATTTCATAAAATTTCCAAGAATTAATTAATTGTTTTGTCTTATCTGAAGTTTAGAATGACAAGTTTGTTTTTATTTCTTTTGTTATACGAATGAATATCATAATCATAATCACTTTGTTTCATAAAAAAAGATAATCATATTTTGCGTACGTACACGATATTATCAAATATGTATTATGAAGAATGTGTCCCACGCAGTTGGCTAACCTCTGTTGAGATAGGCCGCCGTAGTCGAAATTCGGCTAGGAGGACATTATTGTTATGAAGCGACAGTACCAGACTCTATTACATAATAACATGAATAATAGATAATTTTGAATTTATTAAACTTATCGTAGTAAATGAAAAGAAAAAAGAAAATCATCTATTATTTAATAAATTATATAGTAGGAAACAATCGGGTTTTTTTCACTAAATTCGACTATTCGAAGTAAAGATTTTTCCAAAGCAATTATTACAGAAAATGCGATATCGATATTCACTGAATCGATTTATACCTAGATGTCTCATCCCTATAATGCAGTCTCGCGACGACGTGACGACGAGATGAGACAGCCAAGATGGCTGCCAGCCAAGCCTAGGCTAGTCTACATGTTTCCGGTCATAGATAATTTTTTATCTTAGATAAATCTTTAAAATATAGCCTGGGCCCGTACATCAGCAAAATAACTATCCTTCGAATTGCTAACAATCCGATAAACATCCTGCTTTAGGATAGCTAAAACTCGTACCATGAGCTCTCATGAAAAGGCCTCACTGCTCACGGTGACAGGATGAAAGAGCGAGATGGGCCTTTACATTCACATACCTATTTCGTTTGATTGTTAAAATGTCAAACGTATAGACACAGATAATAATTATTTATTAAATGAAGGTAAGTAAGGAGGTCTAAAATATATATTTTTTGCACTTAAGAATATATAAGTAATAAAAATAGGAAAGGTTTTTTTTCGTCATCTACCCCATCGTGTGGGGTATCGTTGAGTATGTCTTTTAAAATGATTTAGGGGTTTCTACAACATATTTTTTTTTATTGCTCTATTTACGAAATATTAAACTTTAAAGTGCGCTTCCCCCCTCCGCCCTCTAAAAGCTTACTGATGATCTAAAAAATAAAATAAAAAATCTAGTTGATAGTGCATTTCATAAACTTTAAAGGAAAACTATAGCGGTTAATATAACTCAATTAGTTTAGCTGTAATATTGGTAGAACTTAGGTGTTGAATAATGTTGTACCAATTACAAAATTCTTACAAATTCTTTAAAGTCACAAAGATGAAGTAGATAATGGTACGGAACCCTTGCTGCGCGAGTCTGACTCGCACTTGGCCGGTTTTTAAAAGCTATTGTACAAAAAGAAGAAAAGTAGAACTAAATTAGTCGTGGCTGTTCATTCTTGACTTCTTTGCCGACCTAGAAGGTGGATGAAAAATATATTTAGGAGAGAGAAGAACGTATTCTATCTCATGTGAAACGTATAGTAGTAATTTTGAGAGGGAAAATAAAAAAAGGCTGACTGAATGTTAAACAATAAGCTATATTTAATTATGAAAATAAAAATAGACAATATCACAGAATCTTCTGAACTCTCACAGGCGAAAATCAAGATCTTCACACGTTTCTGTATCTCTCTGGAAAATCTTTAGTTGTGTTATATGTGTTTTATTTAGTGCAATATATGTTTTCTTATCCTGAAAAAATATACAACAATTTGGTAGATGCTTTGTTAATTTACCTACCTACTGATTACCTAGCAAAAACTAGGTAGGTACACCTACCTTCTTCTTCTTCTTGTTAATTTTTTAGCCTTCCTCCAATAAAAACTTTCTTGACATATTTAATGTCGTTAAGTAATTTTCAATAGTGCAACCAATACATACAATACATTCTACTTGGAAACAGTATATACTTTGCTGGTTTTTCATGCGGATAAAATAGTTCTATAGCATTAGGAAGAAAAGAAAAAAGAATTATTAACTTGGTACAAACATTAGGTAGATAAAATCCTACACTAAAGTCGTAAGAAGAATTAAATACATAAAATTATTATGAAATGTGTAGGTACCCAGGTTATCAAAGTCTAGATATGTGTACTGATGCAATAAATACCTAAATTATTGAATTTGTGGATAGATTGAAAGTTTGATCAGTAATAATCTCTACTCGTTGCGACAAAGTTCTCGCATAAAGAAAATAGGTAGTTACTGCCTAAGAAAATGAATACCTATTCACATCTTAGAACCTAAGGCTGCAGGTGTAGCCTACTTACATAATGGTTTTATTGCAATTTACGTACCTGCGTTATAATTTTACTTATAATTACATAATGAAGTCACTTTATCAAAAATAATTTTAAAATAGTCATCAGGCTTCTACGGAAAAATCAAGAAATCGGACTTCATTAGATAATGTTCCCATCTCGTAGATATTTCTTCAATTTTGCATTCAAAAATTTCATATTAGTTAATTCGTTGTATTGTTAACATTTCACATTTCGTAAATTAATCCTAAAATTAACTTATGAAACAAGATTTAATCATAACAATTTTGAAAAAGCTACTCGATGGGTAACTTTTTTATGATAGCTTATCTGAAACAGCAAACTGACGCTAGATTGGAGTGTCATAGTACGAAATTGCATACAAAAAAAAAGGTGACAGGATAAACTGCTAATCGACAACATTTCAAAAATTTTACATGCACATTTTTATTTTTTTCCTTTAACTACATCAAAAAAGAAGACATACTTATTTTTTATTTTTCATTTTATTTCATTATTTCCCCTTGAATTAAATTATTTAAAAACTCTCCATTCTAAAAGAGCGTAAGTACAAGTGTAAGGATGTGACGACTTTACACCTTTGCCATATTCTAAATTAAAAAAAACTAACGTCTATAATGTTGTAGCAGTAAGATATCGATATCGAATCGACAATAAGCACGTTTATCAAAATACAATACGTATAAAGAAAGAAGTAGACAAATAATCTTAGTGAGTATGTTTATCCAAACACAACCTTACTACGTTGGTATATTAAAATACAAAAGTCTAAATGAAGGAGTAGATAAATAATCTTAGTAAGTATGTTTATCCAAACACAGACTCACTCAGCACGTATATCAAAATACAAAAGTCTAAATAAAGAAGTAGATAATAATCTTAGTATGTTTATCCAAACACGTTGCAATTTTCCTTACTTAAATTTTTATGGTTTCTAAAATCAAACGAAACATCAATAATATGATTAAAGGATGATTTCGTCACCAAACTAGATAATCATTTAAATACATGTGTATTTTTAGCAATCCTAAATATAAAACGATCGATAACTAGATGGACTTCGCTTCTATAGAACAACACTACCATTATCTCTCCTTTCACTTACTCATCAAAGTGTCAGTGTCAAATGTCAATGTCAAAATGACAGCAGTATGGTAAAATATTTTTTAAGTCAGACCAGATAACCAAGCAAAGGTGTGTCCCCTTATAATGCCTGTATCATAGCACCTTTCAGTTTTTGTCAAATATCTCTGAATTTATAGCGAAAAAAAATATTAAAATATTTTTAACGTGTTAAGCATCACAAAATCTCGAAATGGTTTTTGAATTTTAGTACCTTTATAAAAATGAAATGTTGTCAATTTTCGGGGTCATAGAAAGAATTATAGGAACTATCCTGGTTTAGCGATTGCATTGTTTCCGATGGTAAGGTTCCTGACGAGGAATATATGGGTCCTCGCCATATTGCGGAAAACATCTGGAACTAATTTCCACTGCTAATTTCTTATACTGGCAACAGTCATTATGATTCAAGATCTGGCTGTATGGCTATGTACCATTGCCTTTCCCCTGGTGGATAAATACTACTACTACTACTGTCATTATGACATTGACATTTAACACTGACACTATGATGAGTGAGTGAGAGAAGAGATAATGGTAGTTTTGTTCTATAGAAGTATCAGTTCGATTGGAAGTCCATTAAGCTATCGATAGTTTCAGTACAGTCATTTTAGAATTGCTAAAAATACATGCATTATCTGATTCGGTGACAAAATCATAAAAGTTCCTTTAAATTATATTATTTATGTTTTTTGGTTTTGATGTCATGGCTTTAGAATCCATAAGAAATTAAGTAAGGAAAATTGCAACGTAAGATTTTGTTCACAAGATTGTGTTTGTATAAAAATACTTACTAAGATTATTTGTCTACTTCTTTACTTAAACTTGTGTATTTTGAAATACGTGCTTACTATCGAAATCAATATCTTACTGCAACCAAATACAACCTTATAGACGTCAGTAATTTTTTTATTTTTAAAATATGGCAAAGGCGTGAAGTCGCACATCCTTACTCTTGTAGTAATGCTCTTTTGGAATAGAGTTTTTAAATAATTTCTTCTTCTTCTTAGCGAGTCTAAGGAACACGATAAAATTATATCGTAGCAGCCCAGAATTTAGCCACTTGTATTGCGGATCGACTGCCGTCCATTAATAATTTAATTCAAGGGCAAACATTGAAAAGATATGAAAAAGAAAAAATACGTGAGTGTTCCTTTTTAATATACTTTTTGAAGAAAAAAAATGCATGTAACATTTTTGAAATGTTGTCAATTGTCATAATGATTAGTTTCAAAGTGGACGCGTAATCTAATGTTCGACCAAGTGCAATTTTTATGTGATAAAAATACCAAGAACTATTCGTTTTCGTATTAGAAAAGTGGTTTAAAATGTGTTGTAGTATTTATCGACTAGAAAGTCTATGTGATAACCACGGTTTCTTTAAATTTATAACTGATATGAGTTTTTGGTACGTCATATAGTGCGTATAGTGAAAATTGGCTACTGAAGGCTACGGAGAATCTTTTAATAACGATTTTGAGAAATGATTACAATATAAATACTTGGTTTGAGCTTTATTTTCTTTATTTCAACCCTACTTGGATATAAAAACTAAAATAGTTCTTTGAGTTTTTTTTAAGATTTCCTATAAATTATATAAAATTATGATAACATTATAAAACCTGACCAAGAATATATGGGACCTCGCTATGTTGCGGAAAACAACTGGAACTAATTCTTTTACTGGCAACAGAAAATTTAAATTGTCATAATCATTTTCGTAAAAGAAAAGTGGTTTGACATGTGTTGTAGTATTTTTCGACAAGAAAGCGTATGTGATCATTACAGTTTTTTAAAATTAATTACTGATATAGTTGTCATCATGAGTTTTTGGTACGTCATATAGTGCGTATAGTGAAAATTGGTTTCTGAAGGCTAAAAATACCTAGAAATATTTATTTTCTTAAAAGAAAAGTGGTTTAACATGTGTTGTAGTATTTTTCGACAAGAAAGCGTATGTGATCATTACAGTTTCTTTAAATAATTTACTGATATAGTTGTCATCACGAATTTTTGGTGTGTCATATAGTGCGAACAGTGAAAATTGACTACTGATGGCTACAAAGAATATTTCAATAATGATTTAAAAAAATGATTATAACAAATAATTGTTTTGAGTTTTATTGCTTTATTTCAACCCAACTTGGATATTTCAACTAAAATAGATCGTAGAGTTTTTCAAGATTTCCTATAGATTATTTAAAATTAGATATCATGCTGATTTGATTTCGTGAAAACTTGCAAAATAATTGCTAAAGTTATAAAAATAGTTATGATATCATTTCAAATAATATCATTTAGGAAAACAATGGATTGATGTTTCTTTTACCCGTTAGTGGTTTTGCAAATATAATTATATTTTGGTACAAAATTCAAGACCAATATTACAAAGCGCTACTGACTTTAATAAGTACCTACTCAATTTGCGAGTGTTCTGTCGTGTTATTTTATCGTAGAATCTGTTATTATTAGGCAGCATGCTTAAAGAATTAACATGAATATAAACATATAAAAATGTTTTTTTTTATGTTCAGTTGCCAATCTTCGCTGGTATGACTATACCGAGTGTTGTCATATAAAGTGCATTCGAAGCGCCCTTAATTCAGGTCCCATATATTTCTGGTCAGCCTATATATTGATTTATTATATAAACATTGATATCTTATTTATAAAAGAAAGTCGTGTTAGTTAATGTGTTAGTTACACCATTTATTATAACTCAAAAACCGATTATTATGATTTTGGATTTTTGGATTTGTCTGGAATAGGATAAAAATAAATAAATGTAAAAAATCATTGAGCAGTTAAAATGGAGGGAGCTTAGACGGCCTTCCCCTCTAGCCAAAAAAGTAGGCCATATACACTTCTGGACACATCTATTGGCCCACCTTGTATTTTCAGTTTCGTTTGGTCCTAGCTAAAATTTTATATTAGGTCGAGCAAAAAGTTTTTATGCAGTTTTGAACCTGGCACATTCACAATTTCAATCAATAGCCTTTTTTGAATTTCGAGCACAGAATTTAAAGAAACAAAAGACAATTTGGAGCCTGTTTGTTGATATCAAACAATCGAATACTAAGAAAACTTGGTTTTATTGGTTTACTTGGATTTAATTCTTGAAAAAGTGATTGATATCTTTGGTTTTGCAACAAACATTACTTATTCTTAACATTAAGGTGAGGTTCTATCAATAATCTATGGATAATTCACCTGAAGTCGCCACCCAAGCTGTGGCACTTATTCAGGCCGGACACAGCCAAAGAAACGTGAGTGCTCAACTTAATTTAAGTCGATCTGCAGTCCAAAATGTTTATAGGAGGTACCTAGAGACTGGCGGCTTTGTTCGTCGCCAAGGAAGGCCACGATCTCGGGTCACAACTGAAAGGCAGGATCGATTCATCGTGACGACCAGCTTGAGAAATCGTCACATTACCTCCATTGAGATACAAAACCAACTTCGCGACTTTCACGGAGTATCTGTGAGCGCTCGAACTGTTGGGAGAAGGTTAAAAGAACGCGATATGGTACCACACAAGCCAGCTAATGGGCCCAAACTAACGCGAGCCCACCGAACAGCGCGCCTTCATTTCGCACGCAGTCATTTAAATTGGACACAGCAAGATTAGAGCCGTGTACTCTTTTATGATGAGTCTAAAATTGTGTTACATGGCAATGATGGAAGAAGGTCTACCGACGTAAGGGAGAGCGTTTCGCACAATGCTGCTTTGAAGAGAGGGTTGCTTATGGCGGTGGCTCATGGATTATCTGGGGCGGTATATCCGCGAGCGGCAAAACTCAACTTGAGGTTGTTACATGACCACGGCTGCCAACATTAAATGCTGAAAGGTACATTCGTGAGTGCTTAGAACCTCACGTGATACCATACGCGGACTATGTGGGCCCAAATTTCCTTTAAATGCATGATAATGCAAGAGCCCATGCGGCCGGCATCGTCAGGGAATATCTTCGGGATGTGAACATCACATTTTTGTTATGGACTGGCCAGCCAGATGCCCAGACATGAACCCCATTGAGCACATGTGGGACGAGCTAAAAAGACGTGTAAGGGCTCGTCAGCCAGTTGCAGCCCAGACGATGCAGGAGTTGAAAACTGCCATAGAAGAGGAATGGGAGATGATCCCTCAAAATTTCATAGAGCGGTTGATAAACTCTATGCCTAATCGTATGAGAGCTGTGGTAGATGCCCATGGAGGCAACACGTGTTATTAAATTAAACCTTTATTTGATAAAACATGTTTTTTATTCAAAAATCAATTGCCTTTAACAAGGCGCATATCCGACTTGTTAGGCGTAGCTCCATGTCTTATGGTATTCTGAATTCAAATTTAAAATAATACGATCGAAAAAGATGGTAAAATTTATCGGGTTTAAAACTGCATCAACAGTTTTTGTTCAATCTAGCAATCATATTTCGGTAGGGGCCATCGAAACCTAAACTCTAAGGTGGGCCAATAGATGTGTCCAGAAGTGTAGTTTGATTGCTTATATAAAACTACTTGGTCGTGACCGTTTTACAGGATCTATCGCGAATTGTCGCAATAAACATCTCCGTGTATAGGATTGAAAATGGTAAATTGTGCCGTTTTCAGACCCAAAAACCGCTAATTATTAGTAATTAGTAGTTGTTTGTTTTCGTGTGTTATGTGATGTCTATTCATTAATAAATGTGTTTTCTTTCATATTTCTTTCTAAATTTTCGGTTTCATGGCGTGACTTACCATTTTTGAGTACAAATACTTTTATTTACAACAGTATTTCGAAAATCATCGTTCTTTACTAAAAGGTTATTTCGACAAGTTAGCGATATAGGTACGTTAAGTTTTTTCTTCATAGTATGGAGGCTAGTGGCTTCATAGTGTAGGGACAACAATGGTAACTAACTTAGTTAGTAATTAGTTCATTAGCTTATCGCCACAATTATAAATAATAAAGTATATGTTATCTAAATATTTATATTTATATTATATACCATAGACATTACAGGATGAAAAAAGTACCTAAGATTTTTTTGAATTTCCGATAGATTCCTTAGAGGTGAAAGGAGAAAAGAATGAAGAATGGTTAGTGGTCAAAAAAATCTGGCTTTCTTCTCACACAAGTGTGATTGAGACAAGATGTTTCCGAGAATGTTCCGACAGAAAAAATATTTTGTCCGTGCAGCAGCAGCAGTGCCTAGGTACTTTGAAACTTAATAGCCAAGTGTGTAGTTTTTAGGATTTCTTACGGGTAAAAACGGGACTTATTAAGACTCCGACGTCCGTCTGTCTGTCACCAGGCTGTATCTCGAAAACCGTGATGGCTAGACACTTGAGTTTTTTGCTCGATAATAAGAACGGCAACAGGGAGACGCTTAAAATACTCGCAGAATATTAAGTTGTATATTCACTTCAAAAATAGATTATATCTATATAATTATGTAAGAAAGTCGTGTTAGTTACACTACACCACATATAACACAAGAACGGTTGAAACAATTATTATGATTTTCGTGTTTTTAGGGTTCCGTAGTCCGACAAGGAACCCTTATAAGATCGTTCAGTCCGTCCGTCCTAGTCTGTCACAGCAGAATATCTTCTACGTTGATGGACTGATTTGCATTAAACTTAATTCGAGTATACTTCACATATAGATCTCATTTTAAAAAATACAAAAAATTAAAATTACCCCATACCTCCCCATACATGTAAAGGGGGGGGGTGGATTATTTTTTTGAGTGCAACCCCTTGTGTGGGGTACCGTTGAAAAGGACTATGAAAATAAGGTAGGGGTTCCATACAACACTTTTTTATCAGCTTTATCATTTGCGAGATATAGCCCGCCAAAGTCGTTTACACGGTGCCCCCCCCCCCCCCCCTGTAATTTCTAAAGTCTTGGACCTATAAACTTCAAATCACTCACGTAAAGAAACAGGCGCGGAAACTCTTATTTAAAATTGTCTTGGGTATCCTGTGATAAATACTTTTGAAATTATAAATACAATAAAAATATATACTTTTTTTTGCCTATACTGTATAATGTTTTAAGTTAATGGTACGGAACCCTTCGTGCGCGAGTCTGACTCGCACTTGGCCGGTTTTTTTAGTTTGCCTTCGTCTGGGATAGGATAATAAGTATTAAAAAAATAATAGTTTAAAAAACACTAAACAACACGCTTTCATAGGTGCACGTAAAAGTCAAAAATAAATTACGGATCGTTCAAGTGGTCTCTATTTCTGGGCTGAAGTGTAAACTATGTTTTTTTTTTAAATATTTGACTGTAAAAGCGTGGGCCCTGGAGCAGGAAAGATTATCTATGAGAATTGTTTTTGTATAATGCACTCTAAAATTGTAATCTGAAATCCAATTATTCATGTATTATTGTATTAGTTATAATTAATTATTTTATTGTATTTTTCTCTTTGACATTTAAAATAAAATTGTTAATTTTAGACGACGACGTCAAATATTTGCCTGCCGATACATCGGTAAAACACGCTGAACCCATATAATTTGTTTTTATCGTACTGTACCGTGTTTTAAGCAAATAAATGCATTCATTCATTCATTCATTCTTGTAAACAAATTCACGAACAAGAATTCTACATTTTGCCACTGTAAACTGGTACTTTGAACAGACTGTTTAATGTAGAGCCTCCTACTAGTCGAGCTGCAACTCTAGTTAGAGCGCCGATCTCTGTAACCTGCTTCCCGAAACATCGCTTAACTTGATTTCATAGGCAAGGTATACATCTTTCCTGTTCCAGCGCCCCACGCTTTTACAATTAAATATTATAATTAAAAGCACATAGTTTACACTTCAGCCCAGAAATAGAGACAACTTGAACGATACGTAATTTATTTTTGACTTTTATGTGCACCTATAGTAAAGATAGTACCATATTATTGTATTCAGACCTTGAAACCTAATCGTGGTCAAAGTTCATTTCGTGGTCCAAGTTCATAACAAGACCTTTCTAACAAGTCCAAAACGGCTATAATACGATCATCCATCATGAAGTTCCAGTTCATATCTTCCGGCTCCATCATCAGATCAGTTCGACAGTACCATGTTATTGTATTGTCATCAAAATCACATACAACGCCTGGTTTAGAAGTCCGTGGCGCGAACCACTACACCAAGACGGTCGTCATATGTCTAACTATAACAGTTAAGTCACAATAACTCCTTTTTTAGGTAAAAATATGAAATTTTTGCGGCGGCAAAAAGAAAGCCACAGTTTCAGTATGTCGGTATTAATCCTTATCAAAATAAATTACATCATATTCAAGGCTATATCAGTACCTGTAAATTACTTTTTGAATTATTCAAATCGGACATACCATTAAAAAATATTACGACTAATATAATATTGTATCGAAGTTAGGACGGCAGCAAAGTTGGCCTTTTGCTATATCGTCAATAGACCTTTTTTTTATTTAAAAACTTTATTGCACTTAGAACAGTGTACAAAAGGTGGACTCAATGCAAAAAGTATTCTCCCCCAGTCATACCTATAAGTCATGCAGAAAAATTGTAATGGGTGCAGGATAATGTAGTCGAATAGAAATTAAAAGACGCAACAAAATATTATAATGTAGATATAGAAGGCGCTGTACGTATTTAACTCGCGGGTCAGCTTGAGTTTTTCCCAATAACTTACTAAGTAAGTAGGTAATTACTAAGACATACGAACGATGTATTGAATTGAAGTTCAAGCAAAGAGGTGTCTGCCGCCTGCCATAACTACACTCACCTATTGTCGCTTGCACACACAATACGACAAGACGCGATGCTCTTTCTTTGGCCATCGTGGTAAGGCGGTGGTGACCAGGATAGAACTTTAATATTGCTGATTTCTTCTTGACTTTTGTCGAATTAAATCAAATTTCACTTACAAAAATTAATCGACTGTTTCATCCGGTGGGACTCGAACCCACGTCCTTTCGCTATCCGGGCGAGTGCTCTTACCAACTAAGCTACGGAGGACGTTAGTCAGTCGACGAATTTTTGCAAGTGCTTGCTACGCCAGTGAGCCGGCGTTCGAATTGTTTTTTGTCTAATTGATTGTTTGAATGCACTTATCTCAGATCAGAATTACCTATTCATGGTCCGATTTTGAAAAAAACCTTTGTGTAAGGTACAACGTATCTAGATAGGTAATTTAAAAAAATCAAGCTATGTCTTTCAGGAATGGAGTAAAATCAATAAGTGCGCATGAAGTCCTCGGGGACTGTTATTTTTTCTATACTAATATTATAAAGAGGTTAGGGTCGGTTGCATCATATCTCATATTATAACTGGAAAAACGGAGGAATTATTTTTTTTGTTTAAACATGCTAATCACAGGAACTGCTGAGCCGATATGAAAAAAATATTTTGTGTTAGATAGCTTATTTCTCGGGGAACGCTTTGTATGAGCTATAAAATGCATGATACTTACCAAAAAACAACGGGGAAGCAGTTAAATCAAAAAACACGGACGAAGTCGCGAGGGACCGTAATAATTAATATGTTCATATTATTCACAAGCTTTTGATTCTTATCTTAAAAGATATCACAGTTCTAAAAAATACTCCGCTCCTAACAATGCCCACAGGAAATCCTAAATTTACGCGAACGAAGTCGCGGGGGACCGCTAGTTTAATATAAATTTGCATAGCAAAAATTCGGTTTCTTTTAATTCTCTACATAATAATTTGATTAATCTTTCCCATGATTATTGACATCACCATGATTATTCTCTTATATTCAGATTAGAGTTGTAAATTACACATCTTTAATATACTTTTCAATAAATAGGCTTAAATTATTAGTATTTTGCTAAATACACAAACAACATTCTAGATACTACTTTATTAATGTACCTACCTATTTATAAAAATAAACACAAGATTTGACTACGTCAGTATTTTAACTTAAATCCTTAAATGCCTTTGTGCTGCAGTATACCTACATCAAAATGTATGAGTCCTATTATTGTAAAGTTTCGTCAAAATCGATTGGTTTTTGTATGAAAGGGCAACAAAGTTGAAACAACCATAATATTAATAGCACAGGGATTAGTGCACTCAGTCAGTTAGTAAGCTAAAGAATTTCTTAGCTATGTCCCGTCCTTACAAAGTTTTGTAACGTCAAATTTTTTGTAGTGTGCTGTACATGTGCTACCTCGTCCCCCCGCTAAAAGTGGCGAAAATTTTTGCATCGGGATTTTGACTCATGCTCTCTCTCCATTCTAACTACTCAATGAAAAATATGTGTTGTATAAAAATGGGTGTTTTTTTTAAATAGCTAGGGTAGAGCAAGGTTACGTAACGTATTCCACAGATCATGGTATCTTTTACGGTATAAAATCTGTGATAAAGGGGTTTTTAAATTTCGCGTTAATTAGACAGACTCTAAGCCCTATCTCGCTCTTTTATCTTGTGAAAAAGCGAGATGGGGCAGACAGACTTACACAGGCTAAAATACGTTAAAGTTGGTAAGTTGGTACCTACATTGTATTCGGCAATGAATGCACAGATTAGCTATGTATCAAGAATGCGACACAGTGACTTTTCTAATAGTTCCAAATTCTTCGTTTAAGCGCTGTAGTCGCCCACTTCATTTGACATTGACAAATTATTACTTTTTAGGGTTCCGTAGCCGGATGGCAAAAAAGGAACCCTTATAGTTTCGTCATATCTGTCTGTCTGTCCATCCGTCCGTATGTCATAGCCACTTTATTCTGAAATTATTAGCATTACACAGTTGAAACTTGTTAGGTAGATGTATCCTGTTAACCGATCAATGATTTCGACGCAACATTTGTATAACTTAGATAAATAGTGCCATATATTAACATACAATAAAACAAAAATTTCGAGTTGTCAGAAATTCCCTCATTTCAAACTAATATCGTATCCGACAGAAATTTTAGAATTTCTTTCTGAGGTTAGGCTCAAAACCACAGACTGACGTAAACGCCTGTTTCAGTATTGTGAAGTTATGCAAACCACGTGACGACGATAGGTGTTTTGGGTGAGCAAAGTTTAATAAATAAATTGTTCCAACAAACACCAATTACCTAGCCTGATACTAGCGTGAGCTTGTGCTATGGTGACTAGGATAACGGATAGACATACTTAAATACTTTTATAAACATCCATGACTTAGGTACAAATGCTCGTGCTCATCACACAAACATTTGCCCCTTGCGGGATTCAAACCCGCAACCGCCTGGTTTTGAAGTCCGTGGCGCGAACCACTACACCAAGACGGTCGTCAATATACGTATTATGACTAGTGTCCGACTGAAACACGATTTTCAGCCAAAACCGAATCTTCGGCTTTGGTCTCAGTCTCTCCGTAACTTCGAAACCGAAACTCACCTAAACCTTACATATTTTTCGCAACGAGGGGTGGAGGGGTACTAAAGAGGAAGTAAGGGAGGGAAGTGGTTAAACTAATGAATATATATATACGCTATAATTACAATACAACCTAAGTACAAAAGGCACGAACGAGCGAACTCAATTTTTTTGTCAAAAAGCTTGTAGATGCGCTTTTGGTAACAAAGTGTAACATTGGTCCTTAAAGTGCAAGTAAAATGTTCTTGAAGATAAAAAAAACGATGTGCATTCGGACTTTTCTATCTGTTTTATTGTGGAATAAAGATAAGTTTAGCTTTATTTTGGTACAGCGTGACAAAACAACAACTACACTGGATTTTCATTGAGGCTAAGATATCAATCCTGAGTACATAGAAATACAGTGGTGGAGCTGCACTACGTCGCTAGAACTAAAACAAAAATCTAACCACTAGAAAAAAAAATTGTAGAGTCGCTAGCAGAATAGGAGTCACATTTTGTTGCGAAATCACACCTATCACAACCGCACAAGATTCAGCTAAGTCTTATTTGACGTTTTGTTATAATATAGTAAGTTAAGCGATAAATTCCACTAAAATGTGCGTTTATCAATGTCAAAATTATTAAAAACGATTCTCAAAAAGATAATTTGTTTACAATTGAGCTGACCAAAGCGAAATAAGCTAATCAAGAAGCAAAAACTTACCCTTACAGAGCGTGACAAAACCGAAACTCTGGCCAAAACTGGCCGAAACCGAAACCGAAACCGAAACTTCGGTCGGTCACAAATTATAACATATCAAACGCTATAACCAGGGGGCTAATTACGTAACTCTGTTGCTAACAATTCTGGATTGAAATCGCTTGAAAATGTCACATTTGACAACTTCAGTTACTCTGTTAAGCTGGCCATTCACGGTCAGTTCAAAAAATGACTCCACTCACTAACATAAAAATAATCTGAAAACTGACTTTCATTCAGTGCTGCCAGAACGTGAGCAATTCCCCAAGCAAAGGGGACTTTTGGTTTTTTAATTTAGTGGGTAAAATGGGCGGGAAGGTTTTAGAACTAGTAAAATATGGGCAATTGTGGAAAAAAATATAACATTTAGTTACTTTTTTAGTACTTTTGCCTATAGCCTAGATCTTAATTACCGATATTGAAAACGTGAAATTTTAGTCGTATCTCAGACCGACTAATTAGTTTAACTGGCTGTGAATGGCCAACTTTAGCAACAAAACTTTGATAGAAATAATTTCATTCAAAGTTTCATAATCCACTACCAGCCTTTTTCTGAAATAAAAAACCTGATGTAGATTGGTCAACGACATCTAACGCATTTTAAAGTACTGATTGTTGACACTACGAAAATGCGTGATGGCGCCGTCCACCAACAACTTACGCCAGGCAGGCTGCTGCTCAGTGTTATTATTGATACGGCAATTGCCGTAATATACGGTAATTCATGAATGTATTTTCAAAAATACGGTATACGGCAGGGTTTCCATTACCTTATCATTAAATACGGCAATTCAACATGCCGTAAATGAAACCTATAAAGCACTTAGTCACAAACGATAACGTCTTAAAAAATATGAATGAAACGGAACGCACCCTATGTAACGAACGCGTCCCATATGACCGAGTCACTGAGAGACCGCTGTCGTTGCTCGGTGATTACCCAAAAAGTGTTTACTATAACGAAACTAAATTGAACTTGATCTATCATTTCATCTCTTTCATTTATCCCATCGATCGGTGAAATATGTAATGATTACGAAAGAGACAGAAGTTGGTTTGTGGCACCTATTTCTATTGTTTTCAAGGGTCACGGGGTCACTCTTTCTCTTACTCTTTTGTACCTATTTTAAAATTATATTAATATGATTAGTTAATAAATAAATACGGCATTTTTTTGATATTTTTCCTAAAATACGGCAATTTAAGTTTTTAGATACGGCAACCCAGATTTTTTCGATAATAACACTGCTGCTGCTTAGGTACTCAAATAAAAAAAGTGTATGCTTTGCTTAGAGAGAGGCACCTACTTACTGCCTACTGATCTATTTACTTACTTGTGATATCTTCAGCTTAAACTTTAAAGCAAAGGAATAAACTTTTGTATTAAAAGTAACATATTTTTAATGGAGGGTTCTGAAGATAAAGATGATCATACTTCTGTTGAACCTAAATATCCTTTGTTACCGTTTGAAACACAAATATTTATAGATTTGTTTGAAAAGGATGCTTTACTAATAATGGCCAAGTAAGTAAGACTTTCATATAAGTAGTTCTTTAATCTAGATACTTCATACTTTTTTTAGTACTAATACCTCATAGTGTTCTTAATAACTGTGTGAAGTGTTTTTGTTCGGCGCCTAGTAGTTTCCGAGAAAAAAATCCTAAAGGTTACGGTTAGTTAAGTCTTAAAATCATTTAACAGCTATTTTGATGTTTTGTACCTTAAATATCGCCGCCTATCTCGATCCTCGACTTATTAACAAGCTAACTTGTGAACATTAAATACAAACTAAAAGCTAATTTTTTACAACTTTTGCTTTGAATGTAGTCACCACTCATAAGGATTGAAACATATAAAACTGAAATATTGTTTCTATCTCAACTGTTCCTTTGTTTAGTATGATTGTAAATAGTTAACCAATATTTTATAATCAGTATCGATGTGAGTTGCAGCAGCATTATCTCAAACCTTTGAAGCTGTTTTCTATTATAACCATTTGTTTTTTTTTATAAGTTAATAAATGCAAAAAAAAATACACTGGTAGAGTTGTCCAATGCAATGGAAATAGATAAGCATTTATTACACTATCCTTTAGTTATAAACTAAAGGACAGTGTAATAAATACCAAATATAATTATATTTGACGACCGTCTTGGTGTAGTCATTCGCGCACCGGATTTCTAAACCAGGCGGTTGCGGGTTCGAATCCCGCAAGGGGCAAATGTTTGTGTGATGAGCACGAGCATTTGTACCTATGTCATGGATGTTTATATGTATTTAAGTATTTCTATCCGTTATCCTAGTCACCATAGCACAAGCTCACACTTAGTTTGGGGCTAGGTAATTGGTGTGTTTGTTGAAACAATTTATTTATTTATTTTTATCCTACCCTTGTGGCCTTTTGATAAACCAAAATAAACATGGCGACTTCAGCCCAAGACTTTTTTCAACTAAGTTTCAATTACCGCTCATGCGCCTTTCAGAAGGCCATATTAATAAACTCTGTCTAGACTTTTGAAATTTCGCGGGTTAACGTAATAATTTTATTCGATTTTTGAACGAAATATTAGGGAACAGTTTCCGGTATGTTACCATTGGCTAGCTAAATTGACAGATGGCATTTTTTGAAAAATGGCAATGGACGGCTCACGAACACGCGGTAAGTAAATCGAATTTTTTATGATAATCCGTGACTGTCGAGTATGTTTTTATGCAAAAAGTTGCTAATGAATAGGTATTTCTTAAATAAAGATAATTAGTTTGCCTTTTTAGAGCTGAAATTCTGCAAAATCTTGGTTTGAAATAATATGTACTTTTTGAAGTCGGTTGGGTTGAAGCAAGAACTAAAATATCTTAATGTTTTTAGTTTGTGGCTTTGTGTTATGTTGGTTTATGAAATATTACTAATATAAAAATGCAACTTATCTTTCACTAATAATTAATTACTCTTTACACTCCTAAGTTTTTGTGTCTAGTCAGTGTAGGTGCACTTATCTAGCACTATTCTAACTCAGTATGACCCAGACAAATGAAAACGGAAGGAAGAGGAACAACTTAGGTATTGGTCAAACGTGATTTGGCTTTGACAAAATGATTTGACAACAAGGGAGTAACCTTGTTGTCAACGATTCACGCAGCCGAACCGATGGACACGTGCAGAAGATGGTGCAAGGCTCAAAAAAACTACCTGGAAGTGCAAAGACCTGTTGTCGTCAAAGGTTACAACAATAACATGGGCGGGGTAGATCTGGCTGACAGATTATTGTCAGTCTGTCCCAATCGTTATAGAACGCCTAAATGGACACAGCGCGTTTTTAACCATATGATTGATCTCGCTCTATCAAATTCTTGGCTGGTCTACAAATCACACAAAGTGGCCCAAGGAGTCCCTTCCCCAAAAAATTCTTCAGGTACGTGATTTCAAATTGGATGTCGGCGAAAGTTTGATCGAAGGATATACTGTTACAGATATAGACACAGATGGATACTCCGAAGATGAAAATCAAGAACAGACAAGAGGTAGAGGACGTCCAACGTTAGTCCAAGTCCCGTCTGAAAGAATGAGAAGAAAGGATGCTAGGCACCTACCGGAAATGGCAGATGCTCAAAAACGGTGCAGACGATGCCATAAGATGAAGACTAATTTCATGTGCACTAAGTGCAATATATACTTATTTTTTACAAGAAACAGAAATTGTTTCAAAGATTTTCACTCGTAAACTACAAACTGATTGCAAGATTGTAATGATGATTAGAATGTAGGGAAAAGTGCTGATACTTAGTTAAGAGTTAATGTGATAATGGTTAATGTGTGATAAGAGTTAGTGATGATAAGAATTTCTAGATTTTGTTATTTTATAAGAATTTAATGAGTAAAACCTAAGCCTTGTAATAGGAGACTGATTAAACAAAAACTGTAATAGAAGTAAGTGATTTAATTGAAAAAGAACTGAAATAAACATGTTAATCTTAAAAAGATATATAATTTTACATCACTTAATACTTCCTTTTAATCTAGTCATTGTGACCCGGTAGCCTTTGTAAAGAACAAAAGGTAGACAAATAATTGAATTTAAAAACATGCTAATATAATCATTATTATACCCTGAAAGTTTCACTTCAAACCGGTAATTCTAACACATACGAATACCAACTCAAAATCTTGGGCTGATAAGACGTATTACTATTATGTCCTATAAGAAGGACGGTCGGGTCATAATTAAAGAGGATCCAAAAAATCCGTGGGCGCCACGAGGCTACACGCGACATCCAACTTAAAGTAAACGCATACTCACTTCAAGTTGGCCGTTGTGACCCTTACAAAATTACGTCATATCATTATCATTAAATCTAACACCCAACACTACTTGTGCTGTGGACAAAAAAAATTTAGAAAAATAACTCACATTTTTTGATATTTTTTTTGAGTTTTTTTTACTTCAACAATTATATTTTGTAGAAAATACATTGTAATGTTTTTGCTGTACCTATTTTGTAGAATATTGTATTGTAAATAATATGCACTCACACTGTAAGTAATTGTTTGCCTTGTATGCCTCTTCTGATAAAATTTAGAAAGTGTATTGTATTGTAACAGAACAGATTTATAGGCCCTACTGACCATTGACTTTGCTAACCCACTGGCGGGGCATGGTATAGAGAAGCGGGAAAGGAGGTAGTGGCCAACTTGAAGTGAATACACAGTAGCTTCCTACTTAGAATCCTAACTAGAATGGTAGCATTAAATAGGATATTGTAATAAGTGCTTTAGGCAGGCATCTCTCACTCAATGTACTTGCGCGCGTTAATAGGCTACTCTTGAGCGCACCGACGGCGGTGCGTAAATCAGTAGGACTAGGCTGCCAACAACTGACGGGCGCGCGCGTACGCAATGTTGAATTATTTGTGTTACTGTCGATTCGTTTTTATGCAAACTAATTAAGTAATATGATTTATACATCTGGTATTTACTGTACAAATGCAACCAGAAGCATAATATGTCCTGAATTAGTCTCAGATTTAAATACAATTCTGGACTTATCAGAGTCTCGAACGTTGAACTTTTTAAATCTTTTAACAAGTCATCATAATTTTACGGCAGACTGAAAGTTCCCACAGATGCTTTTTATAACTATATATGAATACATTTTTGGAAATAATTTAGAACAGAACAACATCTTAGATCTTGTTTTCCACATTACCACTTATTAAAACTGTAAAACACTATATCACTGTAAAACATTTCAAACCAAGCTACAAATAAAATAGGCCTTGTATCGAAAGAGGCAACCCTGATTTTATTAGTTTAACTCCAAGGTCGCGTAGCTGCAGAGGAATAATAACGTAATGTTCGAAACTTAAGGCACATTTTCGGTCGCAGCGGTTTTTCGGTTTGCTGTAACAGTTTTAGTTAGTTTTATAAATATCTCTTAGTTCAGTGTGCCTCATGGCAAAGACCTCCTCTAACTCCTTCCATTGCACTCGTGTCTCTGGTGACTCTTCTCCAGTTAGGACCTGCAGTGCGTTTTATTTCGTCCTCCCATCTATTTGGCGGTCTGCCTCCGTTTCTCTTTCCATCCCTAGGGTCCGCAGTGGGCAGTGCAACATGTCACCCGTCCATCGCCATTTTAGTTGGTCTATCTTTGTGACTTTAGTCTTTGCTCGGAAGAAGGTGTTCCGTTTTCTGTCTTGTTTTTTTAAAGCCCAACATACTTCTTTCCATGGCTCTTAGACAGTATGCTAACTTATCTGTTTGGCTCTTTGACAAGGACCATGTCTAGCATCGCAACCGTATGTGATGCATAGGTAGGAGGATGCACGTGTTAAAGACTTTCCTCTTGATGCCTATGCTGAGATCCGTCAATTACTTAGAACTTTAAATGCTGAAATTAAGAGTATTATTTGCTTGTGTGAAAAATTACAAATGCAATTTAATAGTACACTTATAGAGCAATTTTTAATTCCAGATAAAACTGAAATTAATTAGTTGCTTGCTGTAATAAAGTTGTCAGTTTATTAATTTATCATAATTTCAATATACAAGAGGCTGAACTAAGCAAATAATTAAGAACGGTAGAAGTATTGAAAAAATATTTAAAAATAATGATAATCTGAGTATTGCTATTATGAAATATTTAAAAGCGTGTTTTTTTTTAAATAAATTAGGTTAGATTTTTTTACAATTTAGTGAGATTTTAGACTGTGTAAATTAGTTGACAGCGCCCCGCGGCGTTGATGCTGTAAGTTCATAAACTGTCACAGTCCGGTTAAAAACTTGGCTATCAATTAGTTTAGCTCTGGTCCGTTTGGCGACCAGGCTAGCCCAGGCACAGATTATATAATAGTAACTACACTTACTATATTATAGATAAATCACTGCATACAAAAAAGTACACAACTACTTTTATATTACTATAGTTTTTCCAGACCGCTACTCACGAAAATGTACCTTATGCCAGGCCTGTGTATCTTCCCGCGTAGGTAGCAAAAACGTACCTGCGCGCGGCGACCCCTTGGTAAGGGATTAAACAAGTTGGGTGTCGCTAGCCGGCAGCGACACGCTCCCGCGTTTTATTCACCGGCGGTGCGCGACACTAGGTTGCTGGTTGGACGAGCGTGAATAAAGTCCTAGAAAGATGCGCTAGATGGCGTAAGTAGATTCTTGTGGCAGTCAACCCTATCGCGTTGCGTGATAGTACGTCACTGAATAGGTTGAGTGTATTATGAATCATATTCCAGAGTTATAAGAATGAAATTATCTTGCAATGTATTTCTGTAGGTGTCTACACGAAAATGTGCTTGAGTCAGAGGCGAACTGAATTACACCATATCGTTAACAACATTGAGTAGATATTTCTTTGAATTTCATTGCAAAGTCATACTTCTGTACGGAGTACTAGTACTTATTCTGTGCTTATGCTTCAAATATTACGTTATTATTCCTCTGCAGCTGCCGTCGTTGGCGTAAAACTAATAAAGATACAGTCGAAAAGACTAGTTATTAAACACTTTTTTAGTCTTTATTTTAACTACAGTAAATGTACTATAGTGTAATGTTTTAAATTTTCACCTTTCTTTCATTTTCAATAATTTATTTCAATTTTTTTTTAATCTTCGTACCTTTCTTAATTATTTGCTCATCCTCCCGTGTACTGAAATTATGACTAATACTAACCTGACAACTATATTATCAGCAACCAACTAATTATTTTCAGTTTTTTCCGCTATTAAATAGCCCTACTATTAAATTGCATTTATAATATTTTACACAAGCAAACAACACTCTTTTCTCTTCTTTGACGACCGTCTTGGTGTAGTAGTTCGCGCCACGAACTTCTAAACCAGGCGGTTGCGGGTTCGAATCCCGCAAGGGGCAAATGTTTGTGTGATGAGCACGAGCTTTTGTTCCAAATCATGGATGTTTATAAAAAGTATTAAATTACGTCTATCCGTTATCCTAGTCACCATAGCACAAGCTCACGTTTAGTTTAGGTCTAGGTAATTGGTGTGTTTGTTGAAAATTTATTTATTATTATTTACTCTCAATTCCTGCAGTTGAAGTTCTAAATGCAGAATAAGGCCAGGAATCCACCAAAGCAGAGATGTGTGCTGTGCAAGAAGAGATGTTTTTCAGCTCGGGGGACATCACCAAGGCGGAGATGTGTGCGGTGTGATGTGTGAGAAGAGATGTTACGGCACTAGCAAGATGGCCGGCCGGCGCGCGCGCAGGCCTCTGGCAGCTATTAGACTACGCGATATTCAGACAGGCTTACTGAGACTCAGTGTAGTGTAATAAAAGTTAGCCAGTAAGTCTGTCCGCCCTATCTCGCTCTTTCATCCCGTGAAAGAGCGAGATGGGGCATAGACTGTCTTGTAAGCCTGACTGAATACTGAATATAATAGGTGCTTCTGTGGGTTGCTGGCGGGCGAGAGAGGGGAGGGTGAAATCGCTCACTGCTTGCCGCTCACATCTTTCGTCACCACTGCGCATCGTCCGCGCACAACTCACATCTCCGCTTCCATCGCTCCATACGCAAATAATTTTACTTAGCCATCATGTCCATTTTATTTACAGGGGTATAACTTACAACAATATTTTATCTAATTTACTGTGGATATATAATGACCCAGCAAACTTAGTATTGGTCCTTAATAGTAGTGACCATGAAGAAAAGTATTTTGCAGAAAAATTTAGTTTAAGCACATTGCCCAATATTGGATCGGAGAGGTAAATAAGAATGATTGAAATATTTATTTTCTTGATTTTAGTGCAAGTGATTTTTGATACCTAATTGTCAATATCAATCCTTCCAGGGAAAAAGCTTATTTGGAGGGTGGTATCCACTTTGTTTCTACTCGTATCCTGGTAGTGGACCTATTGAAGGACAGAATACCAATTTCTAAAATCACTGGTATAATTGTTTTGAGGGCTCACACGGTGTTAGAATCATGCCAGGAAGCATTCGCTTTGAGATTGTACAGACAGAAAAATAAGGTAACATATAGTTCCGTGCCTGGTGTATACTTATCTATTTTCTTTTTGTTTTGTATATATAGGTCCTTTTTCTAATTAATCTGTAATTTAAATTCTTTCAGACTGGTTTTGTAAAGGCTTTCTCCAACTCGCCCATATCATTTACATTTGGATTCCATCAGGTGGAAAAAGTTATGAGAGCTGTATTTGTTGCCGAATTGTTTTTGTGGCCAAGGTAGGTGTATCTACTTTAAAACATACAAATATTTATGATGTACTATATATATATTTATCATGAAATGCTTAATATGTGTTTCAAAACTGACTGTAGCATTTATGCAGGTTTCATGGAAGTATTATCAAAAGCTTAAAAAATAGACAAGCTGAAGTGATAGAGTTGCACATCCCCCTTACATCGAATGTAAGCCACATCCAAACTTGTCTTATTGATATTATGAACTATACTGTGAAACAGCTTAAAAGCATTAACAGGACACTGGACTTGCAGGTAAATTCATATTCTTACACATAACACATAATTTTGATAATCTATTTCTTGAAAACAACAGCATATTTTAAAAACACGTTCATTGATATTTTTAACTATTATTTAAAAATCAAATACTGCAGTATTTGATTTTTAATTAACCTGAATTCGATACAAAGTTAGTCAGTTGAGTATATCGAAATGTGATGTCATAGATAAATGTTCCCAAATAAAAAACGGTAATTTAAAAAATTACTATTATTTTTAGTTTTATTATTTAAAACAAAACAACAGACTGCTAAAAATATTATATTTTTAAAACGGTCTCTTTACTAGCTTTCATTTGATACCCATATTGCTTTGCTGAGGAAAAAATTAATCCCCCCTCCCCCCTTTATTACCATTTGCGGGCGCCATTTTTAAAATTTATAAAGCCTATGTCATTCTCACAATTTTGACAAATTAAACGTCACCTCATATGTCAAAAACTGTCCAGCCGTTTGGGCTGTAGGGCGTGCCAAACAATTATACACACATACGTACTTACATACATACATACATACTCTCGAAAAACATAACCCTCCTTCCGCAGTAGGGTAAAAAAGGCCATGGAAGAAGAGCGTTTTGACAGCTCATAAAAAGTACATCAACGATTGGTGGTGTCAAATAGCCAATAACAATATACGTACCTACCTATTATTTACAATATACATATGTACAATACAGCGAAAAGAAAACATTAAAATGTATTTAAAAATTACCTACAAAATGTTGAAGAAAAAAAAATATTCTTATATTATTTTTTTATAGTGATTTGATGATAGTTTAAGCAATTTCTTGTAAAGTTTTTATTTGCTTCCGCTAATTATTTTTACAAATTAAGCAATTTTTTTTCAAGTTTTTACGAAACGAAAATGATCGACTGTGTAATCTTTCTGTTCATTTCATCTTAACTGATGGTCAAATATTTGTAAAAATATTTCCACCGTACCTATATATTTTTTTGTTGACTACTAGTAAGTAGTGTTGCTTATGACGTCATTTTGTAATGGGCGACGTCGGTTAACGTGAAGTGAACGCGTAGGTATATACGAAAGTCTCCATCGTGTATCTCGTGCGTGCACGGGAGCAAGCGCGAGTCCTGCCGCACGCCCGTGCGTGCAAGAAAAACGGACTTTACTGATTTTATAAGCCCGTGCTTATAAAGTCCGTTTTTCTTTGCGAGTCAAACATTGTAAACAATCTTTTTATGACTTTTAAAACTAATACTGTTGAAAAATATATATTTACTAATAGCTCTAAAAAGCAGCATATATTAAACGAACTACCATATTAGGAAGTAATTTTTGTGTCTATCTTATTTTTAATTGAATAATTTCGTTAAAAAGGAATGTCAAGATTGTTTACAATGTTGGACAAGCCATGAAAAACGGACTTTAGAGAAAGTACCTTAAAATAATAGCAAAGTTCCCTCCTCCACTAAGAAATTATGCCGTATTAGTTTTTTGGACCCCAATTTATTTTAATTCATTGTTATTAATTTAATTTTAATCCCAACACAGCAACTCACTTACTTAAAGAAGATAAATACTTGCTATTCCTCGTAATCATTTAGTCTCAATTGAATAGACAAAATTATAACAAGTTATTATTACAAGCTGTGCTGCGACACGGTGCGAAATAAATTTAACGCATTATCATCATCCATTATCGTCATCCGAGCTTCCAAGCGTCCTTTTGAAGCCCGGGGTCCGGTTTCCTACTCTTATGCCTTCACTTCAGACGGTCTTCTGCATTCTTAATGGTGAGCCCATTAGCACGCATGTCATCTGCTACGACATCAAGCCAGCATTTTTGGGTCTTACCCATTCTGCCAGGACACGGCGGAGGCGACAAAGCCAGACGTTTGTTCCCAGCGTAACTTGCTGGTTTTCGCAGGACATGTGTGTACCAACGTGAGTGGCACTCCTGCAATTTGTCAGCCTTCTTCATGTCCGTGATATACAAGGCTGCCACGTATTCGTGAGTTCTTAACACGGTCCTTCCGCGTAACTCCGCACATCCAGCGCAGCATTTTCATCTCCGTGTCCCGGAGTACTTGCTTGTGTTGCACAAGGCATCTTCTGGGTGAGCTTGCTCCACCGTCAACTCTGCTGTATAAAAGGCGCCCCGCTCAACGGAATTTCAACACTTAAATACAGAATATGTTTATTAAAACTTGACATAATATGTATTTATTATTTTTAGGAAATAACTACCGAAAATTGTCTGACTAAGAAGTTCCACAAAATACTACAATCTCAGCTAGATTGTGTGTGGCATCAACTAAGTACAAGAGCAAAAGAATACATTCAAGACCTTAAAGTTTTAAGAAGTATGATCATGTAAGAATCTTTGAAAAAAATCAATTTTATCTTGTACTCCTTATCTTC
The DNA here is from genome assembly GCA_949316185.1 of Pyrausta nigrata. NCBI lineage: Eukaryota > Metazoa > Arthropoda > Insecta > Lepidoptera > Crambidae > Pyrausta > Pyrausta nigrata. The sequence continues at coordinate 12,797,142 of OX438944.1, read as the reverse complement.
TTAATATACAGTATGTCCGGGTTTTGACAGGCGATAATTAATGGGCCATTCATCAAAGGTTATCGAAAAAAACCTATATTGGGTTCTAACTCTTAAAATGCCCCCCCCCCCCTTCTTCTTGAAATGGCAGCCATTTTAGTACTATTTCTATGGATCTGGAGGTCCTAGAAGTTATGAAAATGATTCATTTGAAGGTTATATATATATACGCTATCGTTTATTAAGTGAAATCAAGATCAATTTAAAATTATTAACTGTCATAGAGAAAAAAAATAAGTTAAAAGAATTTTCAGCAAGATGCTAAAAATTTAAATAATTAATTAATATATATTTTTTTAAACCTATTATAAAAGCAAATCACTAATGTTTTTTTAGCAAAAACCTTTTTTTCATTAGGATTATGTCTCCAAAATCTGATAAATAAAAAGGCCCTTCAATTATCGCCAGTCGAAACCCGGGCACACTGTATAAAACAGGGTTTGTTCGAACACTTATAACTCAAGAACGGCTTGACCGATTTTACTCAGAGTTGTTGAATTCGTCTCCTCCTAGAATAGGAGAATAAAAAAAACATCGATAAATTTTACATTAAGGGGGTTAAATGGGAAATAACAGTTTATATGGGAAATCAGGCATTTGCGCAGACGAAGTTGCCTGGACCTATAAGTAGTTTATATGTAAAACTGTCTGAATTATGAAGTTAGGCGATTATTTCATTCAGTCTTAATTCCAGTTTGGCCTAAAGATGCTGTTCAGGGAATTCTGTGAGCGCTTATTGTATAAAGATGACCTCCTAAAAAATATTCATATGTAGCCAATGTCAGCTAACACCCCTTTATATGAGGAGGAATTATCCAAAAAAATGTAAGTAGGTAATGTTTATGTATCAGAACATTTTGTCTTACAGCAATGTCATACACGATGACTCTGTCTCGTTTTATGCATTAGTGAGCAAGTATAGAACACCTGAATATGCTCAAATCAACTCAGGGTGGATACTTCTCGACTCAGCTGAACAATTATTCCGGTTAGCGAGAGGAAGAGTTTTCAATCATAAAAATGGTATGTTCGCAGGAATATAAAACAGCAGGAATATACATCATTGTTTTCTTATTTTATGCTAAAAATCTTGATATCATCGCTGACGATTTGACGACACATTTAAAATTATGAAACTATGTTCTATTTCTCCATATGTATTTTCAGAATTCGATCCTGAGCCATCTCCAAAATGGAAGTATCTCAATGAACTTCTGTCTGAAGAAATTCCTGAGGAAGTAAAAAAAAAGGAGAATGGAATCTTACATATCACAAAAATATTAATTCTTTGCCAAGACAGCAGGACATGTTGCCAACTTAACCATTATTTAACAATGGGTGCAAATAAATACCTTTTTTATACAGCTTATAGAAGAGACCTAACTATTAATAAAGTTTCATCAAAATATAGGAACTTCGAAAATGATATTAAAAAAGAAGGTAAAGTCAAAGATGAAATAAAGAAAAAAGAAAATACTAGTAGTCAAGAAACAGAAGAAGATAAAGAGTCAGATTTGTTTGATGAAGAATTAAATTCAGATGACTTTAAGTCAAATTATATCCTAACTTTAACACAGGTCACACAAAATAAAATAAACTCCAATGAAAGCATGTTTGAACCCATCTCACAGGTGACAATAAATTATACAATTAACAATTATTTTCTTTTGAATACATAAAACGCTTTGTTATTGCAATTTTTTAACGCCTTTAGTATCATAGGGACGACGTTCCGAGAAAAATTTATTTCCTTGTGTCTGAAATAAACACGATACCTGAAGGAATAATGAGTCTGTAAAATTTTCAGATGGATAGCTTAGATATCACACAGATTGAAAAAGAGAAACCTGTAATATACATACAAACATTCAAAGAAAATGGGAACCATTTCTCTCTGGAAAAGACATTGGAAACATTACGACCGGAGTACATCATTTTATACCATAGCGATGTGTCAGCAGTCAGGCAAATCGAACTGTTCGAATCTCGGAAAAAGCAAGAGGAGCCTCAGAGTAAAGTATACTTCATGATTCACAACAAGACCGTCGAAGAACAGGCGTATCTGACTTCACTGAAGCGAGAGAAACAAGCATTTGAATTACTAATTGAAGCTAAAAGTGTATGTATCTATTTGCCGTTACCAAAGAAATAAACTTTGTAGATTAAATAATTACTACAGGTAATATTCATAATTTAAAATGTCTGTAGACAATGGTGGTGCCAACTTATCAAGACGGAAAAACTGATGAATATTTCAACTTGAATGTCGAAGAGGATGAAGAAACTGCTGATACACGTAAAGCGGGTACGTGAACATAATAGGTGTTAGTACAAGTACAAAAACAAGCGATGAACACGCGACTATTTATAATAAGACAACCAATTTAAAATGAATGAATGACACCTGACATTTACAATTAACAATAACTGACCTCTATAATACAAGTACTCTGGACTAGACATTCTCTGAGAAATAACAGATAATTTTTGTGCCGAATCAAAGCGCCTCCACCGAATGTCCAGGGAACTAAAATAGATTAACTTGCATATTTTTATGTCAACTTTCATTAGTTCCGTGGACCGTCACCACTCGCTCACTACCTTTGAGTAAATATAATTATATGTATAATTTATTATTATTATTTATTATATATATAATTCAGCGCCAAATTGGCTATAATCAAATGGCTTCATTTTTAGGTTGACTGTATGCAGTCCAGCGTACTTGTATTGTAGAGGTCAGTGATTACAATACATTGGTCATTGGTTGTCAACAACGTGTCATTCATTTCAAATAACCCGTCTTTATAAATAGATATGTTCAACGTTAATTTATATTTTTGTAAATAAAATAAAAATAACACTGATTACACTTTGTTTGAGTCATCAGTAAAATAACAAGTTTTGTGGACAGAGCAACCTAGTTTAGCTGGCCGAGCCCCACATATAGATAAATAAATAACAAATTCATCATCATCGGTAGAGATTGGATAATCGGGTACATATTTATCTAAGCCACGGTCTCACAACAAAAAAAATAAACAGTGTTTGTAATTGTTATGTCAACTATATGTCATTCATTCAAAATTGGCCGTTTACACTGCTTATTTTATTTGTAGTGGACCACTGTCCTTTTAAAGTCAAATTGAAAAGCAGTTGTCATTGGCGCGCGCCCGGACTCAAGGCTCAGAATAGTTATACCCGGCCCGGCGAACCTTGATCCCTATGACAGTTCATGTTAGTGATGGGTCGCGTGTCGATGAAACTTAACTTTTTTAACCAACTTAAAAAAAGGAGGAGGTTATCAATTCGACTGTATGTTTTTTTTTTACCGACTTCAAAAAAGGAAGAGGTTATCAATTCGACTGTATGTTTTTTTTTATTTTTTTTTGTGCCTATGTTACCGCATATCTCAGTCAGTTGTGGACCGATTAGAAAAAAAAATATGTTTACCTAGAGGCTATACCTTCTAGTTGGTCCCATTTTGGCCCAGTCGAGATCTGATGATAGGATCTTGGTGGATTCGAGGGAAACCCTTAAATTTTGAAGGCACGTATAGTGTTTTCGTACTAGTATCTTAATGTTGACATGTTGTTACGTCTGATAGTCATTATGTGGAGCTGAGTTGATGGTGGAACTCCTTAAAAATTAGGAGTTTAGTAATTAAAACACCAGATGTTTTGTCAGGTACTGTATAGGATGCTAACAAAACAAAGTCAAAGGCAGCTCCCTCCTCTTTCCCCCTCCCCTCCAAACCCCTCCCTCCCGCCCCCAACAATAAAATATTTACTTCAAGAAATATATAATTACTGCAAGAAATCAATTAACTCTTACCGCTGAAACGATGGATTTGATAGTCTGAGTACCAAGAAAGGACATAGAACAGTTTTTATCCCCAAAATCATTTGTATAGGGAACCCGATGATACGATATACAACAAACTAAATTAAAAACGCTATTAGCAAATCTTTAAATGTTCTTCTTTAAACGGTCTTCCTTCTCGTTACTACTTTCTTCCAAATGACGCTGTCGCATTTGAACAGCGCATTTAGTAGGTCTACCCATGTTGCACCTTACAATAAATTTCAACTAAAAATAAAAAAAAAATAAAAAAAAACCGACTTCAAAACTGACTACATTGCTAATTAAAACTAAAAAATTAATAAACAAATTTAAACTAAAAAGTACAAAATAATATTTAAATGACCTAACTGTTCTACGGAATTGTACAAGAAACCTATTTCCAATTTATTATCAATTTTTTGGATTCAGTGCCAGAAATTCTAATTCTAATGTTTTTTTGCAAGTAAGGACAGGATTAGGAAAAAGTTATTGGCGTCGCTGAAATCAGCTGATTTATTTAAAGGCGGTATCACTTCTCTCAGAGTCGTCATAAAAAAAATGTGGATTTCTGTATGGAAAGTGTGACAAAAGGAAAGTGTTAATGGAGCGGAAGGATAAAGCACTGATGAGATGTGATTTTCTACGAAAAAAAAAAGACTATTAAGAACTGGGACAATGTGGTTTACCTGGACGAAAGGTGGCTCAACGCCAATCACACAGTCCCCAAAATATGGACAGACGACACAGCAAAATCCTGTACCAAAGCGCCGGAAGGCAAGGGTCAGCGTTTGATTATCTGCCACGCTGGTACAGCCAAAGGTTTTGCGCCTAATTGCTTGTGGGCCTTCAAATCAGTTAAAACGACCGATAATCACGAAGTGATGATGGATAATTTAAATGAGCCCCACCATATTTTGATGGACGACCCCATACAATTCCGCCCAAGTGAATAAAGCACTACCAGCAACAATAATAAAGGGCCTATAGTCGTTGCAACGCAATGGTGTGGCAGCTAACATTCAAATGTTCAAAAAAGAATTGGTCAGACTGTTGAACCTGCAGAAACAGCAAACAAAGCGGACATATTTTTTGTATGAAATGGTAAAATCCAAAAGTCACGCAGTGATTTTGCTACCGCCCTACCACTGCCAATATAATGCTTTAAAACTTTGTTTTGATGATTGGGATCGAGACGTGCGATACGACAGCATTGTAGATGAGCCGTTTTTGATAAACGTAGGCGACAGCAGCTGCAGTTCAGATTCCGAGTTCGTGAAACAAACCCTAATGTCATTATCAGATTCAGATTAAAATATATAAATAAATAATCGCTGAACAGCTTTTGTTTTATTTGGTTTTGTCCTACAGTTAATTTTTAATTCTCTTGGGTATACAATCGTGAGTGCATGTATGCCGCGCTCCGTTCTTTCAATAGAGAATGTACTAATACTTAGGTATGAAAAAGCAATGGCACTCATAATTTATCACTTTATTATGCCACACATGAAAACTGATACTAATAAAATCTAATCTTAAATAAAACAAAACCTGGTGTCCCCAGAAATCTTTTATAAATTTGAGTGAAATAAAAACAATTTCATGCAACTTTTTAACATTCAGCTCAGCACCTATAACTTAAATGATTATAAATCATGTACACTCGTTTCCATTATCGACATTTGTTTATCGATATTTTTCTGCACTAGTCGATATCTTCCGAACGAAGTAACTTTTGCAGGACGTAAACGTAAAGTCTGATTGAGATAATTTCTTGTAAATGTTAAGAATTGTTATAATTCCGACGGAATATCATTGTAATGGCTTATATCTACCTTACCTTAATAAATGGCATTTTTAGAAGCCTCCAATTCAATTCTAATGTAACGGTGACGCCACTACAATGTTGTGTCGTAGGAATAACTGTCAATGTCATAGGGATCAAGGTTCGCCGGGCCGAGTTTAAGTTTAGGTAAATATGTATCCGACTACTAATCAGTCATCAGTTACAAAAAAATTACAAAATATTAAATGTTGCAGGTGGACAAAACATTCAGAACAAAGAAAAACCGGTAGTTATTGTGGATATGAGAGAGTTTCGCTCAGATCTGCCTTCTCTGCTACACAAGAAAGGAATTAATATAGAACCTGTTACAATCGCTGTAAGAGAAAATTTACATTATTAATTTGCATTAATCAAAGCTATCCGACTCGAAGGACATTGTAAAACCTTGCGCTGATTCTTAATCGGCACAAAATTAGAAGCAAAATTTTTAAGTAGGTAATCTTAATTTTTAGATTGGAGACTACATCCTTACACCTGAGATATGTGTTGAACGCAAATCAATATCAGATCTGATCGGATCCCTTAATTCTGGCCGTCTTTACACACAATGTACCCAAATGTGTCGCAATTACAGTAGGCCAATATTGCTTATCGAGTTTGACCAAAACAAGCCTTTTAATTTGCAAGTAAGTACCCTTAAGTTAAACCTTGTTACAATAGTCCGATGAGTTCGTGCGCGACCCTTCTGCCGGGTGTCAGGCGTGGGGGGGGGGGGGGGGGCAAGTTACAGGGAAGGGGATTTCCTATGGCAGTCTCGTCACAGAATAAGTACTAGTACTCCGTACAGAAGTATGACTGCAATGAAATTCAAAATATCTACTCAATGTTGTTAACAATATGGTGCAATTCAGATCGCCTCTAACTTAAGCACATTTTCGTGTAGACACCTACAGAAATACATTGCAAGATAATTTCATTCTTATAACTCTGGAATATGATTCATAATACACTAAACCTATTCAGTGACGTACTATCACGCAACGCGATAGGGTTGACTGCCACAAGAAGCTACTTACGCCATCTAGCGCATCTTTCTAGGACTTTATTCACGCTCGTCCAACCAGCAACCTAGTGTCGCGCACCGCCGGTGAATAAAACGCGGGAGCGTGTCGCTGCCGGCTAGCGACACCCAACTTGTTTAGTCCCTTACCAAGGGGTCGCCGCGCGTAGGTACGTTTTTGCTACCTACGCGGGAAGATACACAGGCCTGGTCTCGTGCAATCCGCGTACTTACTCGCCCCCACTGCACATCTATACGTATTTGAAATTAATTTCGCTTACAAAAATTAATCGACTGTGTCATCCGGTGGGACTCGAACCCACGTCCCCTCGCTATCAATTCGCAATTATTTTGCAAGTTTTTACGAAATTGAAATTAATTTCGCTTACAAAAATTAATCGACTGTGTCATCACCACCACCGGATGACACAAAACTTGCAAAATAATTGCTTAAGTTATAAAAATAATTATATCTATACATATACTTTTACATCTAGTCAAACGTACCGAGTATAGTATAATCCCACCAAAAACATTCTGTAAAAAAGTAGCCAAGTCCAATAACAAATTACCAATACCAGTATGGGCTATTATCTCGCTCAACAAACAAAGGTAGTTACAACTGATATAACATTACGTATAAATGTTGAATGAACTTGGCCGTTGAGCCAAGTCACACAACATTAACTATAATAATAAAGAAATCGCAGTAAGCAACCTTAGACTTGGCATGACTTTGGCTAGATTTCATTACTTTTTAGAGATAAGCAAGCAGCTCCATCGAGACTTTGCTAGTTTTTTACAGAATGTTTTTGGTGGGATTTCACTTCTTTTTGTAGAAACGTAGGCATATTGATTTATTTTATTAGATTTGTGTCCCACTACGCTGGATTTTTGCAATGACAGTCGATTTATTTATGTAACAATAGTAGAAGGGGGCATCACCATATCTCTAATACAGCTGAGACTCAGCCCTCAGCTGGGGCTCTTTATCAGATACTTCAGACTTTCGATTTTGGACATCAAATAAAGCGGCCCACCAAGTTAAATATTTTTTGTAAAGGCGGTATGTCGATCTCTAATAGTTTGGTTGGGCTCTTGTGTTTCCTAATTCTAGGTCACCAGGTACTCTAGATCTTCGATTATCCTAGTTTTTATAGTTTTCCCTTAATGTGGCCATTAAACCCTAACTCTGTACTAAATTTCAGCTTACTGAGCTTATAGGAAGTACTAGTTCTATTCTGATGATCATGAGTGAGTGAGTTAGTGTCATAAATGCGAAACTTTGCTTTCGCTTAACTCCGGAACTAAATGACCTACATACTTGAAATTTTGGATTTTAAGTATGTTATTATAGCTTACTGGATGACGAAAATTTCTGCGTTCTGGTCTTATCCAGAGGTTCTCAAATAAGGGCCTGAAAATGCGGCGAAATGGTTCCAGTAAAGGATGGTACGGCAGTGTTTGCTTCGCGCTCGACTTGGCGAGGGCACTGCCGTGCCCCCCGATTTTGTTATAATATTATGGTTTATGACTGCTGAGTGTTACAATGATTTCATATTTTTACAGGGTCATTTGGTGGTTTCTACTGATATATCTAGGGTTGATATTCAACAGAAATTACAACTGCTTACTATACATTTTCCGCGGCTCAAATTAGTATGGTCACCGAGTCCGTACGCTACAGCTGAACTATTTTATGAGCTCAAAGTAAGTTCCTTGTCTATGTGCCATACGTTACAATCCTATTCTCTTTTCCAAAAATAACGTATTGCGCGCTCATTTGTTTCCGTACGATAAGTATGTGTACCTATACCATGTGTAACTTTGTCGATAACAATAATTGTATTGTAGCAAGGTAGAAAAAACCCCAACGTCGCAGAAGCGCTTGCGCTGGGCGGTGACAACACTGCGGACGATATGAACTACGAGAGATACAACATTTTGGTGCACGATTTCCTTCAAAAACTACCCGGTGTTACGTCAAAAAATATTGCAAGAATTTTGAATAGAGGAATATCTTTGGATCATTTAATTACTTTAACACAGGTTAGTAGATATACTTTAAATATAAACTCTAGGTACAGTCGCAACAGACGCGATCAATGAAGAAAAATACATTCTCCTTACATTTCAGTATGGTGGCAAAATTTTAAAATAAGATCTAGGGAACAATATAAAGAAACAGCTTCATTGCAATTACTTATAGTTGTCGTATTTTTCAAATAAAATATACTTTAAAATGACCGTAAATAAAGTAAATAGATAGAAAACGCCATTTTCACGCGCCTTAATGACTATTAATTAAGCCCAAGGTCGTGGGTTCAAATCCTGCCCGTGTGCAAATTTTTGTTTTTCAGTTGATCGTTAGGGTGTTTAGAGTCGTGCAGATTTAGTCAAGCACGCGGAATTGAGATACGTAATCAGAGGGCTTAGTGCTAGTTTTTTCACGCGCTTACCTTTGTCCGTTAAGCGAATATTTGTATGGAATTTGTTCAGCGCCCCTAGCCATTTAGCGAATCCTGTTTTCTTCTATAGAAGTTGCTGTCACTGGGTTGATGGTAATGAGGGATTTTCCTAGTGTCAAAAATCAGTATTTAAAAATACGCTGGATAGCGTTGAACAACCCGAGTCAAGTAGATTTTTATTTAAGAAAAAAGCTGGTTTTAGGTGTTTAATGCATATAATATTACAATAATTTGTTTTAGTTTTATGCTCAATGTTTTCAACGCAATATTTATATAACTTAGATGAAAAGCGCCATCTATCAACATGAAATAAAACTGAAATTTTGAGGTGTCAGAAAATCCCTCATTGCGTTAAGCTGTCAAATAAAAAAGTGATGATGATGGTGATCGTGATCGAATCCGCACGACTACTGATTCTGAGGCACTCCCAAAAATTTGGCACCTGACTGAAAGTAATCTTGTATAAAGTGTTTCTCTTTGTAATAAGGTCATAAATTGAAATTATGCGGCTGTATAAATATGTAATATTGATTGTGACTGTATACGTACATTATGTGTCATTTTACACTATTAGCATGTGTAACTAGTTTACCGTATACTTACCTCATATTTACTGCTCCGGAGTCAGGAAGTTGGTGGTGTTAACCACTCCTTTGAGATTGGCCACTGTATGCGAAATTCGGCTTTAAGGACATATCATTATTACCTCCTGTTTATACTGGCCGTTACCATTTATCTGGGTCCATTCCATTACTTTCTCCTAATCATAATGTTTGTTACCCATTTTTCAAATCAAATCAAAATATTTATACATCTGACTACTTCGATCGCAGATCATAGAAAGAAGTGATATATAGTAACTCGGGGTTAATCGGTTATCCTTCGCGAACCAGGGCCCGTGCAATCTATTCTAAAGCGAAGTTCGCTATCGCTAACAAAATGTATGAAACTGATATAGGCCATCGATATATTACGTGACTTTTGCATACATATTTTGACATTTCGTTGGCGATAGCGAGGTTCGCTGTAAAAAGATTATATCTTGTCCTCAGACCATATAAAAAAAGGAAGACGGAGTGCGCTCAAACAATGAAGTGAAGCAAACTGTGCAAATCTGTGTGCGTGACAAATGCGTAGTACAGTGATTGCGTTAGTGTGTACAGTAGATAAGTGATACCAGTACCCTAAAAATAATTAACCCACAAACGAATGAAAATAATATGTCTAGTACAAAGCTTTTTTTCTCACTTGGATTTAAAATTAATAAGGAGTTTCAAAAAAATTTTGCACAATTTTAATAAAAAGATAATTTATTTTATTTATTTAAGAAAATAAACAGTTTCATGAATTTAGTAACTTGCAATAAATTAATACCTATGAAATTGATAATGGTTGGGAAAAAGTAAATTGAAAGTACGTACGTTCTCAATAATATATTTTTTGTTTTTGTTTTGTTTTCGATTCTTTGCACGGCTAGTGCATTCGCTACAACTAAGTGTCAAAAGTTAAGGTAACTATTATGGAAAGAAAAGTTGAAAGGAACGGAACGTAACTTTGTTTGGGATAGGAGCAGGTTAGGTTAAATTGTCATAATAAATAAATATGATTACTTATACTATTATATGATTAGCTACTATAAATATGGATAAGATATTAAGAATGGAAGTAGGGAAAGGAATACCGTGGGATACAAGAGAGACAAACAATGAAGAATGATCAATTAAAGGACACGATAAGAAGATGTGGTTCAGTTCACCTATGTCACCAAATTCTCAGTTCACACAAGTCAGAGTCAATTATTCGGAATCTAGCAGGTGAGCTGGATTAATAACGTAGTAAATAGAAGCAAATGATAGCCAGCTAAAAAATCCCACATTTGGGGTAAATTTTTGTGACGGATTATAGGCAACACTGACTGCATTTGTTGAGGTCTTGTGTTTCAAAAACATAATTGTAAACATTTTGGAATAACATTGAAATTATCAACGAAATCTTTTACTTACTTATGAAAAGGGATTCCAGAGATTTTTTTGAGTAACTGAGTTGTTTTTGCAACATTTTACCACGCACGGCGGCATTTTAAATTATTTTGTGAACGAAAAGTCGCGCGACTATTACGTCAAAGGTTTGGCAGGGCACTGACGCGCGGTCGGCTTCCTATTTCGAAACCGGCTTCCTATTGCCGGATTCACTTCTTTAGTACGCAAGGCTACGTCTACCTTTTTTTATTTGGTCTGAGATCTTGTCTAATAAGGGCCCATTGTTGCCTATAATTTTATAGTATTATTAAATCGTTAACGTAACGGCAATACCGTTACCCGTTATTTGGGTCAGACTCAATTTTAAACAAAATTGAGTCTGATGAGCCTGATTGTATATAATTGTAATCTGCAGCTCGCCTCGTGTAATTCATTACCCTTTTATTTTTAGGAGCAGTTGACAGCATTAATTGAAAATAAGGGTGAAGCAGAAACTTTATATTCAATACTGCATGTTAAAGCTAAACCAGCAGATGCAACAAAAGATGATAAACCATTTGGGAAGAAGAAGTTTGCTGGCAAACCGTTGTTTAGTAGAAGTAAAAAATAGATTTTTAGAGGTAATACATTATAATTTATTTATTTGTACAATAAAGTGATATCAAGAAGTATTAAATCTGCATTATTCAATAAGTTTTTTAAACATTGTTTCCAGTGAAATAAATAATGTTTACCGCCATTTACCTAAAACAAATGCGACATTTCAAGAACTACATTAGGCTGTTAAATCTTAAAACGAAGAGAGACTTCACTTTTGGTGGCACTTTCAGCTAGAGGTTTTCCAGATTTTAGCCTCATATAAATTGACCTAAATAAACAATGCCAGAAAAGTTGTAAATTATTATGATGTAAGATAAGATTTACAATATATTATAGTACTGAATGAAAAATAAAAACTAGGATAAAATACATACTAATTACAAAAAACAAATTATAGAAATCATAATCAGTATTATGCAAGTAAAAACTATAACTCTATGTCACTCACGGAATTGGCGGTCTTTATCAGTTAGTGGTACATAAATCACACTCATAAGCTTCTTTACTGTTGTGGTACCATCTGCAGCTTTATCTACCTGAATGGGGAAACAAAATCATTAGGAAAAAAAGTATGGCCATAATACTTAAATAGTAGTGTAGTTTGTTTAAGTGAATGTTTTGGATGCTAGTTTGTTTGAGTGAATGTTTTGGATGCTAGTTTGTTAAAGTGAATGTTTTAGATGCTAGTTTGTTTAAATGAACGTTTTGGATGCTAGTTTGTTTCAGTGAATGTTTTGGATGCTAGTTCGTTTGAGTTAATGCGACATTGATACCCGTCACATGTACTTAGGCTACTGGCTTGAAAATGACTCAATTCACTCTGTAATAGCAGCGTTTGAATGGCAAAGCATTATAAACTTTATGTGCAATGTCATAGATACGCTTGATAGAATAAAAAGCGACGCGCGGGGCCTCCTCGGGGCGGCTAGCCGTGGCAACTCACAATGCGCTACAAGCGCTAATTTATATTTTATGACATTGCACATAAAGTTTATAATAGCTAGGGTAAGGGCTTGACATTTAAACCTGATCGCTGGGTCGCTGCCATTACAGTTTGATTTGAGCCTTACGGACGGAGTGAGCCGGGCCCAGACTTACAGAGTAGCAAGAATTTAAAATATGAATGGTCGTACTCTGATGCGTTGGTTAAGCGGTTCGTTGCGACATCACAGTTCTGAAGCTACATTATCTAGTCTAGTTACTAGACCCACAAGTCTTATCTTATACCTTTATACGAGCAATTCTTGTATATTTATTGTTATATAGTTGTGGTCTCGAAAACAGCAAGATCTCGCTGAAATTTGCTACGTAGGGGTTATCGGGGTTGAAAAAAAGATCTAGATTAGTCTTATGTTTAGGTAGTTTTTTAAATATGATGTATGTACGAACTATAAGGCTATTTTTTATTAAATAGTAGTAATCGAGCAAAGCTCGGTCGCCCAGGCACTGGTATTATAATCCGACAAGTTAGTGAGCGATCCTCCTGCCGTGCGGGGGGCGGCAATCGCACGTGACTGTCATAGGAAACCTCCTTCCCCACAACATCACCCATCCACACTAACATCTAGCTTGTCATCCCCCCAACCCCCACATCTAGTGCTTGGTGCGAACCAAGTAGCAATTATATAAGTTAGTAATAAAATAGATATACCTGTGTCAGATGCTGCTCGCCTCCTTCAGGCCCAACAGGCACAATCAAACGTCCTCCAGGTTTAAGCTGGTCAACTAACTGAAAAATGATATTGAAGAAAATTAATATCCATAATGGATTCAATGAATTATTTTCTTATATGAAACCTTTTATCTACATAGCATATTGCTAAAGATTTAAAATTCTTGTTTTATTTTAATAATTAGAAATAATCTTCCTAATTAAGTCTTACTTACTGCCTGTGGTAATGTGGGCGCTGCAGCTCCAACATGAATAGCATTGTATGGTGCCTCTTGTGGATAACCTTGGCGTCCATCACCAACTTAAAAAAATAATAATTTTAAAGTAGCAATCAAGACATTATTATCTCAAATATATCATGTAAAAAGATATTATATTAACAACATACATCAATATGGAAACTCAGTCAAATATAAAAATATTGTAGTAATAACAATAAAGTTATCTCTCACTTATGGTGGGGTAGGAATAGACCCCCTGATATTTAAAAATAGTTTATACCTATAAGTTTAATCCTTTCAGAAGATAACAATTCTGGATGGTCATTTTTTATGTTCTTTGTGGCCAAGGTTACAAGATCTGGTATATGCTCAATTCCCACAACTCTGCCGTTTTCCCCAAGCATAATAGCCATGCATGCAGTCAAGTAGCCAGAGCCAGAGCCCACATCTAGGGCCTTCTCTCCAGGAACTAGCTGATTTTTCAATCTCTCTAATGCATGAGCATGCTGTGAACAGGAAAAACTATATAAATAAAAATTATATTGGTATTGCTTTAAATCATATAATCTAAACTATTACACACCATGTGTGGAGCACTTATTGTAGCAGAATAACCTATTGATTGAGGTGAATCATGATATGGTGCATATGGACAGTAGTTCTTTCTGTCAACAGCAGTCATTGCAGTTGCTACTGAATCTGATTTAATTATTCCATTCGCTGTAAACAACGAAATATAGATGTAATTAATACATAAAGGATAGACTTAAATCTTAATAGTTTATAAGCACAATAATTAAATAAAACAAATGAAATTGTAGCTTCTGTATGTATACTATATACATATAATAAATACATGTGTTTACAAAACTTTAAATAAAAATCAAATTAAAAACCACATTATACTATGAACCCTTTACTACAACTCTGGTTTTGTTTTAGATTAGTACATGTAATAAAAAGGTTATTTAGCCAACAAAACAGCTGTTAACTCTGCATAACATTATTTATCTACACTAATATTATAAAGAGGAGATTTAATTATTTGTTTGTTTGTATGAAATGAAATTTGGTAAGTACAGAGATAGTTTGAGACCCTGGGACTGGAAAGGACATACTTTTTGTCGCGATATAAAATCATCAGGAGGTGAGTCAGAGTGTATCCTTAGGGGCGGAGGTGAAATGAGGGATGCAAGGTTGTATTGAAAATCCAACTTTTGAGGCGGCGAAGTCGCGTGGAACTGCTAGTAAATATCTGTACTTCACGTACTTCGTAAGTGTCGAACCATATCAGCGTTATTCACCCCATGACTTCGCCAAGCCATGATTATTGGAATAATAAAACAGGGCAAGGCAATAACTTTACTCCATGAACACTTAATTTTGGGAAATATTTTCAAAAAATCAAATGACACTGCACGACTTTTTATTTGTTTTGACATTTAGTTTTTTTTTTTTGTTAATAACCACAGATGGGATAGCATGTTAATTAATACCACTGGAGCCTTACCATTAGAAACAATGCAATCGCTAAACCATGATAGTTCCCTTATTTCATACCATGACCCCGAAAATTAGAAGGCCCGCAGCGAGGAAGTTTGTTTATCCTGTCACCTTTTTTCTTGTATGAACTTTCGTACATGACACTCCATCTGAAAACAATCTAGTGTCAGTTTGCCCGCCTTATATGTCAGATAAGCTATCATAAAAAAGTTACTCGAGCCTTACCATCAGAAACAATGCAATCGCAAAACCATGATAGTTCCCTTATTTCGTACCATGACGACGAAAATTAGCAGGCCCGCAGCGAGGATGTTTGTTTATCCTGTCACCTTTTTTATTGTATGAACTTTCGTACTATGACACTCCATCTGATAACAATCTAGTGTCAGTTTGCCCGCCTTATATGTCAGATAAGCTATCATAAAAAAGTAACTCATCGAGTAGCTTTTTGAAAATTGTTTAGCAATAATCTTGTTTGATAATTTAATTATAGGATCCATTTACGAAATGTGTAATGTAAAAAATCCAACGAATAACTAATGTGAGATTTTCGGATGCGGAATTGAAGAAATATCTACGAGATGTGAACATTAATCTTATAAAGTCCGATTTCTTGGTTTCTCCGTAGAAGCATAATGACTATTTTAAAATCCCTTTCATAAAGTGACTCCATTGTGTAATGACAGGTAAAATTATAACTCAGGTAACGTAAATTGCAATGAAACCATTATTTATTTATTGAGAAACTCAACAGCTTTTTTACCTTCTACATTTCTTGTGTACTTAATAAGTATGATGTCACTTAAGTCAATAACAGAATTTCATAGCTTGGTTAGTAAGTATTCTTACATAGAAAAAGTATGGTAGTTACTAGCCTAGCTCCTTCCGTAAGAATTTGTTAGCCTAGAGGATTGCATGAAAAACAGAGGATGACCGAAGATGTCAACTACATGTTTGAGGTGAGAAGATAAGTACATAACTATAGGAATAAAACTATCAAGCCTCATCAAAGCAGGTGCACAGCTCGCAGCAAACAGACAATAACCAGTTAAGTTTAGTTTTATAGATGCATTTGTTCGTCCCCGTAATAAAGACAAAAGGTGTATAGTAGGTACTTAGGTAGGGTAGGTTAGTAGGTAGGTTGTAGGTTATAGTAGTAGGTTATTATATAGGCTACACCAGCAGCTTAGGGTTCTAAGATGTGAATATTCATTTTCCTAGGCAGTAACTACCAGGTTCTTTATGCAAGAACTTTGTCCCAACCAGCAGAAATTATTACTGATAAAACTTTCAATCTATCCACTTTAATAGTTTATTTATTGCATTAGCACAAATATCTAGTCTTAGCTAACCTACCTACCTACACATATTTAGGTACTTCATAATGACGTTATGTATTCAATTCTTCTTACGACTTTAATCTAGGATTTTATCTACCTAATGTACCAAGTTATAAATTATTTTTCCCTTTCTTCCTGATGCTATAGAACTATTAAGTCGTATGAAAAACCAGCAAAGCATATTATACTATTTCCAAGTATAATGTATTGGTTGCACTATTGAAAATTACTTACCTACATTGAATATGTCAAAAAAGTTTTTATTGGAGGAAATCTTAAAATTAACAAGAAACACCTGCCTACCTATTTTTTGCTAGGTAATCAGTAGGTAGGTAAAGTAACAAAGCATCTAACAAATTGTTATATATTTTCTCAGGATAAGAAAACATTTATGGCACTAAAGAAAACACATAATAACACAACTAAACATTTTCCACAGAGATACAGAAACGTGTGAAGATCTTGAGTTTCGCCTGTGAGAGCTCCGGTAGATTCTGTATTAATAATGTCTATTTTCATAATTAAATATAGCTTATTGAACATGCAGTCAGTCTTTTTTATTTTTCCCTCTCAAATATACGTTCCGCATGAGATAGATATACGTTTTTCTCCCTTCTATTTTTTTTATTTCATCCTCCTTCTGGATCGGCAAAGAAATCAAGAATACACAGCCACGTCTAATTTAGTTTTACTTTTCTTTGTACAATAGCCCTAGTAAAAAAACCAGCCAAGTGCTAGACGGACTCGCGCGTGGAGAGTTCCGTACCATTATCTACCTACGACATCTTAGTCACTTTAAGAATTTGTAAGAATTTTGTAATTGGTACAAAAGTATCCAACACCCAAGTTCTACCAATATTACTGCTAAACTAATAAGGTTATCTTTACCGCTACGCTATAGTATTTACGAAATTAAACTGAATTTTGTTCACAAAAATTAATAGGCTGTGTCATCCGGTGGGACTCGAACCCACGTCCCTTCGCTATCCGTATATATAGTTTTCTTTTAAAGTTTATGAAATGCACTATCATCATGTTTTTTTAGATCTTTTAGGCCAGTAGTTAAGCTTTTAGAGGGAGGACTACTACTACTGGACCAAAAAATTGCACATTAAAGTTTAATATTTCGTAAATAGATCAATAAATGAATAAAAATGTAGAAGCCCCTAAATCATTTAAAAAGACATACTTAACGATACCCCACACGATGGCTAACCTATCACGTCATGACGAAAAACAAAACATTCCCTATTTTTATTACTTATATTTATTCTTATGTGCAAAAAAAATATATTTTAGACCTCCTTAGTCTCATTACTCCATACATACCTTCATCTCATAAATAATTATTATCTGTGTCCACAGACCACACAACCTAAAGACCACGCTTTTATCAACTCTAATACGAAAACAAAATCGCCAAAAGTTGGTGGGGTGCGGGGAGAGGTTTCCTAGTTCTTATTGGCTCATACAAGGAGACGTCAAAATTGACAATGGCAGTGATAGCTCACTAGTGATGGGCAAGACATCTCTTGATATCGATACCCGAGTAAAAAAAAAAAGTAGGACAATATTAAGGAGCTTTAAATTAATTCATTTAAAAAACACACGCACAACCGATTTCCGATAAATAGCAATTAAAAAAACTGCAGTGGGTAAAGGTCAATCGCAGGAGATCTCACGTTATTTAGCTACTTTTCATAATTTAGCGGTTTCAGTAAAACAAGTTACCTATCTCACTCAACATCATTTTGTTAAGTGTATAAAAACTTTAAAAAATGGCGATCGGTACGCAATGTGAAGTTTGATATATTTATTTAAAAAAGGGTTAGTTAAGTTGTTTGTTAGGGTTCCGTAATCCGACAAGGAACCCTTATAAGATCGTTCAGTCCGTCCGTCCTAGTCTGTCACAGCAGAATATCTTCTACGTTTATGGACTGATTTGCATGTAACTAGGTTCGAGGATACTTCACATATAGATTTCATTTTTAAAAATACAAAAAATTAAAAGTACCCCCTTTTAAGGGTACCTCCCCATACATGTAAAGGGGGGGGTAAATATTTTTTTTGAGTGCACCCCATTGTGTGGGGTACCGTTGAAAAGGACTATGAAAATAAGGTAGGGTTTCCATACAACACTTCTTTATCAGCTTTACCATTTGCGGGATATAGCCCGCCAAAGTCGTTTACACGGTCCCCCCCCCCCTGTAATTTCTAAAGTCTTGGACCAATAAACTTCAAATCACTCACGTAAAGAAACAGGCGCGGAAACTCTTATTTAAAATTGTTTCGGGTATCCTGTGATGAATACTTTTGAAATTATAAACAAAATAAAAATATATATTTTTTTCCAAAAGAACAGAACAAAAACTTAAAAAGTTTTTTTTGCCTATACTGTCTAATATTGTAAGTTAATGGTACGGAACCCTTCGTGCTCGAATCCGACTCGCACTTGGCCGGTTTTTTAATAGCTAAGTTTATTTGTTTAAGCACTTTACACATATTTTGATTCATCGTAAGTCCTCTTTTGTAAAGTCACTTTATTAAAATAAATATGAAATAACTAAAATTTTGATACCCACATATCACTTGTTTTATTCAGGATTTGTCGATATTTTGAATTTTAGGTTTACTATAATGTGTCTCGACACTATTTTACTCCTTGCCAATTGACAAATTGAGACAACATCATTTGAATTTAACTTGCGAGAAAGGGATAGCAAAAAAAAGACATCAACGCGTGCTCTTCGAAATAAAACATTTTATTTCATTTTTGATTTGGAGTATTTAAATTAATTTGATAGGAATAATTACTTACCGGTAAAATGTAATGCCATCTTTCGTGAGACTAGATGTTTTACTACACTTTCCATATCATTTTACTGAACAATACGGCATTATTACCGCTTATTTTTTTTTTTTTCGGGAGCAAGGTCAATGTTGTTACTTTGAGTCTCGGTAGCGGAATGAGGAACGAAAGGGGGCGGGGCCGGCTGTTATGCAGTGATACTGCATAACCTAGGCGAACGCAAGTCCCTCGCAATGCGTGGTCTTTAGGTTGTGTGGTCTGTGTCTGTGTCTCTACGTTTGATATCTTAACAATCAAACGAAATAGACATATGTGAATGTTTAGCCCCATCTCGCTCTTTGATCCTGTCACCGTAAGGCCTTTTCATAAGAGCTCATGGTACGAGTTTTAGCCATCCTAAAGCAGGATGTTTATCGGGTTGTTAGCAATTCGAAGGATAGTTATTTTGCTGATGTACGGGCCCTGCTTTAATACTGCCGTCTAGTGTTGTTGCGATAGTGATATCGAGTCCAATCGATATTATCGGCCCTTGACAAAACTATCGATAGTCTCGATTAAAAAGATTAGCAATATTATTGCTAAAGCTCGATAGTACCAGTACAAATACTATCGATAGTTTCGATACTACATAATCGCGCGATAGTAGCGATAATTTTAGGGCCTTTTATTTATCAAATTTTAGATACATAATCCTAATAAAAATAAAAAAACTTCTGAAAAATTACATTTTTAGGTTAAGTTCTGTAATAGGTTTAAAAAACGATTAAACTGTTTCTTAGAAAAATGTTTTCCTCTATGACGGTTAATAATTTTGAATAGATATTTATTTACTAGTATTAGTTACCTTTCAAATGATTCATTTTCGTAACTTTTAGAACCTCCAGATCCATAGAAATAGCATTTTAAAACAAATAATTTAAACGGCTGCCCTTTCAAGAGAGGGTTAGGACCCAACATGGGGATTTTGGTCGATAACATTTGATGAACTAATATAAAATATCGCTAATCCAAACCCGGACACACTGTATTAAGTATGTCTATCCGTTATCCTAGTCGCCATAGCACAAGCTCACGCATAGATTGTGGCTAGGTAATTGGTGTGTTTGTTGAAACAATTTATTATTATTATACGGGTCATACTGAGAACCTATTTTTTAGCTCGCCAGAAAGGCATGCATTTGAAATTTAAAATGAATGTTTACGATTGTGTGGAGAGTAGCGGTGATCATGGCGGCGATTATGGACGGTCATATGATGGGGCATCGTAGTCCATTGTGAAGAGGACCCATAATAACCTAGCGAGATGGTTAACTAACTATTGAGGTAAGATATCTATGAGACAAATAATTTTACACTCGTAATAAATCTGATAAGTCAATAACTGCATAGCGACTACACAAACGCCTAGATAATAGCTAAAGCGTCTTTGTCAAGTTCGTTTAGCAAGTTTAAGAATTTTTATTTATTTTCCTAAGTTCCTGAAGCTTTTTTATACGAAATATATTTAGTATTGCTCTGTGTCGATAGTATTAATAGACTTCACGACACAAACGGGATTTAATGCAACTAATTAATACTTTTTTAAAAGGAAAATTTGTATTTACCTTCCCGACGTTTCGATTCGGTTGCACGAATCATGGTCGCGGGTTGACTGTAGTAGCTCGGCGTCGTCTGCTCGTGCGCGTTGAAATATTTTCTTCTACCCGCACACTTTGAATATTTGTTGAACTTGTACAGTCAGCTCGACAAACTACACTAACAGTATCCAGGTTTCTTATTGACGGCATAATACGCGATTTGCATTTTGTTATCACTGGATTCCATATTGATGACAAATGAAAACCATCATCCCGATAAAAATTTTTTTTGATGATGATGATTTTCATTTGTCATTTCAAGGTAAATACAAATTTGCCTTTTAAAAAAGTATTAATTAGTTGCATTAAATCCCGTTTGTGTCGTGAAGTGTATGTTAAGAAATGCAACAACAAAGTTTGAAATAGTATTAATAGAATCGATACTACCAAATCTATTGCTTTCGCCTCAACTATCGATAGTCTATCGAAAAACTATCGATAGTGGACTATCGAGCGGCAACGCTAGCTGTCAATGTCAGTGTCTGTCTGTGTTATATTTTTTTGAGCATCACCACATCCATCATCGGGATCGGTCATTCTCTATCTTTATTGCATCTCTCAAAGCAAGCATATTTAATTAAATAATTTGTGTGTGATCTCTCTCTCATCTCATCATCATCTACAGTTAATTATTTTCAACTCAGGAAAATTTGCTACGTTTGTAAATTCATTCCTAGTTCAAAAATGGTGTGTGACGGACCCGACCCACCTGAAAATAATGCCAATGATCTGATTCCTCCTCCTCGACATGATTTGCTAATGAACGGCAATCTAGACGAGGGAAGCGACGACGAGCAAAATGAACATTTTGGTTATGAACCTTTGCCGCAAGGTCCCGACGCTGTACATTCAGACCACGACCTGAGTGACGAAGATATTGAGGTAGATTAAACTTTATACTCTTATTTACGTTATCCGAGCCGATATTCCTATATTTGGTGCCTACTGGTCTTGTAATAAGATGACTGTTGATCTAAACTTTCTCTTTCTTAACTTTTTTATGCCTGTGTAAAGTTCCTATGCATTCTAGAAAACTAACCTGCAGCTGTCTTCACATTCAAAACGAAAGAAGAAAGTATTTTGCTATTCTGTTTACAAAATTTCTTTCTATTTAAACTGAATTTGTCTTACCTTTATATTACACCTAATGAGTTCACCTGTGTAAAGGTAACATTCATGATTTACAATTGGACATAGTTAAACAGAAAGGACTCAATCCACACATTGGCCAAAATTGAGTTTAGGGTGCCATCGTACTCCTGATGGTCGAAACTTTAATGTAGTAAAAACCCTATTTTTAAAATGTACACAGAAACTAGTTTTTTTTTCTACTTCGACTCAACCCACAGTATGAAGAGCAAACAAAATGGTTTTGCTGAACGGATTCAATCCGCTTGAATTGTTTCTGATAAATGTATTTCTATGAGTGTGTTCATAAGGTCGATAAACCAGAAAAAACTCAAACAGTTTGGATTCTTTCTAAGAAATAGTTTGATTCAAAATATATATTTTTTTAAATATCTAAAACAACTCAAACAGGTTAGGTCGTTTCTGTGTTATAGGTTTACTGAAATAAAATATTTACTTTTGTTTAACAGAAATGACTCTAAACACTTGAGATATTTTAGAAAAACTGGTTTAAGTGAGCTGTATATTAGACGCAGTTAAATAGAGAGGACTCAATCCACACAAAGTCACTTTTGAGTAATGAGCGTTTGAAGGTTCAGCTGTAATTTATCAAAGACAAAGTATTTTCTTTGTTTTTATTTCTGCATAATTCATTAAGGATAGGGGTATTTTACTTATCCATCATTATGGTAACTAAATGTAAGTGCGTCAAGACGGGTATTTTTTTTATTTCCTGACTCAAAACTACTATTTGACTAAAAATTAAGTTATTATAAAAAACTGAATAAGTAAAATCATAAAAATGTTATTTATTTATTGTCCTTGGACATAAATGTGACAAAATCAAGTGAATACGCAATTAAAAACATTTAAATAAACTGGAAAAATAGTGCAAAAATGAGCGCGCATATCAATTGCCATCATCCTCCTCCAAATCAAAGTCAAGAGTTGGTCCATATTCATCAATATCTTTATTGATATTGCTGTTTCCTTAAGGCTATTATAAAATTCATGACAGTGGTATCAAGCTACATATAGATCTGGGATCTTCGAGCTTGGCTTGAGGAATAGATTTTTCCTGGGGCCAAAGAACTTCAAAATCTTCTTCTGTAAACTAGATTAAAACACCTTTGCTTCTTTTTGACAAATCTAACGTTTGAATATCTCCACTCTCTGACGTCATATTATTTAAGTATTTATCTTCTTTTTTCAATAAAATCTGCTTGGTTTTCAGCCAGTTTACTTTTAATATATATTTGTACATATTTTGAGGATAACATTTGTTTCATTTTTTTTTGTACTTAAAAAATCTTGTGTTTAGTTCTAGTAACGTGAAGGGGATTTTTCTATTTACAGATTTTCATAATATTTTTTTTTATTTGAAATGGGTTTGCTCTTGACTCTAGACTAAGCCAGACGTGGCACAGACAGAGTCGATGATGGAGCGAGCTCACCCAGAAGAAGCCTGTTCACTCTGAGTTTGAAGGTCTTTGGGTTGTAATCCGTTGGAAACACTGAAGCGGGTAGTGAGTTCTACAACTTAGCTGTGCGCATTATAAATGTTGATAAGAAGCGCTTAGTTCGTATCGTTGGAATATCAACGCGATATGGGTGGTATCCCGCGGTGCGTCTAAAAGTGCGGTGGTAGAACGGAGTCGGTGGAATGAGTTCATGGAGCTCTTGAGCACAATCTCCGAAATATAGCCTGTAAAAGACCGAAAAACAGGCAACTTTGCGGCGATAAGCCAGGCTGTGGAGTCTGGCGCATAGATCTTCGTCACCGATAAGCCTCCCTGCTCTGCGCTCCACCGCGTCAAGTGCAGCTAGTTGGTAGTTAGCTGATCCATCCCAGAGGTGACTGCAATACTTCATACAGGATCGGACTTGCGCTTTATAAAGTGACAAAAGCTGTCCTGGCGTAAAGTATCGCTTTACTCTGTTCAGGATACCCAGTTTTTTTGCCGCAGTTCGAGCTTTGTGCTCAATGCTGGCACCAAAATTGAGACTAGCTGTCAATTCCATGCCCAGAAACTCAAGATGGTCGGTAACAACAACAGACGCACCCCGAAAAGTTGGAGACTGAAGGAAAGGGCTTCTCTTGGTGGTAAATAGGCACGCTTGTGTTTTTTTGGCGTTGAAGCTGACAAGATTGTCTTCACCCCATTGGGAGACATGACTTAAAGTCAAGTTTGTTCGCTCCACCATGGCATCCCTGAACAGTATTTATATAATCTTCTGGGGTGTAAATTCGCTCGTGGCGCTTTGAGTTTACATTCAATCTTGCTGAATCCGTGTCATTTGGCAAAAAGAAATGGCCGGACTCTAAATATTTAATAGATATCGTTTTCAGGGTTGGGTGACTGCTAAGTTTAGTTTTTAACAGTAAGATTATTTTAATGTTTCTGTTTTGTCCCCCTCAGTAGTCGCTCAAAGGACAAAATAACGCCATTCCTCAGATCGTTTTTAATGAAATTAATGAGGCACGAGCCAACTTCTTGGGCTCCTCGTCCCGCCTCACCTTCAACCCAGATAGGGCAGCGTCCTTGATCGTTAGAGCCAACGTGGATCAGCGTTGTAAAAAAACCCATAACTGCCGTTTATAAACAACGTTATTAGAAGGTATACGGGGCAAAGGTAGGGTTTTTTCGGGATCGTAGGTGTACGGTTTGTATTCTAGAGTGGTGAATGGTAGATAGAAAGTCACTGGTAAGAATATACAAGAGTTTATTGTACTAAGGAACACAAGAGTACAGAGTTAAAACGATACTAAATGGTGAAGAAAAGAATGGAGAAATGATATGAGTGAATACGCGCGATTGGTGTGGTGATCGGATAGACACTAAAACGTAAGACTTAAATTAAATCATAAGTTGAAGTAATGACCTAAATCGAAGTGCCACGGGCAATTCATGCTGACGCGCGACTTTCTGAGTTCAATGTACGGTCAAAAATCGTACATACTCCCGAGCGAGAAAAGTAGGGATGGTGAGAGAAATTAGTTTAATGAAAGTGCAAGTGTGGTGGTGTGCTTTTACAAGGTGAAGAAACAATAATATCTTATTCTAATTATTAGTCAGACGCTTGAAAATGGTGT
The DNA here is from genome assembly GCA_949316185.1 of Pyrausta nigrata. NCBI lineage: Eukaryota > Metazoa > Arthropoda > Insecta > Lepidoptera > Crambidae > Pyrausta > Pyrausta nigrata. The sequence continues at coordinate 12,771,966 of OX438944.1, read as the reverse complement.
CGAAAGTTCGGTATCGGTACCGTATGCACTCGCGCACTGACACTAGGCACTTCAGCCTTATTAACAGTGGCACTATTACACTGCTCACTAGATACGCAATCTTTTACGCTAACACACTGCACACTAGCACTGTAGGTAGCGTCGACGTCACTGCCAGAGCGTGCTCGCCGGCGCGCACGTCGCCTCCAGCACAGCCAGCCCAGCCCGCCGGATACAGCAGCAGCCATTAACACATAGATGGCTATGTAGTGGTGGACGTCGTGGTATGAAATGACGTCTGCTAGTCCTTCCTTTGACTTCATCTCTTTGATCTGGTCTCCGATGACCCTCAGGTCCTTTTCAATTCCAGTCGATACAATTTCGACAGTGGTGTTAGGAATGGCTACGTTTATTATTTTGTTTATGGGCGGTATATCCGGTGTCACAATGTCTGGTTGAATGTTTATGTTATTAAAGAATTGCTTATGGGACGTTATAGTGAAGGAGTCGCCCTTGATGACGCAGCCGTAGCCGAGCGTTATTACACCGGCCTTCTTAAGTCGCTCATATGATTCTTACTGGACATTCGCCGCAACAGGTAAATAAGAAAGTGTTCATCTTATGAAGCTGAGACCATGAGTTTTCACACGGAATGGTTTTCGTTTTGCAGGTTTGCTTGGTCGTATCTTTAACACACAAGCTTTGGTCAGATTTAAATTGATAAAGTGGTGATTGCAATGGGCATAAGTGAACATCGATGTCATGCGATGTACACATTTGAAGTGTATAATCACTAATAGGTACAGTCGACCAAATTGAATCATGACCCACCTTATGGTAATTTTTCTACTGTCATTCTATACAAGTAAGTTGAAATTCGCTTGAACATACATTTCCTAGAAACGAACGTGTTATCATTTTATTAGACACTGACAGTCACTGAAAAGGCAATGGTCGCTATCTGTACGAATAAGTTTGTATAAAAATCGGCGAGAACTTCATTTCATGTGGGTAAGGGTTGCAATGCAACACACAAGTAGGTAGGTAGATATTCGGGATTCGGCACAGCCGGGCGCCAAGTCTGTATTGGAAACCAGTTTCTTTTATAAAAATTCCACTGGAACTTGTGTTTGCCATGATGAAATAAAACAGTATACTTAGTTGAAGAAAATAATATTTATTTTAAGTATATATTTAACAAGTGGCATTAAATTGGTAAAGTGAAAAGTAACCCGATTAGATGACAAATGTCACTCCCCCAAACACCACAAATTTTCATCTGGGGACCTAGACGGCCATGGAATAAGAGTGAATGCATCTTCATGCTGGGTAAACCAATTCGAGACAATTCTGGCAGGTATGCACTGGACAGTTATCATGAACAAAGGAGAATACTGGCACTTCTTCACGCAAGTAAACTGTTCGCAAAGTCGGTAACATTGATTCTTCCAATAAATTGTCATAGTTTATAGAGGTATGACGAGGAGAAATTTGAACAAGTTTTCCGACACTTCCGGCATCCATCCAGGCACACATGTTAGCTGAAATTCAGCTGGATAATTGGTTGGGCACAACGTGATCCTCTGTGTATCGCGTGTTATCGTAACGCCACGAAGTTAAACGACCATGTTGAGAAGAGCGAAATGATTTCTTGTCTGTAAATATGTTATCCGTAATAGTGTTGCATTTCCGTTCTCTTCCGTTCCGTTCTTAATTCGACGAACGCCATGAATATGTCGTCGTGTCTTCGAGGGTACCCTCTTTAGCATGCCGGCTGATCCAGGTTCTGACTGTATTCCGACTTATTCTTAGCTGTTTGTTCTGCCAAATTGGCCATTATACGATTTGTTTGTAGATATTGACTTAGGTTTTTATACAATTTCAGACTTACTAGGTATGCTTGACATTTGACACACGACGTTTTTTATTTTTTAAATTATAATACATTTTTCTTCGTAGTGAAAAGAGTTTGGATTATGGACTTATTTTAAATTCATATTAAGACTGGTTTATCTAAAACATGTCTAGTGCAGTGATAATAAAGGTTAAACTTGCATAGATCTCTGACCCGTTATGACGCATTTTTATTCATATTTAAAACGTACTATGTGCAACATGCATGACAGCGAAGAAAACCTTACTACTCGACGTGAGACCCATAAGGTCTTATGTCCGAATCATCAACTTTTCAGGAGAGGCAAATAAAAATCTGGTTAGTATTTTCAAATAAAATAACATTTATTGTTCTTTTACGTAAATCAACGAATACTGATGTTACAGCAAAATTTTGTGCCTATCATTTTTAGGGATTATAATATTAAAAATATTAGTATTAACTATACTTTTTATAAAAAAATGTATTATCCGACCTTATGCTTGTACATTTTGAGATGTAGTCAAAAAGTTGTACTTCTAATTGAAGATATTACTTTATGCTTGAATATTTTTTAAGTTATACTATTGAGTTTAAGGTTCTATTACAACATCAAGCATTATGTCTTGTTTGAAAAATAAAATTAAACTTAGTCTTATTTCAGTTTAGATAAGGTCAAAGTACCTACAATCAAATAAAATTTCTTGTGAATTTCTCAAAATAAAAATATAAAAGTAAAAGTAATCAGTTTTTATAATTATTTATCTTAATTTTAATCGTCAGCTTCCGGGAAATCTGACTAATTGCTTGAATGAGTCAAGTTTTTATAGAACGGATGCAATTCCTCCGGTACCCATTGCATTAATGTCATCAAATCATTGTATTTAGCCGTCGATATGGGTTTCTCATTTAGTCTCAGTCTCGGTAAATTCTCTGGAAGCCCAATCTTTTTGGATACATTTCGTATAAGCGATATTTCTGAAAAATCCTCAGCAAAAGTATTTTTGTAATACAAGATTCCGAATTGCTCTCGTCTAACTTGCAACCAAACACATTCTGATATTTTAAAGTCTTTTCCTTCCTTATTCTTTTTTCTTGCAACAAATGGTCCATTTTTCTTGTACAATGCAGTCAAATCTTTGAAATGGTGCGATTGCATTTCAAAGACATCAAATTTTCTCTTTCCTCCACAAGTTCTAATGAATTGCGACCAGTCTCGTGGTACAGCAATCTGCATTGTTTTCAGTCGGTTTTTTTTTTGCTCTATTTGGGAGTGTATTTGGTCTACCTCCATATGAGTATGACCTTTCAGCATTAATTTGTGGTTTATTACTCTTAGATGTAAATATTTATTAAGTCACCACATGTAAGCCAATACCACAATTAAGTTACGATTTTGTCCCGCGCAATTATCAGACCAGAAAGTAAGCTCTCTTATGTGTACAATTTTGTCCTTGTTTTCATCCGCCCAGCGAATCAGACAAGATGCTACCTCATTTCCTCCTCGTCCGCCTATATTTTCAGACCATATGACATTTGTTGCAATATTAGATGTTGAATCAAAAATTGTCAAGTTCAATGTCCAAAGTTTTCTTAAGTAAAAAGACTTACAATTAGTCAAGTTTGGTGTTGCCATACACTTTTGCAAGTCAAACATCAAAACTTTTTTTTCGCCTGAACTTTCGTGTGCTTCATTTTTGTCTTTCTTCTTTAATTTGTATCTCTCTTCAGCAGCAATATCATGCCCATCCTTAGCTTTTTCTATAATAACTTTGGTTTCTTTATCTTTGGCATCAAGGAGCTTCCTTTGATAAGCATCGCAATCATCACAGGTATCTATTGATGGAAGTTTGAAGCTTAAATTAAACTTTGTATTAAAACATTGCGGTATAACCACTCCTTTGCTACTAAATTTGAAGGCATATCTTTTTCTGCCATCCACTCTTTGTATTGTTTATACATAGTAGGTATGTTTAAGTCTGGGCCTAAAAACTTTCGTCTGCTCTTTTCCCTTGAATAATGGCTTTCTTAACTGGAGTACATATTGATGTGGTCTATTCCCGATTGAATTACTATCGGAGGAGATTTATTAGCAGGCGTATGCTTTCCTCTTCGGTTAGGGGCCACTAACCCACCGTCAAGCAGTTTTTCCAAACTAATCTTCAAAAATTTCTCTCCTATATTAAGTGTGTTAAGAAACATCACCCTGCACACTTTTTTGCATTCTGAATCAACAATGAGTCTGTATTTATATGTAAATTTTCTTCTGTCAGTATCTAAATTTCCATTAGTCTTCATTACACGTTTTTGTTCTTTTGTTACATTATTAGCTATAAACTGTCGACGCTGATCCCAACTAGTGCATGTTTTCCAAAATTCGTTGAAAATTTGAAGTCTTTTCTCATGGGGGATTTTTTCATAACATTTATCTCTACACGCACAAGGAGGCTTAAGCTGTCGACCTTTAACAACTGGTTTCTTTTTGGCAACAGTTGAATGATAGGGAGATCCTTTTAGCCTAGCAGCTTTTGAAGCCACTTTCTTCCATTTATCAACGTTTTTCAGCCGTTTTCTCGATTTGACTTGTAAAGGGGTGCCATCAGGTTGTTGAGTAGTATTATCATCTGAAACTATTTCATTTTGTAAATAAATTGTTCCATTCATGTCTACGATCATAATAGGACCATGATGCCTAATATTCTCACAGTTCTCTAGAGGAATATTGTTTGTAGCTAGTGGAATACGTTCGTTCATTGTTGTTAGGGTATCATTATTCACATTGTTAGGGTGTTCTTCGGTATTATTGTATTATTTATGATATCTTGTGAGAAATCCCTTGGGACCATTTGTTCTGCGATTTCTATTTGATTTTTAAATTCAATAATATCATATGAGGTACTAGGTTCTTGATAGTCTTCACTGTTCACATTTATAAGGTCAGTTAAAGTGATGAGATCGTCGTCAATTGAGTGTTATTGGGGTGAATTATTGTTTGGTGTAAATAGTTGTTTTTTCACTAGATTTGTGCGACTTAGCAAAATATCGTGATCCGGCGAGTCACTACTATCATCATCTGAAAAATCTTTGCTTGGATCGTACGTTTTGTCTTTAACAATGTCATCACTGTCATAGTCAAGAATCTTTTCTTCAGGACCTGAAAATATCAATTGAAACATAAAACATTTTATACCAATTAATTAAATACAATCACACACATAATAATAATTTTAGTTAATGACATACCTTTACTTACATATAAACATCATGACCCATGGAAGTGCTGACTTTAATGTCGTCATTTAGTTCTAAAAAAGAAGATTTCATAATTTAACTACTTACATAATAAGTTAACCTTAACACATACATTGCATTGCTGTAAGTCCGAAAATACGTTTTCTACATTGACCCGACCGGGAATGGAACCGGGAACCTCAGAAATGGCGACGCTTGAAACCAGCGCGCTAGCCACTCGACCAATGATGAATTTCGGAATAAAAACTATCCAGTCCTTTTATAGTATTTAAACGTTTTTCACGCCAAAGTCCATTAAAATCGGTTCAGTACATTTGGCGTGAAATCGTAACAGAAAACACACACTCACACAGTTCATTAGCTCCGCAAAATACACAACATACTTAGTTATAACTAGGTACCTAAAAAGTTATTTGAATTTTTTGGGTTTAATAGGCGGACATTACGCATGCATGACGTAAGACTTAAGTTAGTACTTAATAGGATCCCGTACTCACCTGCAAATGAATTTGCGTTGACCTCATTATTTGCATGTTCTTGATATATTTGCACTGACATCCACAAAACAAATTTAACCAAAATAAAAATCAGTTTCGATCTCAACCCTCGTAAAATTTAAACGGAATTACCAATTCCAGCGTCTTGTAATCCCTCATTAGAACACATAATTTGTTCTCTGAGATTAGCTAATTTACGCCGTTTATTAATTAACTGCAGATATAAAACTTTCTGGAATATAACACAAGAGAGCAAGTTTAGGTTAAGGCGAAATACATTAAACTAGCTTCCATCTTATTCAGCTTATTATCTTGACTTACCTTACGTTCTTCCTTCATTTTGTATCATGTAAATGTTATAATAATCACATCAAATACACTACAACCACAATTTAAACCACTCAAAATGAGTACCGCGTTCGACACTTCTAAATCAAAACATTAATAACAATAACAAAATGAGCCGGCCGGCACGCGCTCGGACGAGTCCTTAGCTGATTGGTTCGAGGCATAACGCCACGACGACAGCCGATTATCGCCGAACGTGTCCTATGTCATTCAATTTCAGAGGGGAATCGGCAATAAATCTATAACCATAAGGTTGCTATTTCACTTACGCCGGTCGGAGCACCGATGAAAGAATACATTATACTACCATAAGGTGTCATTTTAAAATAAAGCCTAATAATTGTAATAAAATGTACGAACCAAATAGTTCTATATTAAGCTAGTGCCGTTTTTTACTTTATTTCGAGAGGCATAAGGTTCTATGTATTCATACATTTATTTTTCTACACAATAATTTTAGAGGCAAAAAGTCGAATGTTGAAAAAGGCCCTAAGTTTGGATTAAAGTATTAAGAAGCATAAAAACTCAAGTCAATATTCGTCGTTACAAGATCCGAATTAAAAAAGCATAAGAACTGATGTTAATATGAAACTTTATTACTCAATTTGATTCTGTAATTTTGCGACATACGACTTTATTAATCTCAAAAAACTACACAAAGAAAAGTGACAGAAATATGATTCTAAGTTTGTTAGAAAGAGCTCGAAGATCTTAGTTTGGCTGTGTAAAAAAGTGATTTTGGTCTAATATTGACATCAGACCATATGGGTCTCACGTCGAGTTTTATGAATGCAAAGGAATAATCGGCAAAGTGGGTCATGATTCAATTTGCTCGACTGTACGTACAAATCCTTTTGTAAGTTGATCGCAACATGATCGGCAATAGGCAGTAGGGTGACCATGTAGTTGTTTATTTCTCGTGGAATTGGTATGATCTTATAAATTTCGAATAAGTCTCGGCTCACAAGTGGGATCTTAATCTCGAATAAAAGAAATTCTTTGGTTACTCTAGCTTTGACTTTCAGTAGATGGTAGAGTTTTGGTAACTGGTTAAAGATATTGTCTAATGGTAAAGACAATTCTTTTGGAATACGCCCAGCTATTAAATGCAATTCCTGAAGTAGCTGTTCCGGTTTTAACAGGTGGACATTAAAATTACCATAATAAATGTTGGTGATTGCATCCAGCAATGTATCTTGGACTCTTCGTAGTTCACACAAAATATTATTAGCAATTATGGCTGTCATAGCATAGTCAGTGCTGGTAATGACAACCTCCAATTTGGACTCCATATCATTAGCTGCTTTTTCTAGGCTGTTCAAGTGTTGGTTGAATAGTTTATATTGTTTGTCGACTGAAGTTTTAGCTTTTTTCAGCAAATTATATTCGGCTTCTACAATTGATGTCTGGTTCTTCCATAAGCTCTCAAGATGTTTTTCATTGCTGTGTATTAAATTAATATCTTTTGAATATTGCTCCGCAAAATTTTCATCCAATATTCCAAATAAAGTGTAGGCAATGTAGCTTATACCGTTGATAAGCCCTCGACGCTTGCGGTGAGTCGCACGCGCCGGACTGAGTAACATTCCATTGTAGTAATTGTACTCATCATAACTATGACCTAATTGTCATAATATTACGTCACATTGGGCCTTAATTTTAGAATGGTTGCATATATCGGTCAAGTGGGTTAGGTATTTATCAAATAAAGTTGCACCTTGCCAATATAGGGTTAGGTCTAAGTACGCTATGAGCGTACGCGTTGAAGTAATGACCTAAATCGAAGTGCCACGGGCAATTCATGCTGACGCGCGACTTGCTGAGTCAAAGTCACGGTCAAAGATCGTACAGTAGGTAACACATTCAAATGCGAGATCTGTTTTAGCACAAAATCTTGCAGAATTTAAAAAAGTGTACGGCAGCGAGAAGAAATGTGTCTCTTTTGCTATTCTGAAGCGCGTATTTTACACGAGTTTCAATCTCCGCTGTAAATCCTTGAAGAAGGATACCTACCTGCAAGAAATGTGATTCATTAGCCCTAGCAATACAAAAGTGTAATGTACCAGAAGAAAAATAACTTTTGATCCAACAAAGAGATATACATCAAATGAGAGCGGAAAATCTTCATGATCAAATGTCTAAAGACTTGACACGTTCTAAAACAGATCCCACATTTGAATGTGTTACCTACGACCTTAAAAAACCCTACCTTTGCCTCGTATACCTTCTAACATCTGTGAAAAAACTATACTTAGCAGTCACCCAACCCTGAAAACGATAACTTTTAAATATTTAGAGTCCAGCCATTTCTTTTTGCCAAATGACACGGATTCAGCAAGATTGAATGTAAACTCAAAGCGCCAGGAGCGAATTTACACCCCAGAAGATTATATAAATATAATCTTCTGGAGTGAAAATAGATTTTATTGAAAAAAGAAGATAAATACTTAAATAATATGACGTCAGAGAGTGGAGATATTCAAACGTTAGATTTGTCAAAAAGAAGCAAAGGTGTTTTAATCTAGTTTATAGTAGAAGATTTTGAAGTTCTTTGGCCCCAGGGAAAATCTATTCCTCAAGCCAAGCTCGAAGATCCCAGATCTATATGTAGCTTGATACCTGAAGACTGTCATAAATTTAATAATAACCTTAAGGGAAACAGCAATATCAATAAAGATATTGATAAATATGGACCAACTCTTGACTTTGATTTGGAGGAGGATGATGGCAATTGATATGCGCGCTCATTTTTGCGCTATTTTTCCAGTTTATTTAAATGTTTTTAATTGCGTATTCACTTGATTTTGTCACATTTATGTCCAAGGACAATAAATACATTACATTTTTATGATTTTACTTATTCAGTTTTTTATAATAACTTAATGTTTAGTCAAACAGTTATTTTGAGTCCATTCTGAGAAATTAAAAAAAATACCCGTCTTGACGCACTTACATTTAATTAAAAGGACTTAACCCACATTTCACTTAATTTCTCGAAACCTATTTCAAATATGTTACCATATATGATGGATAAGTAAAATATACCCCTATCCTTAATTAATTATGCGGAAATAAAAACAAAGAAAATACTTTGTCTTTGATAAATTACAGCTGAAACTTCAAACGCTCCTAACTCAAAAGTGACTTTGTGTGGATTGAGTCCTTTCTATTTAACTACGTCCAATTATAATAGTGATATGAAGTAATTACTTACCTACTGATAATGTATTTCAGTTCTTACCTGCTGTCTGACTAAAAACTTATAAGAGAAACTTATAGTCTGTTTGAAGTAACATGTAAACTAATTTATTTTCAGAATAATCATACAACTGAGCCACAAAATAGTAATGTCCCTGTTATAGAATCCATGGATTCATTACTTACAAGAGAAGTTTGGAATGCACCCCAAAGATCAGAATCAATACAAATGGATAATGAACGAGCACAGCAAGTAAGTGGCATTTTGTGTCCTAAATTGTTTTTTTTTGTTGGTTGTTAAACTTTAGAGTTAAGGTTTAAGACTGTTTCCTATGTAGGTTTGGTAAAAGCAAAAGGTAGCATTGTTTATTTTAAAAATGTGATTCCTTCAAGTATCATGTTTCCAGACACAATAGGCAATCAATTGTTATCAGTACAATGGCATTCTTATGGTACTCAGGTGTTAAAGTTAATCATCCAGTACAAAATAGAATAAGCAAGAAATTTTATTGGGGATATGGATCTCTTTTAACCATATTGTGATATGAATTTAAAAAAATCACATATTACTTATACTCACATATATATATTTTTTAAAGGTGATGTCTGCAATGGCAAATTTTGCCTTACCACAAACATCAATACCAGAGTGGGCACAAACAATAACTGAAGAGCAGTGGAAACAGACACTCAATGACAGAATAGAAAGGTTAAGGAATAACAGGTAATAGTTAAGTATAATAATTAGTAGTGGTAACATTTATGTAAGTATATTAAGTTCTTTAAGTGTATATTTTATTTGTATCTACCTAGTTATAAACAAATAAATGTCTATTCCATTCCATTCAATTTCAATAATACAAATATAAGGAAAATGAGATGACTTTAAAGTACTCTTTTGATTTCACTTAATACCTACTTATTTAGAACGCTTTTACGTCTAGGCGTCAGTCGTTGATAGTTGATCTATTGATAGGGAGTCATCCCTACTGAACTGAATGTGCACTATCAAATTAACAACCAACTGGCCACCAGTGTCTCAAAAACCAACCTAGTTGGTGCGCACAGTCGGTCTTGAGGCCTTACTCCGGTTGACGATGCCGATGTTTGTATTTTCGAATGTAGCCGCCCTTTTCACTCACGACAGAATGACAACGTGAACGAGCGTGATGGCTAGACTTAAAAATACGGACATCTTCAACAGGAGTAGGGCCTCTAATGATACGCATACCCCGCAGCAGTCTGTATCGTTTAGTGCTCTCCTGACCAACAAACTGACTGGTCTTATTTAAAGTAAATGGACGCTTTTTAGTTTTACGACTGTCTTGGTGTAGTTGTCCGCGCTCGGGCTACAAAACCAGAGGTTTCGAGTTTGAGTGATGAGCACGAGCGTTTGTACCTAAGTCAAGGATGTACAAAAATATATAATCCGTTAGCCTAGTCGCCACAGCACAAGCTCACGCTTAGTTTGGGGCTAGGTAATTGGTGTGTTTGTTGAAACAGTTTAGTTTATTCGTAAAAGCGTCCATCTTCGTAGATTCTTTAGGACGTAAGAAGAACGTGCGTTTTTCTATTGCCGGTACTACCCGACCAAACCAACTAGACGACTAAAACTAAAACAAAAAACTAAAACAAACGACTTTCGGCGACGAATACAACGAAAATACCGATGGAAATTAAAAACCAATGGTGTTGAAATAAACTTATGCAATCATCTAAATTGTAACTATATTGCTTTTTGCACGAAGGCGCGAGAATTGGGCCCCTGGGAAAGGACATAGTACGATATATTTTTTATTCCATAAATCAGACTTTTAAGTGGTAAAAAGTACTACTATCTACATTATCTTTATAAAGTTCTAATATTAAAAATACTTATTTCTCCCCCTTGCCGACATTTTTGCGCATTTGTAAGTACCTACTACTCGACCAAGCCAACTATCAAAAAGCAATATAGTTACAATTTAGATGATTGCATAAGTTTATTTCAACACCATTGGTTTTTAATTTCCATCGGTATTTTCGTTGTATTCGTCGCCGAAAGTCGTTTGTTTTAGTTTTTTGTTTTAGTTTTAGTCGTCTAGTTGGTTTGGTCGGGTAGTACCGGCAATAGAAAAACGCACGTTCTTCTTACGTCCTAAAGAATCTACGAAGATGGACGCTTTTACGAATAAACTAAACTGTTTCAACAAACACACCAATTACCTAGCCCCAAACTAAGCGTGAGCTTGTGCTGTGGCGACTAGGCTAACGGATTATATATTTTTGTACATCCTTGACTTAGGTACAAACGCTCGTGCTCATCACTCAAACTCGAAACCTCTGGTTTTGTAGCCCGAGCGCGGACAACTACACCAAGACAGTCGTAAAACTAAAAAGCGTGATATATATCACAAACGATATTTATCTATATGAAAATGTCGAATATTTATCACGTTTTGTGATATCCGCCATGATTCTCGATAAATATCGTTTGTGATATATAATCGAAGGCGCGAGAGTTGGGCCCCTGGAAAAGGACATAGTACGATATTTTTTTTATTCCATAAATCAGGCTTTTAGGGGGTTAAAAGTACTACTATCTACATTATCTTTATAAAGTTCTAATATTACATACTTATTTCTCCCCCTTGCCGACATTTTTTCGATTATATATCACAAACGATATTTATCTATATGAAAATATATATGAAAATGTCGAATATTTATCACATTTTGTGATATCCGCCATGTTTTTTCGATAAATATCGCATGTGATATAATATCGAAGGCGCGAGAATTGGCCCCTGGACTCAAACTATCTCTGTAGAACTTACCAAATGTGCTTCAAATTCGGTTCAGCGATTCAGCGATTCCGTTTAAGCGGCGTTATTATTATGTGTCGGCCAAATATTTAATTTATCAAAGGTGCCGGCGCTGTAAGTAAAACTTTGATCCAGACCTACCAAAGTACTTTAAATGGTAGACATTACAAGCAGCGCCTTAAAAAACCAGCTGCCCCAGCAGCGCGGCTGTTTTTATAATGTGAGGGCATCCACTGGTGCCGAGCTGCTGACGAAATTTGGTTTTCTGCTGAAGTTTGGTGTTTATTTAGAGATACATATATACTCATTAACTGGTATTACTAAAACAATGCGGAAAAGTTATTTAACGGGTTTATTTCAACAGTTTGTTAAAAGTACTTAAGTAAATTGTTAACGTAAAATACAAATGGTATGCTACAGGCTCGACGGCAATCTATTGAAGTTTGTAGTAGTAATGATGTAACATTGTGATACGATTGGTGAATTAAATCTAAATATACATGATTGTACCTACATTATAGATGCGTAATACTTATGGGCATAAATAATAATATTTTCAATTTATAATATCTTTATAAATTCACAAAACTGACTTCAAAAAAGGTTCTAAGTTCGACTGTGAGTATGTTTTATGTAAGTTCACCTTTCTCGCCGTCAAATTATGGGCATATATTCAAAAATATTTTCTTAAATAAAAGAACGTGCTCCTGACTTGGTCGCTCTCTCTCTTACACAATATAAACAACCTTAAAAAGTCGCACTAAAAAGTTAGAAATAACTTTTTTAAATTTCCAAGCGAAAGAAACGTGAAAGGAAGATAGATAATGCTAGTGCTGCTGACTAAGACCAGAGTTCACCAATCCTTGAACAGCCGGTAAACTTCGACTGACGTATAATTATTTGACGGAATTTCCATACAAAATATTATGTCAAATAACCTAATTGTAAACCGGCTGAACAAAAAATAAACATGTGTATATAGATGAACTCCAGGCTAACAGTATTAGGTACGTGTAAACTACGTAGGCCTACGTGTACGTCTACGCTGCAACCGAATTCCTGCCACGTTTCTTTCACTTGGCGATAAAAAAGTTATTTCTAACTTTTTAGTGCGTTTTTCTAAGACGATATTTTTTAAACATCTGTAAAACAGACGCGTATACAACGATCTAGTTGTACCTAGACAAAGAAATACTATCTATGAAGGTTTATTTTGTAAATTTTAAAACTCGTGCATTTCAAAAGTTCTATCCGACCAATCTGAATAATAGTATGAATCTAACCAGAATTTATTGCTCAAAGCTAGCGCGATCCCTTTTACGAAGTTCCATTAAACATTGGATTGGATTTTATGCAACTCAGAAAGACTCAAGACGCACGCACGCTGCATCATTCGGCTGTGTTTGATCGGCCAAAACCGGTTTATATTTATACATGTAAACCAAATTGAATGTTGTGACAGATAGGCTGCTTGCTTGCTTAGCAATCTGTTCTTCTTCATATTTTGACCCTGAAATTATTGTATCAAAAGCCTGATGTGCAATAGATTACATGTAGCACATCAGACTAGTATACAGTTGCTTTCAGACAACAGTTTGAATTGTTCTTTATAATTATTTAAGGGTCGGGTCTAATATGACAGCGCTGAACGTAACTAGTTTTGTCTTCTCGTTCCTGATAAACAGGTAGAAAGGCGAGGTTGCGTAAAATAATTCTGCCGTGCGCGCCAAAATTGTGCCGGTCGCAGCAACTGCTTCTGTTCCATACTCTGTAAAGAACAAGCAGACAAAGTTATTCAAAAAAAACAAAACACCCGACTGCTAAAATTATTATATTTTTGAAATGGTATTTTTACTGGCTTTCATTTGATACTCATATTAGGGTGACGGACCCAACCGCCAGCACTGCACCAGTTACTAGCACACCATAGAAAAAACTAAAATATAAGATAAATGTGCATAATTTCAAGGTTGCAAGGGTAAAAAACATGTTCAGAAAGTTTTAAATTATTGTACTAGCAACACTGTGTATAGTTTACATTGATCATAGCGCGGTATTCTTGAGGAAAAGTGAACTTTGTGTGATTAAAAGTGATTATCGGGCATTCTGACACATCAACGCTAAGATTTGTCTTCCGTTTATTAGTCATTTATTAATGCGATTAAAGCAATATTTAGAAATACTGCTATTTAAACACATTCTTAAAATTTTGCGCATCTTAAATTTAAATAACTTTAAGGTAGTTTGTTTATATATGATAGATATTTAGGGTAACTATAACTGGATACTGAAATTTTAAGTTCTCCAATTATCAGCACACCTGCTAATACTTAGATAAAATAGACAAGTAATGTTTTCTTTTTTAATGGACTGTGTGTTACTGATAGAATGGTTGATAGCTGTGTAAAAAGTGATAATAGCCTTGTTTTCCAAATCCAGCTCCATACTGAAAATCTATTTACCATTAATTATCATCATTATCTGCCTAGCCCGAAGGTATGACTGGTAGAGAATGCCACTAGGCATTAAGTCCGCCTTTTGTACAAAGTTTTAGTCGTGCAATAAAGCTTAAATAAATAAATCATGGTGCTGATATATGGTTTAAAACTATGCTGATATTTGATTTTGTTTAAATTATTTCTACGTGTTTGAGATCTCTGAACCCATCAAAAACCACAACAAACCCGGCCAAGTGCGAGTCGGGCTCGCGCACGAAGGGTTCTGGACTATTATTTATTTCATCTTACTGCCGTACTCAGAGACGTCAATTAAAGTCTGTTAATCCTTCATTTAGTCTCATGCAGTCCTTTTCTATTTCATTGACAAAGAAAATGACAGAACAAGACTTGACTATCTAGAGAACAAGTTTTTCATTTAGAGTTTGTAAAATGCACTTTCATGTTTTTTTTGCTTTTAGAGGGGGGGGGGGGGCAAACTGGGCAAGTGTATAATACTACTTTTGTGTTCCTACTTTTCTAAAGATCTGTCCATTATAGTTGACTGGAGTTGAAGAATTTAGATGGTAAGGTTGTTTTTTACGTGCCATAATTAGTAGAAATGTTAAAAGAAAGACTGATAACCAATAAAAAAGTAAACAGTAAATTTTCGCAGTACTGATAACTGGGTAAGTAGGTGACCATAATTGGTGATGACTGTGCTGATAAATGGAGATAGGCTTGTTTTTTTAAAAATTGAAATTTTAACTCAATAGTGACCAAAAATTATTTATAAGTCTAACTTTACACAACAGGTGATTATATTGTCAATATTAATAACGGAACACAATAGTTATAGAACATTGTTATATATGAAATATTTAGAGTTGAAGTTTAGTGACTTCTTAAAGTGCTCATAATTGGGTCCGTCACCCTACTATGGTAAGGAAAAAACCCCTCACTCTTTGTTTTCATTTGCGGGCGCCATTTTTTAAATGTATATAGCCCATAGGCTACATATCCAGGGGTGGAAAATGGTCAGTAAAGTCAGTATTTTTGGCTATGGTCAGTAAAAGTCAGTATTTTCGAAAAATGGTCAGTAAATCAGTACTTTGAAGACGGGGATACAGTTCCACAAAAGTGGTCTGGTTTCTATAGATAAACCGGACAGAAATGCCGTTTTGCAGTGGCATTTGATTAAAAGCCACTTAATATATCATTTTCTTTTCGTAGGTATATACCTACCTGACCTTAAAAAAATTTCGCGCTCGCTTTGCTCGCATTTTATTTTACCGCTCTTTCCAGCTGCAGATTGTAACCAATAATATTCAACGCGCGCTACAGTACCGTTTTGTGACCTTAGTTCGGCCCCTACATCGGGTCACCCAAAAATTCAGGTTCGTTTCGCTCGCGGTTTGTGACCTTTTTTCGTTTCCCATAATTTTTACGCTCGCTTATCGGTAGCGATTTGTCACTTTGCTGTAACTCTTTATTTCCTGTGAAACCCAAACGATTCCGCGCTCGCTTCAATCGCGGATTATTAAGACCTGTTTTCGACCACTTTGTCGTATGGTACCTACCTATGCAAATTTTTTCCGCGCTCGCTTCGCTCGCGTTTTGTAACCTCGTCTTTTTCGCCCCTCACGCACGGCTCACGTCCGATGTACCTACATTAAATGGTTTTTCACGTTCGCTTCGCTCGCATTTTGTGTCCTTATTTCAACTTCCATATACATAGTGTGAAATTCAAAAACTGTTCCGACGACTGACTGTCTTGGTGTAGTGGTTCTCGTTCCGAACTACAAAACCAGTGGTTGCGGGTTCGAATCCCGCAAGGGGCAAGTTTGTGTAACGAGCACGAGCATTTGTATTAAACCTAAGTTATAGATGTTTATGTAATTGGTGTGATTGTTGGAATAATTAATAAACAGCAACTGACATTCGTTTTTCGATGTTTTTTACTAGAGATTTGGTCAGTAAATGGTCAGTATTTTTGAGGGTTTTAGACAGTAAAATCAGTATTTTTGACCACGGAATCAGTTTCCACCCCTGTACCACTACCACCCACTACCACAATTTTGAAGAATTCAACGACACCTCATATGTCAAAATTTGTCCAGCCGCAGGGCTGTAGGGCGTGCCAAACAATTATACATACCTACATACTCTTGAAAAACATAACCCTTCTTCCACAGTCTGGTAAAAACATCGCCTTATGTTAAAAATTATGACGGTAGTTCAGTATCATAGTAAGTATTTCCTACTACTGAAACAATTTGATAGATAAGCCATAAAAACATAAGCTTAAGAGTATTATTATAAATAATGAACAAATATTGTAATTAGTTAGACCAGTATTATTTATGCTATACTATCAAATATTTTTGCATATTTAACATTGGGTCAAATAGAAGGTAGTTTATATTACTCATACAAATACATATTTTGATTAAAGTTCATTTATTTTGAACGCATATTTAAATTATTTTAATTAGAAATAAATTAAACTTAATAGGTATTAAAGTAGACCGTATATTTTATTTCAAGTCTGTATCATTTATACATAACATAACTTGGCGCGTATACTATTCTATTAGTAGCATTGCTAAGTAAGGAAGGAGAAGGAGGGACTTGACCCAACTTGGAAAATCTACTTGACTCAATGTTAAATGAAAATAATACAGTTTAAATAATACCATGTGATCTTTCTTTTTTACAGATGGTTAATTTTGATAAATATTGTGTTATACAGGGTGTTCCAAAAATAGTATCATTCTGAAGCCCAGAGACTGAGAACCCTTGATACCCGAATAACCCCCATCATGTATGTTTTAGTTTTGGTAGTATTCGAATAATAAGCCTATTATAAATACTATGTCGATCCCTGTATAAAATGCGTGATGTGTTATGGCGGGTGGTTGCGTAACTGCAACCTACTCGCGTGTCGAAAGACTCACCGTCTATAGTCATTTTGACTTCATGCATCACCGAGTCGACGTGCACAGCTGGGTTGGCAAACCTGTTGACCATGTCCTTCAACGTCCGCGCTTCGCCGTCGCCCGCGTTGATCCGACTTATTAACTCATCTTCTATCTCACCAACGACATTGTCACTCTCTAACATAACTGCGAAATTCGCAATGGCCGGCGTGAACATAGCTCGCACACCCATTTCTCTCAGAGCATCTTTCAAATCCACCCTATTCTCCAGAACCATTTTCGGAAAACGGATAACGCATTTTGCCATTTTCATCTGATCGATCAAAGTGTTTATTCTATCGTAACTCAGTTGATCTAGCAGACTGCTTATGTTCAACCGACCGGGGAATATAGGCTTTATCACATACATGGTGGTTTCAGTATCATTGTACGGGAATGCAATCATTTGTAACTCTGAAAATAAATTTACTTTATTTTTTTTATTTATTATTTTTTTCCACACGTGTTTCAATCAAAGTTGTATAAGTAGGTAAGGTGTCTATTTATTTTGCATTACTTACGATCTTTTACTGATAGGATATATTTAAACCGTCCAAAATTTGCCATTAAATCTGCTAGAACTTCCTTGTTGGGAGTAGTGAAATTGGACCTGAAAGATAAAAGTAAGGTTAAATTAAAGACTTGACAATCCGACCTAAAAATATATAGAGCCATGATGACTCCCTGAATTTATTTATAATGAATGTTTTTGGATGTAAACATCAAATGAATCAGTCAAGATTATACCCCATATTAATAAATGTTAAAAATTTAGACGCTACGCGACGCTGAGTCCCTGACGCGTGTAGTAAGTTTTATTTGTTCTACACTTACTAGGGGTAGGTATAATATTTATTCTAAGGGCCTACTATATTGTTTTGTAATCTGTAGCCTGAATTAAATAAATAAAAATTGTGTCCCTGTTCTAATTGATCCATGTTTCCTTCCAGGGACATTCTGTATAAACAGGGACACGATTTTTATTAATTAATTAAATAGCTATTTAACATGTATCCGAGGTATTCGTCCTACAAACTCGTTTCTATGCATTACTCGAAACTTAGACTCACTTTATCGTGTATTGAGGAACAAAAGGTTGGGCCCATTGCCCCATAAAGTAAAGGGCACTGAGTAACACCACCTTCGTCGAAGCTGGGAGCGGTTTTTGAAGGAAATTCTTAAGTTTGTGGTTAGTGTGATTGCTCACCCATCTGAAACAACATAGGCAGTTTAATAGACCTCTCCAGTGTGCCCAGCGAAGCTAGATATAATGCTGGGATTTTAAATTAAAAATAATATAAGTATTCTTTTGTTATTTGTGTGGACGATGAAATTCTCCTCCTTATAGATTAAAATAAAAAAATGGTATAGCTGATTGGGCCTCGTTCCTGACAGCAAATTAAGACTAATTTTAAGTTCAAACTATTCTTTCTCTGCTAATGAATCGAAAATGGTCAGAGTAGAATAAATTTAGAAACGTCCAAACTAAAAAACTTCCAACAGCTGTCTATTATGTATCTTAAAATATGTCAAATAATATAAAAACGGTTGTTTACAAAAATTTACATATGGTGGTGAAAACGACTTATAAAGCCGAGTTCACCTACACGTCACGTTCAATTTTTAAACAGCGTTTACACATAATATTAGACATATTTTGTATGGGAATGTGTCAAATAAACTAAGGTCTAAAATTTAAGTTAGCACACGTAACTTTGGCGGAATAAATGTCTGTATATAAGTAATGGAACAACAGAAGTAGAAAATAACAGAATCCATACTTAGGTACTAGGCAACTGAATAGGAGGAGGAACTATAACTTTAAACTAGCAATTCTTCTATATTTATTTATTTATATATAAATTTGTGATCTCGGAAACGGCTAACGGAAATTTAGTACGCGCGGGATGAAAAGACGATCGACGATTAGTGGAATGTTTGGGAAAACGCGTGTTTTAAGTTTTCATGCGTTTTTCTTTCGCTATGTTCGATTCAGAATATGGTCGCTAATTTCGCACTGGAAAGTATGAGCGTCGTCGTGGCGGAGTGCATAAGACGTAGTACTAAAGAAATGTAGAAGACGTGGGTTCGAATTCGAATCTCGCTCGGTGCTGATTTTTTTTTTGTTTTTGTATTTATTCAAGTTTAATAGCTTTTTTTGTTTTCTTATATGTATAAGACTTACGAATTATAAAGTTTTTTAAATTCAATTGTAGTAACCGAGCAAAGCTCGGTCAGGTACTAGATACAAATATTACGCGAAAACTGAGAAATACGAAAAATTTGATTTGATATCGTGACTACGATAGCAAATTAAAGCAATGCTTAATAACTTAGTTAAGATTTTTTTCATTATTTTAAAAGCTATCTATCATTGCTTCGCTTTTATAATTTAGGCAATCGAGTGAAAGTATTACGGTAGACCTGCGCGGGTCTAAACAAATATTGTCCACATGGCATACCTATTTAGTACGAGTTAACGCTCGGTTTCAATCACCGTACTGAATTTGTACATATACCTAAGTACGAGTCAAAGATGGCGGCATCATTAACTAAAATTGTAAAGTGAGTAGGTATACTCAGCATACAGTACTTACCTACGCCAGTGAAGCCATTAATTACACAGTGTGTATTTATTTTGAGTAGCAGTGCTAAACTATGCAAAATTTTTAATATCTATCATTAGTTAAATCACGAAATTCAAGGTGAACTTGAGGTCACAAAATACCAGTTTTGCAAAAAAATCGATGCAAATTTACCTACCTACCAAAACCAACTTTTATCTATTACTTATCATAATATATACATATATACTATTTTAGTATATACCTATATACTAACTATTTCTAACTCTTAGACTGTAATATTATTATCAATAACACTCATATCAACGCACGGTGCATATCGGACAACACATTGCGGGATCGATTCCCTTTGGGTTGATTAAAATAGGTAAGTATATTAATATCAACTCAATCTATATGTTATCTATACATATAATAAAACATTAAAACCATTGCGTCGGTTCATTGAGTATTTTTGCCAAACTAATTGAGGGTGATGTTAAAATAGTAACAGAATAGAAATCTACAACTTTTAATTTTTTTGTCTGTTTATCTGTTTGTACACGCTAATCTCTGGAATTACTAACGGATTTGAATGAAACATTTTTATTGTGTAGCTATTTAGTCTGGGCAAACACTAGGCTAAAACTTATTTTGAAGATCGGAGTACCTGACGTGGAACCTTAGCAGTACACTTAAACTAAGAGAGATATGAAAGCAGCGCCTTAAAAACGTGATGAGCATTATCTATTGACGTACACAAATTGAAGGTCTGGAGCAACTGATATGGAACCCTAGCAGCTCAGCTGTTGAGCTAAGGCCTCTTATAGTTGTATAAGAGATATGAATAGAGCGCCTTAGGGAGCATTGTTCAGCGTGATGAGCATTTTCATTGACGTACACCAATTAAAGGTCTGGAGCAACTGATATGGAACCCTTGCAGCTCAGCTCGATTTTAAGAGATATAAATAGAGCGCCTTAGGAAACATTGTTCAGCGTGATGAGCATTTTCTATTGACGTACACAAATTGAAAGTCTGGAGCAACTGATATGGAACCTTAGCAGCTCAGCTCAACTATAAGAGATATAAATAGAGCCTTAGGGAACAATGTTCAGCGTGATGAGCATTTTTTATTGACTTAACACAAATTGAAGGTCTGGAGCAACTGATATGCTAAATTACTTTAGACTGATTTTCAAACTCCAAGGTAATCCTATTGTCTCTAAGTTACGATCTGAGAAATCGAGAGAATCCCTCAGATTTTATAGGCATGTATACCATATATGCTACAGGACTAATTTAGGTATTTTAAGCTTTTACATTCAGGAGTCCTAATTTTTATGGTGCTGACCTTAACGCTAAGTATTTCGTGGATTCATTCGCCACAGACAGTTTGTCGAAATTTTGTTGAATTAACTGTATTATTAATGAAAGATCAAAGTCATTTGGCACAATTTTTTATACTAGTTATCACTTACTAACGAAAATTGAACTATAAGAATAGTCTTACTTACTTTACGATAGTAGTACCTAACTTACAGACCGACCCCTGAGTAGGCTAGGGACACAATAAATAGATACTAAACCACATTCATCCATTGCGTTAGGGGGTTTGAGTCAAGACTTTTTTCTGAATACTTAAACCTAAAGTTATCTATATTTTTTTAAAATAAATAAAACGGCCTTCAATAAAGTGAACAAAATACCTTTACACTTTTACTAAGAAAGATGTACGACAAAATTAAGTTTTTGAGTCTGTGTCACTGCCATGCGAAATTTTGTTACTAGAGGAAGATGGCGAGGTGATAGTAACCCATCTAAAAAGAGTGCCTATTGGCCTTGATTTTTCATTCTTCTTCTTACGACATGGTAGACTAGAGATCATGATAGCTGGATGGCGACGGAGTATAAAATATTTTGTATCATCGATTCCACGCGTATACGAAGTCGCGGGCAATAACTAGTACAATATAAGTACGTAGGTACTAAATTAGTACTTACATATAATAGGAATATTATAGTTATGTATAGGAATGATTATTAGTGAACGCATAGGTACCATATAATTACTTATAATACAGTCGGCACAGATCGACTTCGAATAAATATTGGTCAAGATCACTTATGTTGCGCTTATAAGTCAGCCTATTAGATCCCACTGCTGGGAAAAGGCCTCACCTCAACTATGAGGAGGAACGAGCCATACTTCACCACGCGGGCTCAGTGCGGATTGGTGGAGGGGTATATGTAAGGCAAGTGACAAACCTTACTGTCAGAAGTTATCAAGCCGCCCTAGGGCCTCTGACTAGGCTTAACGACTAATACCACAGATATTAGCCGGGACCAACTGCTTAACGTGCCTTCCGAAGCACGGAGATGCTTGTCATGGACGTCACTTAAATGGTCGGAATGGTCACCCATCCAATCACGACCGCGCCGTGGGTTGCTTAACTTTTGGTATCACTACCAAAGCGCTGCCGCCACTGCGCCACAGGCACCTCACATATGTTGCGCTTAACCCAAAGTTATTTGATATAGAAACACTTGTGTTATGAAAATCAAAAGCAACGGTGGCACCACAACACCCAGACTCGAGACCCTACCAAAGATCAAACTCGGGACCTCAAAGCAGAGATGGCGAGAGAGATCTCTAAACTACAAACCAAATTTAAAGATAGGTATTAGGTAATAAAATAATGAGGATCCACACGCAAAGCTTGATGCAGATGGCGCTAGCATAGATACGCCTATGTCAAATATTTTGCTATTGTTTATGTCGGGCTTTTTCGTATCTAATTTACAGTTTGTCGTGACTATCTAATGTTATTTCATCACAATGTATTCGTCAATGAAGTTATCTGAACTAAAAGACGATCTTCTAAAACGAAGATGAAAAGTATCTGGTAAAAAAGCCGATCTTATTGCGAGGTAAACATTTGGGTGTTTATACAGTTTTATTACTGTAAATGTTACATTTAATGCTTGTTAAAATTGTTTTTGTTGTATTTGTGTTACAAATTAACTACATAACAAGGTTTTTAATAAATATAACTAAAATGATAAAACACGAACATGTTTGTTTTTAGGTTAGAATTCTACGATCGAAACTGCGATGATACCGGGAATTTTGGTGTCGTAGCTTCACAATCTAGTTATACGATAAATGTTCCCGATCCAGAAGCTTATAATGATGTAAATAGTTCCAGAAAACTACCTAAAAATAATTAATTTTCTTTTTATAGCCGTTTCCCACTTCTTTTTTAAAACTGGGTCTTTTGGAAATAAATGAACACCATTAAATAAATGAACACTACCATAAATGCTTTCGTAGATTGAAAACACAAAAAAAATACTCAAAAAAACACAACTTCTGTACTGGAATGACAGATAGCTTTGGGCGCATCGACAATGTGCCACCTACAGGAAGAATTTGGCAGTGTGGATCCCCATTACAAATGATATTAGGACGAATTCACACCGGTTTTCAAAGTGTCGCCATCTCTGGGGTCCCGGGTTCGATCCCGGTCGGGTGAATATAGAAATTCACATTTTCTATATTATCTCGGTTCTGGGTGTTGTGGTACCACCGTTGTTTCAGAATACAATAAATTAATTTAAAAAAAAAACTTTGTTATCAATAAGTTGAAAAGAAAAAAAAACAATACCAACTCGTTAATGACTTGTTTAACTTTGCCGCTCTGCCCCTCGAAGTCAACTTGCAATGCTTCTCCGCGGTACACCCGCTGCAAGTAGGAGCGGAAAACTTCCCGCAGTCTGGAGCGCTGGTCGACGAAAACGGCGTTGGCATATAATGTCTTGGTATTGTTTGAGTTCAGAGTCTGCAATCGTGATCCGAAATCCTCATGATGTTTACGGTTTACAAGAATATCTGCAAAGAGTCAGAGGTTTGTATTCTATAAAGGAAAACATCAGACACCCTACTTTGTAATAAGTTGTCTATACATCTACTTTCAATGTAATGTAACCCTAACCTAAGCGTGTTTCTTACTGACAGGACAGCATACGGTCATGCATGAGGGAGAAGTGAGTGGAACATAAAGTCCGACCAAAATACATCATCTTATAGAGTCCTATGAAGCCTCCTGCCTGCTTACTACTTAAGGCTTAACTGTCCTATTAATAATTGTTACGCCAAGGCTCGGCCAATCATAGCCAAAGCCAGCCTAACCCAGCCAAGCCACGCAAGCCACCGCACAGCCAGCCAACACCAAGCCACCGCTTGCTACCCTTCCCCACCGCCAATGTGCCTATAATGGAGGGGGAAAGCCTTTATAAGCGACGGACAGCTCAGTCTACCGGACTTGTACACAGCAGCCACTGAGTAAGCTGAAACTCTGCCAGTTTGAGTAACTATAATCATTATTCTTTGTAAGTGTGTGATTCGGCGATTAAATCTGTGTGCTTAAGCTATTGTGCGTTTTTTATTTATGCCACTCGTTTACATAATAATAATAAATTATTTATCGAACTTTCAAGTTCACATAGATGACATGGGTTGGTACAACATCTTTTAAGTTTAAAAACCCGTGTTAGAAGCACAGAACAGAAAAAACGAGGTTAGAAGTGTACCCTCTTCTCTGTAGTTCCATTTCAGTAGCACTTGAAGGGTGTAATATATTAGGCACGGTAAAGCGTATTAATTAATAAAGCAGGAGTAACAATGTGTGTGTGTGTGTGTGTGTGTGCGCGTGCGTGTGATCGTCAGATCGTGTTTTGAGATCTAAAATTTAACTTAACAATATCCTGGAGTTTCTGGAGTTAACGATTGAATTCATATCATAAAAATATTTTTTTTTCTAGGAATAAGGTCGTGTGACTTGTCTTATCATCACGTAACACTATCTAGGGTAGGCCTAGGCAGTAACATTGGTAACATTTAGTTAGCAGGTAACCTGCCCAACTGCCCATTGCATATGCCATATCGCTGCTTAGCAAACATCACCACTGAAGTCGTTTTTGCCTACTTTACAGGAGAGCAAAAAACTGTTTATTTTCAAAAAATTTAGAGTTTCTATGGTTTTTTTTGTAATAAGAGGTACATTTAAGGATAACAAATTTTTACATATAATTATTTTAACAATTAGTCTAATAATAACGCTTTAATCTGACTTAAGCGGTGATGCACAAGATTTTAGTCGACTTAGGCGGTGTTACTCGAGATAATAAGGATAATAAAGTAATACAAAAAAGCATTTCATAGATTTTTTTTTATTTAAATCGTATAAAAAATTATGTATTTCGTTATATTATATTTATTATCAATGGCAGCATCAATTGGAAACATAATATAATGGGTCTCATACCAACATTTTTATTTTTTGCTTAGTTTAAACACATTATTGAGATCAACTGTTTAATCATTTTATAAATGACAATAAAGTCTATTTTATAATCATATAAGAAGTTACATACTTAACTAATATTTTGTTCATTACAAATAGAATCAATAATTAGGAACATAACACCGGTCTTTAAGCAACAATTATAAATTATGCCTAATTCAATCACATTAATGAGATCAATTAATAATGAGAACAAAATAACATTTTGTTTGAAGGAGCACAGTTTTATAATAATTTACCAACAGATATAAAGGAGTGTGACATATTTGGCAACTTTAAATCAAAATTGAAAGATTATGTACGTGATAATTATTTTTGAATAGTGTGAGTGCGACGTGCTGATCAATAACATTACATTTTTGTTAAAATAGTTTAAAAGCTCATTATAAGTGGACTTTGTTCTTTATGAGTCTAATAAAGTTCTTTAAACAGAATTGTTTACCAGCTTTTTGTTAATAATAATTAAACGCTAATCAGTCATTACTTAAACTTTATGCTTAGGAGTATTAAGCGTTGTGTTCAGGGTTTGTTATGCGGCAATTCGTCATAAAAAGAATGACAACTGGGTGGTAATACACTTTTTAAATCTTGCAAATCTTGGTACTTTCTGGTTGAGATAGGTATTTTTGTTTTATTGGTTTGATACGATTTAACGGAACGGGACGATGTGGTAAGGGCTGTAGTTCATTATCATAGTCAATTTTGTACCAGATCGTGCCGTTAGGCCTGTATTCTAGTACACGTATGTCTGTTACAACAGGTTCACCTGCCTTCTTTCCAGGGCGTATAGTTTTATAGATTAGTTCTTTGGAAAAATCGGTAAAGAATGTGTATGGCATAGGATTACTCCTAGCGGTCTTTGTTTCAGTCATGTATTGTCTCGGTAGATAAATTTCTTTACCTTTTAACTTACACTCAATTGCGCTGTGCACAGAATCACACTCCATTTGAGTGTGACCTTTTTCAAGGTACTTCTGGGTAATCACAATATTTTTCTCTATCGATAGACGTAATAAAGCATTGCTCAATGTGGAATTGCGATTCTGTGCACTAGAAGATAATAGATGGCACTAGCTTGAAGATACGGGGCCAATTTAACTGATTCGACATCCTGTGTGAAAACATGACAAGATCCTGATAGTGCTTTACATTTGTCAGTATCTTTTTCCTCCCTGGCTCGATCCTTTTTAATAACATGTCTACTGTATTCTTCATCTGTTATATTTCCAGTTTTATGGCTGCAACAAATGTCGCATTGATCCTTCTTTGGATGAAAAAGACTTAAATTGAGTTTCACACACGTGTTATCAAATAATTTTCGGCCGACACATTCTTTGTTCTCTACCTCGCATGTCTCTTTATATTTGTTGTAAAGGTGTGTCATACTCGAGAAAACTGGCTCTAAATACTGTCGTGATGTATCAGCACGACAATAATGTGACGGCATCTTGGGAAGATTTACTAAGAACATCTTTAAATATTCATTTCCTTCAGTTTTTTTTTAACCTCTTCGATTGCTTGTTGAAGTGTCCAAATTTGGAGGCATTGAACAGTCAGTTTTCGACAACCAATACCTGACAAACCAATCTTTAATGCCAGATGTACCCAAGAACATTTCCTTGCATACTTGGTAACGCGTGTTGTTAATCGTAAAGAAATAGCTTAGACTTTCAGTTCGTTTTGAGGAATTTGGGTTTTTTGTACTCTTTTTTGGAACCTTATTAATATGAGAACATATAAATGATCTCCGCTGTTCCCAATTCATAAACTTCCAGAAATTAGTAAACAGTTGTTGACGTTGTTCTTCAGGTATGTTGTCACATGCCCTGAATTTCGATTTTTTACAAAAGGTAGATAATACAGGGTGGCTTCATGGAGTGCGCAGGCTTAAATACATCTTGTTTCATTTTAAACTTCTCATTCTGTTTAGCCTTTCTGTCTCGTCTATATCCTAAATAGTGTTCGCCTTTCATCCGCAGTTCTTTATTTAAGTTGCGTTTATATTTACTGGGATCCTTGTTGACCTTGTTTTGACGTTGTTTATTTTTGAACAAATTGCCGTGATACGGTACGTTACTGATTATACGAGGGTCAAACTGAAAGTTCTTAGAACTGGCCACTTATAAACAATATAATAAAAAAAATATTCTAAAATTTGAAAATAGAACTCTTTGCCAATATTACTGAGTATATATTTCATTCATTTGTCATTTGTTTTACGACTTGGCGGCAAATTGAAAATTGTCTGTGTCACGTCAAAATGAATTTAACACGAGAAAATTTTCGTGCAATGATTTTTTATGACTTTCGATGTCATTTAAGTCAACAAGAAAGTTATGATAGACTACGATTGGCCTTTCACGATGAAGCCCCATCTCGTGCGACTGTTTACAACTGGTTTAATGAGTTTAAACGTGGTCGCACTAATCTCACTGATGATGTACGTGAGGGACGGCCTTCTACGGCGACGACTGAAAATAACATCTGCGTTGTGCGGCGTATGATAGAGACTGACAAAAGAGTAACCTATCAGCCGATTCGGACAAGCTTAGGCATCGGTATGAGTCAAGTGCACAAAATCCTCCACGAACATTTAGCGGTCAGGAAGCTTTGCGCCCGGTGGATACCTCATAATTTGACTAAGGCTCAAAAACTCCATCGTGTGGATTGGTGCCGTAAAATGATTGAAAGATTTAACGGAGGTGACTCAAATGCTGTGTTCGACATACTAACAGGTGACGAAAGCTGGATTTACTGTTATGATCCTGAAACCAAAAGACAATCTGCTCAGTGGGTGTTTCCTTTCGAGGAGTTGCCAACTAAAGTGAAGAGAGATCGAAGTGCGGGAAAAAAAATGGTGGCCTCGTTCTTTGGAAGGATAGGTCATTTCGCAACAATTGTGTTAGAGGATCAAAAAACAGTTTCTGCAGAATGGTACACTACCAATTGTTTGCCACTTGTCTTGGAAAAAGTTCGAGAGAAACGACCTCGCAGTAGGATCCTCCTTCACCACGACAACGCCTCGTCGCACACCGCCAAGCGAACGATCGACTATTTGGCGACATCAAACGTTGAATTACTGGGTCACCCGCCGTATAGCCCCGACCTCGCGCCTTGTGATTTTTATTTATTTCCAAAAATTAAAGAAAAACTTAAAGGAAAGCGGTTTATGAATGCTGAAGAAGCGGTGGCTGCGTATCGCGATGCCATTGAAGAGACCCCTAAGGACGAGTGGGCAAAGTGCTTTTCCCAGTGGTTCCATCGCATGCAGCGGTGTATTGACGTCAATGGACAATATTTTGAAAAGATATAATAAAACTAATAACTGGCTAATGTAATCAGTTTTTGATTTTCTAAGAACTTTCAGTTTGACCCTCGTAGCCATCTTTGATGGTGTCAGAGAAAAAGACGCGGCAGAACTGGGCTGTTCTATATTATTTAGGCTACCTGCAACAGTACACTCCATAGATTGGGTGATATTTAAATCCATTATTTGCATGTCAGAAAAGGCGTCTATTTGTTGGTTCGCAGGCGTAGCAATAACTTCGTTTGTATCAAGAGAACTTAAATTAGTCACTGTGTTATTATTTGGAAGTTCTTGAATAACGTATTCGATGTTCTCAGGTACTGCTACATCTTCGTTTGTATCAGGGGACGTGTACGTATTTTCTTGAATAGTATATTCGTGGACCTGAGGTACCGCAACATCTTTGTTTGTGTCAGAAGTGAATACGTAATTTTTATTTGTCTCAATGACATCAGGGTCTAGAATACTGCTGTTATGGACTTCAATGATAACGTTTGTACATACTTGCAAGGCAGAAGACTGGGAACATTCCGTATTATCTGCATTCTCCTCTCTTGGTTGCTGTTGTAGATCAATTAAGTTTTCAATATATTGAAGATTATTTATGTCAATATTTTCGATGGTTGTATCAAAATTTTGATTAATATCTAAAACAATAAAAAACATATTAAAAAACTCTTAAAATATACATTAACTTAATAAACTACATGTAAACATTTACCTAGTTTTGTCCTTTTTTTATTTTGTTCGCGGCTCTGTTTTGGCCGAGTAAGTTTCACCGACAGCCCAGCATCTCGCAATTGTTGATATAACAACTCATCGTCTGAACTCCAATCACTTACAACTG
The DNA here is from genome assembly GCA_949316185.1 of Pyrausta nigrata. NCBI lineage: Eukaryota > Metazoa > Arthropoda > Insecta > Lepidoptera > Crambidae > Pyrausta > Pyrausta nigrata. The sequence continues at coordinate 12,742,520 of OX438944.1, read as the reverse complement.
AATCCTCTTCATCCATGCTGTATTTTACTAAAAGATTCTGCAAAAATAACTGGTACATCAACGCCGAAGTCAAAAATAAGTTTTCGTTATCACCGCCTAAGTCGATGGTAATTTTTATTAGATTTCTAATTAGATTTTTGGCTTGGTAACAAATGTAAAATAGAGAAATGTTATATGATATCAATAGCTTACCTCTTATATTCCTTAATGACGCTATCTTTTACTTAATTTTAGCGATAACACTCACTTAAAACAGCAATAAACAAGGAGCACACACTAAACTTTTAAATAAGTATGGCGGAATTACGACTTGCGCAGTGATGGGAGGCAAATTGACATGCGCGCTGTTACTACTTTTTGAATACTGACCGCTTATTGGCTAAAATGTCTAGATTGTGATATGTGGTTCGACGCGTAATGAAAAGATCTATCCATTGGCATTCAAATGTCGAAACCGCCAAATTTTGACTTACGCGGTGATGTTAGCTAAGCAGCGATATGGTTTTACAAGTTACATAAAATATGATATCCTCGGACACCGTGATAAACATGCAGTCCGCATGCTGTTATCACGGTGAATATGATGGATGATGCAGCGGTCAGCCTACATAGTAATATAAAATTAATAAATATTCAATCGCGTCATTCATCCCTACTAATATACTAATTCAGTTGAAAAATCCTCCATGTGCGAGTCGGACTCGTGGACTGTGGGCATTTTATTTTAAATAAATAGGCAATGCTTTTTTAACGATGTAACTACAAGTTATATGTTTACGTACTTGTACTATTATTTATTCTGTGGTTTACGTCCTGTTTGACTTTACGTTTGACGTTTCTAAATTATTGTAGTCTGTCTCTTTTCGTTTGTTTGGCAGAGAAAGAGAGACTGAACCTACATTTAATGTTAGACAGGACGCATTGGAATTGAGCACACTGTGACCTATTCGCAGTTATAGGATTATCCTTCATTTTTGGACACCCTGTATATTAATTATTAACCTAAGTAGGTAGTTGGTGAATGATGTTGTAGGTAGAATAACAATAAGCCTAATAGTTAATGTATGTAGGAGGAAGGAAACAAAACAATATAACAAAATTACCTCTTCTGGTTTACTACTAATTTAACTTACCGTGAAAAAGGACAGGTCATTGTCTTCCAAAGAACCAAAAAAAACTACCATGCCATAATACCTACAAGTAGGTAGGCTTTTAGTGGAACCAGGTAAATTACCTTCGTACCGAACCAGCTACATGCAAGCCACGTTATTTGTTGTTTAAGTAAGAAGCGGTGACAGGCGGTGACGTTTAAGAATGGCTTAGGTAGTTACTTAGCAAAGTGATTCTTACCTTGGGAAAATCCGATTACTTGTGCAAGTTCGTCGTAAGTTGTTCCGGCGCTTCCTAGGAGTGTCATAGCTAACAAGCCTGTTGAACATAAAATAGAACATTATTACGTTTACGTGTTACTCAAACTTATACTTACTGAAGAATATTATTTTATTATCTATCAGGGATGTTATGGATATGAAATTTCGGATCTGGATACGGATATCGACATCAGAATAATATTATTTCGGTTTTGGATACGATTACGGATATGCAATTATTTCGGATTATCCGTTAGTTTCGGATAATTTCGGTTACGGATTATTTTTTTCCAGTAACAAAAGTTCTTCGTACTTAACAATGTGTTTTGATTTTAGATGTAGGTTCAGCGACGTAGTACCTCCTCCTTTCCATGAGAAGTATTTTTTGCATTGTTTATATTTTGCAGAATCTGCATTCACTTTATCAAAAAAAAATCCAAATTGAACTCGACTTAGGGCGCATTTTGTTTTGAAAAGTCAATTTGGTAGGTTACTAGGTAATACAACACAACACTTTTCTTTCACTTTTTCAAGTTAATGACTGTCTATGTAAACAAACTTTGCAATACTCGCGTCTCGCGCGAGCGGTGTGTCGGTTCGGCCGGGAAAAACAAAAACCTGTCAATACATGTTTCATTCAGACTCCGCCCTTATCCGAAACTTTTATATCGGATTCGGTTACGGTTACGGATAGATTTTTATTTCGGTTGTCCGATAGTTTCGGTTACGGTTACGGAGCTCCATAACATCCCTGTTATCTAATAATAAAACTGTAAAATCGATGCGTCGATCGTCGATCATTGAGTATTTTTACCAAAAACTAATTGAGGGTGATGTTAAAATAGTAACAGAATAGGAATCTACAACTTTTAATTTTTTTGTCTGTTTGTCTGTTTGTACACGCTAATCTCCGGAACTACTGAACGGATTTGAATGAAACTTTTTTACTGTGTAGCTATTGAGCAAATACTAGGCTATAACTTATTTTGAAGATCGGAGTACATGGCGTGGAACTTTAGCAGTACACTTAAACTAAGAGAGATATGAAAGCAGCGCCTTAAAAAAATAGTTAGCGTGATGAGCATTTTCTATTGACGTACACAAATTGAAGGTCTGGAGCAACTGATATGGAATCCTAGCAGCTCAGCTTAACTATAAGAGATATGAATAGAGCACCTTAGAGTACATTGTTCAGCGTGATGAGCACTTTCTATTGACGTACACAAATTAAAGATCTGGAGCAACTGATATAGAACCCTAGCAGCTCAGTTCAACTATAAGTAATATGAATAGAGCGCCTTAGGGAACATTGTTCAGCGTGATGAGCACTTTCTATTGACGTTACACAAATTGAAGGTCTGGAGCAACTGATGTAGAACCCTAGCAGCTTAGCTCAACTTTAAGAGATATAAATAAAGCGCTTTAGGGAACATTGTTCAGCGTGATGAGCATTTACTATTGACTTACACAAATTGAAGATCTGGAGCAATTCATATGCTAAATTACTTTAGACTGATTTTCAAACTCCCAAGGTAATCCTACTGCCTCCAAGTTACGATCTGGTGACGGAAACCTGAAGAAATCGAGAGAATCCTTCAGATTTTATAGGCATGTATACCATATATGCTACAGCATTAATTTAGGTATAGGTATAGCGTTTACATTCAGGATTTGATGGTGCTGACCTTAACGCTAAGTAGTTCGTGGATACTTTTACCACAGACAGTTTGTCGAAATTTTGTTGAATCACTTATCACATTATTAATCAAAGATCAAAGTCAATTGGCACATTTTTATCTATATAAACTTATCACTAACTAACTAACGGAAATTGAACTACGAATATAAGAATAGTATTACTTACTTTACGTTATAGGAGAAAGGGTAGAGAGGCCTTTGCCCTGCAGTGGGACGCGACAGGCTCCTAATAATAATAATAACTTAACGATAGTAGTAACTTACAAACCGACCTGTGAATCCGTGAATAGGGACACAAATAAATGCTAAGCCGCATTCATCTATTGCGGTAGGACGGTTTGTCTTTTTTCTGATTACTAAAGCTAAGATTACCTATATCTTTTTTACAAACGAATTAAACTGCCTTCAATAAAGTAAACTATAACGAAAGATATACGACAAAATTTAGTTTTGGAGTCGGTGTTTCTTACCAGAGGAGGATGGCGAGGTGATAGTAACCTATCTAAAAAAGAGTGACTATTGACCTTGATTTTTCATTCCTCCCTTCTCCTTACGACATAGTAGACTAAGAGATCATGATAGCCGGATGGCGACGGGAGTATAAAATATGTATATATTTTGTATCATCGAGTCCACGCGTACGAAGTCGCGGGCAATAACAAGTTTGTAATAAGTAACAAGGTAATCATAACATATAGTTTAAAAATTGATATATTATTCCATTATCATAGTAATAAATACATACAAAGAAATAATTTGTTAGCTACGTGGGTACTTACCAACTATTCCCATTGGAGATACCACGACGTTTTGATTTTCACTCTGCTTCAACATCGTTTTTACTAATTTGAAGCCGAATTCATTAACAGCCTTCTCCACTACATTGTCAGATTCCGGCACTTCCGTCGTAGACGGGAGCTTGTCATCGCCTACAGTGCTGTTAAACATACAAAATGCATTCACACCCACCTATGTAGTGCACTAAATATTACTAGGTACTTATCTAATTATGTAAGACAAGCGAATTTTGAATGCAGTTTTGTTTCATAACAATCAAGTAATGTTTCCTTTGAGCCTAACAAGGGATTTAAGGAGGTTCAGGGCCCATAGATTATTTCCACCCTGTATATTCTCTAAAAGATAAATAGCTATAAGTATTCCTTAGTAGGTATTGGGTCTGGATAGTAGGTTCTTAGGCCTACCTATAATACCTACCTGATCTTTCACTGCAAGGGCAGACGAAACTGAACGGCTTAAATAACGGTAAGATACCTATATGACAAAATTACACCTGCTATGACAACATCCATCCTACTCCTACTAGGTATACCTACTTACCATAATGGGAATTAAGATGCTTTCATCATCTGTGCCATCCTGCTTGAGCTTAACCCTAACCGACTAACCCCCATGAGCACCAGGTTTATCATCATCATACGATAGAAATAAATTGAGAGCCCTACCTGTGCTAGGACTACCTACTTAATTTATGAAATGTGGTAAAATTTTAGCGTTCCCATTCTACATTGTAAAAAAACATAAATTATGATGGCAAATCCAACATTTGTTTGTGTGGACGAAGCCGCGTGGACGAAACGGTAGTTAACCTTCTAAACGACAAGTCAATTCACACCTGGTTACGATGTCACTCTCTATGTCTGGTGTCGGATGCACTACTGATGCACAACATAGCAGGACCACGAGTTTCGCGAAGAGTTCCATAGTTCTGACCTAGAAATAATAAAGAACTCATCATACATCATAAGTTAATGGTAACATTACATAGTACTCGTACTTATTACCTTTACCAGCCACTCTTATTACCTATACTACTACGTATTTAGATTAGACCTACTATATGCCTAGGTACTCCAGTATTAATACTAATTATTTAGCTACGTGAATTTTTTTTCTCATCCTAGCTACTAAGCTTATCAAGACCTTTAACTTGAAAATACACCACACAGGTACCTACATCATACATACCTACAAGCTGAGAGCTGACGCTTAGTTTGGGGTGTGGTTTGGGGCAATGTATTTGGTGTGTTTATTGAAACGATTTATTACATTACCCAGAAAACGTTTAGGTATGTTGGCACTGTTGGCAGTTAGGTTCAGTAACCTACAGTAGGTTTTTGTGGGCAGTCCTAGTATCAAAAAAGTACACAGACAGAGATTACTTGAAATTAACCTCAGGGTACCTAAAATATGTCTAAAACGCGGCATAAGATTTAGGCTACCCTAAGACTAAGGGCGTAGTAACTATTTTTTAATCTGTGCTTAGGGTATCCAGAGTGAACTGTATAATTTATAATACCCACCTTATACCTTTCAGAACTATGAATATCTTTGGTCAGCACTTCTCTGCCATATTTCCGTATTCCACTCCTTTTTAGACCGCTTTAAGATTTCAAAAATTAGGTGCTAATACTATGCTAATACCTACATTGCTAGAAGCTTAGATCATAGAGTAGGTAGGACCTAGGTAAAACTTACTTGCTCAACTTACCCGCCTGTACAAAAAATACACGTTTAAATTAGGTACTTTTTTCACTTTATTTCTATATTATTTTATCACATCATAAACATCACACACGAATGTTCACTCTCAGAGCATACTGTCAACTGAATAAAATTTACGTGCGCTCCGTTAGTGAATAAGCAACCTTGAAAAGATTGGCCAAGTGCGTGTACGACCCCGACTAAGTGTAGGGTTCTGTAGTTGTATAGGTAGGTACCTAATAAAAATGACTTAATGAAAAATTACAACGTTATTAGTTAACAAGGGTATTATAGCAGACTTTTCTATTCAGTTTACGAAATTTCCTCTTCTCCAGCCAATGTTTTAGGTCGGTCGACTGTTATTTGTTAATCGCTTAGGTAGGTACTAAAGCCTACATAGCCGTGATAATATTTTTTCCTTGTAAATAATTGGGTGTGTGCTACATTAACGAATTCTTTTACTCGCTCTAAAGCCGTTTATCTGGCAGGGGATGGAGACTCTCACACTAACATTTTGCACTAAGTATTTATAGTGCAAAATGTTAGTGTGAGGTAGATAGTGCTGTATATTTTGCATGACATTCTTGGGCATATCCCAAAAACCAGATAGGTAACTAAATAATTGTTTGTGCGAATCAGTGCGTAGAACGTCTAGATCAGTGATGTCAAGTCTAGTTGTAGCGTAGGAACTTAAATTCTAAGCCTGGTTGGAGTTCATCAAACCAAATTATTTGAATTCTTTCAAATTAACCGGCATAGTACGGGTCCTTAGCATGAAATACGGTCCCATCCGGAAGAAAGCATGAAACTTGGCAGGATTGTAGCTTTCGTATGTGTACCTACTTCATTTCCCCCCACCCCCCCTTTATCTCCCCCGTTCTGGTTTTCTCCAATTTCTGCGAAATCGGTAAGACCTAGTTTAAAAAGAAAATCATCGTCGAATTACCTACAAAACGATACTAAATTTATGGTGGTAAGATTAATGTTTCTCATAAACAGCCATCAAAATTTTATAAAATTGTAAATAAAATGCACATTTTTGTTCCCTCTTGCTCTATTTACAGAAAAATGGCAAAAACGGTAAGACCTAGAAGTTAACCGTCCGAGAAAGCGTCTGAGAAAGCGTCGACAAATTACCTACAAAACGATACCGCCATTAAAACTTAATAAAACTATTGAAAAATGCACACTTTTATTCCCTCTTGCTCTATTTACACAAAAATGACAAGAGTTTTGTTAAAATGACCAAGAAGATTACATACCTTATGTATTGACCTACAATATGACACCTAAAACTTTAAGATGGAGCCAGCGGTAATTAAGTTACAGCTCATCGCTCAAAAAATATTTGTTTTACCGCAGTTTAAAAACTCCTAAAAATGGATATAAAACCCAATCATCTTGTATTTTTGAGGAATTAATTCATTTGGAGTCCGAGTCCACTTGACATAATGCACAAAACTAATCTGTTTGTCCTGAGTAGAAGACAAATGCGTGTTTTATATATTTTTGGGAGTTTTTAAACTGCGGTAAAATTTTTTTTTAATTATTGGACATATCTCAAAAACTACTAAACCGATTAAGATGAAACCAACACTGTTCTCTTAGTTAAAATATACCTAATTGAATTTAAAATAATAATCTCAAAGTTATGTCTGGTTTTGGAGAAATCTTTTAAACATTGAAATAAAAGTAAAAAAAGCTTACACGCAATACATAAGGTACGAGTATGTAATCTTCTTAGGTCATTTTATCATAACTCTTGTCATTTTTGTGTAAATAGAGCAAGACCGTATAGAAGTGTGCATTTTTCAAGTTTTATTAAGTTTTATTGGCTGTATTATAAGGAGGATTTATTTTACCACTATTTATTTGGTATCGTTTTGTAGGTAATTTATCGACAATGATTTGCTTTCTAAACGGCAAACTTCCAGGTCTTACCGTTTTTGCCAATTTTTCTGTAAATAGAGCAAGAGGGAACAAAAATGTGCATTTTTTTTACAATTTTATAAAGTTTTGATGGCTGTTTATGAGAAACATTAATCTTACCACTACAAATTTAGTATCGTTTTGCAGGTAATTTATCGACAATGATTTGCTTCTTGAACAGTAAACTCCTAGGTCTTACCGTTTTTGCAATAATTGCAGAAAACCAGAACGGGGGAGATAAAAGCAGGGGTTGGGGGAAGAAGCAATCATTTCCCAGCGTGTTTCCATAATGAAGTACACATATGAAAGCTACAATCGTGCCAAGTTTCATGCTTTCTTACGGATAGGATCATAAAATGGAATTTTGTTAGAAGCAGGAACCGTACGGAGTACTAGTACTTATTCTGTGACCGTACTAGCAATCAAAGTTTTGTTTAAAAATTAGTGAACTCGGGTCTAAACCTAGAAATGAGTCGTAATAGCGAAAACATCAAGAAAGGTGAACCAAAGTAATAATCTGGTTCAGTGCACTTTTCTATTCTTAACTGGGTATGTTTTGAAGTCTAAAATTAATAAATTCCTACTAAAATTAGAGAAGTAATTAAATGATACGCAATTAAAAAATTTGGTGAGCAAAACAGCATTTAAATGATTTAGTCAGCATACAAAGATTTTGTCTGCAATAATAAAAATCAGGCGGCAATCTTTGTTTCGCAAATAATTTTGATAATGGTCAAAAATTAAATCATTAATAGGCAGCATACCAATACCATGAGTTTGCATACTAAACATTCGGTCCGCAAAATAACTACTTGGTCAGCAAGATTGTATGATTAATCAGCAGAGAAAACATGTCTATATGCATTATATTTCATTGGTATGCATATTTTAAACATGGGTAAGCAAAATAACTATGTAATTGGATTGCGTTTTTGTTGAAAAATCGGCAATTCTCGTTAAAAGTGGGCGGAGCAAGAGTAGGCGATAAAAATAATAATTATAGCTTAAGTACTTAGGTTCTCGATCTTCTCGATTTTTTTTATATTTTTGATTAATCTCAATTAAAAAATAAGAATAATAAAATCTTTTATTATTTTACATTTCTATTAATTACAAACACATCCCCTCAGAGAGTAATTAAATTATAAACTAATCAAAACAAAATAAGGGCCACTTATTTATTTCGACATCTGGAGCGATTTTAATAATTTCTAACTGATGTTAAGTACCTCCCTTTTTTCTGGTGTTACCTTAAGTGTTAACGAACATCGTGAGAGTTTACAGCTTGCATAGTTTTTGAAGTGGGTGACAGTTTGTCATTTTTTTTGTACCACCACCACCACTTGAATTTACCCAACTTTTTAAACTAAGTTTTAGGTCATTCCAACTGTGAATTCGTGCGCGAGCAGTTAAATTTTGCTAAGTTTGAGTGTGAATAAACATATTCAAAGAGCAATGCCGAGAAATCATAGACATATGGACGTGCAAACCGCAACTAGAGTCATAACATTGATACAAGAAGGGCATTCGCAGCGTTCTGTAGCTCTGCAGCTGGGATTTTCACGAAGAGCCATCCAGAATGCTTGGAATCGATTCCAAGAGACTGGAAGTGTAACCAGAGGACGGGGATCTGGAAGAATTCGAGCAACCACAACACAAGAAGATCGCTACATACGCTTAACTGCGCGCGGAGAGCGATTCGTCACCGCTCGCTCCATACAAAATCGCTTGCGCTAGGCGACGGGTACTCGTGTTAGCGACCAAACGATTAGGAATCGGTTACACGAGGACCAACAATTCTCTAGGAGACGTGTAGTGCGAATTCCGTTGACAAGTGCGCATCGTGCGAACCGTTTATCTTTCGCAAGACAACACCAAGACTGGGTCACAAATGATTGGAGCACAGTATTGTTTACTGATGAGTGCAAAGTAAAAATTTTTAGTGACGATCGTCGCATTAGTTTGGAGACGAGAGGGTGAGCGATTTTCGGATGCCTGCATCCATGAAAGTGACAGATTTCGGGGTCCCAATGTAATGTTGTGGGGCGGAATCTCGATGTCCGGTCGAAACGAGCTCGCAGTTCTCAATGAAGGTACGGTAACGGCTCAACGATACATTGAACAGGTCATAATACCCCATGTGGTGCCATTTGCACAAAGAATTGGTGCAGGATTTAAATTAATGCACGACAATGCTCGCGCTCATACAGCAAGAGCCACCCGAGAAGCCCTAGAGGAAGCTGGTATATTACAGGTTTTACCGTGGCCCGCCACAGGTGGGTGGGTGGGAACACAAACCAACCTGTGCATAACGAAAGACAGCTTATTAATGTGCTGAAAACAAGCTGGGAACAAATTGCACAAGAAACAGTTCGCCACTTGGTAGAGAGTATGCCCTCTAGGCTTCGAGAATGCATTCACAAAAGAGGAGGGCATACACGGTACTAAAAAAGTGAAAAAAGATAAAAAAATAAGATTGTTTTAAATTTTAAATTTTTTTTTTCATGCTTAGTGTATTTTTAGCCAAAATTCCTTTTTTTCAAAAAAATCTAACACTTGAAAATTTTCAAATTTATCTTCGTTAATTTTAATGTTAAAACATTAAAAATTAATCAATAAATTAAGTCGAATAATTTATCAACCCCTAAATATAATACATTTATTGGAAAACTAAAATAACGTGGTGGCCCCTATTTTGTTTTGACTAGTATATAACCTTTGTAAGGATTGCGTCCATTTTGCGCATGACAAGTAAAGTACTTCGTTTATAAGCAGCACAAAATTAATTATTTTGCTTACTCTCTGAGTGCCTACCCAAATTTGATAAAACAGAAACAGCTTATTGCTGCTTATATTATTAATATGCAGTACAAAAATAATTACAGCCATCCAGAATGACATAATTGCCGATTGATTTTGAATTGTTTGCTGGCCATGAGTTGCTGACCAATTTAGCTATTTCTGCTGACAGATAATATATTTCTGCTTTTAAATATACTAATACTATGTTAACCATTTAAATAACACCCCTAAAATTACTAGTCTACTGGATACTACAAAGCCCTTCTATTTTTGAATTATTGTAATTTAACAGTTTAATCTTAGGTTAATTTGACAATTGTTTAATTTATGTAATGTAATCTTTTGACATCACCTATTTGACATGTATTTTTAATTATAATTGTGTTGTTGTTATCTACGTATTTGACAACTTACTATTTTTTGATGTTATCCTTATTCTTTTTTTTTTGACATCAGCTAATCTGATGGCATGTAATTTTTTTTTTTTTTAAGTGATAAGCATTCACTATGCTATCTATCTAAATATATTATTGCACTTGAAAAAAACGACCAAGCCTCTTCCCGCCTCTGGTGGTCGTTTTTTTTTCAAGTGCAATAATATATCTGATGACATGTGTTTTTAATTTGACATGCATGAATCTTGTGTATTAATATTAAAATTAAAACTGACATTTGTAAATTAGCATGCTAGCGTTTTGGGAAAACTGTAAGCCAGCATGCACACTGTTAATAAATAAATAAATACTTTGGAGGGTCAAGTATGGAACGGTGAGTCGGTGTCGGGTACAATGATTCTCGTAGGTTGTAGTTAGGGAACCGTGCTAAAATGAAACACAATGATATGAATCATTTATAAATATTATTCGTAAATATAGGTCGTGGTACAATTTAAAATCAGAGGAATTTCATATAAAAAAGGAAAGATTCAAGCAGTATTTTCTACACTTTATCAAGTAGGTACCTACCTACTTTTACATATCAATAAAAATATTGTATAACTATATGAATATAGGAACTAGAGCCTAATAGAAATAGAAGGATTATGTCACTGAAAAATATTTTTACCAGTATTTTTCAGCAACAGAAAACTCCACTTCTAATGAACAAGTTTTTTCAGAAACCCAATAAAGTTCTATAAAATCAATCATCTATTTGAAACCACTTACATTAAAAATGCAATTTAACATTTACGGAGTAGATATAAAATTACACAATTAAATAGAAAAGCACTAAATAAGTAGGCACATAATACAAATGCGATAGAGTGTAGAAAATATAATATTGATTAGATGATACACGAAACCAATGAAACACAAACACACTACCAAAAACTAACATAAGTCGACCAAACAAAAACAAGCTAATAAAAATATCATGTCGTACAGTATGGTACCGGATTAACCATATAATGGACCAGGGTATATATTCGACATTTCACAAAGTTTCTTAAAGTATTCTAAAAACTTTGAAAAGGGACATGTTAGAGCTAGATTCAGCATATACATAAGCGAGGTCCGGGTTACTATAAGAAAAATGCGCTGCGACATATACGAGATTTTTTGGTGTGTAATAAAACGTTTCATTAGTTTTTACGTGATGTGTCATTTTATAAAGATGCTTGATTAAGCATACAGATGATTATCCTTTACGAACTAATTAATAAGAAATAACCATTATTAATACTTTAAGACATAAATAATAACACATTTTAAACAATTTAACTTGCTTTTCTTTGACTTAAAATCTCTTATTACTATTTTTGACTACACTAATAGTATAACCAAGTCCGTTATGTTACATTGTTAACTATCCTAAACTGACATAATGTAAAAGGCGGTAGGCAGACAACTCCTTACAATTACGGACTCAGAAACAGAGTGTGATAATGAGTTCTAAGGAACATCAGTTAGAGCTTCCATCTTAAAACATCAGTTAATTTAATGAAGTGGATATCCACAATAAATAGCAATCAGAACTATGTAGTTCTTAACCACAATTAAATAGAAAATATGACCGCATATTTTCAATTTGTGGGAATGAAAATTTTGTTACCCCATTTGCATTGTGTTCGATCAAGGGATTCGTTTGCGAAATGTACTACTTTATATTGTGAAAACTTTATTAAAGAGTCGACTGTTGTATAGTACCTCTAATTTTGGATGCATGAAAAAATTACGACAGTAGTTAATTGTAAAAGAAAAACTACCGTTAGGTTGGTTTCAAAAGTTAACAAGTGACAGGCGATGGAAGAGCATAACCTACGGAACCTTTATGCTGTGCTTAACTGTGCTGTGTGCGGCCGAAATACCATGAGCTCCTTTTGATTATAATTAAATGACCATATCAAGCTATAAGGTCATTTCTATATAAGGTCATATATATGTCACCGTAAGATTATAAACATCGTTCGATTACAATCTATCTCGTAAGATTGTAAACTGTCGACAAATTGTGAACCGTAACATATGATTGCAATTTAACGCATTATTTATCGCTATATTATAATCTATCTTAGTGAAACTGTTAAATTACAATCTGTCCCGCGTCAAATTGTCAACTGTCCGAAAGCTCTTCCTGATTGGTCGGTCTTATTGTAAGAGCGACCAATCACGACCAGCCGTTCTTTGTCCCCGCAGTTAGAAATGAAATAAATACTAAAACAAATATTAAAACACGAAAAATTTATGTAATTTAGGTTATGTTCGGAAACTAATTCGTTGGTTTATCATTCAAACTGCTTATATAAAAACTCAAAATAATATTGCAGACATAAACATGTAACCTGAAAAGAATCGAAAATAATAATATTGCAGTTCGATTCAATGGTACGTATACATTGAGGGTACATTTGCAATATTTTTTATTTTTTACACCTATATTGTTGTTAGTTTATGATCAGATAATAAAAGGAGCACAATAAAAACGGCAGGAACATAAGCAACATTTCAAATTGTTAAAGTAGTATTTTTCGCAATAACGTTTAAATGTTAGTCACAGCTCTGTAGAAAACTGTGGGTCATTATGTCAACAGAATTGTGAACTTGTCTGATTGCAGGTGTGAATAACTGCTTCTTAAATTCCATTTTGCTAAGACTGAAGCTCTGAATATGACACAATAACATGTTAAATGCAAAATAAATAATACATTATATCACACCATACTACAAAGTAAGCATCAGATTAGATCTAGCAGTCCTAAGGAGATTCTTTAATTCACATTAGAATCTGTTGGTTTTCCCTTAGCCAATAAAGATAAATTAAGTCCCGAATCTCCAAAAGACTATTAGATCACAAACATCTAACACTATTATTACCATCATAAGGACAACATCCATTACATACACATAAATAGCTACTTAAACGGAACACACGCACGCACACTTTAAAGACTACCAATATGGTGGCTCGACCTAGCATAACTTATTAATGAATAAATGATCAGTCTTAAAAAAATCATGACCCTATGTGGATCGCGGCACTGTCTTCAGTAAAACAAATTTATACATTGAGTTGGTTGATCCACTCTGTTGCTGAGTCAAACTTAAAACAATTACAATTAAAACTTATGAGAGAAGGAAATATTAACAAAAAGCACTGCTGGTTAAATTTTCAACAAAAAAGACAGCACATTAAAGCGAACAATAATTAAATCACTGTTAAGCGTTACATTACCTAAACATAATGGATTCTTTAATTTTACAATCCATACAACTTGTGTCACCAGTAATGAAATACATTCACTATCCTGCGACTATAAGGTGAGTTAATGATTTAATCATCACCCGTCAAATAGTAATTTACCCTATGCCTCAATAAATTTAGTTAAATGACTTTTTGTAACTTTCCAAATGTCAAGTTTAATTCAACGATAGGTTCACTTATTCTGAGACCTAACTGTAAACTTTACTAATTATTTCTATTATAAGAGGATTTAATAAAATGTTTACTATTTTAAGCAATACATAATTTTACTAATCTGTTAATTTGAATATTATAATAACCCATGCTTGAATTAACTAGAATTACATAGATACTCCAAGACCAAAGCTGGAGTATCTAATAACATGGAATGCTCTAAACTCTGATTAGTATCAGTATCAATGAGTAATATTCAAATAGCCAATAATTTTCTAATGACAAGTATTAGCAAGCAGCATACTGGGGAAAATATACAATCAAAAATCCAGGGGCACTGGTACAGTAAGAACATTTTATAACCATGAATGTAATTAATTATTCTAATTATTCTACAGCAATAATCTATATAACTATTATTATGGAGAATTGAACTATTTACATTACTGTTTAGTTTTGCATTTGAGTAAATAGTAAGTCAACATCTAGTAGCCGCATGCCCACATAATCCTTACCTAATTTATGTAATATAGTGACTAAAATTTTTCAATTGATTATTAATCAATCACATCACCTGATGAGTAATAATATTGCTGCCACATTATACATAATAAACAACCATTTTCTATCAATCTCATTATGCATTATATTGCTTCCATGATCATAGGTTTGTCATTAATTTTACTGAATGTCTTGTTTCCATGAATATGTATGTATTAAAATATGTATAAAAATTATCACAAAGCTTAATTAATATTACAAAATATTAATTTAAAATTAAATTCCTTGCTCCTAATCTCTAATTTTCTATCTCCTCTAGAGAAATTGTTGAATAATATTGGCACGCGGCACACTTCATACCAATAATAACCTTACTCAAGTCAGTCATCATTCCCCAATTTGTTGACTAATATTAAGCCCACATCATTTATGGCTAACAACCCAACAATGTAGTAATTGAATTTGAGACTTAACTAAGCACAGCGCCGTACGACGTATGCAACACCGCATCTAGTTACACGCTACTTCTATCTTTCTGAATTTGACTTCAATGCGTAAAAAAATAAACAAAGATGCAGACTTATCGATTCGTCACTTTGGAAAATAGAACTAAACAACTAAAATTTAAAACTATATTCGAGGAGGGTCAGGATAGCTCGTTCTGCAGAAGCAAATTTACGAGCGTAAAGTCCACACTTAATGCAATCACGAATGCTTAACTACTATAACCCCAGGCCTGGGTGGCGGAGCACGATCAACTTTTTTCGTCAAAGCAAGTGGCACTTCGCTGGCTTCTTCACGAAATAGGTGGTCGCCTTCGAGATGACGTATAGCCTCCACAATCGTCTCAAGATTCTGGCGACTCGTGTTTGGATTGTACAGACGCGAAGGTGGCTCATGGGCCGCTTCTGGCAATATCTCTACTTCCACACGAGGTTCCGCTTTAATAGCAGCTTCCAGAAGAGGTGCTGCTGTTGATGATGGTTCAACAACAGTTATGGGTTCAGCATCTTCTTTCTCTACCTTGCAGTCTGCCACATTTGTTTGATCAAACTGGATTAAAGGACGAGGCATTTCTCGACCATCTGGGTACATTTGCGTTTCCAATGTGTGTAAGCGTTCTTCAAGTAATCGACGCAATCGTCGTTCCCGATCTAGTTGAACCCGCACATCACCTTCAGTTTCCTTTTTTGGAGGTGCACTAGTGACTGTTATAACAGCCACAGGTTCAGGTGATCTGGAGTTAGCCACAGTATCATCTGTAGAATCAGGAATAATAGTAGGTGTGGTGACATGAGTAAGGATCTCACTTTTTCTCTTCTTTAATGGAATCTCTCCTCCTTCATGCTGATTAAGAAGCCTTTTCAGTTGACAATTTTGGGAAAGAAGTCTAGTTTTCTCCTGTTCTAATGAATAAATGTATTCAGCAGTTTGTTGAAGAATGGCAGCCTGAAAATAGAAAAAGTTAATAAGCTAAAATAATATAAAATTGTAAGTATAATTCTAGTACAAAATATGACAATTAAAATCCATTAATTTTTTAAATGTGTATGAGACTTCCATAGTTTAAGTAATAAAAAAAACTTTTTATGATTTTGAAACATAAAAATTAAAAATGTTTTAACAGCACTCTGTTAGGCTTTATGCGGCTATTAGCTGCAGTGCGGCGCGGGTGCGTGAGTACCGACGTTCGCTTTGTGCGGCTCCAGAATCAAGTACAAAAAGTCTTAGGGTAAAGATCTTTTCTAAATGTTTTTATGCCTTTACCAGTCTCATACTTTTAATAATATTGAGGAGGTAAACTGTTTTTTCTGGCAGAGGTTGCATAATCAACTGGACCTTTAGTACGGCATTTAGCCAACATCACCTAGTGGCAGATTTTGTGAGACCTGTTTTTAATACTTTATGTACTCAATGTAATTTAATACTTCATAAACAGAGTAGCATTTGCAAACAGCTTTGCATGTCCCTCCTCATTATTTTGATTTAATAAATGATATTTCTATTATGGCATAAGTCCTTTCAAGTACATACTTTGCTTAACTTTTCTCCTTCATGGCGAGGCAATAGAGTGCGTAATGCTTGAAATCCAGCATTAATGCTTTGCATGCGCCTGCGCTCATTGCTGTTAGCAATCTCTCGACGAATTCTTTTTTCCGCTTCCATCGTTTTGCTCCCAGGTGAAGAATGTTTATCACTTCTAGAACAAATAAGTGTATGTGGTTAGAAAACGATTTGATTTTATAGATTTCTTAACAATTCATGTAATCAAAAATCACTGCTTGTCTCCAAGAGCAGTAAAAAGCTTAGATATTATATTTCGTCCTCCTAAATGATTTTTTACAAAAACAAAACATGTTAATACACCAGCTTTAGAGTATTGAAATAACAAGAATTAGCCTTCCAGAAAAGCAATATGGGTCCAGGTATTAAATAAAGCAAAAAAATAGGGTGTATAAATTTTATGCAAGATGTAAATATTTTAGGAGACAGGGCAATATTAATATTACATATTATTTATTAGGACCACATTATGGTTATGACCAGAGTAAAGTCGAACTGTAGGACATGACAATAGTAATTAGTAAATATTTCAAAGTAGACCCTTGGATGAATGAGTTCAACAATGCCAGTAATGTGTATGTTAGTAGTACGCCTAATCGCAACAGCTTAGTAGGGAAGCATACTACGCCTATTTGATTTAACCAAACATGGCGGCCCAACAGCTGACTACAAACCGGCACGAAGCAAATATGTGGTCATATGGTAGTCATGACATAGCATTAGATGGAGTTTAAACAATGCAAATTCAATGGAAATATTTCTTGAATACTTTATCCGGGTCATAAATACGTGAACTATAAAGATTAAGCAAAAAATATCAAACCACGCCGGGTGTGCATACCTGGTAAAAGCGTGATCAGATGCTTCTTCTTCGTACAAGTTGTAATCTTCCACTTCTAACAAACAAACATCATTATCGTGTAATGACATCACTCAAGTGCGCTAAGAAAGTCTATTTAATAATGCTTCATCTAAACTGCACTGGATTTCAGGCGAAAATACCAATCACCAGACTAATCACAAGAACCACAATGGCGGGAAATGACAATGAGC
The DNA here is from genome assembly GCA_949316185.1 of Pyrausta nigrata. Taxonomy (NCBI): domain Eukaryota; kingdom Metazoa; phylum Arthropoda; class Insecta; order Lepidoptera; family Crambidae; genus Pyrausta; species Pyrausta nigrata. Next base: position 12,724,746 of record OX438944.1, on the reverse strand, counting down.
GAGTAGTCAGGTGACGCTTCGCTAATTGTTGACTAAACAAGTAGTAGTTCACGAAATTATCACTATTCACTGCACTAATTTAAATTTTCCAGTTTTAGCACATTGATTTTCCACTCGTTTATTCCAAATTACTTCACTAAAACAAAAATTATATTTGGAGGGAGTCAAGGGCAACGCGACATCCAAGCTTACAAGCTATAGACTAGGAGTGAGGGGGGAAGAAGAAAAAAACCGACAAGCGTCAAGCATGCACCGCGCCAACCATCGACAATAGGATAAGCAAGCTTTTGGCAAGTGTTGGCAAGTGAAAGCTGATCTCAGATGGCGCCACCACTGTATGAACCTCTGTCAAAGCTGAGATAAACTTTAAATCTCTAAAATCTCTTATTTTGCGATATTTTCATGTCCATTTTCAGCTTTGGAACATGTATTCCACATGGAAAATCTGTGAATTAAAAGAAGCAATTTTTTACATGGAATTCCTTCCATCCCCAGATCTAATTAAAATTTCTTTTGATTTTTTCCATTTTAAGCTCAAAAACTGGTAACCTACATAGAATAATAATGCACAACAATTCTATGTGGTGATAACAACATATCATTCTATTAATAACTTTCAATCAGGAACTTAGTATTTATGTCGTGCCAAAAATTATATTTTAGATAAAAAATATTAAAGATATTCTTTTTATATAACACATTTGAGTCAGGTTTGGGCAGTCAGTTATCTAATAAAATGCAAAAACTAAAATTACCAACATTATAGGTTATGTTATGCAGGAATGTATAGATTACGTACTATTTGGCAAGTTTATCATCTCGAGGAAAATGGTAACCTTTCGTTTCTTTACAATTTGGTACACAATATCTAATCATTTCCTCATTAATGGTCTTAATTCACTAATTTCATACAAAAACAACTTTGTTATTGGTCTTTGCGCTACTAGCGCCACTTTGACACTTGCCGGGCCCATGTATACATGTTTATTATGCTATGGCTACATATTGAACAAAGATTCGTCGTCGCGTTGTCGCGATAAAAATTCGTGTTCGATCCATGACGAACGTGCTTGGCCACATCAAAAAAATAAGTTGCGATAATCTAGAACGTCGCGATAATGAGGGATTTTCTGACAGCTCAAAATTTTAGTTTAATTGTATGTTGATAGATGGCTCTATTCATCTTAGTTATAGAAATACTGCTTCGAAATCATTGATCATAAAACACTAACACATTATTGTATTATTATGTGTACAGGCATGTAGTGGAAGTACTTATGTTAACAATAAGCGAGTTCCAAAATACAGTAAAATATCAAATTTAATGAAAAAAACGTCTTTATGATCAATATATTGTTTAAAAAATGACCTGTTAGTACGCTTGAACCTAAAAACATGATAAACTTGACGACCATCTTGGTGTAGTCGTTCGCACCCCGGACTTCTAAAACAGGCGGTTGCGGGTTCGAGTCCCGCAAGGGGCAAGTGTTTGTGCGATGAGCACGAGCATTTGTACCTTAGTCATGGATGTTAATAAAAATGTAATAAGTATGTCTATCCGTTATTCTAGTCACCATAGCACAAGTTCACGCTTAGTTTGGGGCTAGGTAATTGGTGTATTTGTTGAAACAATTTATTTATTTATTTTATTATTTATTTAAAACATTATAACTGCTAAAACCGGGCTTTTTCTTAAATAAAAATCTACCTGGCTTAGGTTGTTCAAAGCCATCTAGCGGATTTTTGAGCACCTAATGATTTTTGACACTAGGAAAATCCCTCATTCATTTCGCGGAAAGTATGGAAGAGGCGTTTGCGCTGTATCACATGGAGGCTAATAATTATTTACTGCATCTGCACTTGCATTACTTGAACAAAAATAAAAAGGTCAAAAAGAGGAATAAAAGTAGATGGTGGATGTTATCTATTCACAAAAAAAAACTTGTTTCAGTTTCATAATTTTGTATGAATTCCATTACTCAAATCCATAATATACAAGTTTTATCAAATACGTTCAAACCGCTCGGCGTCACGTAGTCAACTAAAGCGCGCGAAGTGTTGTAGCCATCCACACAAACTTTGCTGCGACAAAACCCTTTGATGTGCGGCAATTTCCGACAGCGGCGCGAAGGGCATTCGTTCGTATTTGCGTAAAGTTGATTCGCGATAGGACAAATTCATTGGCCAGACGTGTCGCGACAACGCAAATCTTCGCGTTATCGCGATAGCACACTAACGTGTAATGCTGGGTTCACAGCCCCAGCATTACGCAAATTCACAATATTTGTTAGCGACGAGAAAACTTAGTTTCAAGTAGCTTTATAAAAAGAAAATTATGATTTTGTTAACTTAGTTTGGAAGGCATGTATTTAATAATGTGAAATGTTTTGGTTTAAAATGTTTCATGCTTTGTACATAGAACAAGTTTTCCAAGTCAGAAAGTTAGGAAAATATCGGGAAAAAACATATCTTCTAGTCCATTTACACATATTTAGCTATTTCCTTCACACATCTTCTTGAAAATGGTGGAAAATTCGAGATACGGATAGGGAGGGGATGAAAGTGCTGGAAATCCCAGAAAGAAAATTCTAGAACGTGAAAGGCAGATATGTTTTGTCCCTTTCCCGCACGAAAGGTCCCTTGCAAGCGGCAATACTGTAAAGAAAGCCGTTTCAGTTTTTTAGCTATAACTTCTAAACTAATTAGAATGTTGTAATGATTTTAGTGCTATTAGATAGCTAAAATAATGACTCAACTTAGAAAAATAAGTTGCTGTAAGAATATTAACTGCCACCCAGAAAAACTAACGAAAAACTGATTTCCTCGCATTAGAGGGAGATAGCATGATCCGAGGGAGGGAGAAAGAATCCCGGAACCATATAAATATGGAAAAGGTTTTTCCGGATGGCAAGTTTTAGTTCTGAAGTTTTAATACATCCAGTTAGGCAGCTTCAGACCAGCCAGCACACCACACACCCAAATACAGTCCACTACCGGGGACCGCACCGGACTAACCTGCCGCACCCCGACAACACGCTACCATTTTCAATATTTAATTAAAAAAACAGGGCACATACCAGGCCTCTTTCACTCCATGTACTTGCGTGCACTATCTACACGCCGCGGTACCGTACCGTCCCTTAGAGTAGATAGAATTATTAAATAAGTACCGTCCACGATAGAAATTCAGTTAGGTTGCCGGCAAAGACGCGCGCGCGCTCGATCCTGTTTTACGAGCCAAGAAAGTGTAATTTATGTGAAGTTAATGGTTGTAAATCATCAAAATCTAAGAAATCTCATTAAAACAATTTTACGGATTACTTCGCGATTTATTTACATTTTATTTAAAACCTGACGTTTCCAACACTTTACAGCGTTCGTGGTCACAGGGAGACTAAAAAATCTACTTTTTTTACTACCTACTTGTTAATAAAGAAAGGTGAGTAGGATATTACCTATAATTAGCTGTTTAATTTAACATAAAGTTACAACATTTTTTATGAAATAACTACGTATGTAAATATTATTATTATTTTTTTTTCAACTTTCTTGGTGTTTAATTGTCATATCTTGGCATTCGGTAAAATCCAATTTAATAACATGGGTAATCGTTATCCCATTCAAAACATAAATGTAAATAAATGCCAAGTACAGCAGCTAGCAGCGCCATCTAGCCTGTGGGAGCCGAGTCCGAGCGTCGCATCTGTTGTGTTAGTGAAAGCGACGGTAGTTAGATGTCACCACAACATAACAACTTATCCTAATACTTATCATCTTAAAGACATAACGTAACTCAACGTAATCAAACATAATATTTGGCGAGTAAAACTTGCCAACCGCATTATTAAGTGGCAAATACAGGAGCTATGGTATCAGGGGCTTTGCTTATGGCTTTGTAAGAACTTGGTTTCTTGATAGATCTCACTTCTTTCAGCGAAACCGTTAAGTACTTGGCATTTATTTACATTTATGTTTTGGATGGGATATCATTACTTTTTGTCACCGCTAATTGGACCTTTTAGAGTGAGACCCTAACCCCGTTATTACAAAAAATTATTACCGGGTTTAAGCCAGGACTAAGCTATAAGTTAGCCAATTAGAAAAGCGTTTCATTATTAGGTTAAGTCACGAATTTGTCATTCAATCCTCTGTTGTATGCTAATATTTATTTAGACCTACCGTAAACGTTGGTTTCTTTAGCACTTAGGGGTAACTATGGCCCAAATCAAGAAAAGATTTTGATTTCCCGCCTTTATTTTGGAGTGACAGATACCAAAGTAGTTTGTACTAAAATCCATAGATGGCGATATGGGTGTGTCGGTTTAACAGTTTTTGATAGATAATTATTGGTTAATTTTCAACGGTAAGTAGTGTTGACAAGTTGTGACCTGCAAAGTGTACGAATTTTTGGTGTGCAAACTTTGTATCGTAACAAAATTTGAAGGTAAGTCTGGCTGTCTTTTTGTAGTTGGTCGTATCAGACATGTAAAGGAGATGCGTCATACTAGATATTGTCCAGTTTTAAGAACTTTTTATTATTAATATTGCAGAAATAAAACTGCAGGGTACTTAGACCCGCAAGAGTAGGTATATTTAGCCCATGGGCCAAAGTACCCACAGTTATAGAATTTCATATGATTTCTTTACTATCGTTTTAAAATAAGTTTATTTTCCCTTTCAGATTATAAAATTTGGATATGGTGATATGCTAAAGAAGTCAACATGCCAAGACACTACAAAAGAAAAGTAGGAAATCGTAGATACATGGATTATTCCAGGGAGCAACTAGTGCAATGTTTGGACAAGATACGATTCAAATCAGGATATAGGTAATGCTCAGAACTACCATAAGGCAGAGAAAGCCGTTGCTGCATCACCACTGCTAAAGCTTTTCACGCCTGATGCTCAGGTATGTGATAACAGAATTAAACCTTCGACGAGCTCATCTTTGATCAATCTTCCAACACCCAATGATTATTGTTTTATGGAATTCTGTTAAATATCCTGGTCTGATCATATCCGAATCTGAAGGAGCAATGGTTTCTTGTATGAAGAAAATTAAAGGATTTTGGCGATGGCCTGCTATGAAATATGAGCAGCTTTATAGGTGGGAAGACGTATAAAGAAGATTGGGATTCCTAAATTTATAAAGAGAGGGTGTTCTGTCGTGTCAGAACTGGATGAAAGTTCCCAAGTTCATATTAGATTAAGGCAGATATAATGTTGAAACCGTTACCTAAAATGTAACTGATGTTTCTCACAAAACAGATTGAAATTATGTTAATTTTGATAAGAAATATATGTTTTTGTTGTTTTTTTTAAAAATATTTTGAGCAACTTTTACTAAGGCTAAACTCATAATAATATAAGTCCCTACAAATAAGTAGTTTGCGAAGCAAAATGTTGATTATTTTTAATTTTTTAGTAAAAAAGTATATTTTTTTAATGAGATTTAGCAAAAACTTGGTATTTTCAATAATTTTCTTTGAAAAATAAACCAAATTTTATGTAATACGGTAGTTTTAATCCTTTGCTCTTGTTCCCTGCAGCCTACACTAGCCCTAAATGAAATTATAATAGGTTTAAGCTCCTTAAAATTGTGTGGGTCAATGAAACTACCTCCAAAGTACAACATTGGCCCAATATTAAAAAAAAAATAGTTTAAACTATATGTGAAATATATTTTTAGCATAAATTAGTTACTTTTATTCTTATCAAATGATCTAAGGCAGTGCAATATCCATGTGTCCATTAAAGGCCAAGAAATCAGAAGAAACTTAAAAATATACCTTATTCTTGGACAAAGTAACCTACGTTTACGGTATTTTAAAACTGGTATATAAAATCCTTTTTTTTTTTAGTTGCCAGTTTACGCTGATTAGGTAAGTCAAGTGTTGTCATATAAAGAGGATTTGAAGCGCTCTTACGAGTAATTCAGGTCCCATATATTTTACACACCGCAAGTTAGACTTCACGTGTTGACATTGAGACCGCTTCTATTCCTTACGTAATAAAACCTGTTTTTGTAGTTTAAATGAAGCTATACCTTGGAGTACTTCCGAAAGTACATACCTAGCATAACTGGATAATAACAAGTTAACAACAGATAATAACTGTAGCCAAAATAAATACTAAGAAAGTGTTTAATAACTACTAATTTCGGCTGGAAATCTTGTCTTTCAAACCGAGGGCTACCAATAAAAAACCTTGTATTTAATTAGGCAACCCTGACTTTATTCGTTTTTCTAAAAGGTCGCGTAGCCGCAGAGGAATAATAACGTAATGTTCGATTCTTAAGGTACATTTTTGTGTGTAGCAGTTTGCGACAGAAAACTGTAGGCTATTAATAACTGTAGGCGATAAATATTGGTATGTAGTGTAGGTACTTTACCGTAGGGAGTGATTTATCTGTTACGTAGTTTAAAATTTAATAGGTTCAATTTGACAGGTGACATATAGGGTCGGGTGTTTACGAATCGGTACCTAGAATTAATGATTCAGACATCAACTCGATTTACGATGGATTTAAAACATTGTTAATCATTACAAAATACTTTACGTTTTAGTGACTATTTATTTCATCATGTTTTAGAATTACGTTTTATGAACTAAAATAAAATAAAGTCTTCAAACTCAAAATTGCATACTGAAAATCTTATTTGTTCAATACCAACTAATGAATTAATAAATCTGTACCTCCGTGACGATTAAAACGGTGACAACAAACATTAAGAAAGAATCTGAATAGAACATGGACGTTTCCAGACGTCTGTCGACAGTAAATAATTTTGATTTATGTTACTCTGTATGTAGAATATATGAACTAAAATGTGTCCCATCATTACGTACTGTTAGGTCAGTGCTGTGCTGTCTAACTTCTTATTTTAAAATCAATAGCATTTTATTTTCATTGTTTTATGTGTTGTCTATGGAATCTCCGCATACACTGCTACGTTATTTGAAAACTCAATTATACCTATTAGATTTTTTTTGACGGTTTTTGGCTTGCACGGCTTGTACGTAACGGGATTAATGTAACAAAAAACGGAAGGATCGGAAGCGGAATTTAGGAAGGTGAACAGAAGGTTAAGAGTAGGAGGTAGAATGTAGAATAGGAAGGATACAATAAAAATAATAACAAACTTTTTTTTGTCTAAATTTTTATATCATTGAGGACAATAATTATTCAATATTTTTTTATTCAGAGTTCAGACTTATAGTGCGAGTTTTCATTGGTCAGTTTCATCCTTGTCACATCACGCGCGCTTGCGATCGACTGAGTGTTTAGAAAAAAACAGGTTTCGCAAACGTGCCGCTAGGGGCGCTGATCAAATTTCCATACAAATTTTCGTCACACGGACAAAGGTAAGAGCATGAAAAAACTCGCACTAAGCCCTCTGAGAGATTTCATTTCATACAAGTAGTATTTTGGATTTCAACATTTTTCGAAATAATACCACGATACTGCAATATGACTAATTTCCACAGATTATATAATATAAAATATATCTTCAGATTAAATTCAGATTAAATCCAAAGACATTGTACTTACAACTCCCACATACTCAATTTCAGCGAAATTGTTTAAGCCGTTTTCGAGATCACAAATATGTTTAAATAAATAAATATACAAGAATTGTACATATGGACTGAAAGTTTTATTAGGTTGTCGTCAATTTACCGGTAGTTCAGATAATACCTTTTATACAAAAAGTACTTAAGACTCTTAACACTCGCGTGTACACACTTTGTACATGTGTATTTTATTTTCTACTTAAATAATATTTAAGTAGAAAATAAAATATACTAGGCATAGTATACTAGCTTATTATGCTAGGTGTAGGTAGCGTAGTTAGGTAGCCTCAATATATTAGGATACATACACAATCGTTTTTACAAGCAATTTGTCCCTTGTTTTTTTTGTCACGCATGGTCACCTCATTAGGAAGGGACACACTACCGTTGAGAGCCCTCTCGCTCGGACCGGTTATTGAGTCTTAGTTCACAGTCTAGGTAGTAAGTAGGTACAATGTCTTTGGATACTTCACGGACCATAAAGTATAGACCACTTGTTAACCGGAAAACCTTTGCATTATTGTTTATGTTATGTTGGTGCCTTCTCTTCCTATTAACAATATGATGTTGGCATAATTGAAGCGTCATGGCCCCGATAGACCAATCACAGCTTTGGCTCAATTTTAAATTTGTTTGAGGTGGGGATTTGGTGGACCTGCCGCCATATTGTATTGGGCTGTGAGTGCACGAAGTGAAAATTCACAATTTGTGGTGCAAATTCTTTGTCAATTTATTTCGGATTGAAACTCTGAAAGGTGAGTCTAATAATAATATTAGTTTTTGTCATAATTAACGGTCAGGTCTGTTATTTACATGCGTTTTCTTGTAAATGCCGGTTGCTCCTAAAAAAGCTAGAGCACCGTAAAGTTACAAGACTAGGCTGACTTCTCGTCTTTCAGTTTTTGCGAACTTGAGCAGTGTTGAGTAAGATTGGATTTGCAGATGCGATGAATCCCTGATCCTTCAAAGCGATAGATGTTGTCGATACTATTTAAATTATGCAGAAAACGTTCATAATAAATATGGTACCGAGTCCGAATCCCATACTCACAACGGTTTCGTGTTACGTTTTAGTTATTTTTTTTAATTTAGATTTCTAAATGTCCATTCGTAAATCATTTTACATGGTCTATTTTATTTTATACTAGGTAGTGGGCAACCTACCCTAAATGTACCTTCTGGGAATTCCTTTCTTTGTGATTACGATGAATCATCTTTATGAGTAACTTGAAGGGAGGCTATGGCGATGTTCGGTTGTTCCAACTTAGGTAGGTACCTACCATTGTGCGCAGTGTTGTTACGTACTTCAAAATAAGATCATCCATAGCAGAATGTAGAATGGTGAACATCTTAGTTGGTACCTACTCACCAGCTTACTATTTATTATTAATATTGTCATTTTAACAGGATGTTTAGCTAATGGTGTTGGAACCTTTTGTGTTAGTAGGAGAGGATAAGATGTACATACATATTTTTTTCTAACTTAATTTTGATTATGATGATAATTTGATAAGCCCTGAAGTTTTTTGTTTAATTTCAAAGTTTATAAGAAAAGGATGTTTCAGGTGATCTTCCTACATCTGGTTGCAACATCAGTGACCAAACATTTAGTTTTAGGTATTCAAATACATATGTCTAAATTTAACCAACAGCTCATCTCCATTATTCAGTATTTCTCTTTTGTTAAGTAATTGTGGACATATCCTGCCTGACTGACACTGGATACTTAAGTGTGTTATCTGATCTACAACTCACCCCAATATGAAGCAATGATTTGTTGGAAATGCTTTTAATACTTTTGTACCAACATACCCTAAAAATCGACTTCTGAGATCACATGAAACAGGTGTATTTCATTTAAATACCTACATAATAGTGACAAGTCACTATTTTTATAAAAAGGGGAAATACCTAGCACCTTAATTATTGTAATAGATTTTAATATTAAGATTTAGTTAGATAGTTCAAATAATGCAACTTGCTATGCTATACAGGGCAGCACACCAGGTAACACATGTAAACTACAAATACAGCTTTTATTATGTAGGATATTAAGGTAGTCTCAAGGTCAAAGTGGGGAAGTCAGAAGTGTGGCCTTGTGTACAGTGGTCAGGTCATCTGTAATAACTATGTATACTATAACATTTTTTTTTACAAAATTGCCCTATAACAACTGCTTGAGTAGGATGCCACACACAATGTTTATTTTATTTTAACGGCAGGTAGGTGTTTTGCTTGAGGTGCTGTTATCTGTTCATAACTTATCAGAGTAATCAGTGTGGAGCAATTAAGATTAAGTACATATTTAGGTATCAACCCACCCTTTATCCACTTGTAACTTTTATCATAAACATTCTGATGATTCTGATTACTTTTTGTACCGACCTACCCTAAAAATCTCCTTTTGAGATCACATGAAACACTGGTGCTTGGGGTTTAGGCACTTTACCTACCTATGTTGTTACACACGGGCGCACGTTATCAGACTACCCCACTTTGACCTTACGACCGTCTCTATTCCCTACATAATAATAACACCTGGTTTCGTCGTTCAAACAGGCAGACTGTACCTATTTCAATGACCTATTTTATTCGTACAATGTAGACAGAGATAAATAAAATAGATTTTTTTTCTGTTTATTGCACACCACACAGTAGTAGTATAATTTAGGCGGTCTTATTGCTAAAAGCAATGTATTACTCGCGTATTTTGACCTCTTTTGGTCCTGTACCATATCATGTAAAACAAGAATATTTCCGCGCTCGCTTGGGTCGCATTTTGTGGCCGTCGCCTCACAGATTATTTAGTTGTATATTATTCACTCAAATTATATTCACAAAAAACAATTAAAATATAAAATAGATACAATGAAATCCGGCCCGGGCGTTCCCCGAACGCTCTAAACTAGGACAAATCAGCCCAGCAAATGGCAGCCCTTAAAGAAGACACGACACAGGCATTGGCTTGGCGGATTAGGAAAACCGTGGCTACTTATTCTGTGCCTTTGTGTGCTGTCTGTCTGCGTAGAATTCGCCGGCGAGTCGAGAGTCACGTTTTGTATCGGTCACACTTAGTTGTTTTTTTTTTTAATTGCTTTAAATAAATTAAATAGATTCCTATTGATATATCCCCTTGTTTGATCAGTTAATTAAGTCGGTTAGCCGTTGGCCCTGCGCCTGATCTCTATGGTCATGCCGGACTGCCGTCTCACCTCTCACAAGGAACAGTCACCTGTGTAGTGCGCACACTCTTGTATAGTATAATATCTCCCGAGCAGATGTCTGTTGAGATTGGGGCCACTGTAGTCGAAATTCGGCTAGGAGGACATTATGATATGATCAGTCAACCTTTCACCTTCTTAAAACCCGTGATTCGTTTAGACCCAGATTTTGAGAAATTCTTAAATGGATTATGAATCAGAATGTTCTAAAATTGATTTTACTGTTGCATTAATAAGCAGTGGTTGTACCTATTTGACTGTAGTCCATGCAGATTTTACAGTCGGCAGCACGTCAGGTTACCATACCCGTTTGATCTACGAAACCAGCATTTGTTACGTAGGGCATAGAGGCGGTCTCAAGGGTAAAGTGGGGTAGTCTGACGTGCACACGGCCGTGTGTACCTACGTATAAAACATCAACGCTAAACGAAACACATCAAAGCTTTGTTGCATCTGCTTGCATTGGTTTCACCTATGATCAAGGTCAATATTTATCAATAAATAATCGACGTGTGAAGTTTCCTTGTTACCGATAGCTCAGAGTAGTGCAGAATTACTTGTGGTTAAAATCCGCAACCTATGTCCTAACCTATCGATTTTCTACTACCAGTCGCGGGCTAATATTGTTTTGTTTGTTAGGTAGGTAGTATTTCTAACAAAATGTTCGTCTTAAGACTAAACTAGGGGTGTGTTATTATTACTACTAGATTATCTTTGTTTTGCTATCACTTTCACGAGTAGACTATTTTCTATGGTTTCTGTAATATCCTTAACAACAATTTAATGTTTTTAAAACAAAGCCTTTTTTTGTTGGTTCAGTAAATTAGACAGAATGCTCTTAATGCAAAGTTTTTACTAATTAGCTACTTACTAACTATAGTATAGCTATTGCCGTGACTTTGTCTCCGTAAACGTAATATTTATGTAGTTTAACCATACCTAAGAAAATCGATTCAAAATCACCATAATTCAGTATGTAAAGTAAAAAAAACCTATGGTAATTTCAAAACCATTTGGAGATATTGTGCCCATAATCACTATACAGTTACTTATAGGTAGCACCTAGAATTTAAAGATGGGCTTACTTTTACGAAAATACGGAGTATAATTTATACTTCATATGCCTATATTTGCATGTGTGAGCTAGCTTGGTTCTCGGAAATCGGTATCTTGTTTTCAAATTAAACATAAAAATATATTCTGGTTCATGCCACACTGCTGCTGGCGACAATTACAACAATATGTTCAAGTTGAGTGCCTGAGCCAAAAAAGTTTGAAAGCGGACACAAACAGGTCAATCACCTCAAATGAATGTTGTTAACTCAAGTTCGACATGATGCTCGGCCTGGTAGTAGGACGCATTTGGTTTGTCTATACAATATAAGCTAGTACTAGACTAGTGTAATAGTGTGTAGTGTAATGAGAGTTAGGCTGTCTAATTAGTCCGACAGAGTGGGCTCTGCCGTACTTGCTGTACCTCTCTGAATAAAGCGTAGTGTAATAAAGTTAAGACCGTTCATTCGGCGTCCGGGAGGGGCGGTATTGGATTTCATCCAATGTAAAATATCATTTTATGACACTACTTTCAGTACCAGTGAAACCATTTTCATTACAAATAATAGTGTCGTCAAATCTACAGTATGTCTGTGTTCATGGCTCCAACAACATAAAACTTACTTTTGTTGTCATACAGATGTTATTGTGTGAAATTAAGAAAAGTTTGTCTCGAAAGAAAAGACGGTGGATTCTGGGTGGCTGGGTAAGGCCAACTAACTTTGCCGATTTTATATGATTGGCATTTCATATGATGTCCGCATCTTCGTCTGCGTGGACTCGATGATACAAATTGACTCATACTCCTATCGCCGTCCAGTAATCGTGGTCTATAATTGAACTCTGTCGAATGGTGAAGGGAGGTCACCATGTATCACATGATATATAATATACTCTTTATTTTACTCTCGACTATATTATTTAAACTGTGTTAGGTGCACCAAGATTAGTTCATTAGATTTAGAGTCTACGACAAAGATTGTAAAATATATATCGAAATCTATTGCGTGTAAAATAAATCTTCCTGTATCTCTAGATGTACTTTTACAATGAGATGAAACACCCTAAATTACCACCAGGAATATAAATATTTAAACTGTGGTAGGTACCTACTTACATTAAGATTCGTTCAGCAGATTTCAAGTCATAACGTTCAAGACCCATGCATGCATACTAACATACAGACAAAAATTAAAAAAAAAACTACATTTTTTTACTCTACTGGCCTAAACTACGGCCTGGGATGGAACCGAACTAACGTTATTTTTGAAACCGTTTTTTTTCTGACGACCTTGAAGAGGTTGCATTGCATTTGAACAAGATTACTTTTTATTTTTGCCTTTTATTGGACCAGTCAGTTAGCACGGAGAGAAGATCGATTCCTTACTGACTATAAAGAGTGAATTAAATCTGATATATTTACGTAATGGATACTCCAAGACTTATTCTAAGATCAGAATAAGTTTCTACTTCGTACTACACCCAGAAGTAGAAACTTCCGGTACACCCGGTGTAGGCACTGGGGTCGTTCAAAAATGCGGTTTGATGACGTGTTTCAAAACCAAACGAAATCATGTCTAATACTAAGTTGGAGGATTCGATTTAGAGGAATTGCAGTTTGCGGCTCAAGTAGTCTGATTCAAACAGATTCTGGTGTTTCAGTTCTTTCTCCGATACAAATATTCAGATTTAGGGTCACAGCACACTTATCAACTCGTAAACGGAACGTAAACGTATCAACTCAAGCCGTTCAGTATCTAATTAATCGGAACTAATCGTAACGTAATCGCCTCGCCTCGGGACCAACTCACGAACCGCATTGCGGGTCGGTCAACTAGCGGTCCCCGCGCTTACGGCTCGTCGTCCGTGCGCTTACGTCTCTTCGTTCACCCTTTCTTCGTTTCTTTATATTTTATTGTTCCTCTTCAACCAGTGCTATGGCTATGATAGCCATCTGGCGTAATGTGAACCGCGACATAAACCATGAACCATGCACTACACTTCACGTTCGGATTCAAACTGATCTGGTGCCTGTCATGTCAACCAGAGCTGTCGGCGAGCCGTAAGCGCGGCGTCGCCTAGCCGTAGCCGAGTCGACGTACCGAAGCTGTTGATCCGCTTTGGTTACTTGCTTACGTTAGGTTGACGCCTATTTGACAGCGAGCGAAAGGCGATACGGTGACGATTCCTTTCCGAGTATCAACTCGGAATCTGAATAGCACACATATCATGTGTGCTATTCAGATATATATATATATATATGTATAGATATCAGATATATCATGTGTGCTATTCAGATTTATTTATTGCGAGCTATTTCAGCACTATATACTAAGATTTCGATTTATCCGAAAGAAAATATAACATGTTTCGGTCGGCAATAATTGCTTTACGTGAAGATTTCATCATCATCATCCTAGCTTTATCCCGGTTGTGCACTCGCACGCCAGGGTCCAGGGTCCGCTTTGGACCATGATCCAGAATGTGGCAGATCAGGTAATTATTACAGTGGAGCAATTGCCATATAACACATACATATACATACATACATATTCAGCCGCCTTAATATGCAGGTTTCCTTACGATGTTTTCCCTCACCGTAAGAGCATCGGTTCACGTGAAACAACTTATGTATGGACATAACTCAGAAAAAGTCATTGGTACAGGGCGGCACGTGTGGGATCGAACCTCCCGAATGAGGTAAACGACGAAAAAAAATATCCCCACTTCACAGCTAGGGGAGCTACCCTAAAAATATTATGATTTCTTCTTTTAAGATTCTTTATTTAAAAATATACAATTAGAATACAAAACAATAAAACAGTCAATTGTTTTTCCATATAAATTGCTTTCAGTCATAGCTTTCGCTCACTCAGAAATCAAAAGGTCAATTTTGACGGATTTTAAATACTTTTTCGCAAAAAGTTGTGATTGAAAAAATGCCAAGAGGATTATCAGAAGTTTTACGAACAAGAATAGTAACTTTGAGGGAAGAAGGATGCAGCACGAGGGATATAGCACGCAGACTTGCTATATCCCAATCCTGTGTCGACCACGTTGCAGAGGTACCACGAGATGGGTAATTTAGCTGACCGACCCCGCAGTGGTCGCCCAATTGTTTTGACTGCTGCCCAAAATCGCTATATTAGATTGCTGGCAGCCCGTGACCCAACAATCAACGCTACTAAAATAAAAGCAGAAATTCGGGCCGTCTCTGGGCTTGATTGAAGATAGCTCTCAGACCATTCGGAATTGCTTGCACCAGGCTGGATTACGAGCACCAAGGTCATGGCGAGCGCCTCTAAATTCCAGGCAACGTCAACGACAGATATTGGAGTGGGCACTGAAGAAGATGAAGAAGAAAACATTTGGCAAAACTGTCTCTTCGTTGACGAATCGCGAATCAGTACTCATCCAGATAACCGACGTGTCCATGTCTGGAGAAGACCAGGAGACCGTGAAAGGCAAAAAAACTGCAACAGGAACAGTTCAGCAAGGCGGGAAATAGGTGTCCTTTTGGGGTGGTATTATTGATGGGAGCTAGAACACCTTTGATCCCGTATCGAGGCTTTATGACAGCAGACATGTATAAAGCAGTTGCTATTGATGGAATTGTCAGACCATTCCGAGTAAACCATGGGTACCTATTTGTACTGGTCGATGATAATGCGCCCGCACGTCGAGAATACGACATCACAAGGTTAGACTGGCCTGCCGGGTCGCCTAACTCAAACCCAATAGGGCACGCGTGGGATGCTCTTAAGCGAGCTGTTTGGAACCGTCAGCCACGTCCCCAGACAGTGCCAGAGCTCAGGGAAGCCGCTACTCAAGAATATGACAGGTTAAACCAAGAAATGCTGGATAACTTGATCCTCAGCATGCCCAGGAGGATCTCCGCATGTGTTCGAGCCAGGGGAGGAGTTATATTATATTGAATAAAAAAAAATATTTATAAATTGTCGTTTAAGTTTGGTTAAACAGTATTTTCCTTTATATCAAATTCCTCTTACAATTACATTATGGTTAATTAATTACTCAATTTTTGTTATTAAAAATTAGTTTTATTTCTTAATTTCAAACAGGGTTTCTCTATTTAAAGCAAACACAACAAAATATTTTTCTTGATAAAGTTAAATTTAAAGAATTATATCAGTTTATGTTAGTGATCGCAAACTTTTTTTGATAAGTGTATTTATTGACTAGGAAAACACGGTCGCGTCCGCACGCAACATTGTATTTTGGCAGATGCGGCGCGTAGGTGAATAGCGCGCACAAGTACATGGAGTGAAAGAGGCCTGCAGTCTCGGTCAGAATACAACTTCAAATCTAAACAAGGATCACGGTGAAAGAGCAGAGAGAGGTTTAGAATGAAGCAAGGTCGGTAATGAATTAAGTCTGCCACCTGAGCTGCGCCCTAAATGCCTCTTTTTTTTAAGCACTTCTTACACTATCCAAACCGTAGACAATAATTTAGGAAGAAGAGCGGCCGGAAACTAAAACGTTAACTAAATCGGATCCAATTGTTTCCTAACTCATTACATCTTCCGATTTCTTGATTTGTTTTCCTACAAATCTTAAGTAATGACTGCTTTACTTTCGCCTGTACCGTTACCATGAGTTTACGGTGGTTTTACTCGCTAGCGACGCCGTAAAAAAAGTGTATAGAAAATTTTAGTTCTCCAAGTAACCGCTAGAGGCGCTGTGCAATTTTCCATACACTTTTTACGTTGTCGCTAGCGAGTAAAACCGCCGTAAACTCATGGTAACGGCACTGATGCCGACCGCCTAATTGGTCGTTCAATATCTTGAATATTGCCTGATTTTAGGTAACATAGGTAGGTCTTACTTACTTTGTGTTAAAAAAAAAACAAGAAAGGGATATCCCTTTCTTAGCATATGATTAGCAGGGTTACGGTACACCTTTGGGCCCTCCCTATTCTGTCATTTGGAATTCCCATTTCACGGTCTCACCTAACTATGAGTATGGGAACAGAGAGTGTACCTGTGTATCGCACTAACACTTGCACCATAATATCTCCTGCATTACCTAGTTGAGCTCTGTAGGATTGGCTGCCTTACCCAAAAGTATTTTACTATACCTACAACCACTGAGCAAGTCGATTACAATATGTTTACAATGATTCGGCAATTGGACCTTCATAATGATATTTTTGTCCGTAAGTGAATGTATGAACTGATAAGATTTGATCCTGACGATGACTAATGCTCCTGTTATTTGTGGTGTTTATTAGAGTAGAATGGGATAGTGGACGATAATGCGACGATGCGCTAGGAATTCGGTCCGCTGCTAATGACCAATGATAACTATGCCCTGTTTCCACTCTCAGTTTCATTTCCAACTCCGTGATAGTAGTGTGGTTACGCTCTTGACTTGGATCATTATTATTACAGTAGGTGAGTAATTTTATTAAACAATGTAGGTAGCCTGCTGTTTTTTATCCCGTTAAAGATTGCAGGCAGTGATACCTACCATCCGTAGTGTTTTTGTATAATTGCAACATCTTTGTGTGGCTTCCATTTTTTTACATAAATAATTAATATCGTATACTTTTGTAAAATTATAAACTTTCAAGCTTCAACATTTTGTTTGATATGCTTATTGCCTTACGTAGGTACGATAAAAACTACATACGAAAGTAAGTACGTTCCTCTTCTATCAGTTTGTTTATCGGAGCGCTGCGACGGGTGCATTGCAGTTACCGGTACAGTGTCGTCGAGATACTATTCTGGTCGGTTAACATTTATTTTAAGCGTGTTCCCAGTACCTTGCCGTGACCCACTGTCATGCTTGCAATCCAAATCCGTTCCTTGTAGTACCTTATTAATTTATTTTTCCTTTTACTAATTATTCGTCTACCTAGGTAAGAGTACGGTATCAAAGAATAAGCAAAAGTTATGTCTGCATTCTTATTATTTATGAAAACATGTAAAGGCTAGGATGAATAAAAATTGGTGCAATAATCTTATAGCACTTGAAAAAAAAACATAAATGCATAATATGCCGCAGTTTTTAGCTTGTGCTGTTATCCGTGCATTCCCTGTAATAAATATTCTTTCACTTTTTACATCCTGTATGAATTCTGAATTGGTCACAGGTAGTGAACAAGCATGGGTGCTAAGCAGAGCAAGCGCTCGGTGGACATCAGCGGCAAGGAGGCAGAGGGCGCCGGCGAGGTGGCGGCGGCGGGCGCGGGCGGCGAGGGTCGTGTGGAGCCGCTCGCCGACGCCGATGCTCTGAAGCCCCAGCTAAACGGCGACGCACATATTCACGAGCAAACAGTAAACCTCATTTATCTATCCTTTTATCTTACAATAATACTGTCATGTTTAGCTAGTAAATAGTCATTAATTAACTACTTGCCAATACGTTAGATATTCTGCTTGATTCACAATATTTATCTTATAGAGTGGAAAAAGGAAAGGGAGGCCTTTGCCCAGCAGTAAGACACGACATGCCCCTAATATTAATAACCATAACGAAAAAGTTTTATCAACTTAGAAGTACAGACCATAAGATAAGCCTCCAAACTGCTTAAGCCACTATCCAGAATTCCGGACATGCATCCCACGATTTCCTTTCTAGATAAGGGTTTCTTAGACAATCATACAAATACCTTACAACAATGTAGTTCTCAGTAGGAATTATATTCGAAGTTTCGAACAAGTTATTGTTTGAATTTTAGTTCTGCTTAATCAAGTTGTCAGGCTAATAGAAATATGGCAGCCAGTTATAAATTCAAGCGTACTCCTAAAATTAAAATAAGTCTTGATAAAAATACGTAACTATAACGTCGTTTTTACCCTAATAAATAATACATATTTTGAACAAAATCCTTTGTCAAATACTTGTGATATTCAAGTTAAGACTATTAACTTAGACTATATTAGTTAAGTCACAAGAACTTTGATTTTAGCTCAGGTACAGGTGGTATCGATTTTGGTGAAACATAGCAACCTATATGAATTACAGGGTATAACTTATGTTTATTTTGTAAATAATCTATTTGACATATTTAAAAAATGTTAAAGGTGCTGTATCAGAAATGTAAATCTTGCCATATATATTTTTATCGTTAGTCCTGCGACTATCTTCTTATCTGAAGATATTTTTGTTCAATTTATTTTTTTAACTAATCAAACAACTTTGGTATTTCAAGGACAAAGAGAAACAACTAGATAGTGGTACACCTGAAAACGAAAAAGATGCTACCACTGAGAAAGAAGGAAAACAAGACGATTCTGAAAAAGATAAGGCTGAAACCCCTGTGACGAATGGTGATGGTGAGGAACCAAAAACTGAAAATGGAGATTCTGCCCCCACTCCCGAAGACGCGAAAAAGCCGAAAAAAGAAAAGGTACGTAACTCTGTTAATTTTAACGTCACCCCAATAGAACAAGTCAGTAGATTTATACTACTTGGCTTCAATATGATACAAGATTTGGATAATCCTTTGACTACTGATTTTATTTGTCACATGTCTTACTTCCTATTGGTTTCAAGTGAAAAACTTATCATTTTTGAGATCTTTATTATTTTTGGGAGCTTTGTTAACATTTCAATTAAAACGAGAATATATATTTTCTTGTCTGGAATATACCTCGAAAATGTTGCTAATTAATTACCTTTTTCATACTTTGTGTTTAAAGAAAAACGAGAAATGTGTTGCGTTGGTCCGAAGTCGTTTGCCTATTATGAAATTAACTTCCTATCATGTCGTCATCAGGTAAAGAAGAAATGGTCCCTGAGGTCAATCAGCTTCAGTAGAAAGGACAAACCCAAACAGGAAAAGAAACAAAAAGAAGAAGAGCCAAAGACAAATGGCGAACCAGAAAAAGTACCAGAGGAGGTATGTCATTTATTTTTTACTATTACTTATTATATTATTCGCTGTTGGGTACCCGCTACTTCGTCTGCACTTTATAATTGTACAAAAAAACATCTATTGTTCATAATCGGAAATAAGTCCGAGCAGATAAAAATCTGTTTTGTTTATCGAGCTATAAAGTATCCTGTGAGTTGCTCTAAGTTACAAATACTAAGTGTGTCAATCATAATCTGTTCAGTAGTACCTAGTATTTTTGCATGAATCGGGAACAAAGCAAAACTTACTAAATCGGCAAAAGGCTAGATGACGCCGGTGCCGCTGTTTGACTTTTCGGACTACAACTGTTATTCCCCTTACAATACCTGTGTAATAATAATTATGTTAGTTTTTTATACGGAGTTTATTAAGTAAACTACCTGATCGAGTTTTCTTCTAGTAACTAATTTAAATTACCTAGTCCGTGACCTGCAAGTTTTGTATAATTATAATTATGGTTGGATAATATTATTACTAATAGTTTGTATTGTTTACTACTTACCTAGTATGAAAAGGCTACTTCGACCAAATGTGAGTCGAACTCGTACATGAAGGGTTTCGTATCGCGTCATCTGTTTTAACGAATTTAGTTAAACGCCAAAAAATTTAAGTTTTAGTATTGTATTTTGTTTGAGTATTTATTGCTATAGCGATAATTACAATTTTCTAGCTATTGCATTTCATTAAAGGCATGACACCCACTGTCAGCCAGACAGAAAGACAGCTTAGTTAAAGTCCGTTCTCCTCGGGGTACCCTAATAATTAATTACCACTGTAATTATTTTGTTATCTTAGCTAGCCGTATGGCTTTAAGTGATCTAAAAATACGGCATCTTTTAGTTCATAATCAAGCCATTGGCCTTCGATGTGCGAAAATTCAAAGCAATGTGAAATCTTGCACATGTGTTATCTAAAACGAGTACGAGGGCGCCGGCGTAACACACGTTATGCCTTGTTATTTATAATTAATATCTTTCCGCAATTTTGTTATTTATTACTATTTATTACCCATTTTATAAGCAGAGGTCGGAATTAGGTAGAGTTATTTATGTACTTGCATCGAAATGTTGATATTAAAGTGGACCTTTCCGAGATTTCTAATGGACAATCCCGTGTGGCCAACAATATTACAAATAAATAATAATAATTAAACATCAGAGGTGGACAAATAAAACAAAAATAATTAACATAATAATTTTTTTAAATAAGTAGTTTACATTAATTAACAATACAAATTATTGATAGTCTTGAGTAAATTTTCGTACGCATATTTCGCCTTTTTTATAAAAACGAGCGAATACTTTAAAGTAGTTTAAATTGTGTAAAAGTAAATATTTTTTCATTTAAAAAATCACGGGATTTTTTCTGCTTTTTAAAATTAATCTCGGAATTTGAGGCATATCCACTTTATTCTTTCGCTGTATGAAATCAGTGTAAGTACATGAATAACTCTACCTAATTCCGACCTCTGCTTATAAGATTATGCTGATATATCACACATCCAAAATGTCTTTGCTGCAAGTAGTGTAACAAGTAATTTTGATATTATTGTCAGATTAAAGTTTTATTTGAATCTTAAGCAAGAAATGAGCCAAAGTTCATCAAAATTTAAAATTAATCGTAGGTATATACCTACCGATCTTTGTAAAATGTCAATTTGAGGAATTGTTTATGAATAAACTATAGACTTCGTAGTAGCTCGTCGAACTCGTCCAACTGGAAACTGCCGATTTCTATGACAAGTAAGTTAGTAATTGCGTCGTGTAGTGCATTGCACCCGAGTGCCGCCGCGGGCGCGAGGAACAATGCGCATTATAATTCAAAGTGGTGCTATATCCGTGCTAACCAAACGTGAGCCGCCATTGTTGACGATATTGCGACACTTAGTTCATTGACAACTCGTGTTAGCATCTTGTCCTTACGATCGCGTGTCCGATCCCAAGCTCAATACTATTTCCATTCAGACAGAAGTACAGTTCATGAGAATAAAACCGGCTAAGAGCGAATCGATCTCGCACACGGCTTCAGACTTCCGTACCGTAAAAGACATAACATGGCATGTTTTGATGTTATTTTAAAATACTTAACTAAACAATACACATAAATCCATCACGGTTCATGTTTTGATGTATCAGCCTTCTCCCCGTAGATTTTCAGTTACTGCCAACTTTACAAGGGCGTTCGTATATCGTCCACCTGCCGAGTTTTAACTCGGCCAAATTCGATAAAGAATGCTTTTCAACAACGTTTTCTAGCAACCAGAGCTTTTGCCAAGTCATTCTTTTATAATTGTACTAGGCATTCTGTGCTACTCTACTACTAAAACAGCACAAGAAAAAGTGCACGTGTGGATTCAGCAAGCTGTTGGAGGCAATATAGGACAGGTTTTAAACTGCAAAATAAAGTTAGTGGTATGGTGTGTAGCAGGTTTTGCGACGCTATTCGTCGTAGGCGGTTGGGTCCGGATCCCTATCATTCGCTCGAGCCAATAATACGTAGGAGTAGGCGGCCGACAAACCACTTCTTTCGTCTTAATCTTAATTCTTTGCGTCGCGTGCATGTGAACTTTAACAATAATTTAATAATATTGTTTTTAAGTGATAAGCATTCACTATGCAATCTAAATATATTTTTACACTTGAAAAAATGACCACCAGAGGCGGGAATCGAACCCGCGTTCCTCGCATACCGGGCGATTGCCTAACCTCTCGGCCACCCTGGCGTTGGCAGAGCCTGTCGAAATTTTCAAGTGCTTCTTAACGCTGTAATGCCGCGTTGCTTTCATCAATGTTATTGGGATTACACCCTCAACACTCGAAAGAAATACTATTGCAAGTATGCGAGGAACGCGGGTTCCATTTTCGCCTCTGGTAGTAATTTTTTCAAGTGTAAAATATATATTTAACAATAATTGCTGAAACGCTGACCTGATTGTTAGTTGACAGTCTATAATAAAATACCATAATATTAAAGTGCATCACACGGCCTCACGTCAGACTACCTTGCTTTAGACATTGAGACGGCTTCTTTATCCCCTACGTAATAAAAGCTGTTTTCGTAGTTCTTATAGGTAACCTGCCATGCTGCCGACTGTACATCATTTATAAAATGACATATTAACATTACACAAAAAATGATACTCTACCCACGCATTCGGGTAAACCCCCGATTGCTTAGATATAACTGAAAAGAGACAAAAAGTATCTATCTAAATAGAATAGAATATTTTTTATTGCCTTCATTACAAATAGAGTGATTACAGAAAAACACACAAAAAAGGTGAATGTGAAAGTGAAAATGCGGTAAAAAAGTTTTGTTTGTCCCCGCTTACATGTAAAAGTTTTTTTTTAAATAGAGAAGATACTACTTAATTTTCTTTTCAGTTTATTGTTTTTAAGCAGTCGTCAGGTCAGGAGTTATATTATTTGTTTATGTATTGATAAATTTTATAAGTCTTTTTTTTTCGTGATGTACTTCAAAGTTATGGTATTTTTTACAGACTGTTTATCAATATTCAGCTAAGCGTTTCAGCAATTGTCATGCACGCGACGCAAAGAAGTTGGATTTAGACGAGAAGAAAAGTAACGACCCGCTCATTGAATTCAACAAAATCTCATATTATGTCGAAAACATTCTAGCCGTTTAGGCTATTGGGCGTAAAAGAAATGGACATACGTACATACGCTTGAAAACCCTTCTGACGCAGTTGGGTAAAAATCAAATATGTATTACCATGAATAAGTTCTTAAATTTCGTGATGCAGACAACTATCGTAAAGAAATTCACGATAAAATAAATACAAGTTACGTATTTGGCATGACAGTGGTTTAATTGTGAACTGACAGGGGGTTTTTGTACTAGGACATTTTTGTCGATCTTAGCACTAACGTATCACATGAACAATGCAGTGTGGAATGTTTTCAGTGTTTACCTGAAGTCTTGAATCAAAACCGCGTGCTAAGGTAACCCGAAGAGCGCATGGGTCTCAATGCATGTTTACTTAATGCCACGGCGCTCGGTGATCGTCGTGGCGCGTCGTGCAGCTTGTCAGCGCGGCTCATCTGTCGTATTTTCATAATACGTCTGTTTGAATACCTGCACTTAAATAACAAGGAAGGGTGCCATTTCCTATTGCCTAACAATCATGCTACTGTGAGAAAAACAACTGAATGACGATGTCACGGGGATCAGTTTTAAGATGAAAATCGGCTAAGGGTCGAGATCATCAAACAACACTTCATGTTTAAGTTTAAACAGCCATTATAATACCGATTTGATCTTACACTCTCAATTCAAATGAAAAACTGGATACAGGTAGCATATAAGCGGCTCAAGTCTGCTAAATTACACAAGCAAAATAGAATCGTAATTGAATATCATGACTTTGACAGTTTTAGCATAGTTAAGTCAGCCTATTAGATCCCACTGCTGGGAGAAGGCCTCACCTCAACTATGAGTAGGAACGAGCCATACTCCACCACGCGGGCTCAGTGCGGATTGGTGGAGGGGTGTCTGTAAGGCAAGTGACAAACCTTACTGTCAGATGTTATCAAGCCGCCCTAGGGCCTCTGACTAGGCTTAACGACTAATACCAAGAGATATTAGCCGGGACCAACTGCTTAACGTGCCTTCCGAAGCACGGAGATGCTTGTCATGGTCGTCACTTTAATGGTCGGAATGGTCACCCATCCAATCACGACCGCGCCGTGGTTGCTTAACTTTTGGTATCACTACCAAAGCGCTGCCGCCACTGCGCCACAAGCACCTCAAGCATTAAGTTTTAGCATAGGCCAAATGTTAAAATCAATATTATTAAATTACGATTCAGTTACAATTTTGCTAGTGTTATTTAGCAGACTTGGCCCCAGTTGTCTCAACTGCCTGTCTGATAACTGAAATACTAATATTTACATATTATTTGAATTGTGTTAAATAAATCGTCAATTTTGGTTTACCGGCTGTTTGAAAATTGGTGAATTCAGGTCTACGCGGCACATGTGGCAGGGTCCATCAGGACCTTGCGCGGTGAGGAGTAGTGGCTCTCCAAACGCGCGGGCCGGTTTCGGCAACTCGGCGGACCTGTCCCTGTCGGGCAACCCATACCTCCCAGTCGGGGGCCGGGGGTCTCAGCTACTGGAGTTCCGTACTTTTAAATAAGGATCCCCTTTAATTTTAGCTCTACTAAATGTTGTTGTGTATGTTCGCGGTTATTTTAAAACTTGCAGATTTTCATGCGGTTGTTGTTAAAGTTATGGGGTGTTTTCTAGACTTTTCTTAAAATGTCTATTAGATATCTTGATCTGGAGTACCTAAAAGTTATGAAAATAATTCATTAGAAAGCTAACGCTATCGCCCATCAAGTGAAATAAAGAGCAATTCAAAATTATTAACCACCATATGAGTTTTTTTAAATCTTGCAAAACAGTTAAATAAGTTTTTAAACCTATTTCAGAACTAAAACCAAATTTATTTTTAATTTTTTTGGTAAACATTTTATTTTTCTTTTTTTTTTTCATTTGGATTTTATCTCTAAAATTTAAAAAATAAAAGGCCCTTAAATTGGCTAGTCGAAACAAAAAGTATCTAACTAAATTTATGTATTACCGTACCCGAGACGCGGACACCCTGTATAAACACAATACAACAGTGAACATAAACGGAAAGTGACACATAACTCCTCTGTTGATGTTGTTGGATTGTGTAAACGATGCCAGCCAACTACCAAGACAGGGCAGGGCGTTCAACTGGTGATAGACATAGTAGCTTAGCTCGTATAACTTATTAATGATAGGCGATATCGCGAGTGAAGCGACCAGGGCGCGATGTTCGCTATCTCCATTGTTATTTATTGGCCATGCAAATAACACACGTCCGTTGGTTAACCGTCCATCTTATATTTTACTTTTACGAGGTAAAAGGCACAACGAAAAAAAAACTTACAAAGGAACACAACAAAATGTATAAAATTATTATAATTACATGTTCCTTTTGATATCCCAAGGCTTAACATTCTAATACTTAAGCTTAAATACAAACATTTTCTCTGGAACCTAAATGCTAAAAAAAATTGAATCCCCAACCATTTTAAAATTACCGTTCAGTTAATGCAGTTTTTGTGGAGGAGACCAAATTTATTTTCCATAAAAAATAATGATTTATTTAGAAGTAAATATAAAATAGATAGGTATACGTGTATGTTACGCATGCCAGTTTTGTATTAGTTAACGGGTCGTCCTAGGTATTTTCATTAGAGCGGAAATAAACTTATGTGCCTTGTTCTATTGTATCGTGTTGGATGAGTCACCACACTACTGAACAGACTATCGTTATTCATTTACCGTTACGCTTCTCGGGCTATTAACAGACTTTGTTTATCACTGAATATTTATCCAAAATAAAACATAATTTTTGAAAAAATTAACACCCGACTGCAAAAATTTATATATTTTTGAAATGGTCTTTTTACTGCCTTTCATTTGATACCCATACTGCTATGATAAGGAAAAAAACAATCCCTTTCCCCTTTACTTCCATTTTTAAAATGTATAGAGCCTATGTCACTCACAATTTTGACAAATTCAACGACACCTCATTATGTCAAAAACTGTCCAGCTGTTTGGGCTGTAGGGCGTGCCAAACAATTATACATACATACTCTCGAAAATCATACCCTCCTTCCGCAGTCGGGTAAAAAAACCGCCTTCAGAACACTAAACTAAAAATTCAAAATTAGTTTTCATTTTAACAATGAAAGCTATTTATTTATACGGCTATCTCTTAGGAACAGTGGGCCCCACATGAACCTACCATGATCTGTCAAATTTCCGCAACCATTTAACAACCTTTTGTTGATCACATAGAGTTCCATATCATTTGATATATTTTGACAGAGGTAAGGTTGATGCGAGGCCCACCATATCATTTGATATATTTTGACAGAGGTAAGGTTGATGCGAGGCCCACTTCTGTTTATCTTCGGAAGTTGGTTTAGTAAAATATTTTTTTAGAGAGAGATTGCTTTCTACAGTACAAACTACCTAACCTCTTTGTAATATTATTGTTTTGGCATTTTCAAGTCCCCCTGTGACAACATTTGGAGGACTTTAAATCCAATTATACCTTTACATTGTCGCTAAAACATCCAATTTAAAAAAATATATTATCTGTTACAGATTTTGTCATGTTAGGGTTTGGATTTTGTAAATAATAGTATAATTATCCTAGTATAATTCATGTAAGGTTAGGTAAAAAAACGCGTGAAGTCACAGGGCACTGCTTGTTTCATATAAATGTATCAAAAAAGCTTTTAGATAAGATGTCTATTCCGAAACCCTCCCAACTACATGATTGATCAATAGTAAAATACGCGATGCGTATCTTTCTACATCAGTAAACAAAGACGTCCTTGTACGCTAGTATCGTTTTATTGTTTACCACTAGCGTTGGGTTTACTCCCCGGAATATTTCCAACTGTTGGGTTTATTTCCATTTTCGGGGAAAGTATGCGGAATATTTCCAATTCTTCGGGAAAATACTCAAAAGTGCACTTAAATTAATAATATGCGAGAATTTAGCTATTTTGACCATGGTTTTACGTTTGTAGCACACCTTTACATAAAACCATAACAGCGGGACCACGCTAGTTTTGCCTGTTTGTCAGTTTTATTACACCAAACGTAAACAGCATGTTCTAATGCTTAGATTCGTCTTAGTCTCTCCTTCTTTGAGATTCGACGATCTCGTAGTATACTTCCTACTACTGTGCCCACGATGTGGCGGATGGGTGCAGAAATGTAGACGTTTGAGAAGGATTGGAGAAATCTTGACATAATGACAGGGTCATAGTAAATTCACTGCATTAGAAACGGCAGGTTGGTTTCTGCAAGTGATAATAAAGTTAAATCTTCGTTATTTAAAACAAAAAAATTAGAAAAATAAAACGTGTAGGTTTGTTTTCTTCAAAGTGTCTAGGTGAATTTACTTAAAGTCACAAGTGTGGTAAGTGAGCTATCAGCGGGAGAGTGAAAGAAAGGCGCCTCTTTTGTTTATATTTTTTTGCTTCATCATATCAGCCTATTGCAGTCCACTGGACATAGGCCTCTCCAAGACGGCGCCAACTTTCACGGTCCTCCGCTTCTCGCCTCCAACCACCACCGGCCACCTTCCTCAGGTCATTGGTCCACCTAGCAGGGCGGCGTCCACCACTACGTTTCCCGAGACGTGGTCTTCATTGGAGAACCTTCCTACTCCAACGCCCGTCGGTTCTGCGGCTGACATGACCAGCCCACTGCCACTTCAGCTTACTGCACCTCTGAACGATATCTATGACTTTCGTCTCTTGGCGAATGATCTCGTTTCGGATTCTATCCCTTAGCGAGATCCCCAGCATAGACCGTTCCATAGCTCGCTGGGTGACATGCAGTCGGTGGGCCAGCTTAACTGTCAAGTTCCACGTCTCGGCCCCGTAGGTCATGACAGGTAGGACGCACTGGTTATATACCCTGCTCTTCAGGCATTGCGGTAGTGGCGACGAGAAGATGTGACGCAATTTCCTAAATGCTGCCCAACCTAGCTGCACCCTTCTGGCGATTTTGCGCTCGAAGTTGTCTTTACCCAGTTGCAACACTTGCCTGAGGTAGACGTATTCCTGGACAACTTCGAGCGTCTCGCCACTGACTGCTATCGGTTCCGGGACAATATGTTCGTTAAAAATGACCTTAGTCTTGTCCAAGTTCCAAGAAGTCAAGAGTTTTGAAGACATCCTCCAATGCACTTTAGAACAGTTTCGGGGAAATAACGTCCCCCTGTCTCACACCTCTGAGCAGATGGATGGATCTTGTCTTGTGACCTTGGACTTGGACGGACATCGTTGCCATATCATACAGGCCTCTCAGCACCTCCACATACCGCCAGTCGACTTGGCATCGCTGGAAAGATTCCAGAACAGCCTAGGTTTAGGAAGGCTTTTTCGTAGTCCACAAGAGCTAGACACAATGGCTGGTTATACTCTTCGGACTTCTGTATAACCTGCCTGACTGTGTGGATGTGATCTACGGTACTGTAGCCTTTACGAAACCCGGCCTGTTCCATTGGCTGGAATGCGTCGCATCTTGCGGCGAGACGATTTGTGAGGACTCTCGAGAACAGCTTGAAGACCTGACTCAGGAGCGCGATTGGCCTGTAAGTTTTCAAGAGCGACTTGTCGCCTTTCTTAAAAACAGCGCCACAACGCTTCCACTCCACGCCTTCGGGGTAGTCCCATTTGCAATGACGGCATTGAAGATTCTCACGAGCTCCTTGATGACTGGAGGTCCTCTCATTGCTAAGCTGTTTGAGAGCCCCCGCAACTTCGTGTTCGTCCACATTTGGGAGGTCTTTATTGTAGTGGTGTGTCAGCGTGGCTCTTGGGTCAGTCGCATCGGGAGGAGGCTTCGAGACATGCGAGGTATATAGTTGGCCCTAGAAGCCTTCAACTTCGGCGAGAATCTCTGGAATTGAGGTGACTATGTCGCCGTTCGAGGTTTTGAGTTTCGTTTTTTTTTGAGGTTTTGAATTTTTTTGCTTGTAAACTCGAAAACTGCTCATTTTAGACACATTCAAAAATGAATAAGATATTACAAAGTATGTGATTTGATATCAAGTTCAAAAACTTAATTCCAACTGCGGACAAATCGCGTAATACTAATTTAATGTCATCTCTTTTGAACTTACAATTTAGGTACTCACATTTACTAAAAGATCAGCCACTAGGCGAAATCGGTCGATTTCATTGAACTTCCTACTCCTTAGAAGAAACTTAGGTATCTGATCAAAAAGAAGTAAATTGTGAGTTCAAAAACATAGATTTGGACACCTGTGTTTATTTTTCTGAATTTCTTGTTTTTAATAACGAAGATTAAACTTTATTATCACTTATCTTAAATCTTCAAACTTAGCAGAAGCCAAACTGCCGTTTCTAATGTAGAGATTTTACTATGACCGTGTTTCTTTATGTCAAGATTTCTCCAATCCTTCTCAAACGTCTACATTTCTGCACCCCTTCGCGACATCGTGGGCACAATAGTAGGAAGTATACTACAGGATCGTCGAATCTCAAAGAAAGAGAGACTCAGAAAACTCTAAGCATTAGAACATGCAGTTTACGTTTGGTGTAATAAAACTGACAAACAGGCAAAACTAGCGTGGACCCGTTGTTATGGTTTTATGTGAAGGTGTGCTACAGGCGTAAAACCATTGTCAAAATAGCTAAATTCTCGCATATTATTAATTTAAGTCCACTTTTGAGTATTTTCCCGCCGAATTGGAATATTTCCCAATCTTTCCGTTTTTTTCCCCTCCTTTCCCGTATTTTTCTTTTCCATTCCAATTTTTTCTTTCCCTTGCCCATCGCTATTTACCACAACAGTCCTGTGGTTGGTTGACAAATAAAAATATTGTGAAAAAATATTAATTGGGTTACGTAACCTAGTCATATTAACAAGCTGAATTTTCTTAGTAAAAATGTCACTAAGGAATAATGTAGCTTTCTACTGGTTATGACATAAACACGCGAATGTAGTTATATAAATGTGTATGCATGTATCTTATCTGCTAAAAAATCTTAATCTGCTGAAATAATCTTGATGTGCATATTGCAGGCACATTTAAGTTTAGGGGTTTCACTTCACCACCTTTGAGTAGCTTACTTAATACAGTCAAACAAACCATCAAGAAGCTACTCAGAACTTATTTAGAGAAACTCGCATTAGACGATTTAGGTATCACATTTACTATTTCATTTATGTGCAGTTGCACATTGCATTATCTACTATTAATTTTGCCAATAAATATTAATGTCCAATTTTACAATGTTTGAAAATTAATATTGTGTATTATTTCTGATAATGACCATTTTAACCTAGCATCAAGCCTAGACAGTCGATGTCTCGGGAAACCTTGAATCGACCATACCTGGCGTACCCATTTGACAACATTTCGGAACCGTAAACCCAATTATGCATATACACTTTCGCCTAAACTTCAATGTTACAAAATATCATCTGTTGTTAGCTAGTAATGAATACCTGTCACTGTCACTCGAAATTGAAAGTGACTGTTCAAAGTTGTGCTATGTTTGGGTTTTTGTTTATGCATGGCGAAGTGTAATTTTTTCATCTAACTCGACAGATTGTCAACCCTATTTACAACCGGTTGCAACTTAAGACGACTTCATGAGCATTGAAGCTTATCTAAAAATGAACTTCAATCTTCCGTTACAAAAAATGTAGTATATATTAGAATGCGCACGTCGCTACCCCTTCAGTCTCGTGAAGACCTCTCCAGGTTAGACTACTCGTACTTTACCATGGCCGATGATAAGGTACATTTAAAAAGATCCCAAAAGTTAAAATACTAAGTGTTTTTTTACTGTAATAGAAATATAAAACCTGTTGATTTAGAAACTTTATTTTATTCCTTAGACGGCCGAAGTTGTTCCTGAACCAGTGGCGAACGAGATTGCAGAAGTGAAATCAGAAAATGAAACCAAGGATGAGAAAACCCCTGAAACACCTGTTACTGAACCTATCTCAAATGGAAGCAATACTCCCGAGTCACCGAAGGTAGAAATCCCTGTAGCAGAAGAAACAGTTCCAGTCGCTAGCCCCGAATCGGACAAAACTGAGACAGAACCTCAATCTGCACCAGAGCAGTTGCCTGTCAATGGTCTTTCTCTAGAAGAAACCAAATCTGAAGTGATTGAAGTACCAAAAGTCGAAGAAAATCAACCCGTATCTTCGCCTGAATCTTCGGATCCTGTTCCAGCCGTTGAAATTCCTGTCCAAAAAGAGGTTTGTGTTGAACAAATGCCTTTGATAGAGTCCACGCCTCCACCACTTCCCGCAAATCCTCCTCCCTCTTCAGTGGCGACCTTTGCAGCCACCACTATGGCACCAGATTTGACAGATGCTTCACTAGCTAACACCACTGAAACAGCAAAATGTACACCGCCTTCAGTCCTAGATACCAAAACTAATGAAAATTCCACTGAAATCCAAGCTGATCTTACTAATTCCGTAAGTAGCTCTGAAGTTCCCCCTTCTTTGAATAAGTCTATTGACCAAGTTGTGGAAATAATTAAGAATTCTGATCCAATCTCTAATGATAATGATGATACAATCAAAAAAATTGAAGAAGCCGTTGTGTCTGCCAATGAAGAGGTATCTTCTTTAATAAAAAATAGTAATGAATGCGATGTTGTCCTCGAACAGCAATCTGATAACGCTTCTAACGGTACGCTAGACCAACAAACCAACGTAGACGAAACAGTCGACATCTCTGAAACTCAGGAGAACATATCCGACACCACAGAAAATAGGCCGCATGAAATTCAAGATAGTGGAGCTCTAGAATTCCCCACCCCTAAAGTGTCCGAATCTCCCGTCGTTACATCCGAAACTGTGTCAATAGCCGCATCACTCAACGTCGAAGATTTACCACCTCCACCTTCTCCGATCGATGAGAATATATCTAAAACGGAACCCGTCGCAGAACAAATCGACGCTCAGGAAGTTACGCTCGATTCAAACGAGATAGTCAATGGTAATTATTGTAACTCCGATGCGACCCCAACTAACGGTATCGTCGACGAACCCGTGAACGGCAACGCGGAGACCGATAAGGAGAACATCAAGAATAAAATGAAAGACTCACTCGGAAACGCGGTCGAGACAATCGAGTGCAACGGCAATACAGAGTCTGCGGCCAGCGAGAGTGCGGCGTCGCTGCCGCCGTCGCCCGGCTCGGGCTCGGGCTCGGCGGACGCGTCCGACTCGTTCCCCGCGCCGCCCAGCGAGCTGTGCGACCCGCCCGCCGCCACTCAGGTGAATACCGCCGGGCAGCCGCCCTCATGTAGTGGATTAGTACCGTAACCTAAGGACCGTTTGACACCCTGTCCGTTAACACTCGTATTTAGTTTCATGTGCATCTTCTCTACCAGCATGTGACAGTCGATAACTGGAAGAATTTTGAGTGTGCTCGGTTCGATACATTATTCATATCACAGTTTGTTATCCACACATGTTGCCGTAGGGCCACCTTCCCATCCCTGTCCTGTCCTTAAAATGCTTGTTTTGTTTTTGTAGAATGAGTGATAAGTACAATTAACATAGCATGTTGAGTATACTTACTAAGCTTCAGTGCTAACATTATCTATTTTACTAGTGTAGGTACATTCTTTCAAAAGTAAATAAATACCCTAGAAATCTATTTTAATCTTTAAATTAGTAGAAAATATGATTTTTTTATATGCAGATATTATATTGTGTAGTTTAAACTGGAACAAACCATTACAGTGCCAGAGCAAAAAGTAAACATGTTGTCTGTTCTAAAATTTAAAATATTCAGTCCTACAGTCCGACAAGTTCTTGCGCGCCGCCCGACGTGCAGGGTGCGTGGTAACGCCAACTCCCTGTCATAGGAAATTCCCTTCCCTTCCCTGCAACACCATCGGTCCCCGCTAACATCAAGCATGCCTCGCCCCCACACGAGGGTCGCACATACTGGCCGGACTAAAAATATTGTATTTAAATTTCCATGTATTTTCGCCTAAGGTGCGTTTTCCATTAGATCAAAAGAACTTTATACTATATACTAATTAATTTTTTTCAGGTCACTATGCCAAATCATAGCCATAAAAACTCAAATATACTTAGCGCCAACTATTGACCTTTGCTGACAGACAATTACTTAACAATACCTTTAGGAAAACTGCTCGTTATAACAAGAACTAGTCTAATCATGAATGATATAAATTTCAATTAATTAGTGCATAAAAGAAGCTTTTGTCTTGCAAAAACTGGAGTGAAAGCGATTTTGATTCTTACATTTTTGATCCTGGAATTATTTTCTTTCATGCTTCCTACTGCTTTTGACCCTGGAGGAATCTATAGCCGACCGGCCGGCCGGGGCGGATAGCAATTTGTTTCCAGATTTTATATGTGATGTGATGTAGAACAAGTATGTCAATTTACAAGCGGTACCCAGCCAACTTTTATTTTCTTCGCTCGCGTACAGCGCCAGTCGCACCTGAAGGGATGGCATTAATATTTAATTAAATAAACCAATTAGTCGCAGAATGCCAAATTCTCAAAACAGCTTTAACTCCACCATTTTGTAAGACGAACATTTAATTAGGCTAATAGTTGCCCTCCTATGGTTAAAATAGGTACTTAATCAAGTTCATGAGTTGGACTAGTAAGTAAAGGAATGTACCCTGTACCTATATGAAATTATAAAAGACGAAAAATAAAACATGAACCTTTCTTATTCTAGGAACCTCTGCCAGTATCAGACAAAATAGCGGAACTGATCCCAGAAGTTCCTGTTGTGCCTGAGCTAAAAGCTGAAACGGTATGTATGATTTCTAAACTTTACTACACGATCAATTTTCAATGAGCAATTTTCCTATTGCAAAAATCAGTAGCTACTTCAAAATCCGCTAGATGGTGTTGAACAACCTAAGTCAATAGATTTTTAACACCCGACGCAAAAACGACGGGGTGTTATAAGTTTGATGTGTCTGTGTGTGTGTGTCTGTGGCAGCGTAGCTCCCGAACGGATGAACCGATTTTGATTTTGTTTTTTTTTGTTTGAATGATTATCATCCGATTTTGATTATGAAAATCGGTCTAAGATGGCCGCCGTGACAAAATGGCGGATTACATATATTTTTTTAAACAATATGGGTTGGGTATCCAATGAAAGGGATGACTAGTAAAATACTATAATGCACTATGCTGAATTTCAAATCCAAGATGGTTACTATTACAAAACTCCGAATTGCATTTTATTTCACAACTCCTTAAAATTTATGGATTTACCCATATTTAATATGGGTTTCAAATGGAAGAGCTTGACTATTGGAATAAAAGTACCTACTTTATCATCATCAGCCAGTGTTTGTCCACTGCTGGACTTTTCCAGCTACATATATTTCCTTGAATATTTTAGAACTAATATTAACTACAATACTTTAGCGAATTTTATAATAATAATTATTATTTATTATTGATAAAAAAAACAGATGAAACACCAAATTACTTAGAACCTTAAAACGCAAAAGATAATTGAAATAATATAAAAAAATAAGAAATCCCCTACAAAAAACATGAAATAAAAAAATAAATTAAATCAAATTTCGCTCACAAAAATTAATCGACTGTGTCATCCGGTGGGACTCGAACCCACGTCCCTTCGCTATCCGGGCGAGTGCTCTAACCACTAAGCTACGAAGGACGTTAGTCAGACGACGAATTTTTGTAAGTGCTTGCTACGCCAGTGAGCCGGCGTTCGATTTCATCAATACTTGGGGAATGTACCCGCATGTATCCAATGGAAATATTTTTACAAATATTTTACCATCAGTTAAGATGAAATCAGCTTAACTTATAATATTTTTATAACTTAAGCAATTATTTTGCAAGTTTTTACGAAATTAAATCAAATTTCGCTCACAAAAATTAATCGACTGTGTCATCCGGTGGGACTCGAACCCACGTCCCTTCGCTATCCGGGCGAGTGCTCTAACCACTAAGCTACGGAGGACGTTAGTCAGACGACGAATTTTTGTAAGTGCTTGCTACGCCAGTGAGCCGGCGTTCGATTTCATCAATACTTGGGGAATGTACCCGCATGTATCCAATGGAAATATTTTTACAAATATTTTACCATCAGTTAAGATGAAATCAGCCGGAACGCCGGCTCACTGGCGTAGCAAGCACTTACAAAAATTCGTCGTCTGACTAACGTCCTCCGTAGCTTAGTGGTTAGAGCACTCGCCCGGATAGCGAAGGGACGTGGGTTCGAGTCCCACCGGATGACACAGTCGATTAATTTTTGTGAGCGAAATTTGATTTAATTTCGTAAAAACTTGCAAAATAATTGCTTAAGTTATAAAAAATATTATAAAAAAATAAATAAAAAATTTAAAAACCCCCGACACAAAATAATAGATGCACATAAAAAATAATTATGGCCGATAGATCAAGTTAGTTGCTATGCCTATTTGACCCTTAAAACTTCAAAAGCCCTGCAGTTTTTTTTTATTCAGCTTTATTATTTATTTTTTTGCTTTTTACCGCGAATTCATTATTTAAATTTAAAGAAAAGTATTAGGTGTAGACAGCAAATTTTAATTTTGTTTCAGTGTTAAATGTTGTAGGCTTCATTTACCCTCTCAACCAAGGCCATAAGTTTATAGTTTTTTTTAAATTACTTGCAAAGTCTCAAAATCGAAAAAAAAAAAATTCACTGTTTGGCTTTACATGCCTATAAATAAATAACTAGAATTCAATCCAATTTCCAATTCCAATCTCCTTAAAGTTCCTTAGTTTGTCTTATTTCTAATAATGTGCCCACATGTTATAAAAATCTTTTAATACTTATTACTTTTATTTTGAACAGGATTTAAACTTGTGGGTCGAAAATCTCCACACTTACTGAATGCGTCATTTTATGATTTCTTAATCAAATTTAGTACTTTAATTGAATTTATTTTATTTAAAATCCTAAAATAATTAGAGATACATACCTTCCATGTATCAAAATAGGCAAAA
Organism: Pyrausta nigrata; assembly: GCA_949316185.1. Lineage (NCBI taxonomy): Eukaryota > Metazoa > Arthropoda > Insecta > Lepidoptera > Crambidae > Pyrausta > Pyrausta nigrata. The sequence continues at coordinate 12,688,422 of OX438944.1, read as the reverse complement.
ATATTTTTTTAACACAATTTTCAATTTTGCATTATGCGACACCGTTCACTAATTTAGTAAATTTTGCAAAGTATTAAAAGTTTTTTATAACATGTGGCACATCATTAGAAAGAGGACAAACTAAGGAACTTTTAAGGAGATTGGAAGATTCTGGTAGATTTTAGTTTTTGTTTATAGGCATGTAAAGCCAAACAGTGAATTGTTTTTTTTCGATTTTGAAACTTTGCAAGTAATTAAAAAAAAACTACTGAACTTATGGCATTGGTTTAGGGGTTAAATGAAGCCTACAACATTTAACATTGAAACAAAATTAAAATTTGCTGTCTACAGCTAAAATTTTTTTTCTAAATTAAAATTTAAATAATGAATTCGGGGTAAAAAGCAAAAAAAAATTATAAAGCAGATTAAAAAAAATTGCAGGGCTTTCGAAGTTTTAAGGGTCAAATAGGCATATCGACCAGATTAATTTTGCCGGCCTTGAACCAAATACCCTGTATAGTGGTATTTTGGCTAAGTGTGTTTGAGTAATTCAGTTAAAGTTGGCACGGAACCCTTATTGCGCGAGTCCGACTCGCACTCGGCCGGTTTTTGTGACTGTACTTAACCACCTAGGACATTAGCAACGAATGAGTATGAATACTGTCTGACACTGTGGGGGGGAGGGGAGAACATTCTCTGGAAGCAAAATCGAATGCTTAATCGTTATAGCCTGACTAACTTAAGGGCCTAAACAAGAAAAGCGGCGCAGACGCTGCAGAATGCCGCCGAATCTCCGCGGCTTTGCGCATGAAATACAGCGGCTGCGTCACTTCCGTTTACCAACCTAGCCGTAAGCAAAAGTGGCGTTGCGACTTGAAATTGAGGCTGGGTTTTTTTAACTGCAAAAGATACCACAGTCCTTACCTTGACGTGCTGTCGTCCGTACTTGTATCTTCATAGTTCATGCTGTATAAGGTCAAACGTAAAGCCATGAAAAATATTATATCGAGATACATTCTGATTTATTTTTGCACGAACATCGCTTCGTTATGTGTAGCGCTGTAGTGGCAAGTGCTGACAGACATGTCTTTCGATCTAGTGGACTCTAGTATAGCTAGAGCGATTAGAGGTATGAGAAAGGCTAGGTTTTTCTACGTAGGTGCTTAGGGAATATTATTACAATCCAAAGTACATCAATAGTACAGCCATTAGATGGCGTCCGTCAAACCTCGTTTTCGATCCAACGGGGCTCTTTGTTGTTTTAAGACAAAACATTCACTATCGTCATGAGTTGTTTCAGGCCAAACATTGCACTTTAATGCTTAATATTTCATGAATGGAGCAATAAATCAAAAAAATGTTTTAGACGTCCCTAAGTCATTTTAAAAGACCTACTCAACGAGACCCCACACAATACGTCTATTGTGAGCCCCCACACAATACGTCTACATTTTTTTTGTCGTCTACCTCGTCAGGTAGACGACAAAAAAAATGTATCCCCACTTCACATGTAGGGGGGAGCTATCCCAAAAAATATCTTCCAAAATTTTATTCCACCACTTTGTTGGCGTAACTGGTATACATACACCTACAAAACAGTTTACTGGTACTAACGGTCTCTTAGCAAAACCTCTGACAGACAGAAGACGGACATGACGAAACTAAGGCTTCCTTGTCAGGACTACGGACCCCTAAAATGTATGCCTAACTCACCTCACTCATTCATACGTACCCTACCTTTCGATATTGTTATTGACTGTTAGAAATTGTTAATACAAAAGCAGAATTTCGATTTTATAATATGAAATCTCTATCCAGCGGGATCTACCTGGATCGAAAATGAGTTCTATTTATGGCTAAACTATTAAGGTACTTTGGATGTTATTATTATCTTTGCTAGGTACGAAGAAAAGGCTAGCCTCCCATAACTGTAATTGGTCTAGGAGCACGCTAGCTCGTAAGACGTCTGACGGACGCGTCGTGTTGCAGGAGGCGGTGCAGGTGGCCGCGGCCGAGCAGTAGGAGGCGGCAGGCGGCCGGCGGCCGGCGGCACGCGACGGTGGAAATGAGCCTTTAATTTATTTCTGTTTAGTACTACGGTATGATATCGAACCTAGTTCGATAACTAATTTTACATTGTCCAAGATATGGATTTTGGTTCCAAATGTGACTCCATATAGAAAGATTATAGTATAAGTTTAGCGTGCTTTTGCTTTTGTAAAATTAAGATTTTATACATTTTTATTCGCTAGGAACGAGTTTTTTTATAATTAATTATATACAGTAAAAGTTATATAGACAGTATACGGTGCGATAAGTTGGTGCCATTATTACAGGGGTTAGTTTGTCGTCGTCGCATATATTATCTCTAACCGATAGTTCAGTTCGATTCGTGTTATTAATTGATTAACGATTAGTAATTTATTTTACAAAATATTGTGGCGTAGCAATATCTCCCCTTTAGGATATTTTAGAGTGTATTGGGTTCATTATATTACAACAAATTAAAACATCTCGATCAATTGGGCGTTACTGGCTAAGATGGCATGACATCAAGTATGGGTTAATACAAACCATTTAAGACGTGACAGTTCTAAGCCTAGTGATGACTGCTTCCGTTAGGTGTAACTCAAAGGTAAAAGACATACAAATACGGTACCTTTGTGTCTCCCTAAATGCTAATATGAAATGGCGCCGTAATATTTCGGGTTGTCAACATAACAATTTGAGATTTTAGTAATAATTTGAGCCCTGAAATTGATTGAGCATATTTCAAAGATTCTCGATAGTGTGGCGGCTATTGTAAATAAATGCATATGCCCCGTGCATAAAAGGATACGTACGTACGCCTATCTGAATTGTTAGGTTTTCTAGTTGAAAAAGCCTTTTCAACATGAGCATGAGTAATCAAGTCTCATTATTAGTACTGAATACCACTGCACGATGATAGATATCATCGGCTGTGCTGTAAGTATTTCAAGGACTTATTATAATGTATATATGAATAATTGAGTATTTTCTGTTAATGTATGTCAAATACTATTTGATAATAAAATTGTATCTGTAAATTGTTAAAAAGGAGGGAAGATAATCAATGTCATTTAATCTTATTATGTTAATTGATATTTCTTTTTTGCAGTTTTATGGATTCTAAATATTCAATTTTATTTATATTAAGTTGTATAAATTTTGGTTTTTATCATTGGCTCTCTCTTATTATGAACTCATTTTTTATAAGTTACTTGTAGAAGTAAAGGTTTACATCATTGATTACATTTCGTAAAGTTTGGTGAAAAAATTAGTAGCTCAGTTTAAAGCACAACATTTCATGGTGTCAAAATTTGCCGTACCAACTTTGGACTTTAACAGTGGCCAAGTTTTCAATACTTATCGATATACAATTTTTATGCATATACAGACATATTGTAACATTAAATTAGATTTTGTAGTATGTGTAACGAGTTAGTAAGGCAGCTAATTAAGGTAAGCTCCCAAATAATATATCGGATTCAACCTCATGCATACAATTAAATGATTCATAAATTTAATAAGGTTTGATAATACTTTTATTAAATACATTAATGTGTATTTTTTCCTATAGCACGGTGTCCAAAAATTTTGTGACTTTCATAATCATTTTTGTAATTTTATACATTTTTATGAAATTTAATGTGACACATCTGCATGACTGGGGAAAATAATGTTTAGCAGTATAAATGAGTGAGACATTCCATATCAAATGCCTATATACATAGACCAATGATCACTAGCAGCTGTTTCTCAGCTCCTGTTAGGCTTAGTTTTAGTATTTAAATATTTAATAATTTTTGTCTACATAATACATACCTAATAAAAAAATCTGATCAGCGTGATAATCAATAATTATTTGTATATTTTAAATACACATTTCGATGTATGCGTAAGCAAATTAAACAGTGGATAAACTATCAAATGCCATGTGAAGGGAAACTACCTTAAAAAAACAAGTATTAGTATGTACCGGGTTATTCCCAGTCGCCCCCACCGACATCGCCCCCACTGGGGGCAACTGGGAATTCGTAAAAAATAATGTCCCAGTTGCCCCCGGTGCCTCGTTTGGAGGGGCAACTAGGAATATAATTTTTATTTTGAAACGTCCCAGTCTCCCCCACTTGAGACGCCGTAAAGTATACCTACATATTTTTTCCATAAGTTGCTAGAAGTCAAGTGAATAATGTAGCAACTGTTTAATAATTGAATAAGTGGTTCTGAATGCTTCGTGAAAAAATAATGTTTGAGTATAAAAAATCAAATCTTATCGTGACAGTATAACGGGGTTGTGTAAAATAAAACATACATGTTCTTTAATGTTTTATTTAGAAATGAACAACATCCAAAAATAAACTCTGGTAAACATTTTACCTTGCACTAAGAGTGACTGTTTGATAATTGAATAAGTGGTTCTGAATGCTTCTTGAAAAAAATAATGTCGGAGTACAAAAATATAATCTAAGCTTATCATGACAGTATTACGGAGTATGTACTAAAATATTTTAATGAAAAATTTAAGGCCCTCTTGCGCCGGACTTCTTAACCCAGTGTTAGCTTAGTACTGGATTAAAACATAGTTCTGTCTCTTTCAGTTTTTATGGCGATTATAGGGATGGAATGATGTTTTATTCCTTTACCAAACTAACACTGAGTTAAGAAGTTCGGCGCAAGTCCGCCTAATAATGTTCAATAAATAAATTCATTTTTTAGGGTTCCGTAGTCCGACAAGGAACCCTTATTTATAAGATCGTTCAGTCCGTCCGTTCCGTCCGTCCTAGTCTGTCACAGCAGAATATCTTCTACGTTTATGGACTGATTTGCATGTAACTTGGTTCGAGGATACTTCACATATAGATCTTATTTTAAAAAATACGAAAAATTAAAATTACCCCTTTTTAAGGGGTAATTTTAATTTTAATTTCCCCATACATGTAAAGGGGGGGGTGAATTATTTTTTTAATAAAGACTAGAAATAACAGGGGGGGGGGGGGACACTGTTTAAACGACTTTGGCGGGCTATATCTCGCAAATGGTAAAGCTGATAAAAAAGTGTTGTATGGAAACCCTATCTTATTTTCATAGTCCTTTTCAACGATACATTTACATGTAAAGGGAGGTACCCTTATAAAGGGGTAATTTTAATTTTTCGTATTTTTTAAAATGAGATCTATATGTGAAGTATCCTCGAACCAAGTTACATGCAAATCAGTCCGTAAACGTAGAAGATATTCTGCTGTGACAGACTAGGGCGGACGGAACGGACGGACTGAACGATCTTATAAATAAGGGTTCCTTTTCGGACTACGAAACCCTAAAAAATGAGTTTATTTATTGAACATTATTAGGCGGACTTGCGCCGGACTTCTTAACTCAGTGTTAGTTTGGTAAAGGAATAAAACATCATTCCATCCCTATAATTGCCATAAAAACTGAAAGAGACAGAACTATGTTTTAATCCAGTACTAAGCTAACACTGGGTTAAGAAGTCCGGCGCAAGAGGGCCTTAAATTTTTCATAAAAATATATTAGTCCATACTCCGTAATACTGTCACGATAAGCTTAGATTATATTTTTATACTCCGACATTATTTTTTTCAAGAAGCATTCAGAACCACTTATTCAATTATCAAACAGTCACTCTTAGTGCAAGGTAAAATGTTTACCAGAGTTTATTTTTGGATGTTGTTCATTTCTAAATAAAACTTTAAAGAACATGTATGTTTTATTTTACACAACCCCGTTATACTGACACGATAAGATTTGATTTTTTATACTCAAACATTATTTTTTCACGAAGCATTCAGAACCACTTATTCAATTATTAAACAGTTGCTACATTATTCACTTGACTTCTAGCAACTTATGGAAAAAATATGTAGGTATACTTTACGGCGTCTCAAGTGGGGGAGACTGGGACGTTTCAAAATTTAAAAATTATATTCCCAGTTGCCCCTCCAAGCGAGGCACCGGGGGCAACTGGGACATTATTTTTTACGAATTCCCAGTTGCCCCCAGTGGGGGCGATGCCGGTGGGGGCGACTGGGAATAACCCAATGTACCTACCTACATTCAATTTAATATTCCATCACCTATAGTGAAATCTTAGCTTGGAAGTTTGTTTGATTTTAACATTGATGTAGTTTTCCTTTATGTAGCATTTTTTGTTCTGTAAACTAATGCGTAGTGCCAGCGTACCTATATTTTTTGTGATGTCCTTATGTAATTGTGTATTTTTGCTCACTTTTGCTATATAAAAATGTATGATAAATATGTTATTCCAATTTTATAAAATTGATGTTGATGTGTGAATGTCTCTAATCAATAAATTTTAAAAGAACAAGGTTGGCTTGTTTTATTTGGGCCTTGTCTGTTAGGTTCTTTGACAAAAGTTTATCTTTGCGTTGCAGCAGGATACCTAACTTTGTAATGGTAATTTTAACAATGACATTATTATCTTTGCCTAAATTTGTGTAACAGCTAGTGATGGGTTCTTATCCGGATAAATACTCAAAATGGATAAATACTCATTAATATCCATTATTACTCGAGTAATCCAAAAAGATAGATAAATATTTTCTAAACATGTTTCTTGCTATAACACGCAAAATTATGATTTTAATGAAAGAAATTTAGTAATTTTAAACAAAACAAATCCTATAAAGTTTTTGAATTCGATATAATTAGCTATAAACAAAAATAATCAATTTCGGTTTCGACAGAATCGTGTTGATGCTGCCGTAGGATGTCCACTGCTGAACATAGGTCTACCCCATGGTTTTCCACAACGACCGATTGCAAGTGGTCGGCATTTAGTTGAGAATGATCCTGCAATCTTTACAAGGTCGTCTTGTCTTGCCGGTGGACGTCCTACGCTGCGCCTTTGATCAAAGGATCTCCAATCTAGAACTTTTCTGCCCCAACGGCCATTAGTTCTTCGCGCTATGTTCTCTGTCCATTGCCACTTGAGCTTACTGATTCGCAGGCCTATGTCCGTAACCTTAGTTCATCTACGTATTTCCTCATTTCTGATTTGATCTCTCTCTCGGCGCATCGCATGTAAGATCTACGCCTACGACTTATGCGCGCGCGTTTGGCGTCGCGACGGTCGACCCTACGCCCTAGACTATATAATTGTTACTACGTAACCAGATAAATCACTCTATAGAAAATCGTCCATACCTACTTTTATAATAGCCTACATTTTTTTGTAGCAGAACGAAAATATCCCCTAAGCATCGAACATTATTATTATTCTTCTGCAGCTGCGCGCGGCCGCAGTGGCTTACATAAATAACTGCAGAGTGGTTTTTCTATACTTGTACTATTATTTATTCTTTGTTGTCAGTAGCGGCACCGCACTATCAATAGTTCGCCTCAAAAAATATTTATAGCCTGACGAATATATGGGACCTGAATTAGGGGCGCTTTGAATCCACTTTATATGACAACACTTTGTATAGTCATGCCAGCGTAGATTGGCAACTAAACATTAAAATACATATTTTTATATGTTTACATTCATGTTAATATTTTAAGTCTGCTGCCTAATGATAAAGATTCTACTATAAAATAATACGATAGAACACTCGCAAATTTAATACTTATTAAATTCAGTAACTCTTTGTAATATTGGCCTTGAATTTTGGACCAAAACACTATTATTTTTGCAAAACCACTAACAGGTAAAAAAACATTAATCGATTGTTCTTTAAAATGATAATATTTATAATGTTATAATAATTTTGAATAATGCATAGGGAATCATATAAAACACTACGAACTATTTTAATTGAAATATCCAAGTAGAGTTGAAATAAAGAAAATAAAACTCAAAACAAGTATTCATTATAATCATTTTTAAAAATCGTTATTAAAATATTCCCCGTAGACATCAGTAGCCAATTTTCACTATTTGCACTATATGACATACCAAAAACTTGTAATGACAACTATAGGAGTAATTATTTTGAAGAAACCGTAGTGATCACATAGACTTTCTTGTCGAAAAACAATAGAACACCATGTTAAAGTTAAACCACTGTTTTTTACGAAAACGCATAGTTCTCGGTAGTTTTACCACATAAAAATTGCACTTGGTCAAAAATTACATAACGAGTCCACTTTGACACTAATCATTATGACTGTTAATGACATGTCAATGACCATTCGATTTTTCTGTTGCCAGTAAAAGAAATTAGTTCCAGTTGTTTTCCGCAATATGGCGAGGTCCCATATATTACTGGTCAGTGGCCCCAGCATGAGTTAAACAACATATCATTATCGCGGCCGTTTATCGTATTTTGACAGCGTTATATCATTAGTCTACCGCTGCTAACATGTCATGCCATTTATGTCATGTCTAACTGTCAAAATACGAAATACGATAGAAAACGATAAAATTGTCTACACACTCGAGTCTCTTTTATTTGTCTATTTTAATCTATTTTTGACATTTTCGCATGACATATTATCGTGGTCACTTGGTGCTAACGACAAAGGAAAAAACTTGATTAAAGTCGGTGAAAAACTGTGTAAAAGGCGAAAAATATGTCCGTACCATAATACCATTATATATTTTGTGTTAAACGCATATGACGAACGACCTGTTGGGCTAAGATGTACAACATCGTTAAATTGTCGTTAGACATAAGAAAATTTGTCATCGTGTCTTATTTTATCATTTTTCCTAACATGGCAACCACTTACGATAGAAATACTTCCCACGAGAAGCCTTTATCCACACGACCACAGATTATATACAACATTTCGTTGATATTCAATCATTCGTTCAATTTTACTACCGATTTGGCTTAAACACTTAATCCCAAGCACGACTATCGATTTAAAACTAAATTACTTACATCTGTTTTTGACATGACATTGACAGTTTTGACAGCCGAGTCCCTACTCTAGTTGACGATGTCCGATAGCCATCTCGCTCGGTAGCGATGTCATTCTGGCGTGAGTGACAGGGACGGCTAAAGTCGACAATACGGACAACGTCAATCGGAGTAGGGCCTCTGTTTTATAAATCAAAGTCAAAGGCGTACCCATTAATATTTTCCAACAAATTGTGTTATTAAACTAACAAATGGAAAATAAACTAATATGATCATTTACTTTTAAAACTGTGATGTAATATAGGTACAGATTACTTATCATACATGAAAGCGCACCTGGGTTTTGCTACCTTCCTGACTCCTCAAGGAGCTGCTAAGGTGGAGCAACCAGTAGTATTACCTTAGGCCTATATTGGTTGGACGAACTGGGTCCATATCGCTCAGTAGAGCAGTGAAAAACAGTAAGTATTGAAGCATTTAAGCAGACATGCAACATTTTGTCATAGAGTGTTTTCTTTGGTATTTGAAAATTTGGTAGTAACTAAACCAACTATACCTACATACTTAGACGTTTAAGTATGCACAAAAAGTAAATACATATTAGTTTATTAAATAATAATATGTGTTTACATTGTATTTCAGGATTTAATTTTGGAAGGTACGCTGGAACAGAACAAAATTGGATTCAAATGTAAGGAAAAGTTTATTTCACAGAATACTTGTAGTAGTACCAACATGCATCACTTTGATAGTAATTGTGAATAATTTTTGATCCCTTCAAGCTTGTGATATGTTAGTAAATATGCAGGTTCTATTGACATGTTCATTTGATTGTTCATAATTATTATGATTTAATTGCTTTCAACATTTTCCACCTTTAATAGATACCTTGAGTCACCTGTAACAAAATCAAAAGATATAATGAAAAACATAGTATTAAGGAGTATGTATTATTTTTCAGAAAATGTCATCGCAGTCAACGTTGACTTGTAAGAAGCAGTGGAGACTATGGTGATAAGACTTATCGTATTAAAATTTTAAGAAAAGGTTTATCGTTTGTAATACCTTATTATTATTCTATAAAATTACATATTATTGTTTATTTGACTAATGATTTTTCTACTTCAATTAATTTTACTTTTATCCACCTTTATATATAATAAGGTATATAAGTATATGGTACGTAGGTAAAAGTAGGCTCCCCATAAGTTATTCAAAAGCAAGTTAGGCGCAGATATTGACTGGAATACTTTTTAGTGCACAAAGCTACATTAAGGAAGTTTACATATCTAAGATATTTTAGTGTGCAAGTTTTCACAATTTATTTCACCGATTTACATACACTTAATATATGCTTCCTACTACTGGTCCTAGACTGTAGACACTGCTTACAGTAGTTTGGGCTTAGCACAGAGAGCGGTGTTGTCCAATTTGCTGTTGTTTTCATGGGTCAAAAGGAGGCAACATAGGTAGACCCTAAGAAACAAAAATAATGATTACCTAACCTATCCTACCTATGTAAAATAACATACATTATAAAAGGTTAGGTTCTGTTTTCAATACAGTATTTTGTAAGTTTATAAAACACAACAATAACAGCTATTCTTTGCTTTTGTGTAGGTGAAAGAGCTCTTTGTGATAAATGATTTCCGTAAGTGTTTATATTGGAGATCTCACCTGCAAATAGGCTAGATTCTATAAGCCTTCTAGCCGCTAGAAGGCTTATAGACTAGTTGGGGCCAAGCTAAGCCTGTCAATGATGTGAAATATCAGTATCCATGGGCTTAAATATTCGCCAAAGTGACTGAAATACACCCTCAAAAATCGACTTGATCGCAAATATCACCGATGCGTTTCTGTCGTATTTCTTACACTGGTCGTTCGTCATATGCGTTTAACACAAAATATATAATGGTATTATGGTACGGACATATTTTTCGCCTTTTACACAGTTTTTCACCGACTTTAATCAAGTTTTTTCCTTTGTCGTTAGCACCAAGTGACCACGATAATATGTCATGCGAAAATGTCAAAAATAGATTAAAATAGACAAATAAAAGAGACTCATGTTAGAGTGTGTAGACAATTTTATCGTTTTCTATCGTATTTCGTATTTTGACAGTTAGACATGACATAAATGGCATGACATGTTAGCAGCGGTAGACTAATGATATAACGCTGTCAAAATACGATAAACGGCCGCGATAATGATATGTTGTTTAACTCATGCTAGGGCCACAGTGTAAGAAATACGACAGAAACGCATCGGTGATATTTGCGATAAGTCGATTTTTGAGAGTGTATTTCAGTCACTTTGGCGAATATTTAAGCCCATGGATACTGATATTTCACATCATTGACAGGCTTAGCTTGGCCCCAACTAGTCTATAAGCCTTCTAGCGGCTAGAAGGCTTATAGAATCTAGCGTATTTGAAGGTGAGATCTCTAATATAAACACTTACGGAAATCATTTATCACAAAGAGCTCTTTCACCTACACAAAAGCAAAGTATAGCTGTTATTGTTGTGTTTTATAAACTTACAAAATACTGTATTGAAAACAGAACCTAACCTTTTATAATGTATGTTATTTTACATAGGTAGGATAGGTTAGGTAATCATTATTTTTGTTTCTTAGGGTCTACCTATGTTGCCTCCTTTTGACCCATGAAAACAACAGCAAATTGGACAACACCGCTCTCTGTGCTAAGCCCAAACTACTGTAAGCAGTGTCTACAGTCTAGGACCAGTAGTAGGAAGCATATATTAAGTGTATGTAAATCGGTGAAATAAATTGTGAAAACTTGCACACTAAAATATCTTATATATGTTAACTTCCTTAATGTAGTTTTGTGCACTAAAAAGTATTCCAGTCAATATCTGCGCCTAACTTGCTTTTGAATAACTTATGGGGAGCCTACTTTTACCTACGTACCATATACTTATATACCTTATTATATATAAAGGTGGATAAAAGTAAAATTAATTGAAGTAGAAAAATCATTAGTCAAATAAACAATAATATGTAATTTTATAGAATAATAATAAGGTATTACAAACGATAAACCTTTTCTTAAAATTTTAATACGATAAGTCTTATCAGCATAGTCTCCACTGCTTCTTACAAGTCAATGTTGACTGCGATGACATTTTCTGAAAAATAATACATACTCTTTAATACTATGTTTTTCATGATATCTTTTGATTTTGTTACAGGTGACTCAAGGTATCTATTAAAGGTGGAAAATGTTGAAAGCAATTAAATCATAATAATTATGAACAATCAAATGAACATGTCAATAGAACCTGCATATTTACTAACATATCACAAGCTTGAAGGGATCAAAAATTATTCACAATTACTATCAAAGTGATGCATGTTGGTACTACTACAAGTATTCTGTGAAATAAACTTTTCCTTACATTTGAATCCAATTTTGTTCTGTTCCAGCGTACCTTCCAAAATTAAATCCTGAAATACAATGTAAACACATATTATTATTTAATAAACTAATATGTATTTACTTTTTGTGCATACTTAAACGTCTAAGTATGTAGGTATAGTTGGTTTAGTTACTACCAAATTTTCAAATACCAAAGAAAACACTCTATGACAAAATGTTGCATGTCTGCTTAAATGCTTCAATACTTACTGTTTTTCACTGCTCTACTGAGCGATATGGACCCAGTTCGTCCAACCAATATAGGCCTAAGGTAATCCTACTGGTTGCTCCACCTTAGCAGCTCCTTGAGGAGTCAGGAAGGTAGCAAAACCCAGGTGCGCTTTCATGTATGATAAGTAATCTGTACCTATATTACATCACAGTTTTAAAAGTAAATGATCATATTAGTTTATTTTCCATTTGTTAGTTGAATAACACAATTTGTTGGAAAATATTAATGGGTACGCCTTTGACTTTGATTTATAAAACAGAGGCCCTACTCCGATTGACGTTGTCCGTATTGTCGACTTTAGCCGTCCCTGTCACTCACGCCAGAATGACATCGCTACCGAGCGAGATGGCTATCGGACATCGTCAACTAGAGTAGGGACTCGGCTGTCAAAACTGTCAATGTCATGTCAAAAACAGATGTAAGTAATTTAGTTTTAAATCGATAGTCGTGCTTGGGATTAAGTGTTTAAGCCAAATCGGTAGTAAAATTGAACGAATGATTGAATATCAACGAAATGTTGTATATAATCTGTGGTCGTGTGGATAAAGGCTTCTCGTGGGAAGTATTTCTATCGTAAGTGGTTGCCATGTTAGGAAAAATGATAAAATAAGACACGATGACAAATTTTCTTATGTCTAACGACAATTTAACGATGTTGTACATCTTAGCCCAACAGGCTATAGAATCTAATTTAGGAACTATCGATAGGTCTCATATCGATAGTTTAATCATTCATTCTTATTAGGGTTCGCAAGTGAAAGCTGATCTCAGATGGCGCCACCACTGTATGAACCCCAGTCAAAGCCAAGATCAACTTGGAAATTCTTGTGTCAATAATCAGTATCATATTTATTAAGGATGAAGCTACTAGCCTCCCTACTAAGAAGAAAAAACTCAACGTATGTATCGCTAACTTGTCGAAATAACCTCAAAGTAAAGAACGATGATTTTCGAAATTCTGTTATAAATAAAAGTATTTGTACTCAAAAATGGTAATTCACGCCATGATACCGAAAATTTACTAATGATGAGCGGTTTATGGGTCCGAAAACGGCACAATTTACCATTTTCAATCCTCTACACGAAGATGTTAGTTGCGACAATTCGCGCTAGATTCTGTCAAACGGTCACGGTAGTTTTATATAAGCACTCAAACTATATGGCCAACATTTTTGGCTAGACGGGAAGGCCGTCTATGCTCTCTCCATTATTTATCTTCTCAATGTATTAAAACCAGAAACATTAATGATATAATTAAAGGAACTTTAATGATCATCTACTCTAGGACCAATCGATAAATCTGAGTGCCCAGTGCGAGTTTCATTGGTCAGTCACATCACACGAGCCAACGATTGACTGAGTGTCATAGAAAAAAAAACAGGGGCACGATTCTCATGCAGTGGAAAAAAGTTCATTCTCGTAAAATTGCATACATTTTTACGAATGTGAACTTTTTTTCACTGCATGAGAATCGTGCCCCTGATTTCACAAACGTGCCGCTAGGGGCCCTCACCAAATTTCTATACAAATTTTCGTCCCACGGGCGTAGGTGAGAGCATGAAAAAACTAGCAATAAGCCCTCTGTACCTCCGTAACGAGTAAAAAGGATAACATTAAAATTAAGAAAACAACAGAATAGAATATGGCCGTTTTAGGACGTCTGTCAGTAGTAAAGATTTCGATTCATTTTACACTTTATATAGATTATATTATAGAAACTAATATGTGTCGCATTATAGACTTTTAAGTTAGTGCTATCTTTCTTATTGTAAAATCACAATAGCATTTTATTTTCAATGTCTTATTTGTTGTCTATGAAATCCCTCCGCATACACTGCTACGTTCTGTGATAGTTCAGCTGTCGAATTGAACCTATTATAAATACTATCGATACCGGTACCTAGGTACTATTGCTATTGCCAATCGGGAGGCAACACTATTGCTTGTCACTGACAAGCAATAGTATATTACATACAGTTGTTGTCACTGTCAGTACGTTCAGATAGGGATGTCGAAAGTGAAAAAGATCGATACATCGATATTTAAAAAAAACAATATTAGCATTGATATATCGCGGAAAAATTATCGATATGTCGATATATCGGCAAAATTTTAAAAAAATATTGTGGTTTTAAAATAACAGTGTATTTAGCTTAGCCTACCGCAATAATATCAATAGTAATTTTTATGCAAAATGTAAATTATTTTAATGTACAAATATCTCAATAGAAACGAAGGTATTTTTATAGTTATTCTTTTTTATTAGACAAAATAACATACATATCAGACACAAAAAAGCGATCTTCTAACTTCTAACTTCAGAATTGGTAGCCGGCGTCAGCTGTGGAGGCACTTCCTAGCCAAGATCCATAAATAAAATAAAAATATCGTTTTTGATACACTTTTCGATATTGGATATTTTATATCGATTTATCGGTTAACAATATATCAGCAAAAATATCGATTTATCGAATTCAAAATATCGAATATATCGGTGTATCGATATTTTTTTAACAAGCCTACGTTCAGTCAGTAACCTAATTAATACACTTTCATTCAAGTGATAAGTTTTATAATAATTATTTCTATATTTAGTTATGTATGTAGGTACTTCGTTAGATAGATTAGAGCGACTTTTTAGTAACTTTCTTTATTTAACTTGGATAAATAGTTTCTAGTCACATAAAAACGATGGATGCGATTTTTAAAATAGAATCTTACGACACCTTTGAAGTGGTAAGAAAGATTGTTTTGAATAATATACAGGTTTTATTTACTATGTTATTTCGCATCAATTCACAGAGATTTGATATTTAATTTTCAGGCTGTAATGAACTTGTTGCGGCAAAATCATACATCAAACCAGTGTTCGAATGATGAGATTACAAATAAAATGATTGAAGCTGCTAAAGAGGATTTAAGAATGTCATTAATTAAAGCCAACTTTGACTTCAATGTATTATGTGAGCAAATGCTAAGCAACTGCAGTTGGAATCAAGATAGAGTTAAACAATTTATGTCATTACTAAAAGAAAAAGAGACTACATTGTTCCAGTCTGTTCTAACACATTATAATAGTGTGTTTGGTGATATAGTCCTGGACTGTATGTGGAGATTAAAACTTGTACTGGGGACAAGTGAACTAAAAGTTTTAAGATATCCTATATTACAACTGGCATTAACAACTGTGAATTTGAATGATCAAATGAAACAAAAACTATATGAACTGAGCAAAGAAACTCTACTATTATTGATAAAAAGTATTGAAAATTGTCTTGATACAGGTGAACTTTAAAAGGATTGTATTCTAATTGGTTGGATATGAGTAAAGTGGTGTGCATTACTGGGGTGGCATGCCGATTGACTCGGATAGAGATGAAAATATACAGGGTGTGGCGTAAATAGTGGTCCAAAGCAAAGGTGTGGATACACTGTACACTGAAGCACCACATACCAGTATTTAAAAAAAAAATATGTACAGGGTTTTCAAAAAAAAAAAAATTTTTAATTTTTTTAGAAATCGTTACCTTGCCTTACAAATTTGGTTATAATTTCCAAAAATGACGGTTTTTTTTTATCCATTTTTTTTATTATTATTGCTGATCACTTGTACTTAGTACTCCATACTCCAAGTTCAAGGGTTTACAAGGGTTGTAATTTTTTCTGTGTGGTCCAAAGCAAAGGTGTGGATACACTGTACACTGAAGCACCACATACCAGTATTTAAAAAAAAATTATGTACAGGGTTTTCAGGGTTTTCAGGGTTTTTTTTATTAAATTCAGTTTGTAAAAAAAAAAACGAATGGAGTACTGAGTACAAGTGATCAGCAATAATAATAAAAAAAATGGATTCAAAAAAACCGTCATTTTTGGAAATTATAACCAAATTTGTAAGGCAAGGTAACGATTTCTAAAAAAATTAAAAAAAAAGAATTTTTTTTGAAAACCCTGTACATATTTTTTTTTAAATACTGGTATGTGGTGCTTCAGTGTACAGTGTATCCACACCTTTGCTTTGGACCACACAGAAAAAAAATTACAACCCTTGTAAACCCTTGAACTTCAAATAAATTGTTTTTCTGAATTGGGCTCCTTTTTGTTTCGAAAAGCAATAACTTTTTTCCTGTAAGTCGTAACACTTATTGTTGCACCATTTTAGAATCTGCAAAAGATGGGCATTTTTTTTAAACAATGGGCACTGACAGTGTGGTACATTTTTTTTGCACCAAAAGCATTGAAAGTCAAACGATTTGCTAGCAGTGAGTATTGAATTTTGAAAGAAACTTATTTTTTTTTATTAAATTCAGTTTGTAAAAAAAAAAAACGAATGGAGTACTAAGTACAAGTGATCAGCAATAATAATAAAAAAAATGGATAAAAAAAACCGTCATTTTTGGAAATTATAACCAAATTTGTAAGGCAAGGTAACGATTTCTAAAAAAATTAAAAAAAAAATTTTTTTTGAAAACCCTGTACATAATTTTTTTTTAAATACTGGTATGTGGTGCTTCAGTGTACAGTGTATCCACACCTTTGCTTTGGACCACTATTTACGCCACACCCTGTATAGAATATTTACAGCCCTATATCCCATTCATGTGCCCCAAAAATCAAATAAGTGCCTATTAAGGTATCAGAGTAATTTGAGAAAATAAGATTCCGCTGGAGTAATGTATGAAAATGTTACTTTAAAGTAGATTAAAACTAAAAGGTAGATTATATTATGTGCCCTCTCTTGGCCAAGCAGCGGCATTTATGCTCCTTGTAGATTTTGTGTAATTGCAATTGCCTCAGCAGTAATGTTTGGACAAACATATGATTTTTTGTGTTTGGTGTCTTGTCATTCATGCCAAGTGTCCCAGCAATTATTTAAAAAAAAGTGCAAGGTGTATCAATAGGACATGATTTTCTGAAAATCGAAAATATCCTCAGTCTTGAACTGTATAAAATAGTGCGCTGTGATTTCAATGCCCTATGCCTGTTGGGTATATGTTTAATCTGACAAAATTGTAAAACCCTAAATCTAATTTTCGTTGAAATAAATAAATTTTTCTGTGAAAGTAGTTTACTTATTTCAAGCCTCAAAAAAAGAGCATTGTGAACAAGATAAGAACTTGCCACGATTTGCCAATCATTAGAGCATCATATTCAAATACATGCTCAGTGAATTCAGCTTTCTACACCTTATATTCAATATTTTATGAATAAAACATTGAGACAAGAATTATCCAACCAAATACGTAAGGTAGTAAAAAAGCGTAATTTCGTTGTACTCGTCGTTGTTAGTCGTTTGACATTTTGACTAGTTGGCTTTAGTCAAGTAGTAGGTAGCCCTCATTCACGCGCGTACGATGAGTGCAGCGCGGTTAAAGGCGCGGTCATCTTTAGCATTTCCACCACTTTTCCACTCATTCCAAAATTTCCGTAGCGCCATCTACTTAGTAGGTAGTTAAGGGGAAAGACCAGGCGCCATTTCTCCATACAAACGTAGTCCCCTGTTTTCTCCCTGGATAATGGCTAAAGGCAAAATATTTTATTGCTATAAAATCTACATTTACCACAGCTATGCACCTATTTTTAGTTTTTTCTTATATTCGATCGAATTAACAAAAGAAATATGAGCCTTCAAAAACTAAGAAAACTGCCTGATTTCAACCTCAACTTTCAGACGCTCGTCAAAAAAATCACTTAAACTAAAACAGGAGCATAGTACCTACAACCGTTTGAGAAAATATTATCATTTGTCAAATTTTGGACGAGGAAATAGGGGACTTCGAAATGCTGTTTATGAAAGACTAGCTGTTGCCCGCGACTTCGTCCGCGTAAATTCGATGATACAAAACATTTTATACTTACTCCCGTTGCCATCCAGCTATCATGATCTCTTAGTCTACCATGTCGTAAGAAGAAGAGAGGAATAAAAAATCAAGGTCAGGCACTCTTTTTTTGATAGGTTACTAATACTTCGCCATCCTCTGGCACGGAATTACTACATACTAACTTAATTTTGTAGTACATCTTTCTTAGTCAAAGTGTAAGAGTTTTTTTTTTTACTTTTTAGTTAACCTACTTTATTGAAGGCAGTTTAAATATCTTTTATAGTTGAGCTGAGCTGCTAGGGTTCTATATCAGTTGCTCCAGACCTTCAATTTGTGTACGTCAATAGAAAGTGCTCATCACGCTGAACAATGTTCCCTAAGGCGTTCTGTTCATATCTCTTATAGTTGAGCAGAGCTGCTAGGGTTCCATATCAGTTGCTCCAGACCTTCAATTTGTGTACGTCAATAGAAAATTCTCATCAGGTTTAATAACTTTTCTTAAGGCGCTGCTTTCATATCTTTCTTAGTTTAAGTGTACTGCTAAGGTTCCACGTCAGGTACTCCGATCTTCAAAATAAGTTATAGCCTAGTATTTGCCTAGACTCAATAGCTACACAATAAAAAAAGTTTCATTCAAATCCGTTCAGTATTTCCGGAGATTAGCGTGTACAAACAGATAAACAAACAAAAAAAATGTTTGTTCTAGATTTCTATTTTGTTACAATTTTTACATCACCCTCAATTAGTTTTTGGGAAAAATACTCAATGTACAGACGCATTGGCTTTACTGTTTTAATATATGTATAGACTTATCATTCTGAGTTCATTTGTCCTTGCTTATCGCTTTCTTGCTTCGGCGGCTACCAGAGTTCGCATCGAGACAGCAACATTTTATTCAAATACCTATTCTTCAAATACAACGTGACCTAACTAGAAATCTTTTTAATTTTGGAACAGGGAGGAATTATATAAAGTAACACCGTAAATTTTATCAAGTACTTTAATACGAAATTTACTCTGTTTTCATAAAATGATAAAATACTTAATTTAATATATTCTAATTACGACATGTCACGTGATACGTTAAATAAAAATTAACATTGCTACGTAGGTACATAATATTACAAAACTAGGTAAGATAATAATCGTGCAAATCAAAATGTGATTGCTACAGAAGAAAGTAATAAAAATACAATTGTGAACACTTCGAAATGCGGGCAGGCAAGACATCATGTTACATCACAATAGGTATCTACAGGAAGTGATATTCTGCATCAAAAGAGGACGGCACTTTTAAATGATTTTTTTTTGCAAATAATGATGTACACAAATGTAAAATTATGTAAAAATACTTAATACTTGCTGGTCCGTTTACATTGAGTGCAATATTACTTGTAGCAAGTTCCACAAGCTGTAAATCTTGCAGAAGTTAGTTTACCTGTAACATCTGTCTACACAGTGGAAACAACTTGTGGAAGTCAACTTCGGCAAGCTTTATTTACATGGCATTTGTTGGCGAGTACACTTAGGCTAGGGCACTACTTACACAGCAATCCTTCGTCGTCCCGCTAAGCGGACTGAGTGACTGACTGACTTTCAGTGGGTATTCTTGACCATTTGCCAAAGAGTCCCACATAACCTGCCATCCCCTGGGCACCAGGTATGCGTAACGCATTTCCTCCGCGAAAAAAAGGGGCACTACTTACATCTCTGTACATCATTCGTTATACAATTACGTGTAAATGTACACGATTAAATTTATTTGGCGGTCCTTTTAAGTCCTCGTTTAATTTTACCCTGCATTATGTAAACACTTGTTGCTAGTTGCTTTATATAGCTGCAACATATTATAATAGCGTTTTTCTACATAAAACACTTTTTGATTTAACAAAAACATAGAATAACAATTTTATAACTTGAACGGTGCAGCCGAATTGCTCTGTAGACACAAAAATAGACACTTGATAAATCTGTAGGAACCTAATAAAATGAATAGGCCTAGTCTGTCCCTTTCAGTTTTGAATGACCTTATAATTACTCTTTGAGAGTGCTGTCGGGAATTACTGCTCAATTAAACCATTTTTTTTTTCAATAACACGTTTTTGTATTCAAATGGTAATTAAATTAAAATTATAATCATATTCAATGAAAATCTTTATTTTTGCCCAATATAGATAAAAACTTATTTGGCTGCGAACAACTTAGCAATTTCGCGTCCTAAGTTTTTTTAAATTGATACTGCAAAAGGTATTCTTGTTTAACAAAAATCCAGTGCGATCGCAAAGGTGATTTTGATGCCCAAATGCTTTTCTTAGGTAGGACTAACATCAGAAATTCGAAATCAAAAAAACTTCTCCATAATCAATGACTTTGATGAATTTTGATAGTGGAACATGAATTATTTGTTGGGATTTCAATGTTGGTATTTGAGCATTAGAATGTATTCCCTAAATGTTTTCTGAGTATGAACGATGTAAGTTAATTATAAGTCTTCAGTCAAAGCTTCTTTTTCAAAAATAATACTTTATAGTTTCCCGGAATCAAGCAAAAGGGAAGCAAATCACGTATCAAACTAACGTTTTATATTCACTGGTAATGACACAGTCACCTTAAAGTTATAAATTTGAATAGGCACAAAGAGTGGTTTACCTTAATAATTAACTAACAGAATTTTAAATAATATTACTTAAAATCGCATAAATATATACAAGCATATTCACAATATATCAATATTGTAATCGGCATTATACTACTTAAGCATAGTACCAAATGCTTTGGCCTGCACATACCTACTACATATTATACTGAGCCATAGGTTGACTTGTTAGGATCAACTTTAAGTAAATATCGCGTAACAGGGAAGTAAAAATATTGTAAAAGTTGGTTAAATCCAAACAGTTACTTTTTCAGATAAGTATCACCTTTGATTCAATGAAATCCTGCAAATTATTTTTTATATTCATGAGATGTGCGAGTGTCTCTTATAGTCTGTGGACACCCAGAGGGCGTAATAATGGTGTTCAGATCGCATTCAAGTGCTCAATGTAATGGCCTATCCTATACGCTGTTTGGGCTCGTCGGGCGATTGCACAGTATGTTACGAAAATGTAATTAGCACCTTGTGTATTTTTATGAACTAGATGCGACGGCCACCTTTATGTAGAATCGCTTCAGCAACTGTCTAAAAGTGCACACACAAAATTGTTTCTTAAGAAACACTTAGCTTTTATTTTCTACTTTGTGATGTTTTACAATTCCAGGATACCCTGATTGGTCGTAGACATTAACTTAAAATTCAACTTATAGCAAGTAAGTAACAACAAAATATTATTTATATTTAAGTAAATAATCTCTAACGAGCATTGAGACGGCAAGTTACATTTGTTTGTGATTATATATCTATAAAATGATATGACTGTTCAATAATATAGCCCCCAAATCACCAAAAATATAATGTTGCATTTTAAAAGTAATTCGAATTAAGTATAATGCTATAATTACATTAAATATCTTAAGAAAAAATATATGCGGTAACTACGTCGACATCTTCACAAAATAAATGCAGTATGAATTGAAAAATATCGGAACAATAACTGGGATTGGGTTCAGCCACGAGAAAATTTCGTAAAGTGTGCGGCTTTTGGTAACTTAACTATTTTTGTAGCTCCATCCAGTCGGTAATTATATTATACATTCTCATTTCCCATACTCATAAAGGTTCCATTTGTTTGCTAATTATAAGTACACACATTTTCTATCAATAAGAAATAAACCACAATTAAGTAATACAATGCTGCATTTTAGCTTGATACAAATGTTGTATGGTGTTACAAAGGTAAGTACATATTTAAAATTAGTGATGGCTTGTCGCACTCCGCAGTTTATGTGTCAACCTACAAGTATCGACCGTCAGTCGAATCCAGTGGGAAAGACTACACTGACACAGAATAAGTACTAGTACTCCGTACAGAAGTTTGACTTTGCAATGAAATTCAAAGAAATGTCTACTCAATATTGTCAACGATATGGTGTAATTTAGTTCGCATTAGACTCGAGCACATTTTCGTGTAGACACCTACAGAAATACATTGCAAGGTAATTTCATTCTTATAATTCTGGAATATGATTCATATTACACTAAACCTATTCAGTGACGTAATATCACGTGACGCGATAGGGTTGACTGGTACAAGAAGTTACTAACGCCATCTAGCGTCTCTTTCTAGGACTTTATTCATGCTCGTCCAGCCAGCAACGTAGCCGCGCGGCCGCCGGTGAATAAAACGCGCGAGCGTGTCGCTGGCCGGTAGCGACACGCAACTTGTTTTAGCCCCTAAGTAAGGGTCGCCACGCGTATGTACGTTTTTGCTACCTACACGGGGAGATACACAGGCCTGACACTGACAATGAGTACGGAAAGATTTTGATTGTATATAAGAGACTATTAAGTTACATACTAAACTATAAAAAAATCCAAAATTAATAGCTGTAGTTAATTGGCGAAGTGCGGCCGAAATTGCATTTTATTGAGTCGCTATTCATTTAACCGACTTTGCAATGTAAACCTTCTGTACTTGTACTATTGGGTATTGTGGAGAAACGGAGGTCAGAATATCACCACCGCAAAATGAGCACTATGTACTACTAAAAAGAGTAGCTTATGTTTTATACAAACGCTAAGTGCAAAAACACCCGTGTAAAAATCACTATCACGCACACACTACTTAATAATCAACAGACAGTGGATCATGTTAAGTTAGCTATTAACAAACGAGGTATTGTTTTGAGAAAGATTCCATCAGTTGACGTTTACTCTTTTGGAATCATATGTACCTGAATCGATATAAAGACTGACAGACAACGTACAGTGGAAACTACTAGGAAGCGCTAAGAGAGGATTTCTAGAAATTCCTACGGGAAGGGGCTCGTATGACGGCGCCGACAAAAGCTAGTGATATTATAATCATTATCCTATGCACGAGGTAGGTTTCTCCTGCTATACTGCTCTATTATATTTTTTATAGCAATAAATCACAGTTTTGTTATAATTTTGAAAAAAATAACACTAATGCGAGTATAATCATCTGAATGAACTCGGACGCTTTTTTTAAATTTTGATGATTGAATAGTTTACAGTACGAAACCGCCTCAAAACGGAAGTGTATAAAATTTCGAGGTTTTAAATTCCTTTACTTTTTTTTCACAGCAGAGCGAGTGTATGGCTCAATGTGGAGCGCAGTTAACTTTGTACGTTTTCTATAGTCAGGATATCAGAGGTACAAGTAAACAGGTTGTAATCGCTGGCCGCCACTCGTTCAAATTATGAACTATTTGTATTGCATATTCGAGCGTTGTCCTAAAAGCTAGATTAAATGGTCGAACTTCAGTGGCGGTGATTATGGCCTGGAGGAATTTCCGAAATGCCGTTATCATTCGGCTCGTTTTTATTTCATTAAACACTGAGCTCCTTCACATTTGACCGCGGCAGCAGCGCTATTTAAAATTGAAAAATTCCCATACAGAAAGCGAGTTAAGTAGTAGTAGCTGCCGCTGCGACCTAATGTGAACAAGCCCTTGTTTTCTAGGCAACGACTACCAAACTGGTAGGTCGGTGATACCGGGGGCTGATTACGTAACTCTGTTGCTAACAATTCTGAATTAAATTCGTTTAAAAATGTACCATTTGACAGCTTCGGTCTCTCTGTTAAGCTGGCTATTCACGGTCAGTTAAAATAATGACCCCACACACTAACTTAGAACCAATCTTAAAACAGCTTTTATTAAGTGCTTCCAGAACGTGGGCAATTTACACCAAGGAGAAGGACGAAAAGGGCGGAAATGTGTTGGAAGCGGTAAAATATAGGCAACCGTGGAAAAAAATTATAATGTTAAGTTACTTTTTTAATACTTATGCCTGCGGCCAAGATTGTATTTCCCTATATAGAAACCGTCAAATTGTAGACGTACAGTCGAGCAAATTGAATCATGACCCACTTTGCCGATTATTCCTTTGCATTCATAAATGTAGTAAGGTTTTCTTCGCTGTCATGCATGTTGCACATAGTCCGTTTTAAATATGAATAAAAATGCGTCATAACGGATCAGAGATCTATGCAAGTTTAACCTTTATTATCACTGCACTAGACATGTTTTAGATAAACCAGTCTTAATATGAATTTAAAATAAGTCCATAATCCAAACTTTTCACTACGAAGAAAAATGTATTATAATTTAAAAAATAAAAAACGTCGTGTGTAAAATGTCAAGTATACCTAGTAAGTCTGAAATTGTATAAAAACCTAAGTCAATATCTACAAACAAATCGTATAATGGCCAATTTGGCAGAACAAACAGCTAAGAATAAGTCGGAACACAGTCAGAACCTGGATCAGCCGGCATGCTAAAGAGGGTACCCTCGAAGACAGACGACGACATATTCATGGCGTTCGTCGAATTAAGAACGGAACGGAAGAGAACGGAAATGCAACACTATTACGGATAACATATTTACAGACAAGAAATCATTTCGCTCTTCTCAACATGGTCGCTTAACTTCGTGGCGTTACGATAACACGCGATACACAGAGGATCACGTTGTGCCCAACCAATTATCCAGCTGAATTTCAGTTAACATGTGTGCCTGGATGGATGCCGGAAGTGTCGGAAAACTTGTTCAAATTTCTCTTCGTCATACCTCTATAAACAATGATAATTTATTGGAAGAATCAATGTTACCGACTTTGCGAACAGTTTACTTGCGTGAAGAAGTGCCAGTATTCTCCTTTGTTCATGATAACTGTCCAGTGCATACTGCCAGAATTGTCTCGAATTGGTTTACCCAGCATGAAGATGCATTCACTCTTATTCCATGGCCGTCTAGGTCCCCAGATGAAAATTTGTGGTGTTTGGGGGAGAGACATTTGTCGTCTAATCGGGTTACTTTTCACTTTACCAATTTAATGCCACTTGTTAAATATATACTTAAAATAAATATTATTTTCTTCAACTAAGTATACTGTTTTATTTCATCATGGCAAACACAAGTTCCAGTGGAACTTTTATAAAAGAAACTGGTTCCCAATACAGACTTGGCGCCCGGCTGTGCCGAATCCCGAATATCTACCTACCTACTTGTGTGTTGCATTGCAACCCTTACCCACATGAAATGAAGTTCTCGCCGATTTTTATACAAACTTATTCGTACAGATAGCGATCATAGCCTTGTCAGTAACTGTCAGTGTCTAATAAAATGATAACACGTTCGTTTCTAGGAAATGTATTTTCAAGCGAATTTCAACTTACTTGTATAGAATGACAGTAGAAAAATTACCATAAGGTGGGTCATGATTCAATTTGGTCGACTGTACATAAGACCGACTAATCAGTTTAACTGGCCATGAATGTCCAGCTTTAGCAACAAAACATTGATTGAGATTTCATTCAAAGTCACATAATCAGTTAGCGGATGGGCTAAGTTTAGACGTATCAGTTGACGAGGCCGGCGTCCTTGGCCATCCCGTAGAAGATGCTGTTCCGGTCCTGCAGCAGTTGGTCGGGCGGCGCGTACTCGACCAGCTGGCCTTTGTCCAGCACCATCACCTTGGTGGAGTCCATGATGGTGTTGAGACGGTGCGCTATCGTGAGCACCGTGCACGAGGCGAACTCCGAACGGATGGTTTTCTGCGGGCAGAGAAAGTTCCAAATGAGCATTGAGACGCTTTATTGAATATACCATAGTGTTAGGTGTTAGCAAACCACGAAAACATGTCGCAGCGGACTAGTGCGGGTGTAGACAACCAGCCTGGTGTAAAACCAGTGGTTTTATTGTCACGCGGACCGTCAGGGACTTCACTTCTAGGGAGCGTTTTAGAGTGATGCGGACTGCTGCTCGCACACCTCTACCTGCGTAAGTGTGAGTGAGCGTCAGCGCAGTTGCGCAGTACAATCATGGCGAGTCAATGTCAAAAATAATTTATTCAATTTATGCCAGAAAATGCTACTTATGAACGTCAAAAATTCGTAAATATCACAACGTTGACACGAGTCGAGTGATCGATGAAGTTCGTTTAGCTAACGAGCTCTCAAATTGTAATCTAATGTGGCGAATTCCCCCGCGACGGCTCTCTGCTCTATTAAATGTTGAACATGTAGTCTCCTTCTTCGTTTCAAGTTCTTTTTTCTTGTGTAATATAGGGCAATAACTAATAACACCTGCCACATTGGATGCATTGCGCGCGTCTGTACACCGGCAGCAGGCTTTAGCGTATGTGAGGAAGCAGACCCAGCTTTAGAGTGCATGTGAGGAAGCAGACCCGGCTTTAAAGTGTATGTGAGGAATTAGCGGACTCGGCTTTAGTGTATGTGAGGATGCAGAGTTGCAGACCGAGCTTTAAACTGTCCGTGAGAAAGCTGCGGACCCGGCTTTAGAGTGTATGTGAGGAAGCGGACTCGGCTTTAGAGTGTATGTGAGCAAGCTGCCGTTAGTCATTTAATTAGTTAATTACTAATTAAATGACTAACGGCAGCACTATTAATTGGGGCATGAATTACAATCACACCTAAGGCTTTCGGTTCCTTATTCATCATGAAGAACAACTTCATGATGGAGATCTTTACTCACTGTTTTAACGGACTATATGTATACCATGCATTTATTTTTATATGTTAAGCTTTGGCTTACAGACAGGCCGATGTCGTGCATACCTGTATGAGGTCGTCGGTCTCCAGGTCGACGGCGGCGGTGGCCTCGTCCAGCACCAGCAGCGGCGTCTTACAGACAGGCCGATGTCGTGCATACCTGTATGAAGTCGTCGGTCTCCAGGTCGACGGCGGCGGTGGCCTCGTCCAGCACCAGCAGCGGCGTCTTACAGACAGGCCGATGTCGTGCATACCTGTATGAAGTCGTCGGTCTCCAGGTCGACGGCGGCGGTGGCCTCGTCCAGCACCAGCAGCGGCGTCTTACAGACAGGCCGATGTCGTGCATACCTGTATGAGGTCGTCGGTCTCCAGGTCGACGGCGGCGGTGGCCTCGTCCAGCACCAGCAGCGGCGTCTTACAGACAGGCCGATGTCGTGCATACCTGTATGAGGTCGTCGGTCTCCAGGTCGACGGCGGCGGTGGCCTCGTCCAGCACCAGCAGCGGCGTCTTACAGACAGGCCGATGTCGTGCATACCTGTATGAGGTCGTCGGTCTCCAGGTCGACGGCGGCGGTGGCCTCGTCCAGCACCAGCAGCGGCGTCTTACAGACAGGCCGATGTCGTGCATACCTGTATGAGGTCGTCGGTCTCCAGGTCGACGGCGGCGGTGGCCTCGTCCAGCACCAGCAGCGGCGTCTTCCGCAGCAGCGCGCGCGCCAGGCAGACCAGCTGCCGCTGCCCCACCGACAGGTTCTCACCGCCCTCGGAGATCTCGTGCCGGAGACCCGCCGGCAACGCTGTGTACATTACAATATTTTTTAGGGCTTAGGGCTTAGGCACCTTAGCGATGGACGATTGTTCGAAAAAAAAACCGATCGAATATTAATTGACAATCGAATGATAATCTATACTCGGCCCTTCGATGCAATCAGGGGTTTTTGCTAGTGTCAAAAATCAGTACTTAAAAAAGTCACTAGATGGCGCTGAACAACCCAAGTCAGGTAGATTTAAATTAAAGAAAAAGGCTGATTTTAGCATTTATAATTTGATAATGTTCATGTTTAACGTGTTTCAGATTCACGCGTACTAACAGGTATTTTTTTTTACAATGAATTGATCATCAAGACGTTTTATCCATTAAATTTTATTTTTAACTGCATTTTGAAACTCGCTAATTTTTAACGTAAATACGTCCACTACATGTCTGTACACGTACATAATATTACAATAATTGGTATTGTTTTATACTCAATGACTTCGAAGCAATCATTATATAATTTGGATGAAAAGCGCCAACTCTTAACATACAATTAAACTAAAATTTTGAGCTGTAAAAACCCCTAATTGATCGAATTTCCGCGACTGTGCGCACAGGACAGGCAGCGAATGAATGATTAATCAACCAGACGAATGGTGATTCATTCATTCGTTAGTAGTTAGCAGTACGCCCTGCGCACTTTGCGCTCCGTTATTGTTCGCCGAATAGGTACTCGAAGGACAATTGAATGACTGCGGTTGCTTATTGAATACATTCGAATACAGTGACCATTCGAATAAATCGATTAATTTAGTAATAATTAATAATAATATAATCAGGAACGGGTGGAGGTATCAAATTGAAATTAACATCAAATATTTATAGCTGTGTTCTCTTGAAGCTGTGAAAAAACCAAGCTTCTAAGTTAACGCAACCCAAAGATACGGCCATTTCAGCCGTATTTTCTAACATAACGCAGGGGATTCAAAACCTGGGTACTTCCCATAGACCTAGAATCATGAAATTTAGCAAGAAGGAAGGTATAACAGCTCAGGTAAAGGAAAAAGACCTAAAACTGCAAAGTAGTTACATCGTATAAAAAAGCCTAAAGTCCGACTCGCAGTTACCCGGTTTTTAGTACGATTGACCCATTTTGGGTAGGCAAAGGTTTAAGTTCATACAGCCAAGTCTACAGTAATTTCTTTTACCTTCGCGCACCGTCCTGGGTTCCTGACTGAGCGTCTAAAACACATCCTGCATCAAGCATTTTCACCGTAAGTGAATAATAAGAATAACTAAATCAAGCCGGGATCATTCCGCAATTCAGGTAGCTACAAGTGCATGCGCGGATTGACCTGTCGGTAGGGCTGTTGTACGCCAGCCCGATCGGCGGTCGGGTCAGATAAGATTATGCGACAGAAAGACAGACAAATATCTAGGTGATATTTGTTTTTAGAATTTAAGCAATTTCTTTGCATGTTTTAATTTTAAAATTTATTTATCGATCAATTTAAGTGTTTATTTCAGCGATATTTATTTCGTAAAAATATCTAGGTGTTTACATCGCCAGAACGGCGTTCCGCGATCTGATTTTTAGTTTGTATCGCAACAAGCCGCTATTAATTTAAATAATTTTGCAGGGGGACCTGTTCTTATACACACGGGCGCATATCCCGATTTCCCTCTTTGACCTTAACCTCTATCCCCTACGTAATATAAAATGTTTTCGTGGTTCAAACGGGTAATCAGGGCCTCAATTCTGCTAAATGTAATGTAGTTCAATTGCACGTCGCCAGCATGGCAATGGCATAAAATGACACTTATGGTATTCTGCTCTTGTTAAGAAAGTTGAATAGAGGCTACCAAGCTGCTATTGAGACATTTCGGAATTCTACTAACCAATGGCGTCACAATAGCGTCAGCACGGCAACTTAAATATGTATTCTACTCTTATTTGACGTTTGAGTCGATAGCGCTGGCATCGTCGACATCTGTCAAAATTGGCCAGCGATAAGCAATTGTGCAGCCATACGTTTTCTTCCGCCATTTACGCTCTGCCGATTTACGTGTGCGACGAAGAGACACAAAAGGACACACGAAACGAATCGACAATAACAATGCCTCATCACATACTGCGATGGAGGTACTTAGCATTTGCCAGCAGGGAGAAACGGCGTCGGGATCAGCGGCGACAACGCCGTCGAGCGCAAGCCTTACTGAGGCGAAATACCGACCCTATGGTGGTTATACCGGACACAGAATTCATCAAAAAATTCCGCCCCAGTAAAAACGTAGTAAAGGATATTGTCGCCATGGTATCTCCATTTATTTCCGAAGAGCGAAGACGTGATGGCATTCCGGTTTTGACGAAGGCAAGTTCCTAACTCCTTTAAATAATAACCTACAATAATGATTTAGACCTTCCATGACTTTAAAATGTAGGTACTTTATGAATGTAAATATTTATTTTTGCAAAATATCATAATAGACTTGGCATTTGCAGGTCCTGATAGCCCTAGCATTTTATGCAACAGGGTCTTATCAGACTGACAAACTGACAAACACAAACTGCACCCCTCTTTTGTATGGCTGAATCTGCCCAGCGCCAGCTCTTTGTGTCGCTCCATGAACTGTATTAGAGCCTCCTGCTGCTCCAGCGTAACTGCTTCCGCAGACATCCTCAAAATCTTTTTAACCGCAACAAGTACGCAAACAATTTGCAAACTTTGCTTTTTACTTATTCGATTCACCCATTCTGGGTAGGCAAAGGATCAAGTCCATACAGCCTCGTCTTCAGTATTTATTTGTAACTTCTTCATAAACACTTACACATCTAAACTACAAACTAACCTAACCTAACTCATTAAAATTGGTTCACATTTCAATGCTCTCAAGGAAATTTTAAGCAGGAAATCGAACCGGATCAGATAGGAGCGACTTACTTGTTTCTTACTTTTACTTCATTAGTTCTCCACTGCAGCACATTATTAAGATTATTCCACCACACAATCACAACAATGACCACGAAAAACTAATTTAGAAAATTAAGAAACGAAGCCCAGCCATCACAGTTCGTTTCCCGCCAAAACTCCTTGCAAACTTTACGTTTCAAAAGACGACAATGACAGATGAGAAACGTCAACATTCCGCGTGTTTTTTTTAAACTGGCAAATAAATTCGGTCAATTTTGGCTGTTTGATGTTTTTACACAGAATAAATAACCACTAGTACAATATACGCTATGGTATAAAACCTAGCCAGTGCGAGGCTGTCGACGGGCCAGTGACATGCTGACGACGTTCTTCTTAAAATTAGTAGAATACCGTTTTTAGACCAATGGCGCTGGCATATCAATAGCATGTCTGCGACATAGCAATTTGTAGTAAAATAGCAAAATTGAGGCCCTGATGTGCTGCTGACTGAAGTATTTATTTTATGTTAAATCTTTGAAAAAGGAGAGTATTATTATAAAGTATTTCCAATACCTTTGACAAAGTTCTTCAAATGCGCGTGCTCCAACGAGCGCCAGATCTCGTCGTCGCTGAACGCCTCGAAGGGGTCCAGGTTCATGCGCAGCGTTCCCGAAAACAGCACCGGGTCCTGCGGGATGATCGTGATGCGCGAACGCAGCTGGTGCAGGCCGATCGTCGAGATGTCGATGCCGTCGATCTCGATCTTACCCTTCATCGCCTCCACTATCCTGTTGGTGTTCGTATCGATTATTGTATGCGTATGTAAAATTATCATCGATTTATCTGTCTAAAGAAAGATGAGTAAATCCAGATTCATAGAGTGACCTGTCTTCACCATACGAAATAATACAAATTAGAGGTCATGCATTATTACTGGATAACTGGACCGCGATGCGATATCCTATAACAAAGTCGGGTTATTAAAACCATTTATGACGAAATAACGGTCATAATCAATAATTAGTTAGATTTGTCTCCTATTCGTATAGGAAAATAACTATAAAACATCAAAATATCACATCAAAGTAGTAAAATGGTGATAGTTTGTACGGGAAATCTGGCATTTGTGCAGTCAACGCAGGGACCAACTAGTACGTATTTCCAAAAACACTTAGCGCCATCTAGCGAATCAAAAAGAACCTACTGGAAAACTCTTCAGTATTGTGTGCGCGTGAGTGAAATTGTTATAGTTTTTTAAGTACATATCCCAAGCACACCTAGCGACATCTAGCAAATGAATAAGAAAAAGCTTAGATGTGATGTGTTCTAGCTATGGCACAATGTCGTACTCGCAGTAACGTTGTGTATAAAGTCCGTTTTTCATTGCTTGTCCAACATTGTAAACAATCTTGACATTCCTTTTTAACGAAATTGATCATTAAGATATACAAAAAAATTATAGCCTGACCAGGAATATATGGGACCTGAAATAAGGGCGCTTCGAATCCACTTTATATGACAACACTCGGTATAATCATACCAGCGTAAATTGGCAACTGAATATAAAAACATATTTTTATATGTTTACATTCCTGTATTTTTTAAGCCTGCTGCTTAATAATAACAGATTCTACGATAAAATATCATGACAGAATATTCGCAAATTGAGTAATTCAGTAACTCTTTGTAATATTGGCCTTGAATTTTGGACCAAAACACAATTATTTTTGCAAAACCACTAACGGGTAAAAGAAACATTAATCCATTGTTTCTCTCAATGATATTATTTATAATGTTATCATAATTTTGTATAATGTATAGAAAATCTTGGACAACTCTACGAACTATTTTTGTTGTAATACCCAAGTAGGGTTGAAATAAAGAAAAATCAAACTCAAAAAAGTATTTATTATAATCATTTTTCAAAATCGTTATTAAAATATTCTCCGTAGCCATCAGTAACCAATTTTCACTATTCGCACTATATGACGTACCAAAAATTCGTCACGACAACTATATCAGTAATTAATTTAAAGAAACCGTGGTGATCACATACGACTTTCTAGTAGAATAATACTACAACACATGTTAAACCACTTTTCTTTTACGAAAACGAATAGTTCTCGGTATTTTTATCACATAAAAATTGCACTTGGTCGAAAATTAGATTACGCGTCCACTATCATTATGACAACTGATGACATGCCAATGACTATTTAAGGTTTCTGTTGCCAATAAAAGAAATTAGTTCCAGTTGTTTTCCGCAATATGGCGAGATCCCATATATTCCTGGTCATGCTATACATCCTAATATGGTAGTTTATCGTTTAATATATATAGCTTTTGAGAGCTATTAGAAAATATATTTTTTCACCAGTATTAGTTATAAAAGATTGTTTACAATGTTTGACACGTTAAGAAAAACGGACTTTATATTACTAGCTGTACTCGGCAAACGTGGCGTAGACAGAGTCGACGGTGGAGCCTGCTCACCCAGAAGGTTCTGGCACTTCCACTCACCGACGGAACACAGCAAGTTGCTTGCCGCCTGGCTCCGATGAAAGTTTGGTAGTTACCAGGCGGCACCTAACGGAGCCTACTATCGCTGTTAGGATCGTTTAGCCGCCATCACAAACTGGATTTTGTTATTTCGTTGCCCGGGGTGGTGGTGGTGAACTAGGAGGTTGATCCTTCACTAAACTGCCTAAAAAGCACTCTATTGTGTCGTAGATAAAGTCAAATGACCTTAACAAGCCAAGCGTGAGCGTGGACTTGCCGGCGCCGGTGCGGCCGACGATGCCGACCTTGTCATCAGTAGCCAAGCGTCCAGGCAATAAATTACACTCTATTGTGTTGTACTAAAGTCAACCGACCTAAACAAGCCAAGCGTGAGCTGGCGCCGGTGTGGCCGACGATGCAGAGCTTGTCGCCAACGTGCACGTGACGTCTCGTAGCGTCGGCTCGCCCGACCGGTAGACCAGCGTCAGCTGTTCCACTAGCAGCGCGACCTAAATTCCACTCTATTGTGTCGTAGCTAGGGCTGACTAACCCGAACAAGACGATGCCAAGCTTGTCGCCACTGTACACGTTATCTCGTAGTGTCGGCTCGCCCGACCGGTAGCCCAGTGTCAGCTGCTCGAGTTCTAACGCGACCTAAATTGCACTCTGTTGTGTGTGTCGTAGTTAAATTCGACCGACCCGAACAAGCCGAGCGTGAGCGTGGACTTGCCCAACGACAGCTGTTCCAGTTGCCGCGCGACCTAAACTACTCTCTATTGTGTTGTAGCAAAAGTTCACTGACCTGAATAAGCCGAGCGTGAGCGTGGACTTGCCCAACATCAGCTGTTGCCAATTGCAGCGCGATCTGAATTGCATTCTATTGTGTAGTAGTTAGTTAGAGTTGACTTACCTGAACAAGCCAAGCGTGAGCGTGGACTTGCCAGCGCCGGTGCGGCCGACGATGCCGAGCTTCTCGCGCGGCGCCACGGTACACGTAATGTCCCGTAAGGCCGGCTCGCCCGACCGGTAGCCAAGCGTCAGCTGTTCCAGTTGTAAGGCGCCCGTCTCCGGCCACGTAGACCCGGGACCGTTGGGTGTGGTCCATGCGGCTTCCTGTAAAGGCAGATTTAATTACTATGGGTGTAACGTTCTCTATAAGTAAAATGCTCGAATTGACTTCTCGCCTACGTGTTACAAGAACGCGGGAAGGGACGAGTACGGAAAGCTGGCGCATTCCTCACGGTTCCCGATCGACTCACCTTCCTCCTGCCCTTTTTTGAAGACTTAAATAAGTGTTATTTTATTTAAGAAACTTCTACAAATGAGCAAAAACAATAATATCCTTCAAGCCGAATTCTGCGGAAGTGCTGTATTTGACGACTGATCGCCGCCAAATCAATCAAATAATTCACGAAGTTAATTGCAAAATTACTTCTGGCGAATTGATAAACGACATAGTACATGGAAACAGTTAAAAATAACTTACTTGTTCCGTTTCGGCATACTCCTTTATCCTTTCCACAGCAACAATGTTTGTTTCGACATCAGAAGTCATTCTCACGAGCCAGTTTAATGTTTGTGTTATCTGAAAAGGCACAATACAATGTGTTATTTCGACTATGTGCGATAATCGGTCTTTCGGTAAAAAAAAAACTTAACTCGGTTTCCCTTGCACTGAGAAAATAAAATTGTTGGTTTGACAAGTCGATCTTCGTTATTCTACTGAGGCAAGTGAAAATAGATTAACTTATTAAAACACAATTTTACGGATTACTTCGCGATTTATTTACATTTTATTTTAAACCTGACGTTTCGAAAACTTTACAGCGATCGTGGTCACAGGGAGAAGGTATTATTTGTCATTACAAAGTTTTGAAAAATTTTATCACTCAATTATATTAATTTACGTTCCTATTCACGCAGAAAGAGCTAACCGTGTCGTGTAGGAATGTAAATTAATATTATTGAGTGACGGTAGTTAAAATTTTTCAAAACTTTGTAATGACAAATAATACCTTAGTCTCCCTGTGACCACGATCGCTGTAAAGTGTTCGAAACGTCAGGTTTAAAATAAAATGTAAATAAATCGCAAAGTAATCCGTAAAATTGTGTTTTAATGAGTTCAACAATTCGCGTAAACGTAAGAAAAAAATATAGATTTACTTATTTTACATAGACCAGGTTCACAAATAGAACTCCCGTTACTAACCTGCAGTGCGTAACTGACGGATAGCCCCACCAATCCAGGGTTGATGGTTTCCCGGCCCAGCACGGCGAATATGGCGGCGAAGAAGATGATGAGGTTCCCGATCATCTCCAGCCGTATGGCCAGCCATCGGTTGGCGATGCTGCTCGGGTAGTAGCAAGACTGATTGTGGTCCACGCCACGCTCTGACTCTTCAACGAATCTGGAAAATACAGGATTATTAGAACGGATAAATGTAGAGAACATATTAGACTCGATTAAGTCCAGCTACTCTAAACTACATCTAATGATTTCTGTTTGAAGTAAAAATAAATTCATGTTGTATTGTTATTGTATCATTGTCTCCCACGTAACATAAATTAATTATAATAAATTTTGAGGAACGTCAGATTTAGAGTAGATTCTATCAATTTGTTTTAAAAGATTTATAGCAGATAGTGGCTGTATACAATCTGGATCACTATGTACTATACTTTCATCTCAGTCAGTGAAATGTAAGGTTCATCGAATTAATGGTGCCCAAATTTCACCTACAATGTTTTATATCCGCACATAGGACAACTTCACTTTGACGTTTATTAGAAATTGAACAACTCTAATGGCGGATAAGAAAGAACACATTCTTCGCAACACATCTTAGCTCATACCTGAAGGGATATCATTCTTAAGGCACCTGGAAGCGTCATGAACCTACCTTTGTGTGACTCCATAGGCGCGTATCGTGGTGGCGCCAGTGATGCTCTCGCCAAAGTGAGAGTAGATGGGCGATCGCGAGACCGACTCCAGTCGCTTGAGTTGCCTCGACGTCGCCACGTAGAACCGCTGGATTACGTAGTACACCACCCCGATAGGCAGAATCACCGCCATGAAGATAGGCGTCGAGAAACTAATCACGAACAGCGTTCCGAGGACCTATACGCAGTTATGTTCAAATAAGATACCTAGCATATACAAGATTTTATTTTAAACTGTGGCAAAAGCGATGGAATTAATATTATATATCAGTAAATGTAATGTAATTTTATTTTCTAATGTATGATATTTAATTGTTGCAAACAGTTCAATAAATATTGACTGTCAAAGCGTGAAATTACCACCATAATTATGCTGTCTTTGTGTGAACTACATATTTAATATAGTAGGTGAATATCTAAGCATTCTTCATTTCCTCTTAAATTGTGAAATACCATGTTATTGATCCTCTTGGCTTTTTTGACAACATATATTTAATAAATAAGATTGCAATGTGAATGTAGCTTGTAATGTGCAAGTTATAGTTGTTCCACTTTCAATATTAGGTTACATAACGAGAATAACCGTCTTGGGATCAGTTTATAGTATAAAGTTTAATGCTAGTTTCAAATATTCTTAGTAGATTACTACTTATAACGTCTGGTCGAATAATCATAGCTATTAGACATGTATAATATAACTTTCAGTGAAAGCAAAACATAAATTAGAATATTAAACAACAGATTAACATCACTAATAAAGAAAGCCAGAATAGAAATGAAATGATACCCAAAAATAAAGCAGTGTGAATTCCCGTCAAATTGTAACACGATGTAATTTGAACAGAACAGAATACATAAAAAACAAAAGCCCCAACAACATAACCGCGAAAGAAATGTTTAAAAAGTTCAATAACTTTTATGGGGGGATTACCTCAAACGTGCAATATATCACGTCTGCAAACTGAGAGGGGAGTGACGTATCCAAAACGTCTACGTCTTTAGAAAATCTAGAAAGTATCCTGCCCACAGGCGTCACTTCGAAGAATTGTAACGGCGTCTTTAAAACATTGTCCAACAAGAGAGCGTGGATTATCCTCGCCGCACGCCACCCCGCCAAATATGGCATTAAATCCGCAAAAAACGACGCTATGGCTGTAACAACGTCCACGAAAACTGTTTTATTAACCGATTAGTAGGTAGTCCTAACAGGAATCTACTAATAATGAATACATTATTTACGTCCCTGGTTCCCGAGAATTGCGAGCGGCATCTAATATCTACCGGAACACTACAAAGGTGCATAAAGAGAAAAGTGCAAGGGCTAAGGCGACTATAGAGAGCAGAAATCATGCATAATAATTATTGGATATTTTTAAAGGCGAACTCTTATGGCTGCTAAGCATTACAAATTAAGCGTAAGTCTAGAAACTGCACTACACCTACAGTATTTCATGTGTTTTTATTTTGGGATATCAGAGTATAAACTGATCCCTCGTCATCAGAAATAAAAACAAAACCGGTAGAACATTATCTAGTTCTAGTTCAAGTAATCACCGTTTTAGAATTACAATTGAAATTGGTACAACTAGTTCTATCATATTATTTATTTGGTTAGTATGCTGCAAAAAATAGGTTATATAATAGCTGCAAATATTTTCAAAATCATAATTATTTAATGCCTACTTCTCTTTACATGAAACCTTTTGTCTGAACCCAAAACGACACGTTTATATGTATATTCGTATTAATAATATTAAAACAAGCAAATAAGAAGTGTACACAATCTGTATAAATAAACACATGTAAGTATACCATATAGCATGTAAAAATGTATAGTAAAAAAAAATATAAGTTTGGCTATGCGAGTAATGTTTCACGCAAAGCAAAGTGTGCAGACAATTTCAATATAAAGGGCGCAAGCGTAAACGACAATCGTATTATTTGTATATAGTATTAATATTTTCGGCCCAGATAACAGTAAAACTCGAAACGCCGATCACACCCGTAATATTCCATCCAAATACGAATGCTCGGTAGCCCCAATAGTATTTTAAGGGTTTTGGCGGGGAGATGGGACAGTGCCCTAATGAAGCACTGGATCACTTCCCTAATTAACCCGAACTCGGAACGTATTTATTATACAAATTAATTTATTCAAAATGGAATTTATTTATTTATTATTATTATGTGGTTACTATTGATCCACATTGTAATTTTTTACTAATATTAGACGTAAGAACACTGTTACTAACACTATATGCATCCAAAGTTATCTGAAATAAATAAATTGAATTGAATTGAATATGAAAAGCAATCTTCACATCCGAATTCACTAAACGGATTGACGTCGACAAGTATGTACCCCATTGTAGACAATTGTTTATTTGGATTTTTTCTGCGCAAACAAGTAAATATTACATTCCAACTGTGACGCAGATGTCATGGTGGTGTGACACATAAAACAGGTAACGGGGTTGTGGAACATACTTGTCACCAATCCAATCCGAGTTATTTCGATTGCGAAGTTAACTTTTTTGACGTACAACCAACGTGATTATGTCACGTGGAAAAGAAGCGATGACTAGGCGTTGAAAGAAGACGAAGACGGCGACATCTCAGCATACGCAAAACAATTGCGACGTTTTCGATGGCCACCGCCTCACGTGACATGACCGCGTCGATGCAAGGAGTTTGTCCACTATACCGGACCACACCATGACCGTGTTAGGAACGTGTCAGACAAAATATATTTTTCGTATTCTTGTAAAATCCTGACACCGAGTAAAGGAAAATCGCTTAAGTAATTGAGTCTGCGCCTGCGGAGTACACCTCTGTCGGTTTTAGTCTTAACTCTGTGTCCCTGTACTCTAGAGACGAGGACTTAATTAGGCGGTCTATAACAGATCGTTCTGTCACCGATCGACGACGGCCATTGAAAAGCTCGAAGCGCTTTCCGTGCCCTATACGTTCACAGCACGGTCACAACACTGTCTGGTATAGCAGACTCCGCCCAATCACACAGCATCGGCGGGCGTGGCGCATACCGCGAAGAAGCACGACGTCCAGCCGCGAAGCGTCATCGGGAGCACGTTGTCGAGCACGTCCACGTCCTTGCTGAACCGGTTGAGCACCCGACCCACGGGCGTGCAGTCGAAGAAGCCGATGGATGGTGCTCGGAGCACCCCGCTCAGCATCGTCGCGTGGAGCACCCGCGCCGCCGCCAGCGCGCCGAGGTACAGCGCCAGCGACGACACCGACACCGACACAACTAGCCGCGCAAGTACACTATACTGTAGTCGCCGACACGCCACGAGATAAAAGCGTCAAAAATAAGGCAGTTGTCCGACCGGCAACGATGATGGGGTAGTCCGATAGCTACAAGGGCCTCTGGTTGTGGCGAGGAGCCATTTTAATTCCTCACCATCGAACATGTCGTCTTAGGTACATCAAAGAAGCAGTAGAACTAGAAACGAGTTGGCCAGTCATCGCTGGGCTAAGCTAGTGGTCTTGGGTGAGCGACGATTTAAATTTGAATAGAATTTGCCCGCTTATTGATCGCCGAGCGAGTATTTTTTTTGACAGCTCTGTCGCCCATCGACAATATAGTAAAGAGAGTTCTTGCCGGCAGTGTGGACAGTCAGCGATCAACTATTTCAGTCTTATTAATAAAAATCGCCTATTCCAAATATAATCTGATGTTACACTTGGACTTGTTAATCCCAGAGTAACAGAGTATTAACTCAGTAAATCAATCGTTATAAATAAACATGGAGTAACTTTGGACTAACAATGCATTCCTTACACCGAGATTAATGCGATTGTTATGGCAACACAGTTAAGTTAAAAGTAAAAAGAATGAGTTACTGAATGAATGAGGAACGAAACTCAGGCTTTGCTGTGATCTTGTCTGTCAAATTGACATCACATTTGAATTTTTGTTTGTGCAATTGCCGCGTGCTATTTAAATTCAAAACAAATTTGTGGCTATAATATAAGATAATTCAGTGAAAAGATCATTTTGATAAAACCTATATCTGTGTAAAAATGAGCTAAAAACGATGAACCGTTCCATTAACTGAGATGAAGAAAATAGGTAATTCTCGTGTTGATTCTCCTGTAATACGTGGTATTGTTTGATTGATATTGGTTTATTTTTTAATATTATCAATATGATCATATTTATTGCAGCATTTTTTTCGGTCTGTTATAAAAGAATACTCCCAAATTATTGAAAACAAAACCCTGGATACAAATACAAGCAAAATCAAACCTCAAGAACTAGTCGGCTGAATAATCTTTGGAAGACAATGAAAATCAATGCATGGAAAACAATATACACCTTTAAATGAGAAGTGCTTAAAACGGGCGGAGGTGCGAGATCACCTAGGTACATCAGATGACTCCATCGTTAAAATCAAAGATCTTTTGTTGTTAAAAATTTGGGTTATGCATTGAAATAAATGTCAAATACATCTACTCTATGCTTAGTCAATCTTTAAACCATGTAGTGCCCTGGATTAACTTTTAGTCCGAGAGTAGATTCAGAATAGTTTACTCCTTTCTTACTCCATGTTTATTAATACTGGATTTAGTTACTCTGAACTTAAGCCTTGGAATAAAGTTAATCTTACTGTAGTCTGTGTTTATTAATAAGCCTGTTAATGTTTATGCGACACGCTATTGTACGTTTCTTGAGCGAGAAAATCGCCGATAGTTACTCGTTTACTCGTCGGCAGTGGGACAACTGCCTAAAACGACTAATTCTTATCACACTATGAATCAAACTATATTCCGACAAATTCGTGTGCGATCCTTCTCCCGAGGCATGCTAGATGTCAGCGGGGACAGGTAGTGTTGCGGAGAAGGGGATGTCGTACGACAGTCACGTGCGATTGGCGCTTTCACCCCTCCCGCACGTCTGGCGCGGAGCAGAAGAGTCGCGCACGAACTTGTAGGATTATAGTTACTTTTCTTTTTGATTGTGTAGTAGCACATACATTTATCTAAATTCGCAATTAAAGATACGACAACTTTATGACACTCGGCGCCATGTGCCAACAAATAGACAACCGATTAACTTTCCTATCGTGTGATTTATCGAATGGCAAATTATTATTGAATGATTTGTTAGGGTCTTTTTTCTAATCTCGTGGCGGGGGAACTACTCTGAGATACAGTCCAATCACAATTTCTGTACCGATGGGAAATGAAAATGACAAAAAGCTGTGCTTCAGTCTTCATCGGTGTTTGTTTTCTTTCCAGACTAAGCTGTGCAAATTTTTGGGTTAAAATGCCTTAATGACGTGTGGACAAAATTGTTTAGGTCGTCGTAATTTTCTATTCACAATGAGGAGTTTTCCAGTAGTTATAGGATTTCTCAAAGCCCGCTGTAAATATGTATTAAATATAATTTAAACTACTATTTATTTGGGCACATAACCAAATTTCGCGAGTGCCATCTCGTGACTTTTGTTGAAAATGCTGTCCGGAAAATTCCTCATTACCTAAGTTCATAGAGAGCAGACAAGTGTCGATGTTTCATGATGAGAGGGTATTCTATTCGTTTTAAATCAAACAGTCGGATAAAATGTGTAAAAGATAACTCTATATCTATTCACAGCATGCAATATATTATATTACTAAATAAACTATTTTTAATCATGACTCATTATAATGAGCAAATGGTACTAGACCAAAGATAGGGAAGAAAATTTCAGTTATGCAAAATATTCATTTAAACTCACAATGATCAGAAAGGACAGTTTAGAACTGTGATATTATTGGGGTAAAAATATATTCGCCTGTAAATTTAAGAAACGGATAAAACCGTAAAAATGTCTCATCATTTTTGATTTAGTATGTAAGAGTTACTTTTCTACTATGTAAAATCACTTGAATAATTTTCGTAAAGGACCAAGGCTTTGTGCCTAAAAATAGTTAGTGAGCACCGACTTTAACAAGTGATAGGCATACTTTTGAACGAAACAAAATTTGGCCTACAACATTGCTTGGTAATTAGTGTTAAGTAAAATTGTACAATTTACTAAAAAATATATATGATGATAATAATATAAACAATCTTTGTTTTAGAGATAAATAGTAAAATGTAAAAAAACATACCTACTAAATATATAGTTTAGATTTCATGCCAAAGTAAATACTTTGTTAGTAGAAAGAAAATTAATATACCATGCAATCATAACAATAGTAAATTAAGTGTGATAATTAATCTGAACGATAACTGGATAGAATAAATTAATTAATTTGAAATGAAAATAAACAATGTATTCATTATTTTACAATAAAGAGTATAAATAGATTGGATGAATAGATTATCTCATAAAGATTATAAGAAAATATGTACGGGATCTTTTATCATATATTATTAATGTTTTTACAATCTAACTCTGCACAACTCAAATACAACTATTGTCTTTAACTATGAAATCTTAATTAAAAACAAAAATACTTTTATTATTTTTGCAATATGTCAAATTGTATTGTATTTGAAATGCAAAGTCAGCTGTAACGATTATTCAAGATAGTCATTAGAATCAACAAATCAGGAAATAATTATATGAACAAGTGTAATTTATTATGTTACTGCTATAATGAAAGGTCAATGACATAAATAGATACGGCCATGTTATATGGTGGTCAGTTAGGTTGATCTTCTTCTTTTTTAGTATTTACGATAAACATTTAAAAAACTTCATATCATTTATTATCAAGCAATGTTATTTACAGTAACTGAAATAAGTAGTAGAATAGGTCATACACAATAGATTATTTAACATGGGATAGAATTCCTGATTTGTTTTAAAATTAAACCAACAAATAACCAATGTCCGCATGACATACAGTCCATCCAAGTGGCGGGTTGTTTGCATTAAATAGATTCCATAGTAGACCAGTTATTTAATTAGCACTATAGTGAGGTTTCATGTGCAATCACAACCTCTTAGTTTCTAGGTACAGCACACTTACCCAAATCTGTCTAAATATACCAAATGATATTTAATACTATTTTATCAATAGTTTGCAGTGGGTTACGGAAGGACAGATCAGGGTAGGCTTGTGTAAAATATAACACCATCTGATTATATTTGTGAAACTTTAATCAAAGCTTTAACTTTTGAATGAAAATGTTTTTAGGAAGTGATTGTTCAAGATACCGTATAAATGTCGCGCAAATCGTAAGTCAG
Source organism: Pyrausta nigrata (assembly GCA_949316185.1). Taxonomy (NCBI): domain Eukaryota; kingdom Metazoa; phylum Arthropoda; class Insecta; order Lepidoptera; family Crambidae; genus Pyrausta; species Pyrausta nigrata. The sequence continues at coordinate 12,645,130 of OX438944.1, read as the reverse complement.
TTTATAATAGTAACAAGTCTTACCTTGTCCTATGCCGAGCCCGCCATATACGCCGAGGTAGAGGTCCCGCCTCGCTGTGTTTACTGTACCATTGACGATCTGAGAAGTAACGACGATGATTGAGAATGAGGGATTTTTTGACAGCTCAAAATTCTAGTTTTGTTTTATGTTGATACATGGCGCTAGTCGTCTAAGTTATACAAATATTGCGTCAAAATCATTGAGCGTAAAACAAAAAGTAAATATTGTAATATTACGTGTGTACAGTCATTTATTGGAAGTACTTACGTTAAAAAATAAGCTTAATTCAAAATACAGTTAAAAATAAATATAAATGGAAAAAATGCCTTGATGATCAAAAGTTGTTAAAAAAAGACCTGACAGTACGCATAAATGGAAGACATACTAAACATGTACATTATACTATAATCAATGCTAAAACCATAGCCTTTTTCATAAATAAAAATCTACGTGACTTATGTTGTTCAACACCATCTAGCGGATTTTTAAGTACTGATTTTTGACAATAAGAAAATCCCTCATTCTAGTAAGTACTATAGCATTCCTAGATGGTGCAAGCGATGTTTTGCGACTAATCAATCTTAACTAGAATCTTATCCAGTAGAGAAAAATATGTAGTGTCAACTGTCATGTCATGATATTGGTGGCGCACAAATTAGCCTTAATCGAGTAGGAGTGAAAGTCCTAACTTGTTTGACTTGATTGTAGCTATGGTATCAACCCTCTGATGTTCTTGTAGTCATCATGACTCAAGCATTTTATAAAAGACTCACTTAACAGGTCTCTGAATTAAAACGCATAAACGGTAAAAAAAAAAAAAAAGGTCACGGAGGAGTACCTACGTCTTGCTTCGGCACCACAGTAGGCAAACAGGAAACGTCTTAATTGAAAGAGCCATAATAATTCAGATCATGTCTCACCATGTCAGGGTCGTTGGCCCACTCGGCGAGCCAGTAGTTGGAGCCGACCTGGAACAGCTGCAGCACCAGGTTCATTAGCACCGTCACCACCGACGCTAGCACGCCCACGCTCGTCAGGTAATGCTTGTACACGCTCCATTTTACCTGGAAATAAAATAATAAAAGTAATGTGATGCTCTTAAAATACAGCCGTGAGCTGTCATCGTAATAATGGGCCTGATTCCCAACGGCACTATCACAGACCGATTTTAGGTTTATTGAAGGGACAAGAGATAGACTACAATAATTTAGAAACGTCAAATTAAATAGCTTCCAGTTGCTAAGGAAATCACCGAATCAAATCTTCCGCCTTAGCACAAAATATTAAAACTGAGTCCAAACCTTGTCTAAATATGAGACGGGTAATTTAAAATGTATGTCTCAATGATTGAATTACGCCTATCTGTCATTAATTTTAAATTTGTCGTTTTATATTTAAACAGGGTTTAGACACAGTTTTAATTTTTTGTAGTAAGACGGCTTATTTCTTAATACATATAAAGGATATAAAACGATCGAGACTAAACTTAGACAAAAACACACGAAAATTAAAAAAAAGAGAAAGTAAGCAGTTTAGTAAGCGTTTCTTAAGCAGAGAAAGAGACAGGAGACCTAAAAATTTAAGTCAAAGAGAGTGCTGTCGGGAATAACGCACACCGTATACGGTAAATGGCTAAAACTTCTTGAACTTTCCTGTTGTCATATAAGTGTCTCACGGCACTAGATCACAGTGAAGGAAAAGAGAGTGCACTTGTGTAATACGCACACACTTGTGCACTCATTAATTATGTTTCCTGCGTACTTGGCAAATCAGTTTGGTAACTGAAGAAGAAATTCGGCTACAGGATAGTAATACGGACAATTATCACCAGAGGTCGGAATTAGGTAGAGTTATATATGTACGTGCATCGAAATGTTGATATTAATGTGGAACTTCCCGGGATTTCTAATGGACATCCCGTGTCCCGTATTAAGCAGAGTCCAGAATCCAGTAACTGGCTTGTTTACTGGATTCTGGACTGGTCAGACAGAATTTACCAAACAATAGAAAATAAGGGAGCGCATTCGACGAACCGAGATAAGCGAATGAGCTGTGTGAATGAGTAAACCGATTTATTGCTAAAAGATAGTTTAAATCCGGTAGAAAAAGACAAAATCTGGTACATTCCGTTATGTGGGGAGTGCTCCGCATTTCCGCTATTGTATTCTTTTGTTCTCACAAGCTATGTTGTGCGAACTACAACTGTGGCAACATCGCGCGTATTGGAATTTTGCAACTCCGGACATCCGATGTCATTGTGTAAAAGTAAATAACCTTTTACTTAAAAAATCACGGGATTATTATGGCTCTTTAAAATTAATCTCGGGATTTGAGGCATATCCACTTTATTCTTTCGCTATATGAAATCAGTGTAAGTACATTAATAACTCTACCTAATTCCTCTGATTATCACATAAATAAACTTTCCACAAATTAAACAAAAAATATAATAAAACTTATAATTTTTGTTTAATTTGTGGATAACGGTGTCGGTTATCCATTAGTATCTACAGTTAAAGATAAGCTACTTATTTACATTACATTTTAGCTTTTTATTACGTGGTGTCACTGTTTGTTGATTCAACCAAATAAATATTTTTATTGTTTAAGATTTATTTTACAACCTAAACTAAACACAAATCTGCGAGTGCGAAATATCTGTTCACTATCTCGTCTAAGTTATTAGTTCTTTACTTAGTATGATATTAACAGTTTTCTTAATACGTTTCAAAGAGTACGAAATGAATAACCGTCTGAATTCTTGATACTAAATATCAGTAATAATATCGTAAAGGTTAGGATTAAATTAGTTCGGATTAGATTCATACTCACACTGCCCGTCTCGGCTTTTTCCGCTTCAATTAGTTTGGACTTCTCTTTAAGATCATTAGGTGTCATTTCCGGAGTGCGTCTCTTTACACTACCCGAACGGTCTCCTAAAAACACAAAATTCAAATTCATTCTTCAATTATAAATCAAAAGAGAAGTTTAGAAGATTAATAAAAATATCTTACCCGCGGCCACTTGATCCGATTCTGAAGTGCTTTCGGATAGTGATCTCGCTCTTTGTAGTTTACTTTGGAACTCTGAACCCAGCTTTGTTTCAAGATGTTGTTTTATTTCGTCTAATTCTGCAAAGTACAAATGAATATTGTATTTTGTGTACTCAGTTTTTCGTTTCCTACTGTGCGTGCGCTGTTCGTAGTACGACATGTTTAAATGAGCCGTGTTTACTCAGATGCATATTTACCTAAACCTTACATTACCTACTTAAAAGTATTACATGCTTAAGATACTATAGTTCGACAAGTTCCGGCCAGGAAGCGTCAATCACTCGCGATTTTCAAAGCAAATCTATTCCCCGCACCATCACCCGTCACCCGCTGACGTCTAGTGTGCCTCGCCCCTCACACCTCTGGCGACCACAAAAGATCGCGCACTTGTCGGATTATAGAAGCACAAAAAAAAAACGACTTTAGCGACGTAATAACGTTCAAACTACATTGGTGATCCCAAGATTTTGTGGCCACACCCACTCCCACGCTTCAGTCATTAGGTGTTAGAATGACGGCAGGTAAATATGCATCCTATGATACAATCTCTACTTTATAACACCTCGTCTTCAGATCAGAGGAAAAATAAATATGTAAATAAATTCTAATTCACTTATAGATTAGTACAAAAAGTTAACAGGGTTGAGATTATACAAAAAGAAGGTTGTTATAAGTAGCACAAATTAATTTTTAGACCCTGAATTTCAAACAAGGCGGGTCCTGTATTTTGCAACCAGTGTTCGATAGAACTTAATGGTCAAGGACTTACCTTCGGGCGAGGTCCTTTCAGCATCGCTCAGATGGTGAAGCAGGAACTCTGCGAAGGCGCCCTTCTTCTCCAGCAATTGCTGGTACGTGCCCGCCTCCGACACCTCGCCGTCTTTCAGTACAAGCACCATGTCCGTCTGAGCGAGGTACGACACGTTGTGCGTCACCCACACGCGGGTTTTGGTCTTCAAAAGACCGTTAGGTCCGATGACCTGCATATGGATAGATATATAATTCTTTTTTGCACACCACAAAAGCAATAGTGTAAAGCTATTCACACAGATGCACAATGTAGGCAGTCTGAAGACCAAATGACATTAGAAAAAGAATATCGTAACATGCTAATCAAAAAAGAAAACAAGAAGAACATCGACTTTAAAATAAAAATCAAACAGACAGATGAATAGACACGCTCTTAAGTTAATCATATTCACAAAAATCAATGTCGATTCGCTAATGGAACGTAGGTATAAGATGTTCGGCCCAAGAAAGATTAAAGCAATCGCGACTTGGGTGATGTAAAAGTGTCAGTGACCAAACCCTCCACCTATGTAAAGGAATAATATCACGAAAGGTGTCTGTCCGTGATGTATGCTCTTCTCGTATAAATTTTCTGTCAAACGTCTAGCTAAAGGGATAAGACGTGAATCTGAGACAAGCCACAAGTCTATAATCCTAAGATTTTGCTCAACAACAATTTGCCTTAAAAATATATCAATGAATAAAAAAATACCTTATCAAATATGTGTTTTCCGACATGCGAGTCGACGGCGCTGAGCGGGTCGTCGAGTAAGTAGTTGTCGGCGTCGAAGTACACGGCACGTGCCAGCGACACTCGCTGCTTCTGCCCACCCGACAGATTTATACCTATAGATAAACAAATTAATTTATTATGATATCCAAGAATAAGCGGGATAAATAGCACAAGAAAGTTCGACAAAGTAAACTTTGTTGTTTTAGGCATTTTTTTTGGCAATAACATCGCCGTTACTCGGCAACTGAATAGCAGGCAACTGAATAGCAGGCCTCTCTCACTCCCCGTGGTGATACCAAGAACGTACCTATGCGAGGCGTACTTCCGCGGCAGTATAATCTAGTACGAACTTGCGAGCAAGCAGAGACACATTTGCGCGTTTTATTCACCGGCGCGGCGCTACGGTGCTGGGTAGAGTGACAACATGAGTGAATTTTCGTCATTTAAGGACGTAAGACAAAAGACACCAAGAATTTCACACGATTGGATGAACTGCACAGTAGCTCAGTTGGTAAGAGCGTTGGCCCGGTTAGCCAAAGGTCGTAGGTTCAAATCCTACCTGTGTGCGAATTTTTGGTTTCTTATTTAAACTCATATAAATAAGAAAAAAACACTGAGTGTTAAGAAAAAATAAAAACATGAGTGAACCTAAATTGTTTGATGTGGCGTAATGTTATGGTTGGCGAGTGAGTATTGACAGGCATTGAGCAATTTTAGTTGCCCGTTATTTTAGTAAGCACACCTTTAGGGTATCATAGAAAATTGTAAAAGAGTTTATTTTGATGTTTAAAAATAATTGTAGTCTATTTTTTTTCTTTTAATTAGCAAAGAAAGAGACAGAATAAACTTTAAATTAGTCGTAGAGATGATACCTTGTAATCGGGCCCAGTGGCCTTATTTGACGATGAAGACGCCACGGCAGCGGGAGAGACAGTTTGCTACCACGATTCGCTTTTGCTAATCGATTTGATTTATGTTCAAGCAGCCGTCAGTGATGCTCGGCTGTATGAGGAGTTCAAATATTCTGAATGCTCATTGCATAACATTAGACTGACCTTTTTCACCGATTTCGGTTTGGTCTCCTCCAGGTAGCACGTCGAAGTCCGTCTTGAGCGCGCACACGTTGATCACGTTGTTATACTTGTGTTTGTCGAGCGGCTTGCCAAACAGTATGTTGTCCTGAAGCGTCGCATTTTGGATCCACGCCTGTTGCGGGACGTACGCTATATCTCCTGCGGATTTGACACGTATTTCAGTTCCTAAATTTACTACAATTTTTGTTGCAATATTACCCCTATGAAAGCTGCATAAGATTAGCCGAACATTTATTATAGTTAGAGACCGGATCTTTGGATACGAATACATATCTATCTACAATTTTGAAGTCTGTCTTTAGTCTGGACGCGCAATCGGACACTAAACGTTCGCTTGTTCTCATATTCGTAGCCACGGTCCACTTCGGTGTAAGAAACACTGTAGGTAAATATGCATCCGAATATCAGATTCCTAAATATACGCATAGCCTTTTCCGGCGTATATAGCCATAATAGTAAAAAAATCACACCAGCACGAATTAATCCATGAACGCGTCAATTTTTTTTGACATGTCTCTTCATAGTCTATATATTATGTGCTTATATCATTATATTATGGGCTGAAACACACGTTAGGACTTTTGACAATACAGGAAGTGGTTTGCCATTGCCTTGCGATGTTGATACAACATTTTGGGTTATATTTAGAAACACAATACCAAAAAAATATATACCAGTGGTATTTATCCTTCCGGAGACCTTGTTCATCTCGCCCAACAAAGCGGACAGGAGGGAACTCTTGCCGGAGCCCACGGCGCCCACAACAGCCACTAAAGACCCGCGGGGCACGGTCAGATTAATTTTTTTTAGCACTGGTTCAGAGTCCTGCTCACCCCATGAGAAGTGGCCGTTCTCTATTACCAACGGATTTGCTGAAAATATTTTTAATAAAACGTAAGAATGTTTACAATGTGTAATGTACGTCCGATGGGGAGTGCGAATAGAATCCACGCCCTCTTAAATAAATAAATATTAGACAACATCACATACGTTGCTCTGATCTCAAAGTAAGTAGCTAAAGCACTTGTGTTATGGAAATCAGAAACAACGGTGGTATTACAACACCCAGACACGAGACAATATATAAATTATGGATTTCTATATTGACCCGACCGGGGATCGAACCCGGGACCACAGATATGGCGACTTCTTAAAAACCCGTGTGCGAGCCACTCATCAACGGAGGTCGTCAAAATTGGAGGCGGCATAACATACTGGTGAGGTGACACACATTCCTAATAGTTGTCGATCTATCCGGGCGTCTGCTTTTGACTCTGAACAGCATTAGTCGAATTGACGAGTGGTTCTTATTTTGTGAATCCGTGTTTTGAATTTAATTGACATAAAATGGCATTGTATTGCACAGTATTGCACAACTAAGATACGCAAAATACGACTGAAAATAATATACTTACGTTCACTAGGGTCGTGTTCCACTGCACCCTCATCTAATTCCTCACAGTTCATGAATTTGTTTATCCTTTTTATTCCCACAGAAGTCTAAAAATTACCGATATAAAAAAATAATTATCATTATTTGTAAAAGGGAAAACATCAGGATATTTAATTATCATACGAAAAGTGCATAAGCTATAAAGGTCTACTAGCAGAACACTGAAAACTATTTATATTTATTATAGCTTGTCTTTCGAGAGCAATAATTACCTTGATCCATCTGCACTTGTACTATTATTTATTCTGTGGTTTGATGCCGAATATATTATAATGGTATTTACAATATAATAATGTGTATCAAATTAAATATAATGGTTCAGCGAGAAGACCTTTATCTTCTTTTCCGTGAGGTAGAGAAAACTAGAAGTCATTGCAAAAAGTCCGCAAAAGCAACACTGACGTTAAGTTAGGTACTATCTATGTTAGTCACATAAAGAGAAGGTTACATGGAGTGGTTTGCTTTGAATGGCAGGAATCTTAAGCTTTATGCGGTGTACGTTAAGATTTTGGTGTAACAAGCAGGAGTTAATATTGCTTATGTTGGGATTTTTTGCTATCGTAGGTTTTAAACAAAAAACGGGGAAAATATTGCCTCTGGCTCAAACTCGCACTTATTCCACTAAAGACTAGAAGCGCAATCATTTACAAAAGCATATCTCGAACTTGTTGGTGTAATTACTTGTTGTTGACTACGCCACACACATAAATAAATAGTTTAGTTTCATAAACTTACTTGTACGACATTCGATATAACATTAGGCAGCATGGATAATGGGAAACGCAGTATGTTGAAAAGAGACAACGCTACGAAAGCTGTCTTAGCGTCCAGGGCTCTTGTATCGTTTACCAACACAAAACACCCGAACGACATCAGCGACACCTACGAGAGGAGTCCAGTAAACTTTGTTAAATACTACAAATATATAAAACATATCGGCCGCATTCGTGCAGTGCTTGGTGTCCGTCTTATCATGGCAAACTCGAGTACGACGAATTTAGTAAATGTGTAACTCATAACATATAACAACGTTACTTGCATTTGCATCAATTAGAAAGTAAGAATTATACTCGTTGTGTTCTAGGACATAGACTAGTAGTCTTATTCAAAAAAGTCCAACATGATTGTATAGAGGAGTTGACACTTAAGTTCGTATGTCTTTGTCTGTCTTATGTGGCATTCGTTTTGTCAGAAAAAGGGACAACTAACTACATATAAGTTAGAGGTCTTATAAGTTTTATAAATAAAGGGGTTAGTATTTAATGAACAGATAGCAAATTCGAGAGTTGTGTGACAGACGCGTGCAAATATACAAACGGTCAGACATACACGCACCGCTGTAGTTGCAACTTGAATTTAATACTAAAATAATGTATGTATCGTACCATGAAAAAAATCACACCCTTTGTTGTAAAGGGTTGAAATTACAACAATAAACTAAGAAAAAAAAACTGATATAATTTGGTCTACGTATATCGACTTTAGAAATGCGTCATGAATGCTTGCAGGTTGCAGAATATTTAAAACATTGTGTAAAACTATTTCACAATACAATTTTATGTATGACTAAAGTTTGTCTACCTACGTCATCATTATAATAAAGTTGATTCTACCTTCCGTAATTTGTTTAACTATCGTATAGTAAATTATAAATGTAAGATACATTGCCAGTTTTGTTTGAACTGGGCAAATAATCGTTTCTCAAGTTATTTCGAGCTTCAAGTAGGTTCTGATAAGACGGGCACACAAACCAGTTTACAGTAGCGTAAGATTCAAATGAATGTATGCATGTTAGTATGTATGTACGATTGAGAGAAAGAACCATAGCCTCTTACGAATAGAGGTCATGAATACAGTCGGTGGCTACCTCTATCGTCGCGACCACGATGAGAGGGAGCAAACCTAATGGCAAATTCATTGTGTAAAACAGGGACATCGAAACAAATATATTGGTGGCTGTCAGATGATTACTGTCCGGATCAGAAATCACAAATGTAAGGAAAGATAAAAATGTCACCTAAAAAAAATTGCTTCATTATTATAAGTCGTAAGCACAGGTATTATGAAAACAATTGAACAGCTTAGCCTGCAAAATTTTTCACAAACAAATATTATGTAGAGATAGATACATAACTTTAAAACCTTTGTTAGCCATTAAGTAAAAATAAATATAACGTTTTTATCACAATCAATAATTGTTTTGTTCGATTGACTAAATCAAAATCATCAATGTTGAAGTAATTACTGATAATAATTATATGATAGGGAATTATCAAAAATCAAACATTATCAAACCAAATAAGCATCAATCAACATTAATACTACAAGATATTAGAAGTGATTTATGATTTAAAACTTGTTAAAGTCATAATCTTAATCTTTTTACAACTTTATTAGCTCGTACTATAGGATATTTCATTCATTCTACACTGTTTTAGATAACTAGAAATAGAAACAATTCAAGAAATTATCTTATCACTCCGTATAAATTATCTTATCACTCCGTATAAATTATCTTATCACTCCGTATAAATTATCTTATCACTCTGTCTTAAAACTGACATTGATTTCGTCGAATTTATTGTATTGTGGATTTAGTTTCTTTCCTCGAATTCACTTTCCATTTTTATCGGGATACAAAGCTTATTTATAGAAATACAGAAATTTACATACAAATACTTACCAAAAATGGTGCGCATGACCATATAAATGAAGTTGCCGAGTTAAGGTAAGCAGTTTGTTTTAAAACGTGCATTTCTTTATTTCTAATTTTAAGTATCTGTTCTTCGAAACTTGGTTCCCAAGCATACATCTTAAGTACCTGGAAATAATATTATTTCATAATATACGAATAATTTATAAAAATCATTAATGGCAACTAGTTTATTGTTACAATAGAAATATGCGTTATTATTTTTTCTACTTTACAGAAGCAGAAAATAAATATGTAATTAATTAAAATATATATAAAACCTTTGTTGCTTATAAATAAAGTAGCTATATTTAGGTATACTAAGGAAGGTCAAACTTTACGCACATATGACGAATGCGGTAAATAGATAAGTATTTTTATTGTTTCAAAAAAGGAGTATTCAGAGATAATTTAATTTACAATACAACAACCTGATAAAATCGGGTGTATTCACTGAATCAAGTATGATATGATATCAATATGCTCACAAATGATAACACCATGTCCTATTTGATAGTAGTATAGATAGATAGTTAGTAGCCTTGAAATATAAATCTTTGAGAAATTTGTTAAAATGTGTAGGATGTACTCGACGAGGATCGAGTCCATCCAGCCAAACTCTATACTCGATATCGCAACATAAAATAGCCTATGTGCTTTCTCTCAAACTATTTCTGTACCAAATTTAATTTTACCAAATCGGTCAAGTAGTTTTGGAGCATATTCAATACAAACAAACAAACAATCAATCAAAATTTCCTCTATATAATATTAGTGTAGATAAAATGTCTACTATGACTATAAAGAAGAAAACTACCCTACTATACATATACATACACATGTGTGGTATGGATCTGCACATACTATGTCAATATCTTGCTATCGATAAACATACTATGAGTTAAATATGAGATAAACATACTATGACTCCTTCATGATAACGAATTAGGCTTGACCGCCTCATCGTCTGTTATACGAGTACTATTCAGACGTTAATAGACATTGATCAAGGGCCACTTGCGCTCATCTTTTTAATTTAGCCAGAGTTAGTTTATGAACTCATAAAACTATCGTTCTATTGTTGCTAGTGGCATTACTGTAACAACCGCCAAGCCCGAATATCGAGTGAAAAACTATTCTTGTAGAGACTTTTCCAAAATTTTACATGAACTTCAGTAAAAAAAACCGAGTGAAAAAAAAAGAAAAAGCTGTTAATTTGTTACGTGAATACTGAAACTAATAACGTAGCAAAGGGGGATAAGTCCATACTAATGTTATAAATGCCAAAGTGTGTTTGTATGTCTGTCTGTTACCTCTTTGCATTTAAACTACTGCACCGTGTTCAATAAAATTTGGTATTGACGAAGTCTCAGGAAAGTACATTTCCCAGATATCATCCTTTAAGGGGCTGAAAAAAGGGCGAATTCGCGGGAAATCGTTATGAAAAATAACTTACTTTAATTCCATTGAGCACCTCGTTCATAAGTTTGACCCTTTCATCTTTGTATTTCATCTGTTTGATTTGCAGGGTCTTGACGCGATTGGCTATCAGTCCGTTTACCGGAATGAGGATGATCATGACTGCCAGCCCAGCGAGCACGGACGGCCCGAGGATCCCCCACAAGAAGTACAGAGCCAGGGCTATTTGGAGCGGAGCAGACCATATCATGTTTAAGTACGCCGTCAATTCTAAGAATCTGGAAGAAGGGCAATTATATCACGTAAAAAATCTGTGGGATATCGATAGTCCGGACGCCTGAGTCCTTGCCTGCGGGGTAAAGGGGCGCAGGGGTAGATGTAAACGGTGGTCGAACTGTAGTACCCTTTGAGGGGTTAGAGAGATACAGACGAAGATTACAGGATTTAGTCATTATCATTAAATCTATTCGTTTAAACTGATTTGATTTCATTGAAGATTGGAACGTTTGAACGTCCAACTCTACACTGACTTTATTTTTGTATCTAACAATTTGCGTGCCATTTCTAGACTGATAGTGATAAGGATATGCTAATGCTTTCGTCAAAGTACATTTAATATCGAGGTTTTAAATTCAGATTCTATGAAGAAAAAAAGCGTAATTTATATAAGAGCATTACACTCTTGGATAAATTACGCTAGGATGTACTGCGCCTTACAAAAACAAAACCTAAACATGACACAACTTACTAAAAGTTATCAATGACAGTTAACTAATAACAGATAAAAATGCATAATTATATTATTATCTGTTGTTTCCTGTACCCAAAGGTTGTCTGGAAAGAGATCGCTCTTACAAAAATACCGCGTAGATTTTACATTTTTCTATGTAAATTATATATTGTAACACCGAAGCTTTAGCGACAAATACGCGTAACTGGATTTAAGATCCACCAAATCTTGTCAAAGTTGGACTTGGAACTGTTCTCACACTTACATGTAATACCTACCTACCTACAAGTATAATTTATCTAGGTTTACACTATAAAATGCAACTGTTGCGATCATGTGTTATTATCAGCTTTGAATAGTCGCACATCATCATCAATCACATTATTTGTATCTTATCTAAAATGTGATATAATAGTTCATAATAACATATTGCACAATGACGTGCAAGCCTGTGAATAGTGGAGTTTACCTGAAGGCGTTTGTAAGCAAGAGCTAAGAAATGTTTAACAAAGTTTAATAAAAAAATGCAAATGAGGCTACGCAATAACATTATGCTGTCAACTTCATTCGCTAATTCATGTTTAGTTGAATTACAATTTACTAATTTATTTCTACTTGTATATACCGACTCTTGAAAGCAATTTGTCGTATCTCAAAAAGGCATTTTTTTACATCATAAAAATTCTATAAACACTTACTGGAAAACTCATTCTCGTTAATATCTAAGATTGTGATAAACGCCCTCCAAAAATTTTTTTTGGTAAAGTGTTTGAATGACGAATTAAAAACACCTTGAATTGAAGTCGGGTCCCAGAAGAGTGACGTGTAATGGTAATCTAACGAATAACTGGAATTTTGTGTCAGGACGCACTTCGAGCATTACATGTAACGCTCGTCGCTCATCCATCGGCTGTCGGTTTGAGCGCAAACACAAGGGCGCTCGCAGTGCTGTGTTGATTCTAAATTACACGTAACCTTACATTACACGTTACTTTCGTCTGGACCCGGCTTTACTCCTAAGTAGATTCGAAGTGATGCTACGGGTAGTGATACAAAAAAATTCTCAAATGTAACCGCTGAATTCAAAATACAATACAGAAAGTTGTAAATTGATAAGAATGTTCTTTAAATTACCTTTGCGCATCTACAGACATCAAGTTGACAATTTCGCCGACGGTGGACTCCTTCCTTGAAGCGTTAGACATCCGAAGGGACTTCCTGTAGATGGCGCTAGTTAGAGCAGTCCGTATTCTCATGCCCACAACGTACATTCTCGCGAAGTAATGAGCCAACAGCATTGTTTGGACGGTCGCGCAGGCCAGAAGGGCTACAGCGTAGAGGTAACCTTTCCATAGGGGTTCTTTGCTCTCGACAAAACCAATCAAAAGCCTGAAAAAATGCACACATTCTTCACTATAATTTATATTGTCTAAATAAAATACACGATGACTGATTAAAACTAAATGTCTAAATGCCCACTACACCATACAATACCATGATCGTCAAGAAATGTACATTAGATTTTTGACCTTAAAGTAAAACGTAAAAGTTCAAATTTACTAATTACACGGTGTTCATCAATACGTCGTTTATCGTTCCGTCAAAACGAACACTGCGTTTGAACTTTGACTACCTAACTTTAGTGTTGGAAATTTAACGTGTTTTTTTGCATGAATGATACGTTCATGGTATATTACGAGGTTGTGACTTGAGACCTTTAATGTAGGTATGCACTTTAACAGTATTTTTAATAAAGGTGTTTTTCATGTGTTAGACTCTCGTTATGCAGGTACATTACCTCAAAATTTGTGGCGAGAGGAACATGAAAACGTCGTTGCACAACTTAAGAAGAGCGCTGAAGACGAACTGCCCTCCAAACGCCAGGCAGAGGGCTGGCAAGATCGACGCAGGTTTCCTTTCATTTTCTGGCTTAAAGTTAACACTAGCCGATGTTTTACTGTATGTAGCTTTTGTGCCATTACTCGTGCTACTAAATAAGGAAAAAAGTAGTCTTAGTTAGTGTTGGCTTATTTACTTAATCTTTATTGTAAAGCAAGATTTTGCGCAAGCAGAAATTATAAATGAGCGATGCGACAAATTCATCGTAAAAGACGATTTTTTAACAGAATATGTACAGAAAATTAACAACATTCTATTTTACTTACATTTCCCTTTTTTTAAGTGACCTCTCCCAGAACTTGTCGAACTTGGGTACGACTTCTTTGGACGAATCTGGCGGGTTGAGAGCCCATAAGTCGCTTTCGGTCAAGCTCCTGCGGAACCCAGTAAGGGCTAGCGGGTCGAACCAGCTGAATGTCAGCCGACTCGGGACCCCGGCCGCGCTTTCCGGACATTGGTTCTAATAGCAGACGATGGATCAATTAGATTGATTAATTATACACAAACACACCTTGACATTCTTTAACATATTAATAAAAATATTTATAGTCTGAGAATGTGCATATTTAATCTCAGACAGGTTTTGTCCACAATAGCTATTTTTTTTATAAAATTGATGACCTTTTTTTGTAACTAACCGTTTAGGATTTTCAATCTTAAGTATTGGAAGTATAGAAATATACATTCTGAAGAGGCACCCTTTTCACCCTTAACTAGGTTTCACCCTTCACGACTAACATCGAGGCATGGGTCTAACAATGTTAGGAAACACGAGAAAATATTTATGAACACAATTCGATGTCTCATGGATTATCTTATCATATGATTGTGGAAGCTTTGCCGACTCGACAATCGATTATCTTACTTACATAGTTTATTAATATGTATAATAATTATACTATTAAACATTATAAAAAATATTATTCAACTCCTGTAATTTTAGTTGTTATTAAAATGTTGTAATTTTAGTTCTTTTTCTAGAAAAATACACACTACATTTTACATCTTTCTGTGTTAATTGCTTTGTAATTTATTTTATGGTGTGCAATAAAGAGTTATCTATCTATCACTACCAACTGACATCAAGGATTGATTTATCTATATAAAGATATAAATCAATCGACATACATATAAAGTGCACCTACTTAATATGACAATGGACGAATCGTCCACGATAATATGACGGATAATTAATTACTGACTTTAAAAAAAGAGTGGGTTTTCAATAATTATGTTTTCTAATTATTGGCTTATTAAAATTAAGTCCTTACTATACTCAGGACTCAAGCTTTCCAGCAGTAAAACAAGCAGACTCGCGCATTTGGCGGCATATCTGAATTGAATAAATATTATTGCAGAATGTTATCTACGATGATGATAACGTGAATCAATAACAGTGAGGTCCCGCTATTAACTTTGTTCTTTACTCGCGGCGCGTAGTAACAGTGAGCCATCAACTCGGTTGTAGCGAATAAGCTGTTGGCAAAACATCGTGCGGCTTTTACGGTAAAAAACCGCACGGAACAATTGACATATCAATGTGTGAATGTGCACAATGTTACCCATTGACTGTCCGGTCTCACATTTATGTAGTTACCAGCACATCAGACTATTCGTATTGTTGTAAAATCACCCCTACTACAACTGCATAAAATGCTACAGTGTTAAGAATGGATTATGTGCTGTTGTACTACTATTTGTTTTTATTTTTACTATTGCGCAATATTACGATATTCACTAAATATTTAATGGTAACTTTACAAAATATTGCGAGTTTCAACAACATGATAACTCAGTCGACCTACCATCAGCTAACAGATTGCAAGTATTTTTCATTGAATCGAGACATTCATTCATGTTGTGCGACCGGCCTTGATGCGCCGCACTTAAATCTGAATAGGCAGGGATTGAATTACCTTCTCGTATGTGTAAGGAGTGTCTCTCGGCGGTAGATCGGCAAAGCAGTTCAATACGAACATCAGCACTATCAACGGGAAGTACACCATGTAGCTGACGAAGTTGTACTGGACATTCTCGTCGTCCGCTTTTTCGCTATGCAATATAATTTCAGATCTAAGCTGGGGCAGCCCCGCGATGATCAGCAACAACCAGAAGAAGAACAGGACGCCAGATGCTCTCATTCCATATTTCCTATTGTAATATAATAATGTTGCTGATAGTGCCTAAAAAATATAAGATACCTAGTTAAAACATATTGATTACCAATAATAGCGTTCAGAGTAGGTCAGACTAATCGCGAAGGACACGTTTTATTCTTGTTTGATGGATACATCATCTAAGAAAAAATATAAGATAGTTAAAACATATTGATTACCGATAATAGCGTTTAGAGTAGGTCAGACTAATTGCGAAAGACACGTTTTATTCTTGTTTGATGGATACATCATCTAAGAAAAAATATAAGATAGTTAAAACATATTGATTACCGATAATAGCGTTTAGAGTAGGTCAGACTAATTGCGAAAGACACGTTTTATTCTTGTTTGATGGATACATCATCTAAGAAAAAATATAAGATAGTTAAAACATATTGATTACCGATAATAGCGTTTAGAGTAGGTCAGACTAATTGCGAAGGACACGTTTTATTCTTGTTTGATGGATACATCATCTAAGGACTGGGCCCTATCATAATAAATAGCATGCATATAGCGTAAGAGTAATAAGACTGATTTGTTAGTGTACATGTGGTGTGACTGTAAGGGTAAGTGGGGGGAAATTTTTTCAGCAATTGAGCATGACATGGCACAATATTGTAGTACCAACCAGACTGGAGTACAACATGGATGTGAAATTAAATAGCAATTTAAGTGTGCGCATGATTATAGTATTTGTGGTGGTTATCTGCTATTGTTCAACAAACAAACTCAGTGTGCTTTAGGAGTAGGTAGAGTCGAGGTAATTGGTTGATGTGTAATTGTGAGAAAAAAAAATTGAAACCACTTATTTATTTCATCAGACAAAATAACGTCGTAAAACTGGAATGGGCGCTTTATAAAACAACGAACACTATGATTTCCAGTCACTCGCTATAGCAAAGTACTAAAGTTGAAGGTCAATCTCGAAAAGATCCGTTTTAGAATACCGTAATGAGCAAGAACTCGCGTTTTTTGTCGAAGTTTTATAATGATGATGTAATAATATTATGTTTTTTGTTGCCATATCTAGTAAAAATTCATCTTTTCTATCAGTTTGAACAAGTCTGTCAAGGTCTTATAGGTAGATACAATCATTATTAGGCTAGGCTGTCCATGAAAAGGCCAGCAGGCAAAGCAAATGTTTATAATGGTGATTTCTTCCTTTACGATTTTAACCTATGGGTTACTGAAAGACTACGGTTCTGAAAGTCCGATCATCTTTCTTTATATCTTTATTTACACAAGTCAGCCTATTATTTTAGTAATTGCCTGTAAGAAAGTTTGTGTAGGTACCAAATTAGAGGTAGATACGAAATTGCTAAGAGGACATTATTAATATTTACAATAATAGAGGAGCATTTTTTGTAAATGTACAACCTTCATTTATAAAACACTGTTTTATTAAATCAATGGGTATAGTACCCATTGATTTATTATATATAATAAATCAAGACTATTCCAGATTAAGTAGAATAGACCTTTGATGGTTAAAGTAGTAAAGTCATAGGCTGACTTAATTACTATATCCCACTGCTGGGAAAAGGCCTCACCACAACTATGAGGAGGTACGAGCCATACTCCACCACGCGGGCTCAGTGCGGATTGGTAGAGGGGTTCTGTAAGGCAAGTGACAAACCTTACTGTCAGATGTTATCAAGCCGCTCTAGGGGGCCTCTGACTTGGCTTAACGACTAATACCACTGATATTAGCCGGGGCCCGGGACCAATTGCTTAACGTGTCTTCCGAAGCACGGAGATGCTTGTCATGGACGTCACTTAAATGGTCGGAATGGTCACCCATCTTAACTTTTAATATCACTACCAAAGCGCTGCCGCCACTGTGCCACAAGCACCTCATCAAGCGATCAAAGTAGTGCCTTCTCTATTTTCATGCGTAATCAGTATTAGCACCATGCACCATCCTTTTACATATCCCTGTAGGTTGATATGGTTATGAAACTTTGACATTAATGTGGCCTCTAAGTATTTATGTACCTACCAACAGATAGGTAGGTACTTGTGTCTACATATGTAGATAAATACTAATAACTAGTGGTTGCCCGCGACTTCATCCGCGTGGACACGATGATAGAAATTGACTCCTATCACCCTTCAGTAATCGTGGTCTCTCAGTGAAATACTCTGTCGTATGGTGAAGGGAGGTCATCCTGTAATGCCCTGTATCATGTATATACCTTCCCTATATTTTATTGTGGACTTAAGGTCATGGCACACTATACCGGCACCGCAATGGCACCGCCTTAACCCAGCAATAACTTGCCATTTAAATTAGAGCATTAAGTTGTGAGTCTTACAATTATTTTGTAAATTCGACGCGACGCCGTGCTGCAGCCGTGCTATTGCGGTGCCGGTAAAGTGTGTAATGATGACCTTATTATCTTATACCTTTGAACGAGCAATTCTCGTATAATTATTTATATATTATATTATGGAAACGGCTCTAACGATTTTACTGAAATTTCATATGTTAATATTCAAATTAAAAAAAAAAACTCAGTACCTAGGCGACCGAGCTTTGTTCGGTTACTACTATTTGATAAAAAAAGGTTTATAATTCGTAAATCTTATTTAAAAACTAAAAAAAGGTTATTAACAAAAAGTAAAAAATGTTTCGTCACCGTGCGAGATTCGAACCCTAGCCTCATGGTCAATTCGACGTCATATGCACTTGGCCACGGCGCTCTTGCGTACCGGTGAGAAATTAGCGACTATGTTCTGATTCTGTGTCGAACAATGTGAAAGAAAAACGCATAAAAAATCGAAAACACGCGTTTTCCGAAACAAGACTAATCTAGATCGATTTTTTCAACCCTGATACCCCCCACATAGCAAATTTCAGCGAGATCTTAGATCATTAGAGCCGTTTCTGAGGTCCAAACAGTGACACCCAAATTTTTTTAGAATCCTAACATCCTGGGCTATCAAAAACATACCCTATACATGTATGTTAGTTTAAATTGTAAGAATTTTATAGAGCCGTTTCTGAGGTCCAAACAGTGACACCCAAAAATTTTTTTAGAATCCTAACATCCAGGGCTATCAAAAACATACCCTATACATGTATGTTAGTTTAAATTGTAAGAATTTTAATTTTAAGGTTGCCAGTTTATGTTCAATCTATCATCATCCTCCGAGCGTTATTCCCGGTTGTGCTCTCGCACACGAATGCCCAGGGTCCGCTGAACATGATCCAGGTTTTAGCAGATCAGGTAATTACAGTGGAGCGACTGCCATCTGACCTCCGTGACCCTGTTACCAGGGGAACCTGACCAGTTTGGTTCATAGTTACACATGCAGTTGCCTGAATGTGCAGGTTTCCTCACCATAAGAGCATTGGTTAGTGAAACAACTAATGAACATAACTCAGAAAAAGTCTTTTAAAAAAAGTCTTTTCAGGGTTCCGTAGTCCGACAAGGAACCCTTATAAGATCGTTCAGTCCGTCCGTCCTAGTCTGTCATAGCAGAATATCTTCTACGTTTATAGACTGATTTGCATGTAACTTGGTTCGAGGATACTTTACATATAGATCTCATTTTTAAAATACAAAAAATTAAAATTACCCCTTTTTAAGGGTACCTCCCCATACATGTAAAGGGGGGGTGAATTATTTTTTTGAGTGCACCCCCTTGTGTGGGTTATCGTTGAAAAGGACTATGAAAATAAGTTAGGGTTTCCATAAAACACTTTTATCAGCTATACCATTTGCGAGATATAGCCCGCCATAGTCGTTTACATGGTGTCCCCCCCCCTGTAATTTCTAAAGTCTTTGACCTATAAACTTCAAATCACTCACGTAAAGAAACAGCCGCGGAAACTCTTATTTAAAATTGTTTCGTGTATCCTGTGATGAATACTTTTGAAATTATAAATAAAATAAAAATATATACTTTTTTTGCCTATACTGTCTAATGTTTTAAGTTAAAGGTACGGAACCCTTCGCGCGCGAGTCCGACTCGCATTTGGCCGGTTTTTTATTTTAGTCTACTTCTAGTCTAGCTTTTGTTAGTCTTAGCTTAGCTTATAAATTAACAAATTGTGAATACGTTTTATTAACTTTATTTTGTACAGTGTGTTTTTTTTTATTTGCCCCTCGCCTATACCTTCCAGATTGAGAAACCCTTAATTTTGGTAGAACTCTTAACTTTATTTCAGCACTAGAAGTTATAACAAATTTGATGTACATAATTTACTAACTGTCATATTAATACTGCATTAGTTTTACTTGACCTATATTATTAGTACCTACAGTATGAATTGAATAGATATAATTAGTGGCAATGAACCCAGAGCCTAGAGCTCTACCATTACCGACTTTGTTGCTGGTTGTTGCAACAGTCATTTGCAGGTAAGACTTAGTTGGGGTTGGTAGATAGAACATAATATTGGTAGGATTCAGTAGACTCATTATACTTCCACCATTTAGGTACTAATTAAATTAATTTTAGTATAGTATGTTTCTGAATACTACATCCTGTTATAAGCTGAGGAAGCCATTTTGGTACCTATTCCTGCATCAGCGGTCGCTCAAATAGTCAGTATAGTGATACCATTAATTCACCAAGAAGATTAGTGTTCTAATAGAAATAAAATAGATCTTCAACTGCCAATAAACTTGAACCACTTCTTAAACTAAGTTCAACTATGCCTGATTGACACGACTATTGTTAAGTGAAAGCCATTGATTTAAATGAGGAAAGGAGGAGCGACAAGAATTATACATTTTTAAAGTTTGTGCTTGTCTTATTAAAAGTCTGAGGAGGAGCACACTAATTTTACCACTGTTTAAACTAAAGGTATATTGTTAAGTTTTATATTTGTCACCCTCACCATGACACAACTGATGCTTTGCAACAAATTATACTGAGTTTATGTGTACTTGTTTATATATCTATTTTCTCAACTACAATAAATTCAATAAATCAAATTCAAATAGGTATTTGGGACCCAGGTACCAAATACCTATTTGTTTGTCCAGACAAACATGAACTTAACAACTGGAATAAGACAGTTAACAATACATTTAAATTATTAAAAGAAATAATACTTACAAAAGTTAATATTTTGATGATGGGGCTGTAGTAATCCGCATTTGAAACAATATTTTCCTTTTGTGATGAATTGTGGACTGTGACTCCCAAATCAACAAACTTTACTACAATTAAAATTGATGTGATGATTAGTTTAGTTATATTCAGTGGATTCCATGGGATATTTTTCTCCTTGCTATGTAATATGTAGTAGATGTCTAATAATGCTGCCACCCATAAGTATATACATGGAGTCCATACAAGAACTGTCTTGTGAAAACATGGTGTGAATTCTGGATTTTCCGTGTACCATGTTCTATTGCTATCCTAAAAATAAAAATAAACATTAGAACACATAAAACTTGATGCTTGATTGATTGGGTGCACTTTTATGTCATACTTAATTACAGTTAATAAATAAATTATGTTATACACAAAGTTATGTAAGTGGATATAATTATATTTTTTTTATGCCTTGAAACTTTTAAGTCTTTTCAACAATAGCTAAGTAGGAAGTTATCACAAAAATTTTAAGTAGGAAGGATTAAAGTGGTTTCTGAGTTTATAACAAAAACTAGTTTGTTCATTTATTCTTCCAACTTTTAGCATCTAAGGTCAAGGCCATACATAAAATTATTTACTAGACAAGTAAATTATTTATTTCTACAAATTAAATAATGGGTACCAGAGCAACGACTATACGGAATTTATAAAACTATTCGTATAATTTATTTAAAATAAATGTAAAAGAGAGAATCGAATTACCTACCAAAGAACTACCTACCTACCTACGCTAACAAAGAATTTTATGGTTATTATTACTTACAAAGTTCAAAGACCTACTTACCCAAAAAATGGATCCGCAGAACTCGTCAAGCGAGGAATTGTAAGACATTGTCACAATACGTGGACAAGGCACGAACAACGACTAATTTAAAGTAATGCTCTAGCTGCCATGAATTTTTAACTTTCAACTAGGTTGCAAAAAATACTATACAAAACGTCTTCAAAGAAACTTCCTTACAAACTATCGCTTGTATTCTAAAGAAAAAGAGTGATATTTCCGTCAAATTAATGTTATAAATGTAGAAAAAAACAATTTCACTTAAATTCACATCGCACTTGCACATACAACTCCTCACCTCACCTCACCACACTACCAAAGACAACAATAAACTTTTTCTTCAGACGTTTTCTTTGTCAGCTGTCTGTCATGTCATCTGTCACAGAAGTAGAGCCCAACGACAAACCGGAAGTACCAAAAATGTGACAATCATCCATGCTGTCTAGACGGCCCGCCCACGCCATTGTCTTTATTTTTTTGCAATAAAACTTATTTAGTTGCTATGTCAGTGGTCGTGCTCGTGACAAAAAGATTACATGGTCAGTGGTCGTGTCGTCTAGTGACCACAGAGAAATTAACAATGTCATTCATTAAATTACAGGTTTTTGGTCAAGAAGACATTGGGGCATATAACAGTAGTGATATTATCGCAGTATCGTGGTAATATGACCGTATGGGGCAAATAATATTGTGATATTACCATGACATGATACTAGTATCAAGTGGTATCGCAGCATCGCCAGTACCACAATTGAGGTATTAATTACACTAGGTGATATTATCAACCCTAATATAGCGTACACTTTGTTAGGGGTCGGTCGTGTTTTGCTATGCTAGGCACCCATATCCACTTTGAAAAGTAAACATATGAAAAAGCTAGGCCACCCAGGCCGTATAAATATTAATATATCAATCAATGTCGTGCCATCTTGCCATGTTTAAAAAATAAGAAAGAAAACAGTATTTATTTGAGCCAAAAACACATTTTACAAGATAAAATATGACATAGGTTACATTGCAATTATAATAACAACTACCTTACTCGCGGAGCTCGTCCCCAACCTAGACGTCAGTCTGTATCTTGAGAGACAGGTCCCACAGAGTGGAGTATACGTCAGGCTACAATATGTTTAAAGATATTTATTTATCTTATTTCCCAAACTAGACAGCGTCTGATATTTGGGATTATGATTGTGATACAACAATAAACAAATTGTAAAGGTATGTGTATGTGTGTGTGCGTGTGAGTGTGATGTTTTTTGTGTGAGTGTGCTTGTTTGTGTGTGCATGCGGACTAAGTGGGTTTGTACTATATATTAAAGAGGCGAAAAGTGTGTAAAAGGTATGTTTGAGTAACGGTATTCGTGCTAAATTTGGTTAAAGGTATGAAATGTTTCAGCTCAATTCGCTCATGCATCCATTACTTGCAACGTGACAGTACCTACAAATATTAAAATACCGAGCTACTCACATACTTTTGCATTATATTGTTTTATAATAAACATCATTCGTCATCATCATTCATTATATTGGAGGTAGTGATGGGTAACAACCCAGGTTATAATCCATTGGGTGGGTTATAACCCTCTTCCTACCTACTATCACCCAGTCATAACCCATTTAGGTGGTTGAAAAAAAAATGACCAACGGTCGGGCACAGGTAGGCGCAGGGGGTGCGGGTAAGGGTGGTACATCGCGGGGGTAGGGGAAGGTGCAATGCGATGCGTCTGAGTATCTCAATACTTAGAGAGCGCACGTCTGTATATTTGAGTTTTTTTATCTTTTATAACGACCTGGCTTTGTTTAATTGTGATCTGATCCTGCTTAACTGAACGACCTCGGCTTCGACACTGGATTCGTTTTGACCCTGCTTACCTGAACGACTTTTGCTTCTACATCGGATTTGAAGACGGAGTTATTTTCCTTCGGAAGATTGACAGTAAGTACATGTTATCTTTTTGATAATTTTCGCACATATATTATTACAGTTTTTTCTATAAAACATAAAAGTATTAAGTTAATAACCATTTTCTTATGCCTATTTTTAATAGTCCCCTACATTTAAATGACTCAAACGTTAGAGTTATTACATAATATAAAATAAAATCATGTGTATAAAACGTAACTCGAACTCCAGAACTATATAAAGCATATATATAATTTTGAATTTTATTTTAATGTTATTTAAATATAACTAGATGGATGACATTTTATGATTTCCTATAATATAATTCATGAATACTTTGTCTATGCCACCACAACATAATAAGGTACTGTTAGTATTATATTGTGATACTATGAAGGGAATTAATATGAATTTTAAAGTCATCAAAACGGACCCACTGTGTCATTTTTAAGTATTTTTGAGCGGCCCATCCATTAAAATGTTATAAAATATGTGCCCAAAGTGCCTTTTAGGCGTTTTTTTTAACTTCTGGTCTGGACCACCTAAGCTCACATATATTTACTACAATGCTCGAAGTGCAATCTTTATTAAAAAACTCTACGATGAATCCCCTAGATAATTATGCATTTATTCCTCTCTGGAGCTAGCTTCGCAAACACGTATTCTTCAAATCTCTACCTTTTCTTGTCTGGATTGATAAATTTCATTAACTGAAATCTTACAATGTCTTTTTGAGTAGGTCCTTACTAAGCACACTTAATCAAGTATCTTTAGGATCACAAAAAAGCAATAGTCTTTTCCCACGCGATTATAAACAAAAACACTTTCTATATTCACCTTTCCATATTCACTAAGAATATAATGAATGAACTCCTTGGCTATTAAATATTTTTACAATGATGTAATACAAAAGTGAGCTACCTGGTTCTTGCTAACCTACGTGGTCATTTTTTATTGTTTTACAAGCCGGTATTTCTTAAGTAGAATATTTATCTTGTCACAAATCTTTTGTGGATAAAGGTTTTTTTTATCTACAAAGAATACAATATTTATGTATACTTGTAGTTTATAAACATATTATATTATATAAATCTTTAAGTGCTTGGTTCATAGAATGTCAAAGTAATTTAAACTACTTAAAGATTCTAGTTATGGCACCACGTTAACATCATTTTTCTGTTTTTTAGGTAATCATGGTCAGACCAAGAAACCAAATGATATGGCAACACTTCAGACAAGCGGAAGACAAATACATTTACTGCAAGCATTGCAAGAAACAGTACAAAGTTGCCAAACTTTGCAATAAATGGGAAGACATTTACTGAAATGTATTACATGTCCCGAAACCGCTAAGCAACAGCTGAGGACAGGCTCAATGCGGTCTGCAAGCAGTGACGTTCTACCACTGGGGAATATAGGAAATGTCATGCCAGCTCAATTAAATGATTCAGTTGAGAGTACGTTGTCTCCGTCAACTTCACGTCCATCAGATGTGTCTAATGAAGACTTGCACAAGTTATTGGCTAAATAAAGCCATTTACGTATCCGGCTCTCCTCTTTCGATGGTGGAACATCCCCTCTGGATAAAATTTTTTGACAACTTCAGCTTCTATACAAATTACCAACGAGAAAAACTATTTCGACGAGCATTCTGGACAAAACGTACAATGATATGCGCCGGGAGTTGCTGCAAAATGAATTAACAGCAAAATCATGTTTACATTTGCAGCTAGACGGTTGGTCAAATTGTAGAAATGAAGGCATTATAAATATATTAATTTCAAAACCAGAGCCGGTTTTTGTAAATAGTATTGAAAGGAAATGGCAATAAGCGTCATTAAAGCGATTAAAAAACGCCAAGTATTAACTGCTCTACTCGCCAAAATTGTCAAGGAAAAAAACGCTGGTAAAACACTAAAGATTGCCTGTGAAATCAGATGGGGCAGTTATTGTACAAGCTTTAAAAGTCTACAAAATACAAAAATTGCATTACAAACATTGGTTGTGCATAAAAGAGAAACACTCTTACCAGCAGAGGATAAAGCAACATTATTAGATGAGGATTTTTGGAACATTATAAAACAATGTATACTAATGTTAGAACCAATTTCGGAAGCAATATTTAAATTAGAAGCTAACGAAGAAAACATTCACACAGTATACATGACACTTAAAGATATGAAATCTAAAATAATATTAATTTTACCAAAAATAACCATCATTGACGATTTCGCGAAAAATTGATAATGGATGTTCTTGAAAAAAGAGTAAAAATGTGCTTGAAGCCTATCCATTTTGCAGCATACCTACATGCTTGACCCCGCAGTTCAAGGTTCAGAATTAAACGAAATTGAAGATGACGCCATGGAATATATATGCGAAGTTGGACATAGTATTGGCTTAAGTATAATGCCAAACTTGGCACAATACCGAGCAAAGGATGCATTTTGGGGGCGGAGATTTATTTATTATTATTATTAGTTATCAGACAGGCAGATATTTGGGAGAGTTTAGGAGAAATAATACCAAAAACAAGGTGAAGTGGCCTTTGCAACTGTACTTATTGCACAAAACCGCAAATACTGTCGACTGACACAGAAGATTGCCTTCAATCTTACCACCTCCCATAGACATCACCCCACCTCGTTCGCAAGGCCTTAGTGAAGATCCAATGACGTCGACCACTGATCACAATCAAAGTCAAATGGAGTTTTTGGATTGCGACAGAATTATTGATTTAAGTGGCAATGATGATAAATAAAGGATTAAGTTTGGATTCAGTCTTTAATTTATTCCATCTTCTTAAGTAGTTAGTAAACCAAAGGTATTCTTTATTCAAAAAAATGATATTAATAAAGTAAATTGAAAACGTTATAATTTAACAGTACCCTATTTATGCCTACATGATCTACTACTTAGTTAATTTAATAATATTTAGCAACAACTGGATTATTCTAACGCCTTTATAGGTCAAAAATAATATGCATATTGGCCAAACTGAAGAAATAGTCGTGCGATGCAAAGTAACCTTTTATTGTTTATTTTTATCTATTACATTTTACCCGACATACTACATATAGTTTTCACCCACCAAAAAGACTTATAAATGGATTAAAACCGGGTGATTTGGGTTTTTACCCGGTTTTAATCTACGTGGGTTGTTTGGGTTATAGCTCACTACCCATTGCTACTTGGAGGTACCTATGTGCATCGGGCCTTGTGGTCCGCATCGCCCGAGTGGTGAATGATATTACCACGATACTGTGATAATATCACTAATTTTATTTATATTTTAATTTTACTTTGACAAGCCAAGCTTTCATTTTTTTCATTTTATATTTTCACATCACTAGTGTTTGGTGGCGGTGTTTGAGACCTAGTTGAGATGGCGAAGATTAAATTATTTTGAATGATAAACGCTTGTGAAGTTTGAAATACAACATTTTTAGTGTAATAGATACGCTAAATATTGGTAGTCACTTTGATCCAGTGTTTAAACGAACTATTTGTAATCTAGAGTTTTTAGGTTACCTTTACTAATTCGGCCAGAATGGCAGAGTATTTAGCGGCTATATTTGGTACAGAAAAGGACAAGTGAGTAATCACGGATATATTTAATGTACCTGTGATATCTTTAATGTTGAAATATGTGAAAATATGGATTTAAAGTTCTTTCTACAGGTGTTCATGAAACGTCAAGTTTGGGTTATGAATTTACTAGTGGTTCCCCGCGACTTCGCCCGCAAGAGTTAGATTTTCCATATAAACTTCTCAAACTGTCTCAAACTGTCTCCATACCAAATTTCTTCGCAATCGGTTCAGTCGTTTAAGCATCAAGACATAACAGACAGACAGACAGACACACTTTCGCATTTATAATATCAGTATGAATAAGTATGGATGATATTGTCTGGCTGGCTTATACAGTTCATAGCATCCTTGCCGCATCTGCTAGGATAACATACATCTTTTATTCAAACTGTCTGATTGCTTCATCATAATTTTCTTCAAATTCACTACCAGTGTTGAACCATGAAACCACCTTAATAGAACTCAAATCGGAACTCCTAAGAAATAACCTGTAATTGAAAACCACTTGTTATCAGTACAAAACAATCTTCTATTGATTTGCAGAATACCTACATATAATAAGTTTTATTAATCCAATTCTACTAAGCATAAATAATTTTTTAAAATTACTATAATAATAACAATTACTATAATAATGTGCATAATTATTTTCAGGGTCAATTGTTCTTTTTACTTCAAGATAGGAGCATGTCGTCACGGTGACCGCTGCTCTCGAATCCACAATAAACCTACCTTTTCACAAACTGTCTTACTGCAGAACTTGTATGTGAATCCCCAGAACTCGGCTAAATCAGCAGATGGGAGCCATTGTGAGTACTTATTCTATACAAGGATACTTGTGTTTCATGATGCTATAATCTCTGTCCAATACTTACTGCCACACTTGGAAATTAAAATATGTGTGTAATTAAGTGTTGTTCTGTTACTTTCTTTGTCAATGAAATAAAAGAGGACTGCATGAGACTAAATGAAAAATTAACTTTAATTGACATCTCTGAGTGAATGTTAGTAGAGGTCAGATTCATTTTTGAAAATCAATGTTTGATTCATAGTCAATTCAAAGAAAAATTCATCATCTTAAGTAGGCTTTTTGATTTGTTTTTTATCCACAGTGGTTGTTGCCAATGTATCTGATGAAGAGATGCAGGAGCATTATGATAATTTCTTCGAAGATGTCTTCGTGGAATGTGAAGACAAGTATGGGGAAATTGAAGAGATGAATGTGTGTGACAATCTTGGTGACCATTTAGTAGGAAATGTTTACATTAAAGTAAGTACAAACTAATATACAAAAGTAAATATTAAACTAAAAAAAATATTAAACACCAAACATTCAGCAGTTGGATTTATTTGAGTGATGATGTTTTATTAGTAATATTTTAACCCCCCTTCCGCGTGATGATATGTGGTTTAAGACAGCTTTGCAAGTACTCTAAGTCTGATTGCCACAAAACTAGACAGAATAGAAAATATACTTTGTCCAAATGACCACTGACAAAGAATATATATGGGAAAAATAAAATACAATTATTTTGCTTTAAATTTCCGCTAAGAGACGCTAGCGCAGGCAACAAAACCACACCAACCGCAACCGCTTTGAGTACCAGTTCAGACAAATGCAGAATGCACCGCCCTCCCTCCCTCAATACGCATGCACTACAGCTAATGCAGTTGTTAGTTACCAACACCAACGTGCAAAAAACCTCGACGCGTTTCGCCACTCCACGCGGCATCCTCAGGAGATGTTGTCGCCTCGGCTGAGCACGGACGACTGAAATGAGTCGCTGGCGAACAGGCCTTTTATACTGTCCCCACTAATGAGCTGACGTAATCGTTACGCTAACGCGATCGTTACGTAAACGCAAACAAAAAGTTAAAGTTAAAAAATTAAAAAGTTAAACCGTTGATGACTGATGGTTATTAATAACATTTTGTTGATTTGAAAATAGATTCAAAAGTGGGGAGGTGGTATAACTGACCTGTTCGTTCAACAATGTAAGCGTATTATCTTTATTATGTTTTATGATTTCTAATTGTTCCAGAACGGACAATTTAAAACTTTTTTCACATGTGTGTAAAATGGAAAAAGTATGATTATTAGGAATACTATGTCCTGAATCTAAAAGATGTTTGGCGAAGTGTGACTTTTCAGGATGGTTGTTTCGATACGCGGAAATATGTTCTTTATAACGTGTGTTGAAGGCACGGCCGGTCTGTCCTATATAAGTGGCGTTGCATGCACTACAGTTAAGCTTGTAAACACCAGATTTTTGGTGTTTATCAAGCTTTTCCTTTCCGTTACAAATTAATCTTAAAGAGTTATTTGTGTTAAAAGCTACGCGTATGTTATGTTGTTTTAGGGTTTTAGAAATACGTTCCGACACCGTCCCTAAGTAAACTAAACTAGAATTATACCTGTTAACCTTTTCATTAGGAACAGAGTATAATAAACTAGTTATTATTTTATTAATTTTATTTTTTATTAAGCTGTCAATAATGCATCTCTTGTATCCGTTTGATATGGCGATGTGATACAAAATGTTGAATTCCTTCCTGTAATTGTCTTTACTAAGTGGTACAGTAAATAGTCTATGAATATATGAATTGAACGCGGCCATCTTATTATTGACAGCTTAATAAAAAATAAAATTAATAAAATAATAACTAGTTTATTATACTCTGTTCCTAATGAAAAGGTTAACAGGTATAATTCTAGTTTAGTTTACTTAGGGACGGTGTCGGAACGTATTTCTAAAACCCTAAAACAACATAACATACGCGTAGCTTTTAACACTAATAACTCTTTAAGATTAATTTGTAACGGAAAGGATAAGCTTGATAAACACCAAAAATCTGGTGTTTACAAGCTTAACTGTAGTGCATGCAACGCCACTTATATAGGACAGACCGGCCGTGCCTTCAACACACGTTATAAAGAACATATTTCCGCGTATCGAAACAACCATCCTGAAAAGTCACACTTCGCCAAACATCTTTTAGATTCAGGACATAGTATTCCTAATAATCATTCTTTTTCCATTTTACACACATGTGAAAAAAGTTTTAAATTGTCCGTTCTGGAACAATTAGAAATCATAAAACATAATAAAGATAATACGCTTACATTGTTGAACGAACAGGTCAGTTATACCACCTCCCCAATTTTGAATCTATTTTCAAATCAACAAAATGTTATTAATAACCATCAGTCATCAACGGTTTAACTTTTTAATTTGTTAACTTTAACTTTTTGTTTGCGTTTACGTAACGATCGCGTTAACGTAACGATTACGTCAGCTCATTAGTGGGGACAGTATAAAAGGCCTGTTCGCCAGCGACTCATTTCAATCTCGGCATTCAATCTCGGCATCCGCATTTGAGGAACATCACTCCGTACCACTCGAGGCCACCAGACCACAGCTCGACTCGACTCCGAGCTTTCCCGCGAGACCTCCTCACCACCAGTGATGGTGACGAGGACAGCAGCAACAGGACTGACCCGACTATCAGCTTGCAGGCGCAAGCCTCGCTGATAGTTGATGACCACCGGACATGACACCACCCAAACTGACCTCGACGCTGGCTCGTAGCTGAAAAGCTCGCCAGCGCCAACCCAACCAAGGACGTGAGACGGCAACGTCTCCCCCAACCAAACGACCTGTCCGTAGCCACGGACAGCGATTGAACCCACCGAAGGGGGCCGTCGCCCCGAACGGTTTTCCCGATCCCCTAGGGGGTTGTGCGAACTTCGAGTGTGACTCATTTCAGTCGTCCGTGCTCAGCCGAGGCGACAACATCTCCTGAGGATGCCGCGTGGAGTGGCGAAACGCGTCGAGGTTTTTTGCACGTTGGTGTTGGTAACTAACAACTGCATTAGCTGTAGTGCATGCGTATTGAGGGAGGGAGGGCGGTGCATTCTGCATTTGCCTGAACTGGTACTCAAAGCGGTTGCGGTTGGTGTGGTTTTGTTGCCTGCGCTAGCGTCTCTTAGCGGAAATTTAAAGCAAAATAATTGTATTTTATTTTTCCCATCTGATAATGGATTTCCGCAAAGTAACGCCTGATTCTATTAATTATAAAGAATATATACACTACGCGAAAAGAAGCAACACTTAAGCCTGTGTGCACATAAAATCGCTTGCGACTATGTGTAAGTGTCTGGGTGTCCGCGGGTGCCTTGAGAGCGTAGAGGGTGAACGCTTGGGGCGTGGAGCAGGCAGTCACTGACTGCCTTGGCTGAGGGCTGTCACACGCACCGCACGCAGGCACGGACTCGCACATTTGTCGACCGCGTAAATTAATACTCTGAGTATAAAACTGGACTTATATTTGTCTATGTTTAACATCTGTTAATTTGTTAATAAATATATGTAGTAGTGTCAAAATATCTAGTTGGTTTTGTAGAGTATATTTTATGTAAAATCTATATAAAAGTATGCTATAGCTATTCCTGGTATTATTCCTAGATGTTGGTTGGTTACAGCTTTAATTAAATCATAGTAGGCATGGCATGTCATTAATTAATGACATGCCATGCCTACTATGATTTCCTTTGGATTTTCAAAAACCTGAAATTACATAAGAGTAAGCAATTTGTAGAGACATTTAATTTATTTGTTAATTTAATACAAAAAGTATCTTTTATTACTTAGTTTAGATTACATAACATAATAATGTAAAGTCTTTGGCACAAGTCTATATTCCATTTTGGTAGGTATCAACCCTAGCATTTACACATGACGGATAAATGTCACTGGCGATCAAAGTCTCACGTACAGGGAGTGTCACCACTGTGCCACTGAGGCACTTAATGTGTCAAGTATGTCAAAATTATTTCAGTAATACCAAGTAGATTTTTTTATCTCCTAACTGTTCATTCTATACTATCTATTCAAAGAAATAAAGGCTTATTTTATTTATTTTTATTAATTTAACTGTTCAATTTCAGTTTCGTCGCGAGGAAGACGCAGAGAAAGCAGTAAACGACTTGAACAACCGCTGGTTCGGCGGGCGGCCCGTGTACGCCGAGCTTTCGCCCGTGACGGACTTCCGCGAGGCCTGCTGCCGCCAGTACGAGATGGGAGAGTGCACCAGGAGCGGGTTCTGCAACTTTATGCATCTCAAGCCTATCTCTCGGGAACTGCGGAGGTAATACTTTAAAAAGACAAATTACAATTATAAATATACTAAAAGGTTGCCTAAAGAAATTTTTTTCAACAAACACACCAATTACCTAGCCTCAAACTAAGCATAACCTGTGGCGACGAGGATAATGGATGAACCCTCTTAGATACGTTTATAAACATCAATGATTAAGGTACAAATGCTCATGCTCATAACACAAACGTTTGCGCCTTGCGGTTTGAACCCGCAAACTATGGTTTGTTGTAGTCCGGAGCGCGAACCTCTCCACAAAAACGGTAGTAAACACACAAACCACTCCCGTGTACAAGCTTTCTAACGATCGTTACAGGTACTTGTACTCGCGCCGCAAGGGCGGTCGCAAGTCGCGCAGTCGGTCGCGCGAGCGTCGTCGCCGCTCTCGCTCGCGCGGACGCCGCGAGCCGCCGCGCAACTCGCGGTCCGGCCGCTACTGACCGCACTCCGCAGCCCGCAGCCCGCAGCCCGCAGCCCGCAGCCCGCAACAAACATCACGCACCGACATGCGCCCGTAACACTAACGGATAACCCGACGTAAGCTGAACCTTATAAAGATGTTAAGACGCGAGTAATGTTTTTACATGCCGGTGGTACAGACTACAGATTATTTGTTGTGTTGCCTGTTCGGCGTACAAATTTTATCTGTTATAATACTGAATTCATTAACTAATTTCTTTTCAATCTGATGAAACACATTTTGAGTTCTAAGTTTACCACTGGTGATCGGATATTGTTTATTATGGTTGAGCAAGACTGTGATGGTATAAAATGTTTGTCATTTAACATCCTTAAAATCTTTAAAATATCACAGATGTAAATCCTAACATCAGTCACTATTTAAATTAACTCAAACTTTCTATTAAAATGACTTAAAAATCACATTGAAGGGATAAAAGTTTGAATGGGAAATACGACATTTGGCAAACGAAGTCGCGTGACTCCGCTTGTCAATAAATAAAGAACATGTGCTTTGCATAATATTACGTACACGTAAAAAAAAAGAAATGAGATAAAATAATTTTCAATGATTCTGATCACCCATGGTATGCTTGTTCCAAACATGATTGATAAACAAAATGGTGGCCTAATAATAAACCTACAAAGTTAATTTATTATGTTGTAATATTGACGACCGTCTTGGTGTAGTGGTTCGCGGCGCGGACTTCTAAACCAGGCGGTTGCGGGTTCGAATCCCGCAAGGGGCAAATGTTTGTGTGATGAGCACGAGCATTTGTACGTAAGTCATGGATGCTTATAAAAGTATTTAAGTATGTCTATCCGTTATCCTAGTCACCATAGCACAAGCTCACGCTTAGTATGAGGCTAGGTAATTGGTGTGTTTGTTGGAACAATTTATTTATTTAATGTAAATAATGCACAATGTATTAATTATGTGATGATGAATATGTATGTTGAGAAGATCTCAAAAGAAAAGCCCAATCCCCCGTCACAAAGCATCAATTGAAAAAGTGTTCATAAGTTGTGTAAGCTGAAAGCTAGAATCATAGTTTTGTGAAGTAACTTTAGCAAGTTATTAATAATATACAGGGGTAAAATTAGGTCCACCATTTGTTTTAATTCACCGCCATACTAATAAAAATTATACCATTGTTGCAACTAATTTATGAACATGAGATGGCTAATTAAAATGTTTGTCTCCATTAAGTCATGTCAACTATCTGTCATACATTCCAAAACAGCCATCTAATACTTATTTAAGTGTTCATTAACATTGGTATAAATAATTAAGGCAGTAAATGTGTGGTAGTGTCTGAAAGAGTGTGTTTTCAGAATCCTGAATAGATTTAGAACGTGAACACAACATAAAGTCAGACAGATCTTGTTGATACATTTTTCAAAATAAACAGTCAGATTGATTTACTAATTTTTTGTAACATAAATCTTAAATAAAATTAATCTAGAGACTACATTGGAGAAATCTGTTAAAAGAAATTCTAAAACAATTATATTGAAAAGATTTTTTTGGGCTTGGTTTTATCTATTTGTACACTCCAAAAAGTTACTTCAGGTCATTCAGACCTGAAGTAACTTTTTGGAGTCTATTTAGTTCACAAAATTGTTAACAAATATGTGATTGTAACTGATTTTATGTGATAAATTATGACACTGACAATTTATATTGATCCAAAACTTACTAATTTTAGTTACTGAAATTCTTGTCATATACAGAATGTCACAAAAGTGCTCGCCAGACTTACACTGGATATAGCTAAGCCATAAAATTATCATTACTAATATAATTCATGGTTTTGGAGCTAATAAACTTATTTGTATTTTTCTCAGTCAGTCTGGCGTGCCATTTTTGGGACAAAAAGTGGAATTAAATATCTCATAAATCCCAAACCATGAGAATTATAAAAGTTTATCTGAAAGGTCTATACTCTATAGGCTAAGCTATATTCAGTGTCAGTCGGGCGTGCAATTTTAGGACACCATGTATGTAGTTGGTTTGTCTGATAAAATTATGGAGATGAATCACAAAACGTTACCTAGCAGGCTCTACGGGTCCATGTGGTGTATGTTCTAGGCGGGAAAACTGAATTATGAGGAATGCGCAAAGTCACGCGGCGTCAAATTCATTGTATGATTGATGTGAATGTTCGTAAATACTGCAATAACACATTTGGAATAATAAGATAGTGTGCTCAACACTATGTTATTTTCTTAGTAATTTCTTCTGTAATAAATTGTAAGTTTTTTATGTCGTTAGATGTATTTGTATGGTATTGCAGTATTTGTAAGGGATGACTATTATTATTAAGATAATATGTACGTTCAGTAATTATAAGAAATTAAT
Source organism: Pyrausta nigrata (assembly GCA_949316185.1). Taxonomy (NCBI): domain Eukaryota; kingdom Metazoa; phylum Arthropoda; class Insecta; order Lepidoptera; family Crambidae; genus Pyrausta; species Pyrausta nigrata. Next base: position 12,609,720 of record OX438944.1, on the reverse strand, counting down.
TTCAAAATACTTGTTTGCTTTTAATGCCTTTTACTCTTTGTTTAACATAACAGATTTTTTGTGTTAAACAAGTAAATTTAAATGTCTTACTTTAAATAAATGTCAAAACATTAATTTAAAATTCGGTCCTTAGAATAATAGTCTTACTTAGATGATGAGTTAACTTATACATTAAGAATAACTATAATTACCTAAAATTAAATTAGCGACGACAAATTGAACTAACTTCTTAGGGAACACCATAAATGTATGTACATGTACAGGCAGAAACATACAGAACTTCTCTGTGTCCCTATGCATCATACATTCAAGCTGGTTTCTTCATATATTTGTTCCAAAAATCTTATGTTTTCTGCATTAATAATACAACTTGTGTTGTCTTTACCAATAATATAACAATAACGATCGTTTTCTGTAAACGGTTTCCACGAGTTACTTTCTGGTGTAGGGTTCCTGCAAGAGAAAGATAAATAAATAGGTTTTATATAATAAAAGGAATAATTTGTAAGCAAACAAAATGAAACCTTACCCTGAAGATGCGAATTCTACCCATAATTTAACAAATTGTTTGATAATCGTTTTAGACTCGTCTGTTAGTGGTATTGGTAGACATGTCACATGAAATAGGTAATGTAAGTCGTCCGCGTGGCAGACACCTTGTATGGCATCCATTTTATATTGCGTTTTCGTGTAATTTCTCTCGGTTTCAGCTGTGAATTGGTACAAGTAAACAGGCGGATCGCCGTGGTAAATACGATAATGATGTCGGCCAAATCTCAATATATGGTACAAAAATAACAAATCTGTTGTTAAATTGGTTAGTTCTTGTACCATATCGACGGTTAACTCTTTGCCTTGAAAGTAAAACTTTCGTATTTTTTCGTCAGCGTCTTGTACGAGGGTCAAACTGAAAATTCTTAGAAAATCAAAAACTGATTACATTAGCCAGTTATTAGTTTTATTATATCTTTTCAAAATATTGTCCATTGACGTCAATACACCGCTGCATGCGATGGAACCACTGGGAAAAGCACTTTGCCCACTCGTCCTTAGGGGTCTCTTCAATGGCATCGCGATACGCAGCCACCGCTTCTTCAGCATTCATAAACCGCTTTCCTTTAAGTTTTTCTTTAATTTTTGGAAATAAATAAAAATCACAAGGCGCGAGGTCGGGGCTATACGGCGGGTGACCCAGTAATTCAACGTTTGATGTCGCCAAATAGTCGATCGTTCGCTTGGCGGTGTGCGACGAGGCGTTGTCGTGGTGAAGGAGGATCCTACTGCGAGGTCGTTTCTCTCGAACTTTTTCCAAGACAAGTGGCAAACAATTGGTAGTGTACCATTCTGCAGAAACTGTTTTTTGATCCTCTAACACAATTGTTGCGAAATGACCTATCCTTCCAAAGAACGAGGCCACCATTTTTTTTCCCGCACTTCGATCTCTCTTCACTTTAGTTGGCAACTCCTCGAAAGGAAACACCCACTGAGCAGATTGTCTTTTGGTTTCAGGATCATAACAGTAAATCCAGCTTTCGTCACCTGTTAGTATGTCGAACACAGCATTTGAGTCACCTCCGTTAAATCTTTCAATCATTTTACGGCACCAATCCACACGATGGAGTTTTTGAGCCTTAGTCAAATTATGAGGTATCCACCAGGCGCAAAGCTTCCTGACCGCTAAATGTTCGTGGAGGATTTTGTGCACTTGACTCATACCGATGCCTAAGCTTGTCCGAATCTGCTGATAGGTCACTCTTTTGTCAGTCTCTATCATACGCCGCACAACACAGATGTTATTTTCAGTCGTCGCCGTAGAAGGCCGTCCCTCACGTACATCATCAGTGAGATTAGTGCGACCACGTTTAAACTCATTAAACCAGTTGTAAACAGTCGCACGAGATGGGGCTTCATCGTGAAAGGCCAATCGTAGTCTATCATAACTTTCTTGTTGACTTAAATGACATCGAAAGTCATAAAAAATCATTGCACGAAAATTTTCTCGTGTTAAATTCATTTTGACGTGACACAGATAATTTTCAATTTGCCGCCAAGTCGTAAAACAAATGACAAATGAATGAAATATATACTCAGTAATATTGGCAAAGAGTTCTATTTTCAAATTTTAGAATATTTTTTTTATTATATTGTTTATAAGTGGCCAGTTCTAAGAACTTTCAGTTTGACCCTCGTATTTTTTCTCGTGTCCATTTAAATTTTAATTCTCTCGGTACGACATCGCCAACTTGGGACAATATACCTGCTGTTACAATATCATTTATATTTCTAGATATTTCGATTCCTTCGCCAGATGTATAACCTAAAATAAGTGGCACCTTGGCTATTTGGCCTTTAGAAACTAGATTAACAGGTGGTTCTGTAATAAATGTCCCACCGTTCAACTGAGATTTTTCTATTACAGGTCCAAAAGTGATACTGTCTGTCATATCTCTTTTTATGCTTCCTAAGTCTAATGCTGGCAATTTAATTTTTACTAATGATGACACCGGAACACTTTTTAAGAAGTCTACTAACTCTTTTTCGTCTTCCGTGTCTTTACCGAGTAATTTACCAAGTTGGAATGCTCTCTGCCGTGCATACAAATTGTAGCTCCAGTCACTGATGCACACTCCGCTTTGGCATATGGCTTTGTTAAATAGTCCTGTACTCATTTTGGATACCAAATGGTATGAAGTACAAGCAGCGCCGGCACTGCACCCGAATAGAGTGATGTTATTAATGTCTCCACCGAACGCGGCAATATTCCTCTTAACCCATTTCATAGCTGCGACTTGATCCTTTAGTCCAGCATTTTCAGGCACTTCTTCGTTATCGAGACAAAGGAATCCAAGAACTTCTAATCTATAGTTGAAAGTGACTAGAATAACGTCGTGAGCCATGAAGAACTCTGGTCCATAGAAATCGGAATTTCCGGATCCAGTGTAGAACGATCCTCCGTGGATCCAGACCATCACAGGGAGGGGTTGTGTTGATGTCATGGTTTTAGAGTAAACGTTCAGGTACAAGCAGTCCTCGCTGCCTTCTTCGATGCGGTCCAGGCGTTCGTTGTACTGCGGGCACACCGGGCCATGCTGCGAGGCGTCGCGTACTCCTGACCAAGGCTCGGGAGGTTCGGGAGCCTGCAACGAAAGCATCATCTAGTGATTAATATCTACTTTTTTTGTTCTGTCAGACTTGGCTTACTCCAAAGTTCAGGTGGGTTTGAAGCTACAAGTATGTTAAATTCAGTAGGGCTGCAACACGCTTTTAAAATTTGATTTTAAACTAACCTTAGTCAAGTAACCTCGCTCGCGTCAGGTCAACCTCTGAAGAGAGGCAAACATCTAGGGTAAATAAAGCGATAGGCGATTGGCATATCTACTGCGCGCGATCTGAATTGCACTTAATTGTGCCGTTACAAGAGCATCTATTTGTACTTCTATTAGGTATTCTGTGATTGTATGGGGACATTATTTAATTTTAACAACAGGTGTTACGCTATATACGTATAACTAAGTTGTCACTCTGGCCGGGTAAAAGGTGACCTACGCCGCGCTGCATCTTTTAGTTGTGTAAACTATATTGTAGGTAATATGAATAAACCTGCTGTCGACTATGCGCGCGCGAGGTGTTCAGACGTGGCATTACCAACATAAGCTGAACCCCACCCAAGGGAACGTATCTAGAATGGAAGATTTACTTACAATGGAAATTATCGGTATCAACGTTTTGCGGGTAATTGTGCTTGAACACGCGACAGTGCTGCCAGCGGCGCGCAGCGGACGTAAATCCAAGGATAATTAAGTGGGCGCCATTAATCGTGAATTCGTTAATTTGAAATACACATACCTAGTTTAAAACCTAATTTGTAACTGCCACTGCGAAACAGCAGGTATGACTTAATGAGGTGGCCGGGACGGGATTACAACACAAGCGAAGGGATAAGATAAGTATGATTGCATAAAAACTCGAATGCTTTTTAATCCTCAGCTTTGCATGGACTGTATGCAGGAAATCGTTCCTTTGCCTACACGTAAATACACATTCGTGAACATTATGTAGGTAAATCTGCTACTAATAATATTACTATTACCCGTATCTAATATAAGGGTTATATAAAGATCAGAGCGCCGGAAGCAATAATTATTATGTACTTTCTTTTGGTTAATTATATGTTGTTTCCTTAAAAGTTTACGTTCTAGGTACTTTTCAGGACCTGAGTATCTGAAGTTGTGCATCGTAAAAAACTATAAATCTAGTAGGTTAAAGTTAGCTAGGTAGTTAAGGTCTTCCTACACGGCTAAACGTTAGGACGAAATCGGATTTTCATTTATAAGATACATGCTATTGTATAAAGCTATTCAGTAACGCAGTGTTCGGACATAATTTAGTCACGTCACAGTCGCTCACATTAGGAATAGGAATGTATGACAAATCGACTTACCTTGAATCTTAAGTCCCCGACCGGCGCCTTCGCGTACGGAATACCTTTAAACGCGAAGTATGTGCCCTCATCGCACTGGCAAACCGTGCCTTGCAACTCGCCTTGCTCCACCTGCACACGTGGCATGCTGTTTGTCGCCTGATAAATACTATCTGAAATTAATTCACGCGGAAGAGCGTTATCACATTATGGATGTCTTGGCATTGCACCAAATACAAATCATCGGAAACCCAACCAATATGTATTTGTTCTCAATATGTAAGGGTTTAATTTTGATCGCCGAATAAACCATTTTCTTTCTTTCAATAGTATAACATAAATAGGGTTTGTACCTATATTTGAACCTCCATAAATAAAGAAGAAATCAAATTAAGTAGGAGATCTTTTACGCTATTTTATAAAAGATCGATATAATGATATTTTTCTATTCTAATAGAAAAGTAGTAAATACTCTCAATACTATATAAGGTAAAACATTTTTCTTTATAGCCATTTATTCTGTGTTAAAGCTAGCAATTATTTATAATCGCAGCTTAGGTATGCACGCATTCCAAAATTGTATTTTATAAAGCACTTTTATTTACAAAGGTAAATAAAATCAAATCGGATTGTATTTTATCTTACAATTTTTTATAATTAATACAATTTATTTCGCCCAATTTAGTTGAAGTTGTTTAGTTGACACTTGAAATTTTAGTTGCTAGGTTAGATTTGATAACTGTTTCCTACTGTTAGTAGGGGAGACCGGGGCAAGACGGGATAGCTAAGACAATACTCGTTATTCAAAGAAAATAACCTCTTGAAAGAAATTAATGTATTTGTCTCTTATATATCTTATAAAATATTGGCAAATTTCCCGTCTCGCCCCATAGCTGGGGTAAGATGGGATACTTTATGGGGCAGTATGAGTTTAAATATTAATCGGGCGGACAGCGTTCACAAATATGTGCCTCTTTTTCGGCCTTTCCTACTTCGGCACAAAAATAATGTGCCCAACCACGGCACACTCTGCAGATGACCCAATCTTCGTTTGAATCGTGAGTATAGATCCAGAGATGCAAGCACAGTCATCACTCTCTTCTTGAGATGCACTATCTTCCGATTCAATTAAATTTTCAAGCCTATTGGTCTATCGCTTTGTCTCAGAGCCTTTTTTGTCAGTCATCTTTGCAGTATTATTAACATCCATTTTTCCAACTTTCTAATATTTCAAAATCTTTTTAAGTGTTTTGATCATCAGGTTATGTCTCATTTTTACCTCCTTTAATATTATTACCTTTAATGATATCGTTTTTTATCAATTCAGTCAGTTAGTATCTTCCATCGTTTACCTACTAGTCTTTCTATCCTTAGTCGGAATAGTACAAGTTGCAGCAATTCTAACCTTAAGATTTTACTTTTACTGGCAACAACTACTCGTCTGAATTTAAAGTTTTATACAGCTAAAATAAGCGTAAGATTAAAACAATATATTAACTTACATGTGCGCATCAGTTTTTGAACTAAAAACCGCTTAAGTATACTCTCAATTCTTTTTTTTCTGTCAGTAACGCAAAACCGAGTACCAACACGTTCGCTCTGCTTGGACGCACTTGCGGAGAGAAAAGTTCGTGCAAATGGCGCAGTCTCGCCTCTCCAAACACGATTACTATTCACGCACACAATCTAACTTCCTGTCCTGCCCCGAACTTCATCTTGCCCCGGTCTCCCCTAGGTTCTTGCTTATTTGGGTATTTTTGGTCAATCATAAATTAATTATGTAAATTTCTCGCAAACATAATAAAAAACCACTCGGTTTAATATCAAAATAACTCAAGGGTAATTCAAATAATATTTATTCGGTTAATATAACCCCTTTGAAAATATCACATTGTCATCTATGGCCTTATTTCCGTATTTGATTTTACTCAACTTTTGTAACCGAAAGGAGAGTTGCAGTTAAAAGATTATAATTTAAATTTTACGCGACGCCTGTATCATCTACCCCTAACCCAACCTATTTAGTTTAGGTAGGCAGTAATAAACATAATAATAAATTGGGACTGGGGAGCGCCCATAGTATGTTCACGTTAGGTATATTTCAGCGTTTTAGCTACAAAAGCTCCTATTTTTCTAATCACATCTAAGTATTTACTTTAAAATATCCGAAAATAAAGTTGCATTGTCTTTGAACTTAAAAAAAAATGCATATCTATCGTGTGCAATGCGTGCGTATTTTTCTACAAATAAGATGAATAAATAAATGTAAAACAAGACATTTTTTTCGATTATGTTACTTACTGATTCCGAGTCTCCTGAAAAATGGCACCTGTACACTGTGTCCGGTCACCAGTGTCAAAGCCTTCATGTGGTGACTAAGAAGCAAAATTGTAACCACTTTCTTGATAGGATCAATTTCGAAATCTCAAATTTTATTTTTAGCTTTCCCATACCATAATTAGTAAATCGGCGATGTAGATTTGCATGGAAAGGTGATTTGTTTGGTCTGCTTTCGAGGTTCTTGTAAGTAATAGAGAAAAATGTTGCAGGTGAACTCATCTACGAGTCACCTCTTGAAATCTCCGACATCGGTGACCGAACACATTTTAATGCAGCCGGTCTAAGATCGCGAAATCGTGAAAATTTTTAAAAACTACTTACCGTTTATGTAAATAAGAGAATTTGTCACGCAAAAAAATATCCTACAGCGCGTCGTAGTAATAATTAAACATACTGTGAAATACTTAATGTGGCAAGGCAACTGATACAAATGAACGTCAAGCTAATAATGGAAAATAAACGAAGTTTTACTATTATTGCCGGATTTGAGGATGACTTAGTTAACACTGAAGATAGGCTAACTTTAAGAAAGAATACGATTTGAGGGAAATTCTAAAATAACTTGAAAACAAATAGCGACTTCGCCGCGCGGATTTTCCATACGAACTTGTTCATCCCTCATTTCACCCCCTCTCCTTCTTATGTTTTTATATCGCAGCAAAAAGTAACCTATGTCCTTCCCAGGGTCTCAAACGATATCTGTTACTAGATTTAATTTTATTATTATTATTATTAATCTTTATTTCAGAAATAAAAATTTTCCATATATTGGGTTAGTAGTTATAGAAAAAATATCTTACGAGCTAGGGTTAGTAAATCAATAAAAAGGATGGCACACAAAAAAAATGACCTACTTAATATTTACTAAGGCAGGTCTCGAACCAACATGGACGCTGTTCCAGTGTCTCAGGATAGGGCAGCAATAGCGACTCCCTATCGCCGCCAGGAGGCTGTAGGGGCTGTCTCGGACGCGGCGCCAGGCAGAGGCGACCCGCTTGCGCATGACTACTGCAAAACTGTCTATACGAGCCTCGGTAAACATCGCCGAAGCGCTGCAGTACCGAGGCAGCCCCATCAGCATCCTAAACCCATTATTATATTTTAATCAGTAGTTTAGGCGTGATTGCGTAACACTGACAGAGTTACTTTTGCATTTATAATATTAGTTAGGATTATAGGTAAATAATTAGTATGACTTAGAGGAAGTATAGGGTATAGCTGGGATACTTAGATGCCACACTTTTGTTTTATTCTTTTATTTATAAAACTGGCGTAGTTACTTGGTACCTACTTTATCTAAGAATAATTATTCTTATAACTTAAGCAACTATTTTGCAAGTTTTTTACGAAATTTAAATTAATTTCGCTCACAAAAATCAATCGACTGTGTCATCCGGTGGGACTCGAACCCACGTCCCTTCGCTATCCGGGCGAGTGCATGCTCTTACCAACTGAGTTACGGAGGACGTAAGTCAGCCGACTTATTTTTGTAAGTGCTTGCTACGCCAGTGAGCCGGCGTTCGATTTTATCGATTCTTGGGAAATAATTAAGGCAAGTATCCGATGAAAATGTTCGTGGGTTCGAGTCCCACCGGATGACACAGTCGATTGATTTTTGTGAGCGAAAATAATTTCAATTTCGTAAAAACTTGCAAAATAATTGCTTAAGGTTTAAAATTAATTATAAGTTAAAAGCTGATTTCATCAAAACTGATGGTCAAATATTTGTAAAAATATTTCCATCGGATACATGTAGGTACATTCCCCAAGTATTGATGAAATCGAACGCCGGCTCACTGGATGGCGTAGCAAGCACTTACAAAAATTCGCCGGCTGACTTACGCCCTCCGTAGCTCAGTTGGTAAGAGCACTCGCCCGGATAGCGAAGGGACATGGGTTCGAGTCCCACCGGATGACACAGTCGATTGATTTTTTGTGAGCGAAATTAATTTCAATTTATCTAAGAATTTATGAAAGGAAAAAAAATCCTTTGACATTTGCAGAGTATTACCCATTATTGCGGACCTCTAAGTTTTGAAACATCTATCCCATATAGGGGATAGTTGCCAAATCCATATAAATAACGTTAAGGATAGACGACCCGCTGAGAAATAGGCCATCTATCCCGAAAAAGCTTTGATCGCACCTGGCCGTCCCATGCAAACGCACAAAGACATGAGACATGATCTATTTGGTGGTAGTTGGAAAGTCTCTTCATAGATAAATAAAATAACACGCTATGTATTTTCGAAACTAGAGTAATTACAATCGGGGTATCTATACCACTGGGGCGTCAATCCCGGTTTTACCCTACCTGCAAAAGACGTTAACAGCTTTGCCAGAATTGCGCTTTTACTGTCACATTACTCAGATTACGATAATCTTTGCTCTTTGCTGTATCTAAGATAAAAGTTATAGCGTGTTTATAGCCTGCACCTACTTATTATGTTGTTTAAAGGCTGTAGTACGTGCTTTACCCTTCCTTAAATTTGTAATCCTTCTAAGTACTCCTCCAAGGATGTTAACCTCTGTGATGAAGTTTCCAGGGATTTTTCATATGTAGCTAGCAGTTTTCATTGGTTTATCTTATACCTTCAAACGAGAAATTCTTGTATATTTATCTTATACTTTTAGACGAGCAATTCTTGTGAGTACCTATATTTTTTTAATTTAATAAGTATAAGTAAATTTGTTCTCTGAAACAGCTTTAACGATTTCGCTGAAATTTTGCTATCGGGGGAGACAAATCGATTTAGATTAGGTAATCATAAGTTTAGGAACACGCGTGTTTTCAAGTTTCATGCGTTTTTCATTCGCATTGTTCAACGCAGAATATGGTCGCTAATTTTGCACTGGTAAACCGAACAAAATCATGAATGGCAAACTTCATGACGTAAAACATTAGCTACCAGTAACTAAAGTGAGGCAGTACCTCCTTTATAAAATTACAAGTATTGTATGTATGTACTATGTATGCATAATGTATAAGGTTTTATGAGGATGTAGATGTAGGTACCTACCTACCACGTATTTCACAAACTTCTTATAACCGCAAACTAGGATTAAACTCATTTATGACCAAATGAAGGTATCTATTGAAACGCTTTCCACGAAATAAAGGTATTGATTTTTATATTTGATTAACCTTTGACGGTGCAAGTAAGACAAGACGGGAAAGAAATAATTATTTGGTTGGAATGAAATATTAATCAAAGTTTCACTTATACCGTCCATTCTCCTTTGAGTTCCGAGTGAATAAATGCCGCCTTTCAGAATATTTAATAACAAGAAGAGTTTGAGCATACGTAGATATGTACTGATGAAACGTCATGCCCCCAATTAATTTATGAGGTCGCGTCGTCGCCTTAGCATACGAAACAAAAATTCACCTACATTTAGTGAAGGCACACGTTCTTCGTATATCTTAACATTGAAAGCGGAATAATTGATGACAGCGTCAATAAAAAAGCCATCGTAACGTGTCGGAGTTGGGTGTACGATACTTCATACATTATGTACGGGGAAGAAACCACATATTGCATAGCGTCACCCTCAAACGTTGCTGATTCGACCCCCGGGACACCTAACCGGAGCCTAACTTTAGAACGCAGACCTAAAATCGCAGAACGAGACATAATATTATTACGTTTTACTTTGTATACACTATTATTTATTCTGTGGATATACCTTAATTAGTGATGTTACTGAATTACCTACTAGTTTCTAAGGGTTTGTTACCTACTTACTTTGAGGGGATTTTGATCACCTATTTCGAGTTTCATATTAAGGTAAGTATGATACCTGCTTTTATCTTGTACTAAGTATTATTTATTCTGTGTTATACAGAGTGTCCGGGTTTGGACTAGCGATAATATATGGGCTATTAGTTCATCAAATGTTATCGACAAAAACTCCCATGTTGGTTTCTAACTCCTCCCCTCTTGAAATGGCAGCCATTTTGATTATTAAAAAAAATACTATTTCTGTGAATATGGAGGTCCTAAAAGTTATGAAAATGATTCATTTGAAAGGTTACGCCGATAAAGAGGAAAAAACATTTTTTTAAAGGAATTTTGCAAGAAAAATTAAAAAGTTCATTACTTTTCAAACCCATTACATAACTAAACACAAGAATGAAATTTAAAAAAATATCATTAGGATTGTCTCTAAAATTTGATAAATAAAAGCCCTTAATAATTGAAGAGCCTTTTATTTATTAAAATTTAGAGCGATAATCGCTAGTCGAAACCCGGGCACCCTAGAGTAACTACTATGTAATCTGTGACCCTGTATAAGTATGGTACGATGGGAGTTAACTTTCCTACACATCGTAGAACCAGTACCTACTGTCTACGTTGGGTTTCGAAGTTACGAACGTACCTACTACCCGACCAAGCCAACTAGATGACTTTCAAACGACGACGAATACTTACAACGAAAATACCGATGGTAATCAAAAAGCAATAATTGTCTAAATAAAATTAGGCATTTCATCTAAATTGTAACATGGCGTTTTGCTTTCGGTATTTTCGTTGTAGGTATTTGCCGTCGTTTTAGTTTGAAATGCATCTAGTTTCTACAAGTAAATGTACTTTCCAACCAAGCCTAGCTTAGTCGGGTAGTACATACGTCAAACAACATTCAAATTAAACATTGTAAATGTAACACTATCGGATAGTAGCCTATAAAAAAACTTTAAACCTTTAGACCCCCGGATAAAATACGTTAGATAGGTAAGCAAGCGGAAGTAAAGTGGTGGTGACCTACCCCAGAACAAGCGTCTCAGTGACATATTTTTTCTAACACGGTTCATGCTTCCAGTGAAATTATGTGGGTGATATTTTCCTCATAAGACGTCCTACTTTAACCTCATTAATTTTTCATTTTTTTCACGCGACGCGACGACAAAGGCGTAAGGTAAGTGCTTTGCAACTTCAGGAGTGTGTACCTACGCGAAGGCACGAAAGAGTAATTACGACATTTACAAGTTTTACAACATGTGACGAAACAGTGCAAGTTCTTATTTTTGATTTTTCGTAACTTGCTGCCGCACTCAGAGACGGCCATTTTTAATCTAAGTATAATAAGTCTCGTTCTGACACTTTCTTTGTCAATGAAATAGAAAAAGACGGTATGAGACTTAATGAAGTATTAACTTTAATTCACGTCTCTGAGTGCGGCAGTTAGTAGGTCTACGCTGTGTGCTATGTTTGAAACTTTGAACTCGAGTTATTCTGACTACATCGGTTTCCGTAGTTAATAACAGGGTGCCGTAAGGTAGTTACGTCGAGTCCGTTCGTCTGTGTGTTTGTTTTAATCTAACACTTGGTACTCAACCAAGCCAATTAAGACGAATGTCGAACGACTTACGACGACGAATACAACGAAACTACTGAAGGCAATTAAAAAGTAGGTACCTACGTATATTATGTATGATTTATATGTAGGTATATTGATATTTTTATGTATATAGTATGTGTAGTATATAGTGATAGTATATAATATGTGTATGTATGTCTGTTTCGTACCTATTATTTTATAATATGTCTTTTGCACCAGTCACCCCCTTCCTGTGATTAAGTATTTCCTATACCCAAAGGTTGTCTGGAAGAGATCGCTCTTAGCGATAAGACCGCCTAATTTGTACATCTTTCTATGTAAATTGTATTGTTGTTACTTTTATGGTGTGCAATAAAGAGTTATCTATCTATCTATCTACCTAGTATTGTTACAATTTAGATGAAATACCCAAGTTTATTTTAACACCATTGCTTTTTAATGTCCATCGGTTGGCTTGGTTGGGTAGTAGGTATTTATACCCATCAGCACCTTCACGCCGTCGCCAGAGATGTCGTTAATAACTTTTTGAAGAAAATACATTTTTCGGCTTTCTCTCTTTACCATGTAAAATGGAGGTATTTTTGTAAAGTTCTTGTAAGGCGAGACGGAACCCTACACTCACTCGGAACCCGGCACAAGCACTTTGCTGGTTTTTAATAAAACATTGTGCCTAAATTTGTGCCGCAATTTTCTCTTTTATCTTGAATAACCCTATCAAAAGTTTTATTTTCGAATATTGGAATATTATTAAATAAAAAGAGCACTTTGAGAACTTTCGGAGGGGAAACGTTGAAGGGCCGTTATCCCCTCCGGCAATTGGGGAATGCAGATACTATTTAGAATTCCTATGGGATCGTGGGCGGTGAGATGAAAACTGGTCATGTGAAAATGCTGTCATTGCTTTTCGCGCGCTGCTGGAGGCAATTTAAGGTCATGGCACACTATACAGACGACCGTCTTGGTGTAGTGGTTCCAGCACCGGACTTCTAAACCAGGTGGTTGCGGGTTCGAATCCCGCAAGGGCCAAATGTTTGTGCGATGAGCACGAGCATTTGTACCTAAGTCATGGATGTTTATAATTGTATATAAGTATGTCTATCCGTTATCCTAGTCACCATAGCACAAGCTCACGCTTAGTTTAAGTCTAAGTAACTGGTGTGTTTGTTAAAACATTTTTTTTTATACCGGCTTCGCAACAGGACGGCTGCAGCACGGCGTCGCCTCGCATTTATAAAAAAAAATGTACCACTCACAACTTAATGCTATTAACTTGCCATTCAAATTAGAGAGTTTATAAAAACTTACTCACTATTTTTTATTCAATATCCGGAATCCATCTTGAATCCATCTTGAGTCAAGCGAGTGTCTTTCTACCTTAAGTCAGCGTTTCCGGTTCCTTTCCGTTGGTGGCGCCCTCTGTAGTGTCGGTTTGGTACTTACTTACTGGGCGCTTGAGCACCGGGTTGAAACTTGTCATTATAGCGTTGTTTTTCGCGCCGTTCACAAGTCAGTTCAGTTACAAAAACATTTTTCTTTCAATTTGTTAAATCTTGCGATTTAAATTAAATAAATTAGTTGGTTCCTTTCCGAATAAATATTAAAATATGGAGAACGTTACTCCTTCGAGAATAAGTCCTAGTGAAGTTAGTGAAGAAAATCCGGAATCGTGGAAACGTGCCCGTTCTCCATCACCAAGTTCGGACAGCAGCGACTCATCCAGCGGCAGCAGCGAGCGACCAAGGCGAGGAAAGGCAAGGAAAGTCGACCAAACTGTGAGTTATGCACATTTTGAGTTCTTATCTCAACAAGTTGCCTTTTTGACGAACATGATTTCGAAAAATAGCGATGTTTTGAATCCTAATAAAGATCAATTACCTACCGTTGATTCAAACCAAGAGGTATTACTACGTCGACCTTGCGAGCCAGAATCCAAAAACAGTCAACTAAACTTATCTGAACCTAGTACTGTTGTTAAAGACCCGCTTTATGCACGCGCCAAAGAAGCTTACATTAAAAAATTAAGAGAATTACAACGTTTTACAAGTGATGATTGGTATGCTGTTAGATTTGCTGATACTCAGAAAAAATATTTGGCTACCCCCGGTTTCGTAGAGTTAAACGTTAACGACTTCCTAAAACTGTTCGAAGCTGCTATGCTACGAGACGATCTTCGTTCATACTTGCTAGAACGTTCCTTTGCCGGGTTAACAAATGCTTCACTTTTACAAAAAGAAGAATCGCAAAAAACTTTACAAGCCTTAGTAGATTGGGCCAACGAATGTAAACAGACATTAACCCCCAATACATTATTCGATAAAATAGAGTCATTGTTTTCGAAAGAATCCCCTTACAGTAAAGTAACTGATGATATATTGCAAATAGTGTGTGGCAGACGTGCAGATTTTATTACTTCGCGGCGGGATGCATTATTACGTCAAATACCAGAGGAATGTCATAACCCCCAACGAAGAAACGTTATTTAACGATGATTTAGTTCAAAACTACCTACAAAAAATAGGCGGGGCGGATAAATTGTTTACTTCACTGCAACCAACCGCTCGTTCACAAACAAAAGATAATTTCTATCAAAATCAGAAGCCATCGACTAGTAAACAAACTGATGACACCTTTTTTCGTCGAAACACTTCTTCAAAAAGACACGCATCGCGAACGTCTAACCGAAAACGTCAGGATAAGCCGGAAAACAATAAACAGAAAGGAAAGAAACCGCGATCACACACTTCCTATAAGAATAAGCGTCGCGAATGACTATCGGGTATTTCACGGCGGCTGTCTAAAACGATTTCAAACTGTCTGGAGCAACTTGGGTGCAAATATGCAAATTACTAAACGGGGCCCGTATACCCTTCAGTCTAAAGCCACCACTAATATTCCCCAATTACATTGCAATGCAGAACTACAGAACCAAAACGTCTGTCGATATGACTACCCAGATCCAAAACATGTTAGATTCGGAAGTTCTCGAACCAACGGAGCAAAGCCCCAGTTACCTTTCAACATTTTTTCTGGTACCCAAGCCAGACGGCAGCTATCGCCCGATCTTCAACTTGAAACACCTGAACAGTTTTGTTATAACAAAACCATTCCAACTATTCAGCCATTTTCGTGTATCAACTTTTTTACAAACCCAAGATTGGATGGCGAAGTTAGACCTGAGCCAGGCGTACTTTCACATACCTATAGCGCCACGGCATCGCCGCTTTCTAAGGCTCAATTATCATCACGATCTGAATCGCCACCAACTGGATGACATTGTTTGCCGTTCGGACTTGCATCGGCCCCGAGAACATTCGCTACCGTGACGAATTGGGTCGCCGAGCTATTGAGAAGTCGCGGCATAAGGTGTATAGTATATCTAGACGATTTTCTTCTAGCGAGCCAGTCAATAGAAAAATTGCACGACGACATAGCAACAACGATAAACACCATGCAGTTACTGGTGCGTGGTACCGAGATACGTCTCAATGGATGTAAACGATCACCAGGCACAAAATTACAACGCGTTCTGTCACCAGTAGCATTACAAACTTGCATGGCTATTTCCACCTCCGAATTCGATTCCGAGAGTTCTCAGTCACCTGAACCAAGCCAGCGGGAATTATATTCTTATCGCCCCGAAATGGAACAAAGTGTTTTGGCAAGTCGATGTTCAACGTCGAGCCCTACGACCGCCGTATCAAATTTCAGACCTAGCTCGAGTCCTAGTGGACACACGAACGGGCTTGCACCCACCGGAGATTCAAGATCTACACTTAGAAGCGTGGTTGATTTCGGGTGGGATGATATGCTAACAGAGTGGACTGACCAGGAACAAAAACTACTGATGTCAAGTTGGCGGCCCTCTACGATGAATACTTACAAACCAGCATGGACAAGATGGAAAAAGTGGTGTGACTCGAATTCTAGACTTTAAACACCCTAATGCGGATCAAGTTGCTCGTTACCTTGCATATTTACACTGTGACGTAGGTCTAGCATATAAAACTATTTTAGTGCACAAATCTGTAATTGCGACATTTACTCATTTAAATTCTAACGTAGATTTGTCTTCCAATTTCTTCATAAAACACATGTTAAAGGCTATATCAGTAGCACGTACTAAACCTATAAAGCCACCTATTTGGAATCCTAAGATGTTATTGCAGTATTTATGTGCTTATAAACCAGATGAAAGTAGTCTTTATCAGGTCTCTAAACACACTGCTACCTTATTACTACTTACCTCAGGTCGAAGGGTTCACGATCTCACTCTGTTACGTATTGACAGTAATAGTTTAATTGATAAACAAACTAGTATTGTAATGTGGCCAGCTTTTGGATCCAAAACTGATAATGCAAATTACCGTCAGTCAGGTTGGAGGATCAGAGAATATCCAAATAAAAATTTAAATGTAATTTTTTGGATTAGACAATTATTGCAATTATCCTTAACTCGTAGGCAAAGCATTAATAACTTGTTCATAACAGCCCGAGGTGAGGCTAAGCCCGCAACCAGAACGATAATCGGTGGCTGGGTAGAATCTCTTTTAAAAGATGCAAATATTGACGCTACTCCCGGCTCAGTACGGTCGGCAGTAGCTTCTTTAAATTGGATAGAAAAATTTCCTTTAGATAAAATTCTTGCTATTGGTAATTGAAAATCTGTACATACTTTCCGAAATTATTAT
Organism: Pyrausta nigrata; assembly: GCA_949316185.1. NCBI lineage: Eukaryota > Metazoa > Arthropoda > Insecta > Lepidoptera > Crambidae > Pyrausta > Pyrausta nigrata. Next base: position 12,592,932 of record OX438944.1, on the reverse strand, counting down.
CAAAAAGAAATAATTAATGAAAATCCTAGTAACTTGGTATCAATTTAGTTGTTGAATTACTTTGATGCAGTCAATGATTAATTAGCTGTTTTATAATTATTGTGATTTATTTATTTTATTGTTTTTATTTACCTGTCGTGATCTTGGTAGTTAAGCAATATACTTGCATTAAAGAATTTAATAAAAATTTAAACTTAATAATGCATTTAATCTCAAACCTGTTCTTACACATTATAGCGTCAATAACTTCGTTATTAGCACCAGGTGATAACAAACAAATCACTCAAGATGGATTCCGGATATTGATACCAAAACAAATAATAGAGAGTTTTACCAACAAATAAAACTTACCTGTTTTTTTATTCAATATCCGGAATCCAGGTAAGGTCTACCTGGTGCATCATGAGTGCCATAATGACAAGTGTCAACCCGGTGCTCGAGCGCCCAGTAAGTAAGTACCAAACAGACACTACAGAGGGCGCCACCAACGGAAAGGAACCGGAAACGCTGACTTAAGGTAGAAAGACACTCGCTTGACTCAAGATGGATTCAAGATGGATTCCGGATATTGAATAAAAAATAGTGAGTAAGTTTTATTTGTTGGTAAAACTCTCTAATTTGAATGGCAAGTTAATTGCTGGGTTGAGGCCGTGCCGTTGCGGTGCCGGTATAGTGTGCCATGACCTTTAGGTACCTACTGGCGGTGTTTTGTTGCAGATAGTGCGCCCTCCCTGGGGGCCCTGATGATGCCAATGCTATTGCACACGCTCTGTGGGACGAAGCTAATATATTCCGCGTTATTGATTTTCGTACAAATAAGCATTTGAATAGTTACCTAAATATCTGTGACGTAATGTCAATAGGGGAATATACCGAGTAGTATGCATGGAAATGGACGCCTGTATGTATGTAAAACAATTAATTCATTTTTGGGAAATTGTATTAATTTTTTTTACAATATACCACACGATATTGTCGAATTACCTATTAATAGATTCAAGTCGCATGTCAAAACTACCCTCATGTCTAAAGGGTATTATAAAATTCAAGACTATCTTGATGACGAGAATGTATGGACAGTCCAGCCTGCACCAAACTGATGTACCTACCTTTTTATTGTATCTTTTTTCCTTTTTTATGGCAACTAGTGGTGACTGAGTTTGTTCCGGTGCTTCTTCTCAGCACTTGCCTGATTGTCAAGACGGGAGATCCTTTTTCAGTACAAATGTAAAAGATTCGGAAATCGTTACCATCACAAAAAACTGCAATGCCACAAGTTTGAACAGAACCCTTAGTGCGGAAGTACGACTCGCACTTAGCCAGTTTTTTTGTTAAATAGATAATAACAACAGGTAGGTACTTAACATACGTTGTAAGAAAAAACTACATAGAGCTTGACATTGCGCAACTTTTGATTTGTAATATAGGTAGGTATCTAAGGTACAATTAAGAGGAATCGCGGTCTAAGTGACATTTGAAAAATAGTTTTTTGAATAAAATGTTGCTGTCTCGATGCATGCTCTGGCGGCCGCCCCGCACCCCGCACTGCTCTATCCTTGTGTGAGTAGCGTAAGTTAGTGTGTGTGCGCACTGGACCTCGCACAAAACTCGCTAAAATAAAGTATTTTCAAGAAACATGATGTACTCTTTGATAAACTATAACCGAAGATACAGTACGCAAAACAAAATAAAGTCTATGTGTACACAATATTCCTTTTAGTGAAAAGTTTCTTAAAACAGGTTATGGTAGAGTCAATATTGAATAAAATTCGTGTTTTGATTTCTATATTTACGTTATTATATCTTAATAGCAGGGCATTATGCAAGATATAAATACGTTGCTATTTATAAAGGAGCTCGAACATGATACATCATTAAATTAAAAGAAAAAAAATAATGTAAATATGTGCCGTGGCTGCCTGTTTCATGATTATATCCTTTAATATACTTTATCAAAGATATACCTAGAAATACGAAGGCGAGGTGACAGATGACATTTTCCGGTTCACTCATACTACGATTAGGTTACTAAATAAATATTTTACAACAATAATAATTTATATTTTTTTAAATATCTTTACAAACATACTATTAAGACAGGACACGACAGTCTACTTTAACAACAAGAATGATTTTGCAAAAGCTTAATGTTTATGAAATTAAAGAATCATTTATTTTTTGAATGTTAATCATACGTGGAACGGAACTTTTTACTTATGAAGATTGATGGACAACAATGACAACACCTTTCAACAAGACATCATCTAATTGTGCTACAATAACAAGTTGAAATCCACTATTTTTTAAAGAAAATGAAGTAAATGTCGTTTATTTGTGATCGCTAAACGGAAAAACATCGTTTTCGTATAAAATGCAGGATTTATGAATACTTATGTTTCATATGCCCGACACAAATGGTCAACCTGCACAAACATCATGTGCTTTACACGAAACGATTGCAGCAAGAGCAGCGCGCTAATTATTCTTAATGTTTGCGTGGTAGGAAAACGACGAAATTCCTTTAATAACAGTGGTCGGAGATGGATCTTGGACGAAGAGAACCGACAAAAGTGGATACAATACCCTCGGACAATTTCATATCAGGTGCAGGATAATGCTGCGTGTGTAGCCACCTATAACAACGGGTTCAGGGCTCTGCTTGGACTTCTTAGCTACGGTAGCGCATCCGCGATGTTTGCAAAGCATAGAACTGATGATCTTTACTCAATCATTCGCAAGAAGACGGGGTCAATCTAACCAGAATAGAAAGTAAAAGTAGGTATTTTTCTTATGAGATTTAGTGATCTGCATCTGCAGATTTTCTACAGTGCACTTATGGTTTATAAGCCGTGTAACCAATTACATTGTATGGTTATACAATAGATAATGTAATTTATTACACGTCTTAGTGGATATTACAACAAGCCCTCACTCACCTTATCTTCTAAATATGTATATAAAAATGAAAACTGACTTAATGACTAACTGACATATAAACCCACAGCCCAAACTGCTGGGTCTAGAGACTCCAAATCAAAGGTTCCATAAGAGGTCTAGGGGTGCACTAAGAAAGTTTTTTTGGAAATGGTGAAAAAGGAGGGGCAATTTTGTATGAAACTCGCTCAGATATGGAGCTGAATCGACAAAATGTTGTATTTAGCCAAAAATGGTAAGAAATCAAGAATGACGTAACGGGATTTTTGGAAACTCATCTTCTAAGGGGGTGAAAATGGGAGTGGAAGTTTGTATGATAAATTCGACATGTGCGCGGACGAAGTCGTGGGCAACCGCTAGTAAATTCCATTAGCTTCCACCGACGTTAGAAATCTATCGAATTGAAATTAATCTACTTACGTTACGTCCTGAGTAAGTGCCTACATGTATGTGCACAGTAATTCTAGGAGTCAGCAACGGAACATCTACCAGCTTTTTTCTTCTATAGAAACACCACTGAGGAGTAGTAGACTTTTAAAAGTTAAAGTGAAGAAAGCTAATGATATAAAATATTAAGACTAATTATCAAGACAATAAAAACTTAATACATCGATGTCGATTAGGCCAACAATAGCGTATCGACATAATTATCGACTATGAAGCATCACTATACGTATACGTATTTGTTACGACATTCCCCACCCCCCAAACCTCTCCTCTTAAAGCAAGAAAGGGACAAATGCAGCTCGGACCAAAATTCGCTTCATAAAACTGACCAAAACAGCACTTCGTAGTCCCCTGTTCAAAAATAATTAATAAATGAATGGGACTATGCTCCTATGTTTTCGTTTTTGTGTTAATCTGCGTAGATTTTTTTTGACGAGTGTCCAAAGTTTGAGGTTGAAATTTGGCAATTTTCTTAATGTTTGAAGGCTCATATTTTCTGTGTTAATTCGAGTATTAAAAAAAACGAAACATAGTAGCATAGCCCTAGTAAATGCAGATATTATAGCAAAAAAAGTTTTCAACCTAAGTCTATATCCAGGGAGGAAACAGGGGACTACGTTTGTATGGAGAAATGGTGCTATTCTTTCGTCTTAAGTATTGTAAGTAAGTAGGTAGGTGGTATGTTCACATAAACGTAAACAATACGTCCTTGGTAGGATTTTTGGTCAAATCTAAGAAAGAATAGACACCACAATGATTTGCACGCCCTTTTTATCATAATAGTTGGCATCAGATATTCTGAACAGAAGATTATTCTTATTGCGCAGTTTCCGGAAAAAATGGAAATTGCGAATCAATATTCTATTCATATAAGCTTCAGTTGTTTTAGGACGAAGCTGAAACGTAAGTACCTGCTAATGTACGTAGGTAAGTTCGTACTTATGATGCCTCTTTGAACTTAACATAGGTACGGATTCATCATTTACCTAGACTAGACCTAGTGTGGGGTGCAATAGAGAGTATGTTACTGACCTATCTTATCTCTAAGAAGTTAGGTTAGGTTAGGTAAGGTAGGTACTATGTAAATGACTCATACAAACTGTAGGTACTGTACTTTAGGTGAATGTAAGGTTTTTCAAGTGTACAATTTATTACATAAATAATGTACTAAGTATAAATGGTTACCAAATTAGTAAGTATTAGATAACAGAAAATAATTCAGAAACGTTGTTAGTAACTCTTACTTTTAAGGCATTAAATTTTACCTCCAGAATTTACGATGCTATTTTGGGCGCAGACGAAATACTTAACAGACGCCTTAATTTTAAATTATTGTTTATTCGCATGAGCAGAGCTAAGAATTTCTAACATTGTTTTTTTGTAGACGACTATGATTAGCAGTTCACATTTAAATCATACTTAGCGAGTTTCGAGGTTGATATCAACTGTAAATAACTTCGACAAATAGTTGCATTATCTGGTTGAAATTGGTCTTTGGGGACGAAAGCAATTCTTGGCTCCTTAAACGTTGCAAAACAAATAAATGGGGTGCACACACCCCGGAGCAATTATGGTGAAAAAACTTTGGGGAACCCACCGAGCCACGAGATGAGCAGCAGAATCCACCCTCCCCTTACATAAACAATACACTCCACCAAACATTCCATGTATCGCTTTTTAGGGGTACACGGAATTTCCTTTTGGAGGCTAACTACATAGAAATGTTTTATTAGGATGCGTATTAAAGCACCCAAGATCTCGAAGGAAGGAAGTAGACAAAAACGGTTGTTGGTTTGAAACATATTATTTGATAATAAAAAAGTGATTCTCTTATCTCTCTTGGAGTCAATTGATACCTCAATTCAACAAAGACAGAGTCTGGTGACATTGTAATCCAAGAAGTTGCAGAAGACATTCTATAAAAATAACTAAGTAGGATAAAAAGTTCCCAGCTTATAGTTGGTAACTATATCTTACCTAAATGCCTACTTAGGAGAAGAAAAAAGTCTACTGAGTAATTAGCTAAAACGCAAATATCAAGTGCTACCCACCTTGATATAACGTGGAAATAGCTATTAAAATCTTAGTCGAGACCTTGTTTTCTTGACATCCTAGTATCTAATAATTGATAGATTACCTACCTACTTTACTTGCTGAAAATTAATAGAAAAGTTATTAGGCTTGTTCCAAAAGGCCATATCGTATGGTAATTACTGGGTACATAGGTACTACCTTACTAATGCCAGAGATATTGTCTTAAAACCTTTTTCTTCTGTTAAAATCGGTTAGTAAATAAAATAGTTGGTAAGTCCAAAGTTAGCACGCACGTCGCACACCCTTTTTTATAATTTATTGTCTAAAAAGTGCAGCGTCAAGGTTGCAATTATGATCACAACTCACTAGGGTCCTGGATTATGAAGACTCGAGTTATTTCAATTTCGTGAGTATCCTTAGGCGCACTTTAATCTATTATTCAAATGGGAAGACCCTCTGCAATTATGACATTTGATGTGCCCGGCTGGGGTTCCGCACACGCGTGCTATGGCACTTGCATAAATTTAGTCAATTTGACACGGTGTATCAGGGAGGTGGGCCCTCGGGGTGACACGGGAACTATACGCTTCGATACCCCTCGCTTGTTAAAAAACAAGATACCGACGCGTAGAAAAGGATATTTAGTAAAAAGTCAGCGACTGACTTAAATAATAATATATTCACGACATTAAAACATTACCCTCTTTTTGGGCTTCCCCGCAATCGAGCAAAAGCGCACAAGTTTTCTCATAATGAAGACATTCCTGAAAAAGGTAATGTACGAAGTATTTTGGAGTTATAATTTATGTCACTTGTGCTGCGGGTATTAGGGCTGGGAGACAGAAAGTTTGTTTCGTGGACGGGCCATACGCTGCCTGAAGATAAATAAGCAACACATTACTATTCGGCATTTTGCGTAGTAAAGTAAATAAAGGGAGCCGCAATCGTAGTAATTGCGCAACCAAGCAGTCGCCCTCCAAAATATAACTATTACGCTTTTATTAAGCTTACCAACCCGCCGAAGGGATACTCATAATTTAATTACGTGCCCCAAAGTAACTTATTTTAACTTGTTGGGGATTGCTGTGCTGGTTTAATCGAAATGAAGGTTTGCATGTAAGAAGTCAGAAGTTACGTAGTTATAGATTGTACTTTAGAAGGCATAGGAAGGGATAAACTTTACTAAGATGGATGAGGAAAGCTTTTTAATAAATGAGTACCTTGCTACTGGTAATGACGGATGTAAATTAATTAATCACCCTCAAAACATATCTTGGCTCTTGGATTATTTTAGGGTTACATACACTTATTTGCACATTAATTACAGAGATAACGTAGTTAAATCAAATATAAAATACCTACCCTGCCTCTGGTCAGAATTGGTTGAAACTGTGAGATTTTTTGTTTAATTTTTCTGATCCGCAAACCTAAAGTACTTAAAATTACGAGTGAGGTTCTTGCAATCACTAAACTTTAACGGGCACTTAGATTAGGAGGTGGTACCTAATAATTAGGTCCCCAATGTGTAGGTAATACTTTAGTTTGGCACCTATAAGTAATACGTAAGTAGGTAAATTAAAAGAAAAAGGGATAGTCTTTAAGCCCAGTTAGGCTTGCTGTTACAAATACGATCTGTGGGATCGTAAATGAATGGAATGTCAGTTAACTACTATACACTTTCTGTAACAAAACAAAACCACTCACCCTTATTCACACAAAAGGTAGTCCCTGTCTTCATGAATTCGCTTGTTGATCGCTTACGCCTTGGATTTGTTGACTACTGAATCGCCCTGAAAGCATTTTTCAGGCGTCTGAAAAGGCGGGGCAATTTGGTCAATGATATTTTGCTATGTGATAAATCGCCTGTAAGAAAATGTTCTAAATAGGAAATGTATTTTAGCCTGCTTAAAAGGGCGTTTAACCGAGGAAGGTAAAGTTTTTCAGATAACCAGGTTTTAATTTTTTTTTATTGCTGTACATGTGGCAGTAAAGATAATTATTTCGCTGTAAACTGGCAAATTATTATTCATAGCGTTCCTTCGGAGCTAATGACATTTTGTGCTACGTAGCCAATTGCCAAAGTACCTATATACTTGTTGTTATTAGGGAATGTACCTAAGTAGAAAATTGTACATTGAAGGCTAATCTTAATGTTTCTCTCAAATATTACCGTGTATGGTGCACGTTTACCCAATAATCAATATTTTTAGGTTCGTAATATCGCAAGCATCAATAATAAAAATAAGCAAGATTTCGTATAGTACGTAGCATGCGTGTTCTGAAGCGTTTTATGTTAATAAGTTATGAGAAACTCAGAAATTCGTGAGCCACCTCACAATGTGTTAGCGAGATCCGTATTCATGACGAATTACATTGTCTTAACCTCGCGCTATGCATACGAGAGGGTGTTTTGAGTTTTCCTAGTTGTCCGTATATTACTGGAGTAGTCGGTAAAGGGGAATGTTATTAGGGATAATACCAGCCCCCCGGGACCCTCTGGACTGTAGACAATAACCGTTTCCCTTTCAATATTGCTTCGCTACCTTCCGTTTTCGGTACCGCCGTCGCTAACTGTAGATTTATTGTGTAACCCAACAGCCTTCTGGTATTGTGATAAAATGTCTCTTATTTATTTTACACCAATGCGGCATGACTGAAAAGAGGACTTGGGTTTGACTGTCGTGTATAAATCATAATTCATCATTTTAAGATCGGGCCAAATTTATCAACTTAAGTAAATACTTACCTTAAAAAATTTATTCGTAGTAGCTGCAGTACTACGGCTGCTACGATTAAATAACTACGGACGTAAGTATGCAGCATACAGCTAATGAATAATCTATATTAAAATAATGACCTGTTTTTCATATTTATTTTATTCAGGCATCCTACTTATTTAGGAATTATTTAAAACATAGAAACGGGATGTATGTATTCGATTTATTATACCGTTAATGTAAATGAATGATAAGACTTAAGTTCACTATGAGTATTACTATTTTTTAATCAACGGCTTAAACCTATTTTACCAGAAGTTCAGTCAAAACACCCAGCACTGATTTAGCAGTAACATCATAGGTATGACTGAGTAACAGTCATATGTACCTATTACTGATCTAGTGTACCTTCTTTAACATCAAGGCACCTTGTTACAAGTAGGTAGTATAGTGGATCGCTCAAAATTTATCGTGTCTAACATACATACAAGCTTCCGCAAAGAGGGTAACATTTTATGAAAATAATATTGCATCCCAATGTAAACGTTTTCGCCATTTTTTCGATATTGTAGTCTATAAACATAGTCGATCAGGCTCTTCGTATGCAAGCGGCGGAATCTTTCCTTTGTCGATATCTGCCCAACTTTATTTTTTTACATTTATGCAGATGTAACGTGCCATTTTCTCTCATAAAGGAAGAAAGTTAACTACGTATAGTATTTAAGTAGGGAATAATATTTTGAAGTTATTAAATATAATACCTACAGGGTGAAAAAGCAGGTGATTCATACTTTTTTCACGATTTTGGTCATAACTCCATGGTAAAAAGTTTTAGGTTTGAAGGTCGTATGGGGTCACCTTAAAGGATTACACTGTTTACACCAACAGCCAATATGTAGGTACTGATAATAAAATGATGCCCAGTTAGTAAATTTTGACGATAGGAAGTAGGTAATCTCTATAACTTACTAAACCGATTTTTAAATACTTTTGCCAGGAAAAAGCTACATTATTCCTGAGTAACACAGACTATAAGTGACTTTTTTTTTAAATTGCACCCGTGCGAAGACGGGCGGGTCGCTAGAAAGCAAATAAAAAACCAGCTGCTAGTTTTCCTCATGAAAATATGCGTAAGGAGGAGTTTATAATATAAAGATACATATTTAGATAATTCAGAATCCATGATTATCACGATTTTTGTAATTAACGCAAATATCACACAAATTTTTCACTACTAGTAAAGGTAAACGTTAGAAGTTACCTTTTACCTTGTGCTGGTTCCTTAATTAACTAAGACGACTACGTAAAAGAAAAACCGACAAGACATGAAGTGATCATACGAGCCGGAAGATAACTATTTATATTACAAGAATGTTCTTTTTACTAGCGATATTTCCATCGTTAAGTTCTAAGCGAACACGAATGGATAGTATTTTCTTTCCTTGCCTTTTTAATTAGAATCTTACGGACACTAAATGCACTAACTAGTAGCAGTACCTAATTGCAAGTTGCCTCTGGTAATATGAGCCTGCAGGCACAGAATAAGTACTAGTACTCCGTACAGAAGTTTGACTTTGCAATGAAATTCAAAGAAATATCTACTCAATGTTGTCAACAATATGGTGTAATTCAGTTTGCCTCAGACTCAAGCACATTTTCGTGTAGACACCTACAGAAATACATTGCAAGATAATTTCATTCTTATAACTCTGGAATATGACTCATAATTCTCTAAACCTATTCAGTGACGTACTATCACGCAACGCGATATGATTGACTGCCACAAGAAGCTTCTTACGCCATCTAGCGCAACTTTCTAGGACTTTATTCGTGCTCGTCCAGCCAGCAACGTAAACCACACATTTGTGCCGTGCGCTGCCGGTGAATAAACGCGCTGGCGTCTCGTTTATTTATTTATTTATTCACATTTGCGTGCTAGGTGTATACATATATCTAGGATAAAATATATAATACAATTTGTGAACTTATGAACTTATGACCTAACCAGAAGGTATGGCAAATTTGCTCGCTCGCGACAGCCAACTTGATTTAGCACCTTCCAAGGGGTCGCCGCGCGTAGGTACGTTTTTTCTACCTACGCGGGGATTTACACAGGCCTGCTGCAGGTTAATATCTGTGCTGCAGCACAGTAAGTAGGTACACGTTTAAGCTCAGCTTATTTACAAATAGGAAATAGGTACAGACTAATTTCAGGATACTATGCAATCATGAAAATCCGCAAACGAACCTGAAAAGCTAGTAGTAAGCCATTTTCAGGTAAACTGAATATGTTGGTAAGTATTTACCCATCATTTAGATAACTAGAGCGACAGCCACAAATTCTACTACAACTTGTTATTATCCCGCAAAAGCCTGCCAGGATTTGACCCCAAAGCCGGGATCTCAAGACATAAACTTACTAGAACCCACCGATGTCACTTGTATCACTTAACAGTGGTTATAAACTATTTGATCACAGACCACATGGATGTAGTTAAACTTCACATGTTGACGCCTTATTCCCTGAGTAATGAAAGCTGTTTTCGTAGTTCAAACATAATATATACCTTGACGTGCAGCCGATTAGACTGTACATTTGTATAAACTACTTTGTTTACAGTATGGAGTAAAATCTGCCGTTTCCCATTTTTTCTGAGATCCCATCATTAGATTATGATTTGTATCATAAACCTTCTCTAGAATGTAATTAAGTTTACTGAAAACTGCATGAAAATCGGTTAATCTAAACTCGAGATATGAATCTTTTACTACCTCAAAATCCATTGAAATTGAAACCCAGACACACTGTATATTCAGGGTGTCCTTGGAAGTATGGGTTAAATCTTATAGGCGTATGGTGGCGCATTTCAATTTTTTTAGCATATTAATTCTTGAAGGAAAAAAAGTTACGTCAATTTTGTTCTTTTATAAATAATTATAATAGACTACAGGCTCATGTCCAGAATGGATGGGTCATATGAACCACCAGGTGACGTATATATGACGAAATAAGAGCATAAAATAATAAGATTCAGCACTATGTCGTCACTTGTAAGCTGTCTAACTGAGTGCTGGTGAGAATTCAAAAATGCAGGAGAAGAGTGGGTACATTTTGGTCATATATTTTTGAACGGCATTTTTACCATCGATAGATCCATGAAAAATAATAAGAAAGCGCGTAGTGCCGTAAAAAATGGTGCGCCACGAAGTCGGTAAATTTTGATTTTCTCAAAAAAAGATACCGACTTTGTGGCCTGGCTTTGTTGGCCTGTAGTTTAGACACCAACATCGATCTTTTCTTTTCACCAAAAAAGTTAATAAAGCTCCCAAAAATAACACAAACCTTAAATCAAAGTCACTCGCAGGTAAAACTATTACTTAAAAAAAATGGTATACAGCTTTATGGAATGAAGTTACTAATCTGTACTTAAAGGATTATCCTTAAATTATACCTTCAAGGACAATCTGTATAATCCCCTCCTAGTCGAGTTTCGGCGATCATAATAATGGACTACGACTACGAGAATGATGCAAAAAATAAAATATGAAATTAGTAATACACGCAAGGCTTCTAAATAAATGTTTATTTTTCCGTGCGACTGTTCCCGATCAATTTGAGCAAATCGTCGCAAACGGGACTGCAGATATTTCGTACGGGACCGCGAGACTTGCCCGGGTATCACATGGGAGCGATTATGTTCACTGCGCGATTTCTACGCTAGCTTTGTTTCAATAGATAATAACATAGAATAGAAAAGTCGTTTTTTATGTGCTTTTTATTATATTAACACAGATTCTTTTAATTTTATCATGGAAGTATTTCACCAGTGGGTATTAAAATGGAATTACATCAAACAATACATGCGAATATCATGAATAAATAAATTCAATTGAACGAAATTACTAAGATTTTGGGAATGTCAATACCTTAATGTATTAACGAGTTGCGTTTAAGTTATCAGTGTACCTGATTGCTGCTACTTAGACCACGGTAAAGTTAACTTTACCGTCCTGAAACCAAATGACACGAAGGCGATTTGCGAGATAGACAAGTTGCCAAGACTCCATGTTATAAATAGGTACCCTAACTGAGTGAATAAATGCGTCATTATTTGCGATTGCGCCTTAAGACAGACTTTTAATAATCTTCTAATCATGATAAATAATATTTGTGACATTTTTTTTAAAGTAAAATCCTTTCAAACGCGCTCTGTAGGTTATAAAAATTACTGAGGTATTCATATCTCATGATGGACATTATAAGAAGCCGTATAGAATTTGTGAAATCTAGCAGGAACCGTTTAATAACGGTAGTATTTGCATCTTTTTACCTTTACCTTTTCTAAATCGAGACGAAAGCCGTTCATGAGTTTCAAAGAAAATCGTAAATAAGCGGGCTATTACAGGGCTCGTTTTATGAAATATTAAATGGGAGAGCGTTTGTTTTTATGGTTGGTTTGTAAGCCGCTTTCTGATTTACATTTAGATAGTATGCCAAAACGGAAGATGGACTCAAGTTCTTCGGGTCGTGCAAGTGGACGCCACAACGCCTATATCTCTGTATTTTGTGGTCGAACACACATGATCTATATTCGTGTGGTAGGTCGCAACGTACGAGCTACGAGTTATCAAACAGAAAAGGCACTCAACTGAAAAATGCTTATTCGACCGTCTCGTCCTTTCATATCAAATTAGATAAGTATCTACCTAACGAATCGTTTCTACAACTGGCCCGAGTTCCAGGCACTCAAGTTGGTCGTTATGAAAACCGGCAAAATGAAGCGTAGGCAAGTGTGCCTACTATCTATACTAAAATAACTTTGTCTCCAAATCTTTTGGAGGTAAAATTGTCAGTTGTTGAGCTTTTCTTCCAAATAAATAAATCCTAGAGTTGCTTTGACATCGCGATACATTTTCTATAGAAATTATTATCATAATTCTTCCATACTCCATTACACGCGATGACTTCGATGGGTATTTGGACTTAACCCTCCATTGTGCGTCGCTCGTGTCGTTCCGAGTCTCTCAGGGGGAATCGTACATGTATAGAAAAGTGTGCAAAACTTGATAAATGTTCTTGACTTTGATTTAAGAACGTTTCCAAACTTCACGGGCACGGTATGAATAGCAACTGATGGGCCCTGATTTGTAGCTGTTAAATTATGTTAAGATTGTCCTTCAATACGTATAAAATTACATTTTATTAAGATTAATAACAGTTGCTGGCCGAGTCAAAAATTTGGTTAACCAATTTATGTATAAAATAACTTATCTTTCATATAACGTCCGTATCTACTATACCTACATACACACAACCGCGCACCACACACACACATGTCACTTAGGTATACATAGTTTGTAAAGAATAGTATGTTTCAATTATTATTATTTATGAACAAAACTGAAATATCACAAATTAAAATGCTGATTCTGTGAAACTGTAACTAAATTGTTTATTCCCGACATTGTTTATGTTATCTACCTATTTATCAGTTAACTTTATATGTATGCCATACGTACCTTCGCGTACATATTTATCGTATTATAGATATTCACTGAAACAGAACAGACAATGAGACAAAAATTATAACGTGCAATTTATGCATTTTTAGTGTTTTAAAGTAAAAAAATATTATTGAGAAAAACTGTATGGTTGCTAGTTATTAAAAATTACACTTAGTTCAAAAATAGGTACATAATAGTACAAGTGAAAAGATAGAAATTATTCGCTTAACTATATTTGTGCTACGTCGTAGCATTTTCTGAAGCAAGAATAACTCTGAACTGCCGTCTCGTAACTAAATTTAAAAATATATATTTCTAAATTGCTGCAAAGCCTCGAACAAATGCGTAAGGTGGCGTGCCTTTCAGTGTTCTACAGGCTACATTTCGGCGAGTGTGCGAAGGAATTGCACGAATTGATTCCACCGGCCCCTTTCTACTATCGGGACATAAGACGCAGGCGGGGGTTCCACCCTTATGTCGTTGACATACCACTAATACGCACCAAACGTTTTAAATCTTCGTTCCTCTTGCGTACGGCTAAAGAGTGGAATTCGTTGCCGGCTGAAGTGTTCCCTAAACACTACGATTTGGATTCCTTTAAGAATAGAGTGAATAGGCTGCTTCTAGACAGACATGTCCCATCATCGGCCGCATCGTCGCTTACCATCAGGTGAGATTGCGGCCAAATGTCTGCCTATTAAGGGTCAATCTTGAAATTAAGCGTATTCGGTTGATTCCCCTGGCACTTTTTAAAACTTAAGAAATTAAACTTTTACTAACAAAAGGCTAAATATCACATCATTGTAAACATATTTCACAAGTAGGCATCACTGTCACATGTTTAGATATAAAGATATATGACTTTAAAATTTTGGTGCCAGGGGAATCAATATAAGATGCCAGGGGAATCAAAATAAAACATGTTGTATAGAATAATCGTTTATTTTAATTCAATTTTAATCAAATATCTACATTATAAAACTCTTCCGATACTGAGTGACTGACTGACAGACAATGCACAGCCGAAACTACTGAACGCAAGAAGCTGAAATCTGGCATTCATGTTTCTTTGAGAGTGTAAAGAAGAACTAAGTGAGGATTTTTTAAATTCCATCCCAAGAGGCTACGCGGACGAATGCGCTGGCGGCCGCTAGGATAATATACATAGTCAGTCACAAGTTCTGTCACACAATAAAAACTTTTGAATTTAGAATGCTGGCCACAAAAAAGTTTATTGAATTCGAATTTAGAATTTTTCATGAAAATAAAAATGTGCACATTTTAGAATTTTCCTCATTTTTAAATATGGAGTGGACACTTAAAGAAGACAGTGTCGCGGTTATTGCTATGCATCGTTGCGGTTACGCGCCAATTCAGATTTTCGACTTACTGAAAATTTTTAATATAACCAAAAGATTCGTTTATCGTACCATAAAACGATACAATGAAGACTCTAGTGTAGGTGACAGGTCAAGAAGTGGTCGCCCTTACTCTGTTAGGACTCTAGCAGTGATAGAAGCTGTGAAGGCGCGGATTCAAAGAAATCCTTCAGATGGGGTTAAGCAGGACCACGGTAAAAAGGGTGTTAAATGAAGATAGGGCTTAGGGCATATTGAAGTAAATCAGGACGTTGCTTGGACGCTCGTTTAATGGACCTGAGACTGAAGAGATGCCGCGCTTTGTTGAAGCGATACGCGGGAAAAAAGCATCGGGAAATTCTTTTTTCGGATAAAAAATTTTCACCGTGGAAGAGAGCTACAACAAACAAACTGATAAGGTGTACGCACACAGGAGTGAAGAAGCGAGCAACCGTATTCCGCGTGTCCAACAAACAAACTGATAAGGTGTACGCACACAGGAGTGAGGAAGCGAGCAACCGTATTCCGCGTGTCCAACGAGGTCATTTTCCATCCTCGCTCATGGTTTGGTTGGGAGTCTCTTATTAGGGCTTAACAGAGGTACAATTTTTGTGAAAAAAGCGTAAAAACGAATGCAGTTGTGTATCAAAATACAGTCCTCAAGAACCTTGTGGAACCTGTTTCTCATACCATGTTTAATAACAGGCACTGGGTATTCCAACAAGATTCTGCGCCAGCTCATAGAGCGAAAAGCACACAAGACTGGCTGGCGGCGCGTGAAATCATTTGGAGTCACTCAATGCATCCTTGATTAAGGCAGCCGCCGATATTGACATGGACCTCGTTCGTGCTGCGATAGACGACTGGCCGCGCTGATTGAAGGCCTGTATTCAAAATCGCGGGGGTCATTTTGAATAAACTTTATCACCATATGAATCTATGTTTTATTAAGTTCATTTTGCTATATAAAGGTTACATAAATAATAAACATGTCTAAATTATTTTATATTACACATGTGACAGAACTTAGTACCTGACTATGTATAATAAGAATTAGAAATATTCGTTAAAGTATTTAAAAATTGGTTGTAATATTTAATCCTAACCCAATAAAATATTTAACTTACAATGTATAGTATTAACAGCACATGATTTTATATAATAACATACACTTTGCACCTCTTGCCGCCTCTATATCAGCGGTGTGAGAGCTTAAATCGGACTGCAGTGTTTAGTTTGATGTGCCATTGATTGTACACAATAGTAAAATTATTATTTAATGCGTAACCCATAAATATGAAAGTATGATAAATTAAGGAAGCTTTGATTCCCCTGGCATTTTGCCAGGGAAATCAATGCCAGGGGAGTCAAGAAAAGTTAATCTTCTTTCGATTTTGTTTAAATGGATTGATTTTTGCCAATGATTATTATAGAAACAATTAATAGTCCTATATACCCTACTGTTAATCCTAGTAAGGAAATTCTTAATCATCAAAAAACATTTTTTAAAGTGGCCAGGGTAATCAAATTCTTACCTTCGTAAATCTGGCTTGGAAACGTCGAGACTCGCGACCTCTCCTCGATGTTCAAAGCGCGACTAAAGCCACCTTGCCGATGTGCACGCCTTCGGCGTAGACATCTATATCTATATACTATAATAAAACTGTAAAACCGATGCGTCTGTATTTTATACATTGAGTATTTTCACAAAAATCTAATTGAGGGTGATGTTAAAATAGTAACAGAATAGGAATTTACAACTTTTAATTTTTTTGTCTGTTTGTCTGTTTGTCCGTTTGTCTGTTTGTCTGTTTGTACACGCTAATCTCCGGAACTACTGAACGGATTTGAATGAAACTTTTTTTATTGTGTAGCTATTAAGTCTGGGCAAATACTAGGCTATAACTTATTTTGAAGATCGAAGTACCTGACGTGGAACCTTAACAGTACACTTAAACTAAGAGAGATA
This sequence comes from Pyrausta nigrata, assembly GCA_949316185.1. Taxonomy (NCBI): domain Eukaryota; kingdom Metazoa; phylum Arthropoda; class Insecta; order Lepidoptera; family Crambidae; genus Pyrausta; species Pyrausta nigrata. The sequence goes on along the minus strand of OX438944.1, from coordinate 12,575,968 downwards.
TGAATAAAGCGCCTCAGGCAACATTGTTCAACGTGATGGGCAATTTCTATTGTCGTACACAAATTGAAGGTCCGGAGCAACTGATATGGAACTCTAGCAGCTCAGCTCAACTATAAAAGATATGAATAGAGCACCTTAGGGAAGATTGTTCAGCGCGATGAGAACTTTCTATTGACGTACACAAATTAAAGGTCTAAAGCAACTGATATAAAACCCTAGCAGCTCGGCTCAACTATAAGAGATATAAATAGAGCGCCTTAGGGAACATTGTTCAGGGTGATGAGCATTTTTTATTGACGTACACAAATTGAAGTTCTTGAGCAACTGATATAGAACCCTGCTGCTGGTGCTGAGCTTAACGCTAAGTAGTTCGTGGATACTTTCACCACAGACAGTTTGTCGAAATCTAAATAGTCTTGCCTACTCACTTTACGACAGTAGTAACTTACAAACCGACTCTTGAGTAGGCTAGAGACACCACAGGAACACAAAAAATAGATGCTAAACCACATCCATCTATTGTGGTAGGGAAGTTTGAGTCTGACTTTTTCTGAACACTAAAACCTAAACTTACATATATTTTATTAGAAACGAATAAAGCTGCCTTCAATAAAGTAAACGAAAAAGTAAAAACTTTCCTTTCCACTTTTACTAAGAAGGATATCCGACAAAATTTAGTTTTGGAGTCGGTGTCACTGCCATGCGAAATTTTCTTACCAGAAGAGGAGGATGGCGAGGTGATAGTAACCTATCAAAAAGAAAGTGCCCATTGACCTTGATTTTTCATTCCTCTCATCTCCTTACGCCATGGTAAACTAAGAGATCATGATAGCTGGATGGCGGAGTATAAAATATTTTGTATCATGGAGTCCACGCGTACGAAGTCGCAGGCAACAGCTAGTTTATAATAACAAGGCAGGTGGCATTTAGTGACGCGCCAAGGGAATCAATTGTTGCGCTCGGACAAACACCAAGTATTTTAAAAAAACAGTGATTGGCACAGACTTTGTGTATTTATTAAATCATTAAACAACTCACCCTTTAACTCTTAAATTACAAAAAATCCCACATTTATGACTATAGATAGGTAAATTTTTAATGGTTTGTTCAAAAAATGACTAAAGGACAGCCCAGGGGAATCAAATATCAAGGCTTCGAAGATTTTTTTCAGATGTTTTAAGCTAAAATAAACACCGTTTTTGTTGTGCCCCATTTAATTTAAACATTAAAGTAACAAAAAAAAATATCTATTCTATGATCGATTCATTATCACCCCTAAAAATGTTTATCAACGTGCCGGCTTTACTCGAGCCGAACGGTATCGCGCGTGATGATGGCAAGAGACCAGACGGGATGTCACTTGTTCCTTGGCGGATGGGTCGGGCTCTTGTGTGGGACGCTACCTGTGTCGACACACTTGCAGCCTCTCATCTGCCCGGGACAAGCCGTGATGCTGGTTTGGCTGCGAGGGGTGCCGAAAACTTTAAAAAGAACAAGTACAGGCAGATCGACTCCCGGTACCACTTTGTACCGTTTGGAGTCGAAACACTGGGTTCGTGGGGTCCCAACGCTATCTCTTTTTTCAAAGAGATTTCCAAGAGGCTAGTTGACATCAGTGGTGACCTAAGAGCTGGCAGCTACCTTGCTCAGCGTATAAGCATCGCTATCCAGCGCGGTAATGCTGCCAGCATACTAGGAACCTTACCACAAGGACCCTTTTTATAATTTTTGTTTTTGTGTTGTATTAAGTAATTTATTTATTACAATGAAACAATTATTATATTTTTGCGGTATTTGTTTCATATCAGCTACAAAAGAGTGGAAATACTCACACAAATTAAAACTACATATGTATTAATTATTACACAGAGAGTGTTAGAAAAGTGTTAAAAATATCTTACATTAAATTTTAAACGTTATGGGTAGATTTTGCCCCCGGACATTGCTTTTTTTGGCTTTCAAGATTGACCCTTAAATTAAAAAATATATATATATTTATTCTGTGCTCGTACGTAGATTTTCTATTTTGGGTTAATTATATCACAAATATTATTTCGTAAAATTTGGACAAACTTTCGAATACTCATAATGTAATTGTTGGTTTATTTAGAATCATGAATATAGCTAAGTACCTATAACTTAATGGAAATTTAGGTGTGTACATACTACTCCCAAAACAGCAATGGTGAGTCTTGAACGGCAGTGAATTTCTGACTGACTTTCACATTTTTACATGTATTTTTGATAATAATAATGAATGAGGAACCTAAACGTATCAAATGCGTACGAACTTGAGTCCTATTTTAAATGTGTATCAGGCAATATACCCAATTATCATGATGTTCTACGTAAATGACGCGAAGTGCAGTATGTCGAAGTTATATAGTAATTAGCTTGATTTAAAATTGCAATAGTTATAGCTTTCGGAAAAGCAATGATAGCTTGCCTTTCCTTTTCCTTCCTAACCTAACCTAACGTCAAGAAAGTTAAGTTTTGATAGTAAAAAAATAACAGTTCCTGAATTGCAATCGTTATTGCGATGGCTTTTAAACTAGGTGGTGGGCTTGCCGGGCAAGTCTTTTTTGTCTATGACATCAAGCCGCTACAAGGGCGGTTCGTAGTTCGTAGACGCAGTCGTCACCGTTACGCTCGCCAGGATTTCGCATAAATACTATTGTATATTGTTATTGCTAGCATTTTTCCTTTACAAACTGTTCCACTTCTCCCCTCCCCGTCCCCAAATTAAATTTTGGAATCATATTTATTCTTAATTAGGACAGTAGACGAATCTAACTACAAAAAAAAAACAGTTCAGCAGTTCTTGATGGATGTGTTTTAAAAAAACAAATTTTGTTTTAATATACATTTAGATTGAGAGACGTAAATTAATTTACTTAACATATTATTTCCCGTTCTTCTGTTAAAACTTAAGCCCCTCCCATCGCTCACATCTGTAATCCGTCCTTATCAACGGGCACCTTAAGACGACCGTCTTGGTGTAGTTGTGCGCGCCCCGGACTTCCAAACCAGGCGGTTGCGGGTTTGAATCCCGCAAGGGGCAAATGTTTGTGTGATGAGCACGAGCATTTGTACCTAAATCATGGATGTTTATAAATGTATATAAGTATGTCTATCCGTTATCCTAGTCACCATAGCACAAGCTCACGCTTAGTTTGGGGCTAGGTAATCGGTGTGTTGGTTGAAACAATTTACTATTATTATTACCTTCCTAGATGCCTTAAAAAGCACTTGTAGACCCAATCAACAGTTTTGGAGTACGAAATGTACACCACACTGTCAAAGATCTTGTAGAGTTTTAATCAACCAGCTCATTAAATATCTTGAAATCCGTAACCTCCTCTCTCCAAATCAATACGGCTTTAAAAGGGGAAAATCGACTGGCTATGCAGTCTACGAACTTACTGACCATATTGTTGGTAACTTGAACAAGGGTAAGAAATGTATCACAATCTTCATGGCCAAGGCGTTTGACACATTCTTGATACCTATTCTGCAACACAGATCGGAGGCGATGGATGTCTAAAGTGATTAAGGAGGTTATTAGACTTACTAAAACACAGCGTAGTGTAATAAGAGTTAACTCGTTTGTCTGTCTGCCCTATCTCGCTCTTTCACAAGATGAAAGAGCGAGATATGGCTTAGGCTGTCTAAGTAAGACTGTCTGAATATCGCGTTGTCTAATATTCCCTTAACTGACACTGCTTCGCTGTTTTTTTTCGAAACGCGCCTAGTTCGTGGTTGTGGACGGGAACATTAGTACGAGCCTACACTTGGAGTATGGTGTGCCCTAAGGCAGCATCCTTGGCCTCCTCGTCTATTCTATATTAAAACCTCTGTTCTCTGGCTATCACAATCAAAACTTTAAACATAGCGCATACCAAGTTTATTTTTTGTCTCTTTGAATTGATTGTGAAAAATAATAATTATAAAAATCTTTATTCCTTCTTTCATAATCAAGTAGGGAAAGCCCTGAACGTACAAGCTTAATTAATTCTATGAAAGTGCTTAATAAATACCTAAGAAGTAAGAAGACGTTCGGAAAATAAATAATTAACGTGATTAATTAAGTATGAACTCGTTTATTACGTAGCAGTAGTTAGTACCTATATCGAATTTAACGGAATCAAAAAAGCATCCTATTATGATAGTAGCGGGGACAAATACCTATGACGAAAATTTATTTATCTGGGTCGTATAATATTTTTATATAAGTTATATTCAAAGCAATCACGTTATAATATTCAAACCTAAAAGGTTCCGCTTTTACGAATTTATAATAGAAAAGTTCACCCGTTTTGTGTGGTTTGACAGCTGTCACAAGAAAATGCTTTTGCGGTATTGTGTTTTACATTATTCGGTGTTACAATTCTTGCCTCCGGGAATCAATGCCAGTTATGGATTCCATAAAAAAACCTTTCTTAACGCAAAGTTAAGCAAGTGATTATATTTTTATAACTTAAGCAATTATTTTGCAAGTTTTTACGAAATTTATTAAGCAAGTGACTTTTCATGGTAGGTAGGTATATTCATGCTCAAGCCTTACTGCAATCGAAATCAAAATTAATAGCGAAATTAACAAGCCTTAAATTAATAGCGAAATTAACAAGTCTCATTTGTATTCAGATTGTATTTGGAATCTTAACTAACTTTGCGTTAACAAATTGTCACTCGGACCTTAATCAAAATATAATTAAATGAGAGAGTGGTACAATTTGGTATTAACTGCTGAATAACATTGATTTGTAAGCGAATTGGTGACATTCACCGTCAGTACCTATGTATTTATTCGCACGTAGGTGTTATTTGGAACATAGTTATTCATCATCCTCCTAGCGTTATCCCGGTTGTGCTCCAGCACGCGAGGGCCCAGGGTCCACTGACCATGATCCAGGTTGTGGCAGATAAGGTAATTACAGTCGAGCGACTGCCATCTGACCTCCGTGACCCTGTTACCAGGGGAACCTGACCAGTTTGAATCATGGTTACACATTCAGTCGCCTGAATGTGCAGGTTTCCTCACGATGTTTTCCCTTAGCGTAAGAGCATCGGTTAGTGAAACAACTAATGTACTTAACTCATAAAAAGTCATTGGTACATGGCGGCACGTGGGATTGAACCAGCACCTCCCGCATGAGAGGCAACCCGCTGACATTATTATTACATTAGATATATTCCACTCAAATTTCTTTCAGAGACATCAATCTTCAGTGCCTTGGAGAAATTCCATTAGTACCTAATACCATATTTGTTGTTTTTATTACTTACAATAGTTACAATACAAGCTCAATTAAATAGGATTAGTTTTCATTTAAGTAGGTAGCTATACAATTTAGACCACAGCATTTATCACGACGTTAAACCAATAGTTAACTAGGTTTAATGCGATTTATACATAAGTTTAGTATATTTCACACTCGCCGTGTTTTTTTATTAATAAGTATAAGTTCAAAGAAATGTGCGAATTGTTGGTTTTTTATTTAAAATTATAGACAGTTTATTAGGTTTTAGCACTGTTGCAAAGAATTTACACAACCTTCGAACTTCACGTTTCATGTTTCCAGACCACAATAGAACATTAATTGTTATCGGCCCGCCCGCGGGTCTTATGGGGCTTGACAGGCTAAAAATAATCATAGTTTCAAAGTGAATATATAATATATGTTTTGAAATGTACATTAGTAATATATATACAACTTATGATAGAACACAAAATATTTATAAACAATAAAAAAATATATATATATATAAATTAATTAACAGTTAATTACATTTTACAAAAATATTAATAACTTACCCTTATCCCCGTTCATATATAAATCTTAGAGAGTAATCTAATAAATTAAAGTGATGAAGTACATAATAGATTATTTTTGTTTTAACGGTTTGAAACATTATTAAATAGACATCCAAGTAGGTACTTATTAATAATACTAGTGTCTCGGAGACCGAGCTTTGCTCGGTTACTACAATTTTATAGTAAGTCTTATTTAGAAACAAACAAAAAGCTATTAACTTTAATAAATTACCAAAAAAAAAGAAAAAGAAAAATTTTTTCGTCACTGAGCGAGATTCGAACCCACGTCTTCTACATTTCTTTAGTCCGACGTCTGATGCACTCCGCCACGACCCTCATATTTATTTACCTGTACGAAACTAGCGATCTAAATCTGCGTCGAACAATTGCCGCAGAAAAACGCATAAAAGCTTTAAAATACGCGTTTTCGCATACATTAGACTAAACTAGATGGATGTTTCAGCCCCGATAACTCCCACGTTCTAAATTTCAGCGAAATCGTTAGAGCCGTTTCCGCGATCACAAATAGATATAATACAGGTTATTGTTTTGGTCAGCCCAGGATGGTGGTATGAATTATGCTAATTCTAAAAAAATGAATTTTAAAAGAAAACCTCTTCAAACAAAACGCTACGCCGTAGTTAGTAAGCTACGCCGTAGCTACTGATAGGTTGGTAGGTTTTTGACTCGCTTGCTAGGATCGCAATAATAAATTGATTTTGTGGGTTTTCCCATGAAAAATTAGGGTATTTTTTTTAGCATCAGTATCGTTTGTACAACCACCCTGAGAGGCGCTGACCAAAACAACTGCCTGTATATAAATAAATAAATACCGTATACCGAAGTTTGAAAATGTATAAGTAGGTGTGCACCTAATAATAATAATCCTTGGCCGATTTCGGCTACGGTGACAATAAAACTCTGCTACAAAGGGTCAACGGTGTACCCTGATATGGCTAACATATCCAATTTTGGCACTAAATGTTCTGGTGCAATGTGGACACGTTAAGGTACCGTAAGCGTTGACAGTGTTGAGCTGAAGATCATGAGAGCGGAATACCTTTTTCCGGAGTTTACCAAATGCTGCTAAAGCAGCACCAATTCGGTTATTAATCTCCGAGTCCAGGTCACCCTTAGAAGTAATAATGCTTCCCAGATATTTAAACTTATCAACCTGCTTATGATGGCATATTAGGATGGCACCGTCAACTCGCAGATTCAGTGGGACATGTTGTGATGTGTCTACGGCCATAACCTCAGTTTTGGTGATACTTATTTTCAAACCAAATCTACGGCATGACACATCAAGATTACTCATCAATTCTTGCAGGTCTTCTGCACTTTCCGCAACAAAACACAGATCATCAGCATACATACAGCGTTAATAAGAAAACGATTGTTTCGGTTAGATTTATTCTTGAACAAATACTGCTGCCGAAGAGAGCTTCAGCTTGGAATACTAAATTCTCTGACAATATTTTCGCGTAAAATATTATAGACGAAGTTCAATACGTTTCTCGAGAACGTTTAAATCTTCTGATTACACAAGCTGACTAGAAATATTTGATACATAATATTTTAATTGAACTATTAGCCTTGGCGGGTCAAGGAGACGGCTTGTAAGTAAGAAGAATGGAGTTAAACTCTACCGAAAAGATTAAGCCCTTTTTAGGGTTTTGTAACCAAAGGGAATAAACGTCCGTACGACCCTATTACTGAGACTCCGCTGTCTGTCTATCTGTCACCAAGCTACCAATGAACCGTGATAGCTATAGACAGTTGAAATTTTCACAGACGATGATGTATTTCTGTTGCCGCTAGGTATAACAACAATGAAATAAATATTTAAGTTTAACGTGTTTTTTTGCTGTTTTTAAAGCTAAAATACGGCCGGTTTTGTATACACATTGATTGAATATTTTATTTGAGATAGGATGATAAAAAGTAACTAAAAGATCTCTGCACCAACAAGGAACCGTTATAGTTTCGCCATGTCCATTTGTCTGTCTGTCGGTCTGTCCGTCCGCGGTTTAGCTCAGAGACCTTTGGGTATTGAAAAATGATAATTTAGCATGGACATGTATTCCAATCATGCTGTCAAAGTTGTAAAATGAAATTTTGAAAAATATGTTTTCTGTGAGTAAAGTGGGGGATGTTTTTTTTTCTCTTGAATACCCCATCAAGTGGGGTGTCGTTGGATAGGTCTTTTAAAATGGTAAAAAGTGTGTAACATTCGACACGAGTTGGCAATTCAACAAAAGTGTTGAATTGCTAACTCGTTTGTGAAGTATTAAGTTCTAAAGGGCTAATTTTTGTTAGAGTCCAATGTCCTCCCTCACCCCCTGCCAATCAAATGGTGGAAATGGAAAACAAGAGAGTAGCTAATAAAATTAAAAGGAAAGCAGAGATTATTATTTACTGAATTATCGACAAACTTATCAAGGTACTTTAAAGAGTAGAATTTTGTACGTCTACCTAAATAAGAGATAAATTTAGTAACAAAAACAACTTCTTAACATTTGTGACATTCAAATGCGGAACCCTACTTTGTGCGTGACGTGACCTGACATGCACTTCGCCGGTTTTTCAACTTGTAAACCCTAAAAAACGCTTACCGCCAGTTCGTGGCGCAAGTCGCAAAACATTAAAAAAATATAAGTATCTAGGTAGGTACCTAAATATTTTTGCTCTTAGTAAACTTTCACAGTAAAATTGGTCAATTATTATTACAAAACATTTTCCACTACAATCAAACACACTCTTAAGTGCTTCGGCTTCTTTCTTGGGAAACTCCGGCCGCAGGGAAATAAAACAGAGTTATACACCGTTCGTTAAATGTCTGTGAAAACGCCAGAAAGTTTTAACGGGAGGCACAATACATTTCCCAAGTTTGCTTAATCAGTGTGTAGGAACGGTACATTGTATTAGTGCAAACAAAACCTTGTTTACCCCATGAATAAAAATAATATATTATAAACGTATAAACCCCAAGACCCGCGGGCGGGTTGATAACAATTAATTTTCTATTGTGTCTGGAAACATGATACGTAATAATAATAATTTGTTTCAACAAACACACCAATTACCTAGCCCCAAACTAAGTGTGAGCTTGTGCTATGGCGACTAGGATAACGGATAGACATACTTATATACTTTTTTACATCCATGACTTAGGTACAAATGCTCATGTTCATCACACAAACATTTGCCCCTTGCGGGATTCGAACCCGCAACCGCCTGGTTTAGTAGTCCGGGGTGCGAACCACCACACCAAGACGGTCGTCAAACCTGAAGGTTCAAAATTCTAATTATCTAATTACTTAGATCAAATTATTTCCTTCCAGCAGATTTTGTCATAAGTGATAAATAATAAGTACCTACTTCATTACCTAATTATTCTTGGTAAGTATTTTTTACATCAAGGAAAAGTTCTTTAATGCGTTTAATTAAACAAGGTGACGAATTTTCTTTCTTTAGTCTTTGTTACATATTTGTTAATTTACCGAATACTTAGATATGTTGTGTCATTAGTAAGAAATAGCTTTCACTTATTGTTAGTGTGATGACGAGCCATTAGCACCGTTATCGTGACTAATATGTTACCTAATGGTCTAATGGATTTTCTTTATACAGTGTGAATTTCCTCTGTAGAAGTAGAATGTAGGTAGGTTAGTAAGGTTTGCTTTTAGATATATAATTTTGTAAATAATGTCCTAGATAAAGACAGGATTTTTTCTAATGTCACTTAGTACACGTCTTCGTTGCTTAGTACCAACCTACTCCTAACTTGTGCGTGCTCAGTAAAAGGTCTGTTTCAGCCAGAATCTCGGTATCAAACGGTTAGTAACTTCTATTACGCACATCCGCATTAGCTAATCCGAACTTTTTCAAGGCCTATTATCTGAGTTAAAAGCCCACTTGCACAAGTATAATAATAAAATAATAAATTGTTTCAACAAACACACCAATTACCCAGCCCCAAACTAAGCGTGAGCTTGTGCTATGGTGACTAGGATACCGGATAGACATACTTATATATACATTTATAAACATCCATGACTTAGGTACAAATGCTCGTGCTCATCACACAAACACTTGCCCCTTGCGGGATTCGAACCCACAACCGCCTGGCTTAGAAGTCCGGTGCGCGAACCACTGCACCAAGACGGTATGGATTACCTAAATCGGAAGGTCTACTTGCGCTCAGTCCGAATTACCTAACCTGAACTGGCGCAAGTTCTAGATTAGTCTTATGTTTAAGAAAATGCGTGTTTTTAAGTTTTCAAGCGTTTTTCTTTCGTAAGTTCGTACTTAGATAATAGAAGTCCGGAATAGCTAATTCGGACGTGCGCAAGTGGGCCTAAATATTTATAAGTTTTACTTCACTTTTTGAAGTGAAGTTTTATTCAAGTGCCCTGGAAAAAGTTTGTCAGTGTAAACAATAAAAAATGGCCAAGTAAGTGTAGTGTGTTTAGACCGAGTGTAGAGTTCTGTAGTTGCCAGTCTCTTATACTCGTAAACTATTGTATTACTAATATCTGTTAACAAAAATTACTAAGTTATTAAAACATATTTCTATGGAGCTATTACGCAATTTCCCCTTGTCAGGCTGTTCTATGTTGCTAGGTCGACTTTCAATCTTTACTACTTACTAAAGCCTACAAAGCCGTGATTGTTTTACTTTAAAATTCATAACATGTCTCTCATGAACTTTTTAATGCTCCTCAAGTGTCCGTTGTTTGGTAGATATGTACGTAGGGGACACTTAGGTAACTTTAACAACATTTTGGACTTTATGTCGCAAAAGAGTCTAAACTACATAGATTAGTCCAAATATGGAGTACCAATCCGTTTTTTTATCTTTAACTACTTTTCGTATAGGGAGTCTAGGGAGGAGTATTAAGATTTCATTCTTCTGTTTTTATGGGCGTGATAGATATTTGTGTCAAACTAAAACTTCCTACTAAGGCTAGAGTTCATCAACAAATGTTTAATTTTTAATCGATCGGTTTAACATTCTTTGACACATTTTATATGGGAATTCTGTCAAATTAACCGCCACTTGAGGTTTACCAGCTGTTTAAAAATTGGTGAATTTGGATCTTAGGGTGCTGTGGTGCGCTAGGCCGCGGGCAGACCGACCAGACAGACGGACATGGTGAGAAACTATAAGGGTTATTATATTATTGACTAAAGAACCCTAAAAAGGAAAAAATGATCAAAATAACACGAAGTGGTCGATATTATTCGCGGCACGGCTCTTTCTTTCATTTAGAAATGCCTACATAAACAAGTGTATCGCGAAATGTTGGCTGTTCCAGTGTAAATAATACTTAGGTACACAGCCGGAAAGAGATGCCGAGTGTTTGGATAAAAGCAAGAGCTTTGACCCTTACGTATGATGAGAGGGTTCTTGAATGGTACCTACGTACAATTCTTGACCTGAAGCTTTTAGGAGTGGAAGAATATCAAAAAAGTATTGTCACGAAGCTCACCAACTCTGGGTTCGTGTGAAGTACCTAGGTACCTGCGAATGGATAGGTTAATAGTAGACATTATATAGATGTCTCAATCGTACCCAAAAAGGAGGACATTGAAATTTGTTTCTTGCCTGCATTAATTTTTGTAATAGCGGTGCATAGGGTAAACTCACCAATAATTGACCAAATTTTATGAGCAGGTATTTAGAATTAATGATAAAAAGTTACAATTCGTGATTTGTTTATGTATTGTAGTAGTACTTCATTTCTACTACCTGTAACACAAATTTTAGAGTGAACCTTTCCATGCTAAACTGTGAAAGAACAATGACTTCCTAATAATTCATTAAATCTTCAAGAAAGCTAACTCAAAATGAAATATTAAATTAAAGTAGAACTGCTCACTACAGAGTTAACATTTTAAATTGCAAATTAAGTCGTGTAACTAATATATTTTCTGTGAAGTGCGCAATAAATTTGAATCTTTAAATTGGTTTATAATATAAACCAATTTAAAGATTCAATACAAAGTTTGAGTTGAATCTTTAAATTGGGTTAAAATGAAATAATGAAATCGATATAAAGTTTATATCGACAATTTATTATATTAACAATATATTTTATTAACCTTTTAACCGCCTGAGACAGTTTTATCCGAAATTTCTTTTATGCTTGCGTTTTTTAATTAGTTTGTGTCTCGAAGCTTTCCAGTTACAACAGTAGGTAGGCCCCGCTTTGCTACTTATAAACCTCTCTATTCGTCTTTCTTTATCCACGGTCAACACTCTACACGTAAGACACTGAACCAAACCTGCATAGAATTTTAAACTGCAACACAGCGCTGCCATCTAGCGACAAAATCGCGACATGCTCAGGTAATGGCGTCTCGGCGTTTTCATTCGTTGCGTTCTCGTTGTTGCTACTCCACAAAACCGGATCGGCTATGACCGATGAAAACTTGATGCTGTCTCTTTCACTCTTGAGCGTTTTATAGCCAGCCTTGGGCCAACCGTTGCTCGAATGTGACGTGTTTGTTGCTCGTTTTGCCGGATCTCGCGCCAAAGTTTACACTCTGGATTGAAAAAAATGTGATAGTGCTTGAAGTGAACTTAGTTTGTTGAAGTTAGTGTATGTGATTTTATCCGACTTACAACAAAAAGGTGACACATAGAAGTGCATATTTTCGGATTTCCAAACAATGCAAGACAGTTATGTTAAAGTTTCATAAAAAAGGAAGTGTAAGATGGGCGCGTAAGAATTGTTAAAAAGTGTTAATTATCGCCTAGAAAGTTGTACCAAGTGCCAACTGCCAGCATGGGGACTAACCGGCTGCTTTCACCGTTTACTTTGCTGCTGATTTGTACAGGTAAGCGGCTGCCTACTTACTTTCTGACTCAACGGCGACGGCCGAAGCGCCTCTCACGGCCGCGTGTCGCGCCGTGAGCCTGTGTTTGTTTCTAAGAATGTAAATGTATGCATGTACGTGTTTGCTTTCATTAAACTTAAGTGCCAGTGGTATAGAGTTATGCTAAAGTATTTCTGCATTCTCGGCAATCGGAGTAGATACTGCAGTTTTATAAACAAACACAACTACGACTTTTGGTGGCAAAATACTAAAAAGGCAGAATGTGCCAAAATACGTAGCTCTTCAAGTTGTTGGTAAACGAAACGGTGTATGTATTTAAAAGATAAATTAGTCAACATACGATCATGGGCACGTAATCTAGCATTTTACCTAGTCAGACTAAATGCCGTAAGTTTAGTTAGGTATAACTGGTAATCCTTGAGTTCCAGTTTTAGTTACTGCAGTCATGGCTGCACGTTATAGAACTGCTAAGTTGCAACGCGCCGAGCTGTAGAATGTTAATGGCCGTAGTGAACTGGCGGGTGACTGGCGGCGAATTAAGTTTTGTCCACAACAAGAATAGATAGGCCAAAAATACACTATAAGCATGTAAAGAAAATAATTTGGTTATCTTTTGTAATGCAAAAAAGTTGCACATTCCAAAAAATGCACATAATTCATTACAATATTGTTGTATTGTATGTACCTAAGCCATGCTTCACACAATGATATTTTTAAATCTCAACGTTCAAATTTTCTAGGTATATCATTATTCTATATGCTGACTATGTGAGTGTTCACTTTTTTTTTAAATAACAAACATCAATTACCTAGCCCTAAACTAAGCGTGAGCTTGTGCTATGGTGACTAGGATAACGGATAGAAATACTTAAATACATATAAACATCCATGACTTAGGTACAAATGCTCGTGCTCATCACACAAACATTTGCCACTTGCGGGATTCGAACCCGAAACCGCCTGGTTTAGAAGTCCGGTGCGCGAACGACTACACCAAGACGGTCGTCAATTCAGCATAACCTAGTTACAGATTTGATAAAATATATTATTACCGGCCGTCATGAAAGAAACGTCAAATCATAACAGTTAAGTAGCACTTTAAGAAGAACCAAATTAATATATTATTTAAAAACTTAAAACGACACGCAAGTTATATTTTGGAAAAGTAAAATGTTGGGCTAATGAATTAAGGAACGGCTAGAAATTGGCTTGTTTACCCTACATTTATTAATAGTATGGTCACGTATGGTTATTATTTTAGCAATATACCTAATTAGTCTACTGTTTTGTGCATCCAATAATGTACATATTTAATTTTATAGTATATGATGAAACGCATAGGGTACTGTAGGTACTACGAGTACCTATAGTAAAAGTATTAAATTCACATTACAATTTTTCCATAATAATTTTACCTACAGAAAAAACAAAAATACCTACCACCAAATCCTAAAAAGCTTTTTAGCATACCTTCATTACTCTAACCAGGTCCAACCTTCCATTACATAATGTATTAATGGATTACAATCGACATAAATCTCGCGGACTTAAGAAACGCCATTAAATACCCCACGGACAAGTTCGCGTGTTTTGCCGCAGTAGAAAAGGCCGACGAATTTTAACATCGGCGTGGTAAAATTAATTCATAATTCGCACTGAGCCTTTATTTTTAAACCAGATTTTAGCTTTTAAAAAGCACCTAGACAGGGCTGTAATAAAATTACCACTGCAATGCGATAGCCAGACCAACTTAGTTTGGATTAGGTCCTCCATTTGTATCTAAATGGAGACCGACAGTAATGAATGTAAAACGTAAAAATATCTCTATATTTTTTTAGAGGCGGAAAGAAAATTCAAATTCGTAATTTAGGCAACGCCAGTGATGCTTTGCTGAGAGAGTGAAATCATGTTTTCGAAAACCGGTTTTGGTGCAGGTGTGCGCCGCGCCGCGGTCCGGTGCGGAGCGGAGCCGACGAGTAGGTTCTTCTATCTTGCTGTTGACTGTTCCACTAGATTGGCGCACATAAATGGTTTAGTTAGGTGAAAACCGAACCTATTTTTCTACAAAATATATGCTGGCGAAAGTATTGAGACAATTATTCAAGAAAATTGGTGTACATATTATACTAAGATATTATAGTAGATATTTCATTTAAAATAAACAAAAGCCTGATGAGATAGTTCTATCAAACCCAACATTCCATTAATATATTATTGCACTTGAAAAAATGACCGCCAGAGGCGGGAATCGAACCCGCGTTCCTCGCATGCCGGGCGATTGCCTAACCTCTCGGCCACCCTGGCGTTGACAGAGCCTGTCGAAATTTTCAAGTGCTTCTCAACGCTGTAATGCCGCGTTGCTTTCATCAATGTTATTGGGATTACACCCTCAACACTCGAAAGAAATACTATTCCATTACTTTTAGAGGTAAAATATTTATTATTAAATTGTTTGTTTTGTCCTGCAAAATGATCGCAAATAACCTATTCTACTCGCATGGGCCAGACAGATATAAATAAATCTCTGACAGAAGTTACCTTAATTTGATTGCGTATTAAATAAGAGAATAGGTTCCTGTTTCTAGGTCGCCATACCTACCTAACTCCTGGTAATAATAAATTAACACAGCGTTTTCGTATAAGTTTAATTTAACAGCCAAAAAAGGGTTTAATTCAGTAATTTACCATCGCGGGATGCAATATCTTGGTTTTAAATTCAGCTTTTAGGTCAGCTTCCTGCTCATTTATGTTGTGTTCCGTTTCATTCCACCATGTTTTATCAATAGGTGAGTACCTACCTAGCTAAATTCCAAATAAATAGGCCTAGTTTAAATGAAATCCTAGTTAAATTCGGCAGATTCTTAAGTTGGTATTGTTGTGATCTACATTAAAAGCATGCATAAATGTATGCATGTTACCTAGGTAACACTGTTATAGACACTAGACAATACTGTTTGTAACTAGGCAGAATAAATTCTGAAATTATTTTTCTTGTAGGTTGTAGCATTAGGAGGATGTAATATGCTCCGGATTTCTGGATATGAGTCCTGAAACATGCCAGGTTTTATTTAATCCTTTATTGACACAGGTGCGTGGACACAACTGTTTTGTTACATGCTAAGAGAGGGCCATATTATCATAAATGAAAATATTATGCTAAGATTTTACTCACGTACGAGTAAACAGCGATTCATTGTTAAATACAGTTTTATTACTGTGGCGACAAATGATTGCCTGGAATGTGCGCTTTATAGAGCCCCATTAGTAGCGTCTAGGAAGTTACTATTTAATTACCCATGTGGAATGTTTAGATAAGTTGGTATTCAGGTACGTACTTATTAAGTGCGTAAACGTAACAGATTAGGTAGAATAAATAAGCGTTAAAATATTTATTTATTTATTTAATAAAATCACCGACAAGTTTACATTAAAATATGCAATTAACACTAACAATACAGTTATTAATAAATGCAAACTTAATTATAGGTGACAACGACATGCAATGATATAAAAACATCATCACTCCCACTATTACACTACAACTTGTTCTTGAAATAAAATCAGCCCTGGCCAACCCATGTGGATCGGAATTATTGAATTACTTCCTGAATTACTGAATTATTTTGGTTATTGTGGAAGCCCTTTTTGATTATAGCTTATGCCCGTGGAATCCAGAAATCACTAGATTTTTCGGATAGTGTATGATCCGGGTGCATTAAATGCTGCCCTAGATGGATACTTCTTTTTTTATAAGCGGCGAAGTACAGACATGGCCGTTTCTTCTGATAAAAGGCAGAATCTGCGCATTGCGTCCTCGGTCAACTTCATGTTTCCATATATTTGTTGAGTTTGCAGACTTTGCAGTGACCGGTCAATATTCTAGTCACTGTCACAAAACAACACATGTTTTGCAGGTCAGTAGCTCTTTCTTTTCCTGGTGCAGTTTACCACAGCTGAATAGTCTCATGTTTAAGTGTGCTTACGTAGTAGCGTAGTGGCTGTACTAAAGTCGCTTAGATCTTAAGGGAAGTATCGAAGATTTTCACTGAAGAATGTTGAAACTCAGATTTTTTTAAAACGCACTAATATTTGCGTGTAGGTTCTGGCTGAAGTATTATACATTTTCAACACAACCTAAGCCCACTTATTTTTCATCACATGTCATTTCCAGGTAGAGCTCTTAGAAAACGCGTGGGTTTTACTGAGGGACAACATAAGTAGGACTACAAACAGCAACCATTTGGCAAATAATCTTGCGTTGCCTAAGTGGTCATTAGTTCATTACCTCAACGATGGTAAATATGATTGCACGAAGGAATAAAATTATTGTTGACCCCACAGGCTGCGTACAATTTGCCCCAACGGTCGGTCGTGGTTGAGTTCACAAGCTCGTTTTCTTTTATTGCCGCGAGGAGCAGCTTCCGCCTGCATGGGAGCCAGGCTTGGGACCGACCGATTGTCTTTGCACGTAGCGATGTACAGTCTACAGCACATCCACTTACCCCAAAGGAAAATTTCTGGTGAACAATTCTCAGCTTTACTGTAACCTTAATAACGTTCAGTTTTAATAAAGAAAGGGAGTCAATCATTTCTGTTAGGGAATGTGCCAAACAAAATATCCCATATTGTTCATTAGACTTTCCAGAAAACAATAGCAATAATACTAGCTTTTCAATAACTAACCGGAATATCGGAATAAGAATCTTGTGTTTTATGTAGGTGACTTGGAACGACTGAAATATAGTTTATAATTTCTTGGTATTCCGGTCAGACACTTAAAAAAAAAATTGTATTTTTTTCTAGAGAATCAAAGAAACAATTCGACTTTTGTTTATTATTATTTATACATTACCGTTTCTAACTACCTAAAAATGACTTCTTTAGGTTGATGTAATGGTAAAACTTATCTAGTAGGCATATATTGAGCTAACTGTATAATATCCATCGTAAAACAACACCTTTTAAAACCGAAGAACCATAAAACCCTTTATGAGCAATTTCAAAGATTTTTATATCCGCGACCGTGCAAACCCACCTATCTGTTTGTCTGTTCGTGACATAACGGGTTGCTGACGTCGGTTTTTCAGAACAAAAGTCAACTTCAAAAGGGAAGTCAAGCCGAAATAATAGGTCTTTACCTATGCTTGTAACTTTTACGTATAGTTATATTTAATTCTGCGTTTATTTTTATGGTATCAATGGTTAAAATGTTTATCTTTACATAGTGTACATGAGTGCACATTATTTATAGGCAAGTAATTTATAACACCTATTTAATTTGAATGTGTCGATGGTTTAAGTACTTTAAGTAGGTAAACATATTTTTATCATAACATAATATACAGGGTGACTGGTACTGAACCCGCCATAGCAAAAGCACATATAGAGGAGGTCGTTGGCCACAATGTATTTTTTTATAGCTCTATCTGTTTCGTTTTAGCCTAGTTCGATATAAGTCTTAACGTGTTTTTATCACAAATGTGTATGACTACCAACAAATAATAAGTAAGATATGTAAAAAAAAAAAAGTTACGATTGTATGAAAGTAAAATTTTGGGAAAAAAACAAAGTATAAAAATTGACATATCTTCCAAACCATAAAACTTTGGGAAAGTAGTGTTTAATAAATAGCCAACGACCTCCTCTATATGTGCTTTAGCTATGGCGAGTTCAGTACCAGTCGCCCTGTATATGTATACTCAGTTTTTTAGAAACTGAGATTTGAAATTGCATTAAAATCGGTTCAGACATTTTTAAAAAACACAAAATATAGTTTGTATAAAAAAAATTTTTCTCAACTTTGTCCATACAAATCTCTAATTCAAAGGTAAACATGTGGTCGTAGAACGACAACTTGCCTCTTATTTTGACGTGAAAAGAAACTTATTACCTACCCTACCTACGTAACTACTCAGACTGAAATTAATGGGAAAAAAAATTATTTTATAACTTTGTTGGAGTTAACGACCACTGGTATTGCCTACGACCTACTTAGTTCCTTTTACCGAATCCTTGCCGCAGATGCAGCGATTACAGAGAACAGATTTATGTACTTTTCGTAATAGTACCTTATGTAGTACTATGTATGTCTTACAAAAATGAATATCCGCACTAAATTTGCTGCCAACTGAAAGCAAATATGCCGGCTGTGAAATTCTGACTGAACCACAGAATAAGTACTACTGAACGGACAGAATTAAAGTAAAGTCTTAGAAAAATATCTTAGTCTACGTTTTACTGAATACGGAAAATATCGCCAGCTAAATGTAACAAAAAACAATGATAGGTTTGTGTCTGTTAGAGGTGCTGAAGTTTCATATTGAGGCTAAGTACAGTGGCCAGCATATCAGACTTTCCACTATCACTGCGAACCCACACCTAATTACAATAGCATAAGGTTGCCGCAGTGTTTAGCTTTATGTGCTGTGGTCTCTGACCCATGTGTAATAAATAATACTTTAACTTGCATAGTATTTTTGATTATATACCAGTATGTACTAAAATGGACAAGCCGCCAACCGGTAGAAATAGGGGTTTTGATTTTTAGTAAGCGCCCAAATGATTGAATACTGTAACCTACCTACCTTATTAAGTAACATCCAACCCATTATTGACTTGGCTATGCTGATAAGTTGCGACTCGTGTGCGTTGTCCATCCAAACATCTGCTCAAGAGACTCCCTTCCGAGCAAAAGATAAGCGTTGCGAGACCAGCTGTCGTCAAAAGATTCCATATTTTTCAGAAATGCCGTCTGTAAAGTAACAGAACTTAGATACTAGTTAAAATAATAGGCAAAACTGTGATAGGTGTCGGTGTCTACCACTGTCCCACTAATAAAGTTATTATTGTTAACCAACACCATAATAAAAGGAGAAAGTTGATCAATAAATGAAAATAAACGAGGCATTAAAATAACCTGTTGATGTCAATATCATGTTTATCAATCTCCCCTATTTCCGATATGTCGAACGGTCACCATTCACTAAGCCCTTGAGTAAGGGGAAATAAAACGTATTTTCACTTCCAAGAACTTAACATGTGAATGTGCGTGTTAAAATAACAATCTTCAATCGTCAGAATATGTTTTTGGAAGTCGAGCCAATGTCAAACATAAAAAATGAGCTGAGTGATTGGGGCGAGGACGCGGGGAACAAACCATTGCTTTGCAGTGATACGTGTGTGTAGGTACCTATGCTAATATGCCAAAACATAACTTGGAATCTTTTTAACGCTTAACTCATTGAATGCCACCGCAATTTTCTAGTAGTTCATAGCCATACCACCCTAAAAAGACGCAGACACGCCAGAAGTGTTAATGGCATGGCATAAAGGTAAAATATAAACACGCTAGGCGTGTTAAGTGGCACTGTATATAGGTAAATTCTTTTCCCGGCTATTTTCTGGCTTCAACGGTGAGTTTTAGTCAGTCTGACTTGTGCTGCACAAGAATTGAGTTGTTTTTTATACTATAGTGAAGTTCAACCTGGAATTATGGCTGAAAACAGACTTTTAGGTAAGTAAATATCGTAATTTTATCAGAGATCGTAAACCTTTTGCACATTTCATGGTTATTGTTGGTAATATTTAATGATGAATCTGTTTTTTAGTGCAGGGAATTCTGATTTAGTTCTATTTTACTTTTATTTATTTAAGTTACCTACGTACGTTCATAGTCCGCCACCGCTACGACTGTAACTAACTGTACCTACTTAGTGATTATTAAATGGGTTTTTCTGGAGTATCTATATATGCATAACTTCAACTAAACTAAAAAACTAAAAATAAAACTAAACTATTAAAGTTCAACTTCGAAAACCACTAGTTAAGATAAACCAAAACTTAAAGCGTGCCGACAACGGAAGTTAAGATTTTTTTGCACATTTTTTACCCACTCTCGATCAGGTCGATGCAAGCAAAATTCGAACTTAAGTTTCAAGTATAAAGTCGATTATCGCGCGACATCCACCTTCGTTTGTTTGTTTGTCGTTTGTCTTGTCGGCATGCGTCTTTTATGATGGTATCATAAATCATGAGAAATTTTCTAAAGGTACGTAACATAAATAAATTATCAAATGAAAAGAAAAAAATGTAAACAATAACGTCATATTCCCTTTTAAACCATCATTGATTTTGTATTAAGTGTTATCTTAGTGCAAAAGGTTGACAATCTATGATAATCGGATTTGAGTGAACACGCCTGGCGTGTTCTCGGCATTGCTTAACAACAATTTTTTTTTAAATACAAAAATTGCTTTTTTACGCAGGCCACCTCAAAACTCTTTAGATTATTGTTTGAGGATTACGTACATAAAATTTCAATTGAAAATGTAGGCATTTTTTGGAAATACCAGTATAACATTCAAAACACGCCTGGCGTGTTACTGGCATGCCTATAGATATTCGCATGAACACGCTCGGCGTGTTAGTGGCACTGTATGTGTTAATAAAAGCGCTTGCACAAAATTTGATGTGGCTAGCAACGGAGTACTCGAAAACGTCACCAATAATTTTCTTCAAGTAAAAGGTCAGTGACAAAATAATTATCGGACTTTTTAGGGTTTGGTCTAACAACTGACGCCAGGTGGATAGAATTTAATTCATCCTTCCTGGCTGGAAAATCACGCCCAGAGGACCAATACTAAGAACATACGGTTTGATTCCGAAACGTTATTGCCCTTTCTGTCTTGATCTTCTAGTGTCGGAAGGACACGCGAATACCTTTCTTGCTCAATACCAGCTTTTCTAATGCGATTCAGAATCAATCCACAAGCCAGCTTTATCTGATCAAATATGTACTTAAAAACTTATTCAGCGTCGAGTCATTATTCATTAATTTTAGTTTTATTTTACGAGTACTTATGGCCTTTTTTATTATTGATAAACAATGATAAAACACTATTATTGTTGATAAAGGCATAACGAAACCAATTAAGAATTTAAAGTTGCTATCACCAAATAATTTAAAGACAGCTTAATGAACTGGAGGTTCCAAATTAATTATCACATAAAGTATTTTTTTGCATACAAACATTGATCGACCGTGTCGTCCGGTGGTGGGTTTCTCTAATATCTTCGTGCCCATCATCTAAAAGGCTATATTAATTAATTGATTAAAAATTAATACCCCAATTCGTTTGCTAAATCATTATTAAAATAACCGGCTGTATGCAAAAGGGATCTATGACAAAAACAAATGTTTATTTCCCGTATACTGATATTTAAAGAAATAAACATTCAGAAGTTAAATAGAGTTCGTCATTAAATTTTAATGTTATTATATGAGAGTCGGGCATCTAAGCCTCGGGCTATGTAAATCTTCCGCTCGTTTATCAAAGTGTTGGCCTACTTGCGGCCATTTGTATCCGTGGAGCTTCAGTGTCATACAACTTGTACAAACACACTTCTACTTGCGACTTCTGCTGAATCTCATACACATGAGTGCTGCTGCGTAAATATCGGGTAACGTGAAAATGGGTTAAACATCAGCAAATGTATTTGAGAATATGTTAGATAGGAGTAACCAAATATTAGGCAACACTCTCGCCTCCTTGCCTCGTGGACACGGTTTTGTTTTTGGTTGAGTAGTTTCAAGGTTTTAGATAAGTTAATGCACATTAGTATTTACTTTTCATTAGTATAAAATTATAAAAAATAGGGTGGACTTATGTTTTGTTAATATTAATATTGATACTTAGATCACATCAAAATCAAAAGACGACTGTCTTCGTGCAAGTGGAACGCGCTCCGGAGTTCAATGCCAACGCGACTGGTTGCATTGCGCGCAAGGTGCATTGTTTGTGTGATGAGCACTAGTACTTGTACACACGGCTGCACGTCAGACTACCCCACTTTGACTTGCGACCGCCTCTATCCCCTACGTAATAAAAGCTGTTTTCGTAATTCAAATGGGTAACCAGAGGTGCTGCCGACTGTACCTACGAGTATTTTATAAAAGTATTTTAAGTATGTTGATTCGTTAACATAATATAATCACCAATACTCATAGCACAAGCTCACTCGCTTAATTTGGGACTAAGAAGTTAGTGTGATTGTTGTAACTGTTTGTTTATTAAAAAAACTCCTCTAAATAAAAAAAAATCTAAGTAGGTAATCAATTTTGGGATCCACTTTAAATAAATAAATAACACCCTTAATTCGCCCTAATCTCAAAAGTGGACTGTATGTATACTTTAATATTTTATCAGATTATAATGAATTTTCATTCGTAGTGGCTCTGGTTACCTTTTTTTAATTATTAGGGAAATATCTTACTAAGCGACCTAAAATTTTTATTCAATTTGTAGTAGGTACATACATACATGTACAAAAAAATGCTACTGAATAACTTAAGTGTGACAGGTCAGCGCTGTTACTTCATGCTGGGCGGGCGGGCAAAGGTAAAATAGACAACCTTTGCGAAAACCGGGTGAAATCATTAACCTTTCTCGAACCTACTGGCCTAATAAGTTGTATCATAGAGAGTATATCTATAATGCTATTTGCACTGGTCCAAAAAAAACTGACTTAATTGAAATTAATTTCGCTCACAAAAATTAATCGACTGTGTCATCCGGTGGAACTCGAACCCACGCCCCCTCTCTTAATTAACAATTTTTTGTGAGCGAAATTAATTTCAATTTCGTAAAAACTTGCAAAATGATTCCTGAAGTTATAAAAATAATTATTAAAAACTGACTTAAATAATGTAAAACAACAGATCTGAAAGTGCTCATTTACACTTGGCTGAGTCTTTAAAATTTATTACGGTGTTTAAGAATTTTTTGTACGATTAAATAAGTATTGAATTGAATTGAATGGAATTGAATAAGTTTGTGCTATGGTGACTAGGATAACGGATAGACATACTTATTATACTTAGGCACAATGCTCGTGCTCATCACACAAACATTTGCCCCTCGCGGGATTCAAACCCGCAACCGCCTGGTTAAGATGTCCGGGGCGCAAACCACTACACCAAGACGGCCGTCATGTTTTTTTTTTCAAAAAAGTCTGTCAGTGTCATATCAATGACACGTAAATACTTATCTACTTCAGTTTCATTTTCTGTGACTGTGAATATCTGGTAACTATACTCTATGGTACTCGTACACAAGGAAGAAGCCTTATGTACCATCATTACAGAAAACAAAAACACCTCAAGTGACCTGACATACCTCATAGTTTCATTTCGAAGTCACGTAATGTTCGAGTATGTCAATAATTGTAATCTCATTACGAAAGACGACACTACCTAATTAATTAATTTCACCGAACTGTGTTGTAAAGTTGTTTGGCCCGCTTATATTAATTTCCTGTACTCCAGCTTTACACAGACTGATCCTAATATTGTAATTGACATTCCAAATACAAACAGAAGGTAAGACGTTATCAAAGCAATTACATGCACTTAAACTAATTAAACAGTCCAATGTACTGTATATGGAAGAATTCAATATGTAATTGTTATCTATAACAATTTTACAAAAGAATCGGTAACCTTTTTCGTAATTTGAATGTCCACGGGCGACAGCACTAACAGGGTTAACGCCAATTATTAATACTTCAGAGATCATGTTTCCAACCAGACAATATAAAATCAATTGATAAGAGACCGCCGGCGGTCTTATGATCCTAAGGGGGTAACGTAGTGATGTACAAGACTCGAGGCGTCCAGTTCATTTTTGAAGCCTCAGGCGGAATGGCAAGACTCAGTGAGCTCGGGAGGCTCGAAGTCCCGAGCCTAGCCGAGCCGAGAACTCCTTGAGCCATGCCTCGAGCCTGCAAAGGAGCTTGAACCTTCAAAAGAGCTCGAGCCTTCAAAAAACTCGAGCCTTCAAAAAAGCCGAGCCTTTTGAAGTCAGAGCAGTCGCCCGGATTGCGGAAGGTCGTGGGTTTGATTCCCACATAAGACACAAAAGGTGCCGAGTTGTTTTTTTCTGATTGTTCAAATAATATTTTTTCAAAATCCTGTATAATATTATTATTATAAATATAATCAAGAAATCACATTATAGTTGCGCTTAATTTTAAGTTTGATGGCAAACTAAATAGTACATTGAATGAAGTGCTACGCATGAACTCGAGTTTTCATAAGGTCTCGAGCCTTCAAAAAAGCTCGAGCTCCGAAAAGACTCCCGAGTCGTCGGGCGCCATACAAACGAGGCGAGGCTTGTAAACGAAATCGAGCTCTAGGCAAAAGGACTCGGACGCCTCGAGCCTTGTACATCACTAGGGTAACGCTATCTCTCGATCAGATAGCTCGATGCCTAACATATTTTTCATAACATATTTTTCAGTAACAATATAAAATATACTGTCTACACCTCTATTGACTGATTAAAATATTTATTATATCTAACTGCGTAGATATTAAAAGTTTTTACTTATCTCCATTGGGATGGACTTTTGACTCTTATTTAATGAACTTTATATAGTGGATATGACACGGGCTTCGTAATTAATATTGTTATTACATGATTAATAGTTTACCTAACGAAGGAAATTAACGTTATGTACTTATTGATTTATGTCTATGAGCTTCATAATAAATTACCGAGTCTCGAGCAGTAAAATACGTTGTCTGTCTTTGATATACCTACGTAGTCCTTTGAGAATACTCTCCGAGTCTGTGTAAATTTTGAGTTAGCAATCAACTTCCAAACAGTTTTATTTAAATTTCTTACCAAGTCATTCAAACCTATTAGTTAAAACAGCAAGAGTCTGTTTGTAATTATCGCAGGTTTTCCAAATCAATCGCAGACTTAGTTACATAGAGCACAGAGATTATATTATTTACTAAGGAAAACAAATGTTGCAAGTTGTTGTAACTTACTAATACTGTTCTAATACATTATGATATTTCGGCTAAAAATTCGACAAAGGCATCATTAACATCGTCTGTGCGATTGTATGTACATACGTAGATACGTCATTTGGGTCACATGTGTACTCTTTATTTATGGGTCTTGTGAAATACAATGTTATCTGAGTAATTAAAGTTAGAGACAGCGTCTTGTTAATTCACAAAAAACCCGGCCAAGTGCGAGTCGGACTCGCGCGCGAAGGGTTCCGTGCCATTAACTTAAAACATTACACAGTACAGACAAAAAACGTATATATTGTTTGATTTATAATTTCAAAAGTATTCATCACAGGATACCCGGAAGAATTTTAAATAAGAGTTTCCGCGACTTTAGAAATTACAGGGGGGGGGGACCCTGTGTAAACGACTTTGACGGACTATATTTCGCAAATGGTTAAGCTGATAAAAAAGTGTTGTATGGAAACCCTACCTTATTTACATAGTCCTTTTCAACGATACCCCATATAAGGGGGTGCACTCGAAAAAATAATTCACCCCCCCTTTACATGTATGGGGAGGTACCCTTAAAAAGGGGTAATTAAAAATTTTTGTATTTTTAAAAATGAGATCTATATGTAAAGTATCTTCGATCCAAGTTAAATCCAAATCAGTCCATAAACGTAGAAGATATTCTGCTGTGACAGACTAGGACGGACGGACTGAACGATTTGGTAGTGGATTATGTATCTTTGAATGAAATTATTTCAATCAAAGTTTTGTTGCTAAAGTTGGCCATTCACGACCAGTTACACTAATTAGTCGGTCTGAGGTACGACCAAAATTTTACGTTTTCAATATCGGTAATAAAAATCTAGGCTATAGGCATAAGTACTAAAAAAGTAACTTAACGTTTTTTTTTTTTCCACAATTGCCCATATTTTACCGGTTCTAAGACCTTCTCGCCCATTTTACTTACTAAATTAAAAAAAAACTAAAAGTCCCCTTTGCGTTGGAAATTGCCCACGTTCTAGCAGCACTGACGGCCGTCTTGGTGTAGTCGTTCGCGCACCGGACTTCTAAACCAGGCGGTTGTGGGTTCGAATCCCGCAAGGGGCAAATGTTTGTGTGACGAGCACGAGCCTTTGTACCTAAGTCATGGATGTTTATATGTATTTACGTATTTATATCCGTTATCCTAGTCACCATAGCACAAGCTCACGCTTAGTTTGGGGCTAGGTAATTGGTGTGTTTGTTGAAACAAAATGATTTACATGTATTTACTGAATGAAAGTAAGTTTTCAGATTCTTTTTTTGTTAGTGAGTGGAGTCATTTTTTGAACTGACCGTGAATGGCCAGCTTAACAGAGTAACTGAAGTTGTCAAATGTGACATTTTCAAGCGATTTCAATCCTAAATTGTTAGCAACAGAGTTACGTAATTAGCCCCCTTATAAGCGTTCCTTGTCGGACTACGGAACCCTAAAAATGAGACAACGATTTAAAATTATGTCAAGCATCGATATTGATAGGTATTTTTATAACTGTATAGAAATATACCCCGCGACTACGCCCGCGTAAAATAATCTGCCTGTAAAAGTGAAATATTTTTACTATAGTGTAGTACCCATTACCATTTTTTTAATTTGTCTCTTAAACCATTTACTTAGTATAAAAGTTATTTATACTGCACACCATCGTTGATTTTTATTATATCCACTATCAGTTTAATACCTTCTACCACTTTTAAATGTGTACGACGACCGCCGCCGTGGTCTAGCTCTGAGGTCCCCGGTTCGACCTCCGGATAATAGCCGTACAGGAATCGTGACATCTCATTTGTACCTACTATGTCGTATTTTGAAGGGTCCCTTTTGCATCTTTGTAAGTACGTGGTTTTTGCAGTAAATTATTATAGTTTTTGATATACTTTATATGCGTATAAAAACGGCATACCATGGCCCCAGATCCATAGAAATACATAGTATTTTTTAATAGTAAAAATGCCTGCCATTTCAAGAGGGGGGGAGTTAGATCCCAACATGGTGGTTTTTTGTCGACCATTTGATGAATAATTATAAATTATCGCTAGGCCAAACCCGGACACACTGTATATGACATTTCTGGCGAATCTGGGTTTTGGGCAAGTCTTTTCAAGCGTAAATAGGTAACAGACAGACAGACAACCTTGAGCATTTTTATTATTAAGTATTATGATTGAATGTGTCTGTAAATAAAAGGTACTTAGTAAGGTCCTATAATAAATAAATATAAATATATGATTTTTTTCAATAAACACATGAATTACCTAGCCCCAAACTGAGTGTAAGCTTGTGTAATGGCTATGGCGTCTAGGCTAGAAATATATAACGGATAAAAATACTTTTATACATTTGCAGACATCCATGACATATGCGCATTTATTAGCGGGTTAAAAAAGCCGTAATAAGTACAAGAAGCTCCATGTACTACCTTGTACAATTCTAAATCAGAAAGTCGCAGAAATCTTGAGTGTAATAAATTGCCGCTGTGACACATCAATTTACTTAAAGGAGCTGTTCTTGTCGGTAGATTAATAAATTCCGATCCATCTTTTCACTTCTTTAGCTTTCTGATGTTCGTATTACTTGATTTGATAGCAATTATTTTATGTTATAGTTCCCAGTAAAAACGTGCCCTTTGTTTTGCGAAGATAAACGTATTTAAGGTAAGAAAAAGTGACGATTTAACAACAAAAAACTTTCCTTAAAGTTGTTAAAACTACTCGTACAAACTACTACAAAATTTTCGAAGAAAACATCAGCTTAGTGTCGACTAAATGTTATAATCCGAAGAACAAACTGTCGCCTGCCGGAGCCATACTTAGGAACAGCGCAGGACAGCAGAATATTCAATAATAATTAAAGGATTGGGAAATGTTTATTTTTACGTAAGATGTAAGTATTTATAGCAGTTTTTAGGTATTCTGGCTTGTACGTCCTAATCTAAGCTATGGGTGCACGTGCAGTGCAGGTGCATTAAGCAGGACCCTCAATGTACAAAATGTATTACTTTCTAATGATTTTCCAAAATTTGAAAACTGAATTTTATCCGACCAAAAATCCTCACCTAAGAAATTACCGAAAACATTTTTACAACCATCAATAATTAATTTCAGACGTTTATTAGAATTTTATGAAAAAATAAGTAAGTGGTGTATATTCAATATACAATTTTCTTAATAATTCGCAAGTAAGTGATAAGTACGAAATCTCGAGAGATGGAACGTTGTCGACCGCCTACTCGATTGGATTACCTGGGTTAAATCACACATGTCCAATTCTATAGCGACCGATACCTGAGTGGCAATAAAAGTTTTTTGCTGACTGTACAAACGAAGGCTTTTTCGTCCCATTGGCACATCATGGCGAATGTATTGTATTCATCTCGCTAGCTTTACGTGAAGAGGATAGTTTTTTCGTTTACCTGTGTTTTTTTCTGTCCATACCTTTGTAATGTGTCCCTTTTATACTTCTTTAGGAATGGCGTACCTGCTTGTGTATTGTGTGAACGGTACACAATTAAATTATACAGCATTTTAAGTGAAACTATTTGAGTAAATATAAAATCGTTTGGCTTGATATGAACGAAATATAGCCGTGGAAGGTGCCTAGTTACATAGTTTCGGATAAGGTTTAATTTTCATCTAGTATCTGGTCCTTCCCGGAGTTTGGCTTTTGCAAGCAAAACAGGCTATTTTTTAGCAAAAATAGCTGATTTAATTATCTCTTTTTAGCTAATATCCATCCTCCGTGGCGCGCGCAGGCGCAGATGAGATCATCCTGTTTAGTTTTCTCCTCCTTGCTCTTCTTTCGCTCTGTCTTCGAACTCGGTAGAAATTCCGCACTTTTTCTGATCATTCAAAAACATCTATAAATTTAAATAGGAAACCAAAAATTGGCACACGGGTAAAGTACGTATTTGCTTTTATTCTTCTTGTTGTTGAAACTAAAAATATTAAAAACTATCACTCTGTAGTTTTGGGCCTGCTTCTGGATCTTTGATCGATGATATTGAGTAGCAGCTGCGAATTCCCGATGGCCTGAGGGCCTCTTCTTCTCACTGTTATAACTACCAACAGTAAATATCTTAGCGGAGGAGTAGGAGTAGGTAAAATTTGGTATTTTAATAATAGAACAGTCTAGATATATTTACAAAATATATAAGCAAAAAGGGAATACCATTTTTCAACAGAATATTCAAGTTTATGTGAAGTCTTTAGAACCTAACCAATTTTTATAATTAACTTGTTGCCCGCGACTTCGCCCGCTCAAATCTCCATAGAGGTTAAATTTTCAAAAATCATAAAATACCTACGTAGTTTTAATTTCCATCACCAAATTACTAAAATATATCAATTTTTATCAATTAAGCTCCAAAACTGACTGAATTTCATACAAATTTGACCCACCTCCCCTCTTTACCTCGCTACAGAATGTATTTCTAAAAATCATATCTTTATGCACCACTCACCTCACCTCCTTATGGAACCCATGTGCGGAATATGGAGTCTCTATACGCAGGGCTGTTTGGGCTGTGCGTTGATATGTCAGTCAGTCATTAAGTAAGTTTTCCTTTTTTATATATTTAGATATAAGTATTCATGCTACGGCTTTCGTTACACAAAATACTAAATATTAAACTAGGTGTAGTCATATTATGGTTGTGCTTGTAAAATTATGATTCAGTTGCATGATGCACGGTAACTCATTTTGTAACAGTTCCAAGTCATGAAATAATAATAACGAATCGATTATACTCGTACAACACTGTTTTATGAAGCGAATTCGTGTGAGTTTGCTGTTCTTTCACTCGGAATTATTTACATTGCTCCCGACATTACAATGATTTACCTTTGGGTGGCATTTGGAAAATATTTAAAGTACCTATCTAATATAATATATATTTTTTCACGCTAGCCTGGAGTTATTAGGTTACTTTACACTTTCCGGAGATTTTAATCCAATTTTAGAATTTCGATTTTTTTATCTGGGCAGTGGGAACCTTACGAACTCTTACGGCTAAGTGGAAGTCGTTGTTGGCAATAGTGTACCTAACTAGAAAAAGTCTATTCAGTTTTTTCTTAAAAGTTTCCAGTTAATAGGATAGGTACTTTAAAAAAAGACTGAATTGGCTGTTACTAGTTAGACATGATGATGAACTATCCTCGGCCGCTTACAATCCAGTGAGATTGCTGTCAAGGGTCTGCTTATTAATTAAAAAAAAAAGCTAAAGACATGTCTGTAGGTATCCTAGTATTTTGTGCTACTAGGTCGTGATTTAAACTTTGTTATGTAGATAATTTACACTTACCCAGTACTTAATTAGTTTTTATACAGCGCTCTTATGTTATTATTATCTTTCTCACAACATTTCTTTATTATTACCAAACCAGAAAAGTTGAGCAAATTAACGCAGTCTTAGTCGTTAGGGTGTATTTTATTGGCTCTGTAATCTAATTAAGCCAACGGCATTCAAACGGAAAAATTGCTTACCTGAGACTTATTAAAGTAAAGTAATAAAGGAAAGAGAAATAATTTAAGTCTTAATTATTACCTACTTGTTAGAAAGATGATAGATGTATGGTTAGAAAAAAGCTCTACAATACTGGCATACGAGTATTACACCAATAGGTGAAAGAAGGTAAATAAATCTCGACTGATTATTCAGCATCAACAAGCAGTAGTCATTTATCTCTAATGCTTAATGAGAATTGCTGAATAAGATTAAACAATTCAGGTAAGTATTAAAAACTTTATAACTGACTAAAAGCTATACTTAGCTTTCGCTCTACCTAGCTGACCTACCGCGTAACCCGATTGCTACAAATTGCAATAGTTATAGCTTTCAAGAAAGCAATAAGTTGTTTCAAATGTACCTACCTACGTCAGTAAAACAATCGTAGAATCGTAAAAAAATGCAAATATAGTACCTAATCGAAGTCGTGACGGCTATCAACTTAGACGGTAGGTCAGCGCGACGCTTAATGTTTTTTTTTAAATTCATGATTTTAGTTTATGTAGTCTTCAAATGTCTGAGAGAGAAGTAAGTAGTTTTCACAAACCTTACCTACAGTAAAATACCTATTCACGATAGCGCACAATGGGCTTGACAAAAAAGTTTTCTCATCCACTTTACCACAAGGGAACCTCCCTTACACTGATGATTTTTTTTTTCAAGATTTATTCTACTGTTCTTCTTAGCTTGATTGGTATGTATACATATTTGTGCCAAAGAGTTAGTACAGATTTCTAGCACTAAGAGTATTAGGCCTCGTACAGACAGCAGTCTGCCTGTTTGTCCGCGGCCTAGCATTAACTTAGATACTTATTGACTACTGAACCCTAAACATTAGTAATAAATAATGAACAGAGTTAATACTAATATTCGGTTTATTGTATGAATTGTTATGCTTAGTAATATTGTCATATAATAATTTATTTTATTTTTTAATTTATAGGACCTTTGACCTTGATCTCACCTTATGCGGCCTGACTATGGGTCATAGCCTAACTAGCCAATTATTCAGTCTTTCTTTTTTAGTGTTTCGCTAATATGATATAAAATAACATTCTAGAGTATGCGTTCACTGCCTTAAGTATTTAGGTTGGTGCCTATGTTGCGACTACTGTGTACTAAGACTAGTTTAAATATCAATCCGAAGGCGATTACTTTACAACACTTAGGTAAAGATTTTGGATAAAACTGTTCGAAGTATTTTACTTGACATTTTAATATGCTTGGCTTTACAAGTGCTTTGAAAGAGCCAGGATATAACTATTCAATGAAGCAGCCGTATCTTGGGTTGAGTTATAAACTTGTTAGGTAGGTACTTATTCAATAATGTCGAATAGTTTCGTTTAGTTATTTTGTAAACAGGCATGATATCCATAGTTCCGCTGGCTATGTAGATCTAAAGTTAATAAATGAATGAATATGTAATGTATCGTTTATTTACTTTTTCCACTTCATAAAAGTTAAGCAAATAAAGCAAGCTTTAAATTCATCACGAACCAATGAACATCATTTAATGAATAATTAACATATCTAGCGTGAGTTAAAAACTTTAACATTTCCAAGTCATTGAGTTAATATAATAATGATATTTTTAAATTCTACCCGGAAAGCCTCTAACGATTAGGTATTTGTTTATTTTTTAAGGTGACGTTATTATTTTATTTTATTTATTTATTACAGTTTTTTTGTTAACATAAATTACATTTCTTGATGTCACTAAACGTAGTGTTTGTTGTGACACTGCACATTCGAAGCAGTGTTCAAGTTCTACGATAATATAAACAACACCTTTGAATAACCTAATATTAGTGCAGATGACAGAATTGAGATGCATACCTAATACGAGTAGTAAGTAGGAACACTTGCGACCGGGAAACAGTAGCAGTAACGTTATATATTAATCTATTATAATTACAGAACGTTTGTAGATAGTTAATTCTTTTATTTTATTTTCTGATCTTAATTAATGCATTTGGATCTTAGATCCCAATTTGATTGGATTGGATATGACCTGACCTAACTAATGTTAGAATGTTCTGTGTTTGTGTTATAAAATCAGGGGCCCTGAAGAAAATGTTATAATATTTATATATAATTTAAGCAATTTCTTTGCTAGTTTTTACAAATTACCAACAAAATTTTGGTCGAAGATGTTTCTTAGCGAAATTGATTTCGTAGACACAGTTTTAATACAAAACTAATTTTAAAATAAGTTATCGTTCGTCATTGCATGTGAAATTTTATGTTTATATAATATTACTAGACTGTCAAATACTAAGTGTAGGACTTCTACTCAGTTTTAATATTTTTAACACAGTGTTAGTTGTTTTGTTGTTCAAATAAGAAACCATAATTTCTACTTAGTTCTCCAAGAACAAGCATAAACGGTATTATTTCCAAGTGTTTATTTAGTTTTGAGTGTCCGAAAATATTCAAAAGTTGCTTCGCCCGGCAATTTAAAATTGTTACTGAATTTTCAAATTCGGTCCAGTAGTTTCATTATTGATTAAATACTCACCAACACACAAACACAATCTTTACGTCTTAATTAATTAATTTTAGTAAAGATATAGATACGCAATGGTAAGTATGTCTGGATAACGAGAGTTAAATCAAATCTAGACCGAATTAAACTATTAACTAAAACGTCACAGTCGTTAAACCTTTGTTCCACGAATTCCAGGACCGTGGCCAAACAAAGCCAAACAATAAGTATAATCAGCAAAGTTTCGTGAAAACGCCGGCAACTCCGCTTGAGTGAAGAGTGAAGATACCTAATAGACGGAAATTAAAGCAAAGTAAAGTAATTCTACTTTAGGCGGTTGATTTTTTGATAATATTTATCGAGAATACCAGTATTTAGGACAATGTTATTGTTTGCTTTTGATACAAAAAAATCCATACTAATATTATAAATGCGAAAGTGTGTCTGTCTGTCTGTCTGTTACCTCTTGACGCTTAAACCAATGAACCGATTGAGATGAAATTTGGTATGCAGACAGTTCAAGACCCTGGAAAGGACATAGGCTACATTTCGTCGCGATATAAAACATTAAGGGGGTGAAATGGGGGATTAAATATGAAAAGTCGCGAGGAACCACTAGTATTATATATTATATAATTGTAAGTAATTGAATCTAAAAAAAAAACTTATTGAATCGCTTCTAATTTATTGTTAGCCCAAATTTTAGTTCAGAATTCTAGATTCTTGTTGTGCCTACTTACTTAAATAGCCCGATAATGGATCTATTAAATTCTGTTCAAATCGATACATAATATAAAGATATTTGTCTTCGTGTTCTGTATATGAAACTCAACATCCAACATACTATGTTACTGTCAAGGGCGGCCTGTGTGGTCAATAGTTGACAGAGAATACGCGATTGCATTTGCATTGTTTGATGAAATTACGTTGGGTTCAAGGTACCAAGCTATTAACCTACATCCTTGATAAATTACACCTGAGGATAAAGCACGCCTTACGAAAACAAAGCCCAAACTTAGCAGAAGTTTCAACTGCCACTTCCATTACAGCTCAACACTTAAATTATGTTTTTATTCAAAACTTTATTTGGTGGACTTAAAAATGTGCCGTGTGATGTTAGTTTCATGCAACATTATGTAGATGTAATTGACCGAAGGTTTGCACATAAGTACAGTGCGCATGTAAAACGCAAAAGTCTTGTCCGCTTAAACTGGGTGCGAGCTCAGAAACAGTTACAGATAAAAATAAATGACATTAGTATGTGCAGTAAGCTAGAGCCGTGTGTGTGCCTGTGCGCTAAACTTGTAATGAGTACATGTCTGCTACCTCGTGAGTAGTGTTGTACATCTCCCGTAGTCTACCAAATTATCTTACCGTAGACTACCAGGTGGTCTACTGGTAGTCTACGGTAAGATACGTAACACGTAGGAATCAGTCGATTGCTTATTTAAGGAAACTTCAAGAATCACTCATCAAAATCATTGAAAGTAATATGTATCCACAGAGGTACACTAAACCGAGATATTAAAGGTAAAGATCGACACATTTAAAACCTTCGTTATCTACAGCATTAAAAGGTAGTTTACCATAATCTACCGTATTCTACCGGTAGGCTACTTAACGATTTGGTATAGACTGGTAGATTTACAACACTACTCGTGAGACAATGCGCTGCGCCGGGGCAGACCATTCACGTACACAATGGATGTTTGTGTTTCATCGAGTTCCCACTATCCCATTCGCATAAAATTTTCTCATCACACTTTTTTACAGTGAAAAGAGGTCAGTGCGTGAACTCGACAGCTCCGTGGCGACGTTGTAACGGTTCAGCTGCGCTGGCTTCAGAACTGGTTTTACTTCATCTTGCTTAGATAGCAGTGCACTTAGCGCTATAAAATCTAATATTTAAGTAGGTATATAAGTAAATAACTCTAGGTTCTTTACTTATGTTACTATGAAACTGTTCAAATGAATTGCCACATGATTGCTGAAGAATACATGACGTCGTTGCCACTTACATCCATAATTTACAGTAACAGAGTAGCTATTTCTAATTAGCAAAGGAATTAGATTACGGATATTTAATTACTCTAGTTCTGATTATTATCTAAAGGGCGCTTACAATATTGGTAAATATGAGAAATGAGTGCGGAAGTAGTATTGGGAGCATTGATTCTGCTTTGTAGTGTAGATAAGATTAATTAGCAGTTAGCAGGTCAGTGCGCCCGGAGCCGGCGGATAAGTGAAGCCACACACACTACACGCTCGCGGAATTCTGGTTCAAGTTCCATCGTCAGGAAATATGTATTAGCACTGATCACGTAATGTCCTATCGGGAGTTGGTAATGAATGGTAAGCTCTTTACCGATAAAATCGCACTTACAGGGAATAAAACTAATTACTTAAAAAAGAACGTAATTAATTGCCTAATTAGATCGTTAAAATCTTTACGCGGTACTTTACTACAACAACTACAGACTATTCGCGATTTTTCCGAAGCAGCCTTACTTAGGTGTTTTTCTGATTTACCTTCTTATTACAAAGATTAATGAGAGTTCGGAAGATACTAATATCATAAAGAGGTATAGTTTGTTTAGGAAGTAATCCCTGGAACTAAGCCGATTAAACATTTCTTTCACCGATAGAAAGCTACATTATTCTTGCCTGAATGTCCAGGTTATATTATAGTTTTTTATTTCTTTCATCCGCCGCCGGTACGGGTCGCTAGAATAGAATATAATAATCTCATCCCTGGAAAATTCCATATCACTGTAGGTAGAGTCGCTGAAAACAGATTTATTGAGTAGGTAGTAGTAGCAAGTAGGTGTAGGTACTTCTACTTAAGTATCGTAATGATACTTAAAAGTAAAATTACGTTGGGACTTTGCAGTGAATCAGAAAAAGACAAAATTAAAAAAAAAAATGGAAAAGATTCGTCTTTTTCGGTTCAACCAATGGGTCACTCAATGGAAAGATCTTAGAGATCTGAAAGTCAGATACATATATGATGTTTCACCTATTTACTAACTGTAAATATGTCAAGAACCAGAAACACGATTGAATGATTTTGCCTAGACTACTACATTTATTTTCGAAAATGCCTCTTATTAATAAGGTATAAGGAATTGTGTTACTATTTGTTAATATAAGTAAACCATATTACGCATTTATTTATAAAAAAAATCTCAAATATGTGGTTTTAGTTACTTGTATTAACATCAGAACTTTCTAACAGTACGTTATGTAGATAAACAGAAGCCCATTGTCATTTCGCATGGTTATACGTCGTTACTAATCTTTGAAGCGTTGTTGCTGGCCGCGCTGAAAACAATGGCGAATCATAACTTTGCACGCCCCGGGAACGGGGATTCAACAGATTATAATAAGAGTTGCTTAGAATACCTGTGGTAAGAATCCGACACCAACTCATATGTAACTAAACTTAAGGCAAGCACAAAGCTAAAATTGTATTCTCAGCATGAAGATTTTTTCCGTTGGATGCTTTGACTATACTTAAAAAATATAAAAAAGGTTAATTACATAACTATTTAGCGACTATCTAATGTTGGAGCATGCATGAAATAGCTACTTTCTTTCATTTTGATGTCAGGGCACATATTTTGCTATTGAAAAAGGTGTGGAATTCCTTTGTTTATTTTCAATATTGGCTGCAGCATGAGCATTGATCAGAGTGTTGTGATCGTCTTCCACTAAGATTACATTTATAAAATTATCTAATTTCAGTGTAATTCTAAACCCAGACTAAAAGTAGTCCGTATTAATATACATTATACATAATACGTTGCTACGTAACAAAGAAAACATGTACAAGACTCTGACGTGGACTATGGATTCAACGATAGTTTAGTGCTAAAAAATTTGCGAAATTGTTCCAAAGATATAGAATAACATGCCGTCCTATCCAATTATCCCTCCCATTATAAAGTGCTCCTTTTTTGAAATCTGTTAAAAATACTGCATTTTCGTAGAACAAGAAAGTAGTAATTAGGTAGGTACAATAAACGAATTCTGTTCAACATAATGCGTCCACTGTGTTTAACGAAAACGTGCTTTATTTAAAATACTGCACTCACCGATCTCTAGCTCGGACAATGCGACTCGCCATTATTTAAATGGCTTATTTCATTTTTCGAGAGATCAAACAGGACTTGCCCGATATTTAGATTGAGTTGAAAATTTTCAATTGTTCTCCGAGAAGTTTTGAAATAGCTCCGAAAGGGTTTGAATTTCTTCAATAAAAGTGATAAGGGGCCAATCATCCGCATCTGCCGGCTGCCTTTGTTAACGATAGCGTCTGTGGTTCAGCAACATTGAGTAGATAGGTACCTAGTAAATCGCGCACTCTACACTTGTGTAGATTCGCGTTTCCATTGTCTGCTCGCTTTATGACTTGTGCACGGACTGAACTTCTGCTCAGTCGGCGTGCATGCGTCAGGGGAAAAATACTTACGACTCGTATTTTCAGGATAAGCTTCACATCTGTTGTTTCTTGTAAATGACTGGGGCCGGAGGTTATGAAACTGTTATATATTTGCCACGACTGCGCAAGTGCATTATGCAGGCATGCGAATTGATTGTACCAGCCTTAGTACAACGTGCCTAAATTATTAATAGGCCGGCCTTATCCTTATACTTGTATGTTTTACTTCAGATAAGTAACTTACCGAATGAACTTTACGATAAACTGTTATGTGTGTAAATATTCTCGTAAGTTACTTACCAACATAAATCTATAATTAAGTCTCGTTCTGTAACTTTCTTTGTCAATGTAACAGAAAAGAACGACATGAGACTTAATGACGAATAAACTTTAATTGACGTCTCTGTGTACGGCAGTAAGACTGGCCTTAGGTAATTTGTGACATTAAGAAGTACTTAATGTCACAAATTACCTAAGGCCAGTCTTTACTGCAACTACTGATTAATAATTTTAAAAAGTACTGCTTAACTTAGAATCATGAAATGTGGCAAGAAGAAAGGTTTTACAGCTCAGGTAAAAGAAAAATCGCCATCGTTTCATAAAAAAAAAGATACAATTAAACAAGTTTGTACTCCAGCGCATTTCCCGGTTTCTTTTTTACGTACTTCAGTCAGTACAAACAGTGATCAAATATTTACATTTATAAATAATTGTCCGTGGTCTTTTTCTGTTGCATACGTGCGAAATAAATAATCAACCGCATGGTGAAGCTCTCCGAGGTCGTACCCCTATGGATGATGTCCGTAGTTTCGACTATTGCTGTCCCTGTCACTTACGCCAGAATGACAACGCAAACGAGCGAGGGGGCTAGACTCGAAAACACGGATATCGTCAACCGGAGTAGGGCCACTGGCCCTGGCATCCAAAGTATTTTGGTAGAGCTTTTCACCTTTTTTTTCAGGCTTCAGCTTAATGCATTTTTCCATCATTTTAATTATAAAAAAAGCTGGATTACGTACTCGCATATATACAGTCATATATATAGTACAATATTTGTGTTTCATTTGATAGGTCTACCTATTTTATCCTAGAAGGAAAATAATTAATGATGTTACTTAATAACATGCGTTTTAATTTTACGAATAATAGTCATATTTATTTGACAGTTTTACTCTGTTGGTAAAACATTCCGTTCCAACATCGAGTGTATAGCTGCAGCAGCAGTTAATAAGCTTGGAGTCCTCTGATTTCCAGGCGTTACTTCCTTAGTTACTTCACATCGAGGCAGCTTCTACAACTCTACCATGGTCACAGAATAAGTTCTAGTGCCATGGATAGGCTCGAGACTCT
Organism: Pyrausta nigrata; assembly: GCA_949316185.1. Taxonomy (NCBI): domain Eukaryota; kingdom Metazoa; phylum Arthropoda; class Insecta; order Lepidoptera; family Crambidae; genus Pyrausta; species Pyrausta nigrata. Next base: position 12,536,677 of record OX438944.1, on the reverse strand, counting down.
ACGGAAAAAAGAACAATACGAATTATTGGGAACACTGAACTTTGTGAAATTAAGCTGCCAAGCGAACATAGGCATAGGTGGCGTGCCTTTCAGTGCTCGACAATTCATACCCGTCTGTTACCTGTCGTAATTATTTATGTAAATAATTAATCCTTTGATTGTTGTAAAAAAAGCGTAATACCAACAGGTGCTAGTTTTCGTGTTCCGTAGCGTCCTAGTTTTATCATATCTTTACGGGTGAATGGTGTGTCACAATTACGACACGAGCCTAATCAATTATGAATAATGACAACCTTCATGACCTTATATTGGTAATCAGTATTTGTGACGAAAAATAAGGTCCGAGTGTTTCTTAAAAGAAGTTTGCTAAAGCGTATTAAAATTTCACTTGTGTAATTAAATACAACTTTAATTTAATTATGTACATACGATTCGAGTTTTTAGAAGTCTACAGTTAATATCCTAACCTATGTTTCTAAGCATACAACTCGTATCTAACGCTTATGGCGGACATGCAAAAGAAACCCTCAGATTTAAAAGATAAATAAAAACACACACCTTTCGCCTGATATACTTTTTTATTTATTTGAAATAGGTTCACTCTTGACTAAGCCAGACGTGGCGTAGTCGTCGACGGGGTATGGAGCGAGCTCGCCCATACAGAAGGTTCTGGCACTCCCACTCACCGACGGAACACAGCAAGCTGCTTGGCCTGAAAAACAATAATCCTCGAAAACAGGAAACCATTTTCTTGTTATGCGTTTCCAAATATAGCTATGAGTGTTTCAACTCTTTAAAAATAAGGTAAAACGTAAAATAAACACATTTTTCCTCTCTCATTATTAAAGACAATACAATGTTTTTACCCTTTTTTGAATGAAATACAACTCTTACCGCCCAATCATTAAAAAAGTTAGGGAAGTGAAGCTGGCTAGGTACACACGGCCGCACGTCAGACTTCCCTACTTTAACCTTGAGACCGCCTCTATTGTCTGCGTAATAAAAGCTATTTTCGTAGTTCAAATGGGTACTATGTACTAAATAAGTATTAAATTTTTTAAATCGCTGAAGCTTCGGCTAAGCAATCATAATACCCTTCTTATCCCGTGCATTGGTCCGTGATGATGAGACTAACGAATGGAGTTTTTGTTTGTTTTTTAATGGAATTGATTATTACCTTCTACAATTTTATTCAAGTGTTTTTAAAATGTAAGTATGTTGTGTGATTTCCAAGAGACAAACCTTTTCAATTACCATAATATTTAGAAGACATACTCTTACGTTCCATCAAGATAATTTTTGTAACTGAAAACAACCCAAGGATTTACGTCATCAACTTCATTTGTGGTGTTGGGTCCATCTTGACAATCGGGGCTTTTATGTAGGTAATAAGGGTGCGAAGGAAAGTTTTGTTCGTTCTAATGAAACAGAAGACAATTTATATGAATCCCAAAAACAGTACCTACGTGTACGAGTACTGAGGTCGTACATATTCACAGCGTAGTAAAACTTAGGTAATTATTCATTTCATATTTCAAGACTGTGAATATTCTAAACTTGTACACCGTAAACATTGGCACCTGCACGCACGTAGGCACTTCGTTATTTCTGCAATCAATATGCGATACGTATTCACTGGATTGTAACTGGTAGCCAAGCGTTGTTAGTGTTTGCAGACTGGCAGACAGACCCCGGAGATAGCGAGGAGCAAAAATAATGCAGCCAGGAATACTGGCCTTTGCTAGCACGAATCAACATGAGTAGAATTCAAATGCATCTCCAAAGATAATTTGCTCTCTCGTCACGGAGGACGTAACATAAATCGACCCAAATGTATGAGTCTGGCCACAGAGTCTATAGGTTCTCAACATGTGGAATAACGCCCCCTAGTCGGCGTTCCACCTTTCGGGAAGAAGACCTAGAAAAAATAACGGGGCATTAAGAAAGCACGGAGGAGATTGGGCATATTATCCTCTTCTTCTTTTTTAATGGCAAATTTGTGTTGCCACATTCGCCAATGACACGTAACTATACAAATTCTCAAAGTGGACGTTGGACAAAATAGGTTGAGACTTTACGGACCCTGTGTCGTTGACCTTTGACCGTCCAAATGAAGATCATTCAGATCATTGAAATTAAATACTCGCGCAACAAGATAACAATAGAAAAATCTGGATTGCTTGTCTGGGGTAATTTGTGCCGTGCCGACGCCGTCGTTCCGGGTAGCAAACAATCGGAGAATAATGTTTGAAGCACATCGTGTGTTTTACATAACTAAACTACAACTTTTCTTAAGTGTATTTGAGTAACTTTTCTGGGAGAACACGACTTATTTGAAAAGAAAACTTAAGATTTGAAATTTTACTTCATTGGACACATTTAAAGATTGGACCTCTTAGCACTTACGTACATTGACTTATAATATACATTTCTCGCTTTTAGGGGTTTAAAGAAAAGTACCTCCTATATGTTTAGTTCTGATCGATTATGCACCTAAGTGTTATAATGAAATCGTGATAAGAAATGCAGTATTGTTACTAGATAATATTACCACAAAAATCCTTAGAAAACAGTTAAGTAAGTACTCAGAACTATAAATATAATTAAGCTCTATAATAAGTAATGGAGGGCAGTGAAAACCCAGCTAAAAGCTTAAGAACATTTATTTTTAATGCTCGTCTAGTTAGTGGACGAAAATGAGGCCACGGTTCATGAAATAATTTCAGCTTTTTAGCGCATAGTTCCATATCTATATATCCAAGCGAGTTAAGAGTTATCCTTGACAAAGATCCCCGGACCTAAAGTATGTAAAATGTGGTTTCAGTTAAATATCCTGAGATTATGATATGTTTTAGATTTCAGGGTCCCGACAAAAATATCTAGGGGTGCTAGCACTGCTTCCGAATCCGTTTCAGAGTTTCGACTGATTTTGAATCAGTGGTAGGTACTCGAAAACAGTGTTAACACCCCTAGAGACTTTTGTTCAGGACTTTTAAATCTATAACAAACTGAAATCTCGGAATATTTAACCGAAACCGAATTTTGTATATCAAAACTCAGGCTTAACTGAAACCACAATTTCCATACTTTAGGTCCGGGGTTTAGGTTAGTTATATAACTCGGCTTAATTCGTGCCAAAAGAAAGTCGTGTATTGGTATATAATATTTTACTATACCTAGCCAGCTTCTAGATTGCACTTCCAACTCGAATAAATTGCATGCGAGCAATCTCTGTTGGCAATATTCAAATGCATGTGTGTGTACTTTTGCGGTTTTTAGAGAAACAATTTTGTTTCATAGTCGATACCTACCAACATTCTATTTATCTATTCTATTTGTAATGCTTAGTAACTTGATAATTAGGATTTGTATATATTTTATTGAGTTAAGTTTATATATGATTGTAAAGTAAAGAAATAAAATAACTAACATAAATCTAAGCACCAAATACATACACCAGCGTGGATTCTAGAAATGTTGGAAAGTAGTTGGAATCTGCTCATTAATTGCACCCGTGTACAAAAAAATTAGACTAGGTTTAAAATGGATCGAAATATTAGCCGACAACAGAGGAATGAATGACACATTCGTGACGTAACCTAATAGAGAAACGCTTTTCTAATTGGCTAGCTAATAGCTTAGTCCCGTCTTAAACCCGGCACTAAGTTTTTAGAATAACGGGGCTAGAGTTTATTTATTTTAGAGTCACTGAATTACCCTCATCTAATATAGGTAGACTTACTTATTTAACTAAGCCCATTTTGAGTTAATTATTGCAGAAAAACAAATAAAACCGACATACGGACTCGACAGTTATTAAAACTGAACTCACACTTTTAACTAACTGTTCTTGACAGTTCCCAATACTAAAAGGCTGGATAAATTTAATCTAAAACTGATAAAAGGTTTAATTACTCACTGTCAGAATAAATTTAAAAGTCGGGAACAATAAATACAACAATTATTATTTAATAAACATAACAACGAATAATGAAACGTAACGCAGCTGTAATTCATAATAAACGACAGCTTAGTTAGATCCTGCAATGTGTATAATACAGGCATTCTATATGTATACAATGCCTGGGAAATGTAAAGAATGTCTGGCGCTTAAAGGCAATGTATGAAATATTATGTATGGATGGTACCAGAACTGAACTACCAGAGATTCACTGTAAACTAACTGTAACTCTTTGTAAACTGTAAACTCAGAGTGAACATGCTTCTTCTTGGTGAGCTCGCTCCATCATTGACTCTGTCTGCGCCACGTCTGGCTTAGTCTAGAGTCAAGAGCAAACCCATTTCGAATAAACAATAAAATAAATAAAAAGCTGTGAAATCTTAAATGAACTAACATTTTTATAGAAAATTTGCTAAATTTCGTTACGTACCCGCATGCTCGTGATATGTTGGCACTTAGTAAGTACGAGTAGGTACAGCTAATGGAAATAGGACACTTTATTCGTTCTACTTGGGCAGGCTCTCCTTTGGGAACCTGTAGGTAGCTTGGTAGTTATTCGTACTTCCACTATTTTATAGCAATAGCTACTAGCGACCCGCCCCGACTTTGCACGAGTTTTTTTTTTAAATTTCATTAAGGGGGTGCAGCGCGAAGCAAGTCGAGTAAGTCTAAACGATCTTCAAACATAATCGAACTTATTAATATTAGTAATTAGATCCATTTGCTTTAAAGTTTTAGACTTGATGATTTAATTAGAACGATAGTTTATTCTGCGCAATGCGCATCAGACATTTGTGTTAAAAACTGAAAGTATTCATATTTTCTTATTTATATTTTATTCTTGTATAATAAAAAGATGGGGACCTGCGGAATATCAATACAATCATTTTCATGTAAAAATTATTGTTTCATGTGTAAAAATCACCAAGTTTTCAAAAAAAAATCTCTTAGATATCATTAGCTACAAGTCATGTTTATTATATCATAAAGAATTTGTTTCAAATTTCAACAAGACCAGGACCTTGTGCAATGATTAGGCTAACGTAAATACGTTGTTTTAATGTATTTAACTAATTCAGCTCATCGTACAAGTAATTTAGAAATACTTTAATTTTCTCTATTTCGTGCAGGACCGCCTTAATAGGCAGACATTTGACCGCAATCTCACCTGTAGCGACAATGTGGCCGAGGATGGATCATGTCCGACTAGTAACAGCCTATTCACTATTTTCTTAAAGGAATCTAGATGATTGTGCTTAAGAAACACTTCAGCCGGCAAAGAATTCCACTCTCTAACCGTACGCAATAGACACTTATGTACCTAGATTAAAAACGTTTGGTGGTATGTCGACGACATACTTAAGCGTGAAAACCCCACCTGCGTCTTTTGTCCATAGTATTTCAGTATATTATGGTATAGTATTTCAATATATTGGAACCCACCATACCATTATTATTTTGATATAAATAATAAAAAATCAGCGATAAGACCGCCTAAATTGTTCTTATATTTCAGTATAGATAATTTATGTTGTGCAGCTAAAAATATTATCTATCATATCGTTATTATTCGGCCAATCTACGCACAACCATAACGGATAAATACATCTAAACCTTCTTCAGGAATCACTCTGTCGATATTTAGTTGAAAACCATATGAAAATCCCTTCAGCAGTACTTTTTTTTTAATTACATCATACATACAGACAGAAAAACGTGCGGGGACTTTATTTTATACTAGATCGATAAGTATATATGAATAAAGTTAATATATACTATATCTGTCTTTAAACAACATAGCTTTCTGTTAAAAAGATTTGCAACTATTAGAAACTGAATTGTTAAATACCTACGAGTACGACTAAATATTTTATCCCGGAAACTCTCTGTAAGTAGAAATTAAAACAGACACCGATGTTAAGTCGGCTTAAAATAACCGTAAACGGTATCTCCGGAGATAAGGGGAACAGCCGAAATCACTTACCATGTTAAAACTGTTACGAGTCAAGGGGGTGACATAAAAATGAGAATTAATGGTAATGAGAAGGGCGCACTTAAATATTGCTCGGCTGTGGAGCGATTTTACTGAGTGGCTGAACATTTTGCTTTGCGGCACTTCCCTCAGCTGAAGTGAACCGCGTGTTTCGCCGCTACGCAATTTTGATCGCGCCGAGTTGCTGCAATTTAGGTAGCGTGATTGAGCCTGGAGGTCAATTAAAATTAAACATGTGTTGGTGAACACATGTTTAATTTTTAATCAACCGATTTAGCACTATTTGACATATTTTGTATGGAAATTCTGTCAAATTATCCATCAATTGATGTTAACCGGTGGTTTTAAAGTTGTCTTAGATCTTGATTCTTGACACACAATCGGCGATCTGCCGCGGTAGGTCGCTTTTAGTCGCGCAAACAATTAATGGCCGCTAGGCCAATGCGATATACAATCTGTCCGGGGGAAGACTGTAGGTACTAACTTAAGGAGCTAAGAGTACAGTTAATTTTATCACTAAAACTTTAATAGGTGCAGGGTCAAAACCAAATCCCCTGCAAACGGCAGCTATTTTATTTTTGATCACTTGGTGTACCTTTGGATACCTTAATGAGTGTATTTAACTTAATCGTGCACATGAGTTTAACCAGTTGCAAAATAAAAAAATTTCGGGTGAAATTTTAAACTTTTGTTTTACCTATTTCACTACATAGAAAGCTTTACTTACATGCTGAAGGAACATAAAAGTATGCCATATGATGTTAATGTTAAAAACAAAAGAAGGAAAGATATTTTTATTCAGTTACCACAAACTAACACTACATTTGCTAGTCGGCAGTACAGCAAACGTTCAGCATATCTGTACAAGCTTATTAATAGGGAATTAGATTTATATAGTAAACCTTTTTATGAATGTAAGAAAACTTTAAGTAACTGGTTACACACTAAAAATTACAACGAAATAGAGGCACTTCTTGAACTATAAACTCTTAGAAAAAACTGTTTATATTATTATTATTATTAGTAAGTTTTAAATTACCTGTTCTTAGTATATTCATATGTACGAAAGTGTTACTGAAGAGCGGTGCTTCCTGTCACAGGCTTCTGCAAGCTTAAAAGGAGGCATCAGCCACTGATATTGTACACGATTTTTGTTTTTTACAAAAAATGATTTATTTATTATTATTATGATTTATGCTTTTCTTAATCATATAATAGAAAAAAGTTTTATTTTTCTGTCGATTAAGTGTAAAATTAGCTCCTAAAGTTTATGCAGACGTCCTCCATTTACTCGTACTTGTATGTAAAGTGTACATTTAAGTAAACAAGTCGCGCGACACCAAGCATCCCAGTCACCAATACCGCGCTCGCCTGTGACTCGCTACGGAACCATTGGCGTTTGATTAAAGTTTCCGGCAAAAGAAAAGTTCCCGTTTACACTCTGAGCGTTAATTAACGTCAATTTGCGAACAACCGATTTTTGCCAGAATGTAAGTTACTGGGGACTTCACGATGACGGCGTTTAAACGACGTAAGCAGTTTATTTCAATCGGCTCGACAGCAATTAGTCGAAAGAAGTTCACGCTGGCCATCGTTACTGTAATGGTAATGACTAATTAATTGGTGAAAACAGTATTCAGCTTTGTGACGTAATTGGGACGGTCGAATTTAAAATTGTTATAATACTTAGGTATCGTTTAAGTACTCCTACAATGATAGATATACTTAAATATTTTTAAAACCAAATCAACAATTTGCAGAATGTTATATTTATTTATTTTTGGCATACACAACAGTAACAATCAAAAAATTCTTGTAGGTACATTACAGTATATTCACCTTCTATTCTCTATATATTTACCTCTTATTATCTTATTTCTCTCAGGCTGATAAGGCTCCATTCTTTTTAAATACAGTATGTTAAAAAAATATACAAAATTTTTACACGTGACAATTTCTGTGAAAGTCAAAAATGTCAACATTTTCTGTGAAAGTGTCAAAGTCAAAAATTATGTATTCCATACAAAAATGAATACATAATTTTTGACTTTGAGTTAACTTTGACTTTTAGAACCATACAAATTAGATTACAGGAAAACTTAAATAAATATTTTTATTCATTCCACATAGTGGGTCCATAGGTCCATAAAGAAGTTTCCATAGTATGTATGTATGTATAATAGTTTACTTGGGAGCAAAACCCTCACACAAACACTTAACAAGCCCTACATTTCAACGCGTTTCAATTTTATGCCCTCACACACTTAAAGTTCTTTTCCAACCAGAAATATGATTTAACTTAATTAGGTGCTTAATTTTCGAATGATTTAACACGGATTATTCTCTTAATTGAGTTAATAATTGGCGATCACATAATAATCAGCTTTGCTCTGTAGTTGAAGTAGATGTACTTACTTGTAACAAGGAGCCGTCCCTATTTATCTTTTGATATTTTCAAGATATTGATAAATAATATTATTACGTAATTAGCTGTAATTTTCTGTGTGTGTCCCGCAGACCTACCTCATAAGTTGAAACCTTTCAAATTGCAATGGTTTCAGTAAACTAATAATATAATAAATAAATATAAAGGGCCTAGTCAGAGGCCCTAAGGCGGCTTGATAACTTCTGACAGTAAGGTTTGTCACTTGCCTTACATACACCCCTCCACCAATCCGCACTGAGCCCGCGTGGTGAAGTATGGCTCGTTCCTCCTCATAGTTGAGGTGAGGCCTTTTCCCAGCAGTGGGATCTAATAGGCTGACTTACAAATATAAATATTTCACAACATCACATATTGCTCTTATTCCAAAGTAGGTAAGTGGCAAAAGCACTTGTGTTAAGGAAATCAGAACCAACGGTGGTACCACAGTCCACACATAACACCCAGACCCGTGACAATATAGAGAATATGAATGGTACCCGCAAGCCTAAGCTTTGAGGAAATAAACTGCCTACGTAATTATATAGCTGTACCATGGCATAAAAATATAATTTACTTTGTAGTGAGAAATAAATCATTATTATTATTATTGATAATTATTTCGTTTTTTCGCAGAATACCAAATTCGCAAAACTATAAACGACTCCAAAAAAAACCGTATTTTTAAATATAGAATCTGAACTGTCACTTTTGATCCCTTAGTGTGGGTTTGCATGTAATGTAATAATATTGATCTAAGCAGGTTTGGTAGGTCATCTTTTATTCGCCACAGGCACGGGATATGGATATACAGTATTTTATCTTCATACTAGAGCACCCGTATCGACACACACATGCATACACATTGTAGGGCTCAACGACATCTTCATTTCAGATGACAGCTGTCATAATTGAAACGGCAATATCTCAGAAACTATCCACACAAGACTACTGGTGTGTAGGGACAAATCGTAGGGCTCGACGAGATTTTCATTTCGGATGACAGCTGTAAAAATTAAAACGGCCATATCTCGGAAACTACCTACCCTAGACAACTGGTGTGCGTGTTAAAAAAATAAAATTATTTTCGAAAAATTTTCAATGCCTCCGAAGATTTCGGGAACTGCAGGGTCTGTGGATATTTTTCATACACATAGGACTTAAATATATTTTTAAGGCTCTATGATGTGTAGGAGAAAACTCGTAAATTGTACCTGGTCTCATTGAACTGACAATGTAAAAACGGGCCCGTTTTACTATGAGTCCACTGTCCGTCTGTCTGTCACCAGGCTGTATCTCATGACCCGCAATAGCTAGACGGTTTTCACATTACATATTTGAACTATGAAAACAGCTTATATTACGTAGGATATAGAGGTGGTCTTAAGGTCAAATTGGGGTAGTCTGACATACTGTGCTGTTTATAGACAATAAACTAATTATTATATTTGATATGATAAATCATCTTTAGTAAAAATATGACTCATTCCTAAACCTAAAACAATACACATATGAAGAATAAAAATCTAGACATTTTTTACTTGTTGTGTACCAACCCTAGCGCTCCGCCCATCCGTAGTAGTTCTAATTTCAAAAATACGGTTGAGTCACACTACTGTTCTGAAAACAAATCTTTCTATTGTGCCACAGGTAAGTAGTATACCAGTACAATTTCGAAGCATACTAATTCAATCTATCACACACAGCGACAAATGAATATTATTAAGAATGGAAGAACCGAGTAATACATAAATAATTCAAGTTCAAATATTTAAGCACAAATAACTGTGTCTTCACCGTTGTCGGTACACATCCTCGAATAATTAATTCACACGGTCTGTCTTCGTACGTGAAAGCAGTCCATTTATTGAAATAGGGAATCGATTCCTGAACATGTGAATGTAACAATGATAATTGTACCCTGTTTCGTCGAAGGCTTTACATAGTACAGCCTTCGAAGAAAGGGTTACAATCGAGCTTCCCCTACTAGGCTAACAGGGAAGCTTGATTTTCTATAGGATTTGTGTTGTGATGTTAACTGAATCTATACTATATACTATAATATTATAAAGAGGAAAGATTTGTTTGTTTGTTTGTTTATTTGCAACGAGTCCTACTCGTTGCAAATAAACAAACAAACAAAACTCTGAAACTACTGAACCGATTTGAAAAATTCTTTCACCATTAGAATTCTGCATTATCTGCGATGGACATAGGCTATAATACATTATCAAAAAAGTTAGGGTTCCGTATGAAAACTTCGATTATGTAACCAAAGGTGTAAAAGGAAAATCATTAAATTGCGAACGCTGCGAAAACTATTGACAATAGAGCAAAGTAATGTTCTACAGTTTTGTAGAGGACATCATTATTAAAAAAATATCACGAGTAATATAATATTGTATCGAAGTTAGGACGGCAGCAAAGTTGGCCTTTTGCTATATCGTCAATAGATTTATTTTTTATTTAAAAATTTTATTGCACTTAGAACAGTGTACAAAAGGTGGACTCAATGCTAAAAGTATTCTTCCCCAGTCATACATAAAAATTGTAATGGGTGCAGGATAATGTAGTCGAATAGAAATTAAAAGACGCAACAAAATATTATAATGTATATCTAGATGGCGCTGTACGTATTTAACTCGCGGGTCAGCTTGAGTTTTTCCCAATAACTTAATAAGTAAGTAGGTAGTAACTAGGACGTACGATGTGTTGAATAGAAGCTCAAGCAAAGAGGTCTCTGCCGCCTGCCTTAACTACACTCACCTATTGTCGCTTGCACACACAATACGACAAACAAGACGCAATGCTCTATCTTTGGCCATCGTGGTAAGGCGGTGGTGACCAGGATAGTACTTTAATATTGCTGATTTCTTCTTGAATTTTGTCTAATTGATTGTTTGAATGCACTTATCTCAGATCAGAATTTACCTATTCATGGTCCGATTTTGAAAAAAACCTTTGCGTAAGGTACAACGTATCTAGCAAGGCTATAAGATAGGTAATTTAAAAAAATCACGTTGTCTTTCAGGAATTGAGTAAAATCAATAGGTGTGCATGAAGTCCTCGGGTCGGGGACTGCTATTTTTTCTATACTAATATTATAAAGAGGTTAGGGTCGGTTGCACCATCTCTCACATTATAACTGAAAAAACGGAGGAATTATTTTTTTAAACATGCTAATCACAGGAACTGCTGAGCCGATTTGAAAAAAATATTTTGTGTTAGATAGCTTATTATCGGGGAACGCTTTGTATGAGCTATAAAATGCATGATACCTACCTAGAAATCAACGGGGAAGCAGTTAAATCAAAAAGCACGGACGAAGTCGCGGGGGACCGAATTAATATGTTCATATTATTCACACTCGTTTTGATTCTTATTTTAAAATAAAAGATATCACAGTTTAAAAAAAATACTCCGCTCCTAACAATGCCCACAGGAAATCCTAAATTTACGCGAACGAAGTCGCGGGGGACCGCTAGTGAGATATCAATTGCTTACAAGATGAAAAGGTTGTTTGTAAATCCCTGATTGGTATTTGTAACTTACTCTCAGCTGCAATAAACGTCGTGGAAGAGTTTTTTTTTTAATTTGGAATGTCTTAGTTCTTGTCTCAACTAGCTAGACTAAACCAGACGCGCGTGACCTTTATTAATTCTTAAGTACTCAAAATTGCGGACATTTTTCAAGCAATGTATATTACTTTAAGTTTATGTGAGTCACTGAATAAGTAACATACATAAGTATTTGCATAGTTGTCTATTCACTTGGAATTAGTAATAATGAAAAATGATTTAATCATAAATTATTAATAAGCGCGAATATTTTGTTCCAGGTAATGAACGGAAGTACATAATTAATGAGCTTCACTTAGCTAATAAGCTTTGCGACCATTTTCGGTAAGTTGGCCAGAATTTCTTCATTTAAATATTCTGATTGATACGAAGCATAATTTTAACATGAGCTAGGTAAATAAAGTTCTACTTATCCTATTATAATGGGATGACGGAGGTACCAGTGGATTATTTATTCGATTTTTAAATTTAATCGTTTCTACTGTAAACGAACTGCTGTTATAGTTTCCTACCCACCACAAAGACGCTCAAGTCTTAATAGAGTAAGAGCCCGTGAACCCAGACTTCGTTATTCCATAAAAGCTGCATTTTATAAAGTTTGTCACAGCATGCTCCCAACATAGGTAAGAACGATGGACCATCATGAATGTTGGGTTATCATAGCTTTGGCATGCAAACTGTGCCAAAGGTGTGTAAACTACCAACCCAAATTCATAAAATCATAAAAGGTGATTTCTTGATATACCCTTTAGAATAATATTAATAATAATCACGTCATTCATTGCCAGACACTTAACATCGTGGCAATCCTTCGCCAGACACCCTCGCATCAGCTAGACAGTATTGAGTGTTCCATACATGTTTAATTGCCAAAGCCAAACTTCATGATGGTCCATCCTACCTATGTAGGGAGCATGCTCTGACAAACTTTCAGCTTTTATAAAATAGCAAAGGTCTGAGGTTCAGGGACTTTTAGGATATAGTATTCTACCCGAATTAAATAATCGTATTTTCTATGCTATACAATCTGTCCGGGGACGGCTGTATATAAACTTTAGGTTAAGCTTTTCGACCTACCTATTTATTTTCTTTTCAAATCTCTCAAGCTTTTCATCAAAAATATTCTTTCCACTTAATTCTTCTCGAATGGTTCGCAAAAAACTGGATTTATAAGAGCAACATTGGAGTGAAATTCGCTGCCGTCGTCAATATTGAATGTAGAGTAGGCTGCTTATTTCGTTTCACTCAATAGACAGCAAGTATCTGTTAGGTACCTAATTATATTATTTAATGTTGCCTTATGTAGGAACATATTACTCAAGCACGCGTTCCCTACTGGGGAGCAAGCAGGCAAAAGTATTGACTTACAAATTAGATTGCTTAATAATCTCACCCTGAAGCCTAAAATATCGTTTCCTTATTCTCAAATTAAGACCTCATCCAGAGAAATCTTAAAATGCATTCATTTACAAGAAAGTTTATATACAACATAACCAAATAATAATATTAGGCGTGTGAAACGAAGGCCAAATTAGGTATAATTATATATATTTTATGAAACAAACGCAAAAGGCGAGGTAATTAGCCCGTGACCCAAATCAGTGTCTGTATCGATGAATACAGAGGAAACATTATGCTATGTTGCGTGTCATTTATTTACCTGTCGTGCGTCCGTAGTATCAGTGCCAACTGCCACCATCCATAAGAGTGGGAAAATGTGCCCCTGGTGACAAGTTTCAAGTCACCAAATATCTAAGTAATTTTGGTGCGGAACTTACCTCTCATTTTTGTTAATTTGTGTAGGATACTATTTCCTAGAGAAGGATGTAAAAAAACAGATTGTACGAGTATTTACTTATCACAGATGAAACAGAAAACACGAGACAGAATGTAATTACAATTTATGAACATCTAAGTAGATTAGCACTTTCGATGTTGGAGGTCAATTGAGATATACTCGTAAGTGTTAATATTATTTCACTAACCTCCTTAAAAGTTCATCTAGCTACTATTACTAGGTTAGGCTATTATTCAGTAACCTACCCAGTATACTTATTATAGTTAAATTGTCATGTCTCAATGAATTAATAATCTAAACTCATTAAAACAAAATTTTACGGATTACTCGCGATTTATTTACATTTTATTTAAAACCTGACGTATCGAACACGTCGACACACCACACAGTTCGACTATTTGCGTTAATATAAGAAACAAATTAATTATTTAAACCCGCTTCTTGCAAGGCCTTACCTTAACTGAGTTGTTATTCTTATCAACATAGTAAACAATAAAGAAAGATGTTATTTGAATATATGGGCCTCCTAACCCCTAACAACTTCTATTTTACTCAAATTACCCACTACCCAGACACTAACGTCCTACGCACCAGGTAGAGACGGGACGGTAAGGTCTAATGGAGGAGGTAGGTGTGAACTATCTAAGCTGTAGGTACGTACACACGGCCGCAAGTAAGCCTACCCCACTTTGACCTTGAGACAGCCTCTAATACCTTGGTAATAAAAGCTGTTTTATTACCAATGCTGTACTAGTAGGTGAATCTTGTCTTAGCTAGTAACGTTGATCTATGTCGTGGCGTATCATTGTATGAAAACCAAGCTTCTGTCTCACGATGACTGGTGCAAGTCATGAGGAAAAGTTATCCCATTCTGAAGTAAACAAGATGATGACGCCTGGGTCTTTGAAGATGAACAATTTTACACAGGTAGGTTAGTTTAAGCATTATACGCATTAGAAATAAAAGATGTACCATAAAAAGACTCTAAAAGCGAGAACTTTTACTGCGTATGTGCGATAAGGCCACATATTCTATCGTCTTCAGTATAGACGCGATACTTCGTATGACTTTGTAGGAATTTTGTTACCATACGATCATTCATAATGAAAACATACACCAAAGTATATTTCGAGTGCTGTTACGTTGTTTGTAGACATCACCGTAAACCCGGCGTGTAATATAAGCAAGCATAAGTTTAACAAACTGTAATGCCGTTGCATCTGGCTTCGTGATTTCGATGCACGCAAGCTGCCGCCGCGCCCGCACCCTCGTGACGTGACGCGCATAGGGCTGCACCATCGAGTTTTAAATAAAATACGCCGGTATAACTATATCCTCGGTACGGTCGCCAGACTGTGTTTTTACCTACAAACCTGTCGTTCCAAAATCTACCGTTTAACAACAGCGATAACGCTTTGTTTTTTTGATGTGCCGTCGTGTGTCCTACTATTATTTTAATGATATAATAAAGCTTTATCGAACCGGTCATCAAATAACTCTTTTGATTGGATTAAACATATTGATGAAATAATTGTGCTATACAACGGACAATATTGGTTTCTAACCGTATTTATTTGTCTATGCCGGTGATAGATAAAGTTTTCTAATTATAAGACTTGCAGCCTTACTAAACGAATACTTATTTCTTTGTTAGTGCTACAAAATCCGTACTAAAATCATCAAATAGAAAATGTCAAGTTCAAAATATAGGACTATTAGGCCGGCAACCCTACAACACGTTTACCTGCTCAGCCGGTCGTCGCTCCCCTCCCCTTCCCTCTTCAGTGACGAACATCCGTCACTCTCTAACTCTCTGAATTGCATCCTCGCGTCTCTGTCTGCCAACGCTGCGCAGACGCAGCCACGGCGAAACGTGATCATTTTACCTGCGGGGCCGAGTCTGTGTATGGTTTACTATACAGTTTATAGATAAATAATTATCTTGTTTCGGAGACTGTTACTATTTGTGACATTTCGCTTTATTTCACTCAAAACAGTTTATTGTATAAATATACATATTTGTAATTGCACTTCGCAAGTAATTTTCAAAGATCAAAAACAGTTTTTTGGTTCCATGCCTTTTATAACGTAGGAAATAGAGGCGGTCTCAAGGTTAAAGTGGGGTAGGTTGATGTGTTTACATTAGAATAAAATAAATCTCACCAAGGCATATCAATAATAAAATCAGTTCTAATTGGTACATGGTATCATTTGGTTACCCAGACAACCTAGCCAGACAGAGCTCATTTAAAAAGATTTATACTTTAGTCGAAATCGTCGACAATATTATCAGAAAAAAAAACTTACTATAATTTTACATAGGTACCTATGTTTAATTATATATGTATATTTTGTGTTTTTCCTTTGAGAATACAATGGAAATAGTGAGTATCCATGTAAAGTGCTATAATTAAGTATGTTGGGTAGTTTAGAAAATATTTAAGAGTAGAGGATCTGATTCGAGGTGAAGACACTACCTAACTGGCGCTTATGATTGTTTTTATGTCCTCGCAAAACTGTACAGCAGTAAGTAGGTACTTATTGCAAGCACACATTAAGTTAAGTGAAGCACTGCAGAAACTTTTTAATACTTAGGGTCTATTTTGATAAGGATTTCGCTCTTTTACCTGTATTAAAGGACCTCTAATGACTACTTTTTTCTGTGGTACCAAATAGCAACTCTTTAGCCTACTCCGGATTAGCTATTCCGGACTTGCAAGGCCTATTATCTGAGTTGAAAATTCACTTGCACAAGTCTGGATTAGCTAATCCGAAAGGTCTATTTGCGCCAGCCCGCATTAACTAATCCGTACTAGCACAAATGGGTTTTCAACTCCGATATCAGGCCTTGAACAAATCCAGACGTGCGCAAGTGGGCCTAAGTTAATTGACTGGAAGTAGTGAAATTCTTTGGATTTTTTTGTTGTTTTCAACAGTATTAACATCCATAAATAAGTTAAAATTGAGCAATAAAAACAGGTAGAGGTACTAAATATTTGTTAATTGGCACCAGTTTTCCCCGTTTAAATTTGTATGCTCAGGGAGACGATTCTCATGCCGCATGCCGTAAAAAAAAGTTCGAAATTTGATTTTTTTCTGAACGTAACACAGTTTGTGCATTCTCAGAACTTCACAATCGAAATAGTTCAATCGTACATCACCCGAACGCAACGAGTGGTAAGGACCGGTCGAAGTCGAAGTTCGTATACGAAAAGCTGACAAAATTGTAAATGTAGTTGTGTGGTTTGAGGTTATTTTGACTGAGGTTTGCCATTAAAGTCTGTCTGTTTGGTTTAAGTATTCTAAAGGTTGTGTGGTAAAATGAATGAGGAAGAATTTGTTGTGGACTTTTTCGCCAATTTGGTGGAAGAGTTAGAGGCAGCATGTACAGGGCCACCGCGACGAAGAGTAGTCTTAAACCAAAAACCATTCGATTTCAGCGATGCGGAGTTATTATTATTGAAATGATTGAGCCAGTTATTGAACAGAGGTCCTATATTAATATGCAGGACCTTATTAAGATTCTTTCACCACAAAAATGACCACAAAAAACTAATTTAGAAAATTAAAAAATGAAGTCTATCTTTCCTGTCTCGCTTCCTAACAAAAACTCTCCTTTGTTGACAATGACAACAAGAATGACAGTTTACCGAATTCCATTTCAGTTAATGCTTTTGTGAAATATTTAAAATTGAACTTATTTTTATTATGTTGTGTTATTATTATATCTATTGGTTCTAAAAATAGGTTATAAATAATATGATATTGAAAATATAAATGGACTTCGTAATAAAATTTCACGAAAATACTATTTTTAGATGGTAACTAATATATAGTTGCCACGGCGTTTTTAAAAACGCTGTAACGGAACGCGGGTTATTGTCTAATCTATGTCCGACTACATAATTCGGTTGGTAATTATTCGATGGGTGCGCAAGAATATGTGTTTTACGTATCACTCGAACTTTTCAGTAGAACGGTGAAATTCGTAGGCAAATTACCACACGGAAAAAACTCCATTGCATGAGAATCGTGTCCCTGCTCCGAAAGTTTACCAACCAACTTTGAGAAAACATTTCAGTATTTTTCGCTTGAGTTTGTTACGGGGGCTCACGTATCGACACTTCAAATTTAAAGGGCTAAAGTTGTACATATACTGATTTAGGCACCCGGATGTGTGAGCAATGAGGATGCGACACCATTGAGTCGTGCATATGGGCGCACCACATGTCGGGTTTTAGGGCTCCGTCCGAGGTAAAAAAGAAACCCTTAAAGGATCACTTTGTACTCCGTCTGTCTGTCAAGACCCTTTTCGCAGGAACCCGTAAAGGTAAGTTAAAAATGTACATCAAATACCTATGTCTGCGGTCCCTTGATTGATGCTTCTAAGCCAACGCAATCCACCACACATACGGGCCGTAGTCTTATTTTCTAACATTTCACAGGGAAAGCACAACCTATACTTCCCATAGACCTAGAAGCATGAAAGGCAGTTAAGTGGGTCTTAATAAAAAATCCAAAAATGGCGAATTTGTGGATACATCGTAAAAAAAATATTATTTATACGGAACTCTCAGTCCGCGAGTCCGACTCGCTCTAGCACAGTTTTTTTGAGCAAAGTGTATTTCGTTCCGCGCACATGTTGCGGCCGAAGAGAACGCAAAAAACACACCAAAAATAAGTATTCTGAGGCAACGAGACATATATATTTTATGCTATTATTAAACTCATAATTATTCCTGGATATAAAATGTTAAATATTTTTACTGCTCTGTTTACGGTACTGGATCTACACTTCTTATATTATTTAATAAAGGCAACTTACATTTACTCACTTCTTTTCGCCAAGTTGTTTCCCTAATTAATTAAATGTTGGGCTGAGTGAAATAATGGAAATAACTGATTATCTTTTCTTTTAAGTAACGTTCTAAGCTTAAAACAATGCTCCATTAGATTTATTATAAATGGTAAATAATTTTCATTATGTAGGCAGAACTTTCTGGAATAATTAACAAAACGTTTTTCTATACAGACTTTCTCGACTCACAGAAATACACTAAACGGCACAAAATGGAACGCGCAGACAGAGTTACTCTTTATTGTTATTAAGGTAATAGAGTTATTTTTGCAGGCGATTAAAACGTTGTTGAAAGATAAACATTTATCAAATCGATTGACTTAAACATTATCACCGTAAGATCTTTTCCATTAGTGAATCTGTGAAGTAAGCATGTTTGTATGAAAATTACTCGATGGCCCGAATTCTCTGCCGCTGAGTTTATATCAGTAACTAACAAAACATAAATATATCTACATGAACTGATCAATATAACAGGAAAAAGACCACCTCAATACATAAATCCGTATCCGAAAATAGCAAAAAGAACCTCACTGATATTACTCGTACTTAATGTGAATAAACGCTCCGTGATAACATAGAGGAAATAAATACTTTATTACATTACGTAAATACATACAAGTGATATTTAGAAGGTTAGTGTATAGGCATTCCTAGACAATGGTATTTGTTTTTATTAAATGTATACATGTTAAATGTATACGTATGTATACATACGATATACATGTATTCGATATTAGGTGAAATTTGAAGTGAGCAAGAAGCAGTCGTTTACTTTCAGAAGCAAAGTCGACGTTTTCTTAGTTATGTCATACTTACTCGTATTTTACTATCATTTTTAATTAGGTTTTTGGGTTACGAGAAATAAGCCGATTATTGAGTTTTAAATATTTTAATTATTGTACTCATTACTCATGTCTTATATAATTGTTTTTATAACTTTAAAAATACTCTTTATGTTTAATAAACACTAGTTTCTTAGATATAGATAATTAGTAGAATAGAATAGAATAGTTTATTTGCGTTTAAATAGGGTACACTGACGGTCTTACAATAGATTTGATGTTCGGCCCATTTAGCCATAAACAATAGCATGCAAATATGTTTATCAATAAATTGCTCAAATTACAGATTTCTATTTCATACATTTTGCAGTCAGATTCTTTATATTATAAGTGTCAATCTTAACATTTAACAAAGTGTGAAACTAAACATACTAATTAAATTATCAAAGATGATCATAAAATGGAGTTATAGGTACTTAAATATTTAATAATTGTCATTATAAAACTAACCTTAGTTACTAGTTACAACATAATATATTCATGCACAGAGTAGAACATACTGTCATAGAGCTAAGCATACAGGGCAGTCTTAAATTGGTTAAATGGCAGTTGCTTTATGTTTTCTGGTATCCTATTATAAACCTTGATACACATCCAGTAACAATTTCTTTGGAACTACGCTTGTAGGAATAACAGAAGCTACTAGTCTAATATCATTACGTGTATTTCGAGGATATATGTCTTTGGCTTGTTTGAAATAATGTGTGTTTAGCTTAACAAACTTACCAATTTCAAAAATGTATAGACACGGTAGTGGCAAAATTTTTAAACGTTTGAAAAGTGGTTTGCACGGTTCGTCAGGCGCAGTACCACATATTGCTCTAACACATTTCTTTTGTGCAATAAAAGCCTTGTTAACGTCAGTGCTATTACCCCATATGATTAGTCCGTACCTTAAAACTGACTCAACATATGCAAAGTAGGCTGTAAGGGCAATACTCCTTGAGGCTATCCTAGTCAATTTATATAGAGCAAACGTAAATCGGCTAATTTTATTACAAATAATTTCGACTTGTTTTTTCCAATTTAGTTTGTGGTCAATTTCCACACCGAGAAATTTAGTTGTATTTGCATTTTTAAGTAATTGTCCTTGGTAATTTATATTTAATGTCTGAGAAATCGTGTTATTAAAGTTAATAAAGCAAGTTTTGTTGATATTTATAGTCAAATTATTATTTTTAAGCCATATTATAATAGATATGGCTTAAAAATATAATAGAATTGTATTTTCGATGTCATTTTTATGTTCCTCTACTGTCTTTTTACTATCTGTCCTTACTACTACTGATATGTCATCAGCGAATAGAATACATTGATGCTCAGTCACGTTGGGGAGATTGTTGATATAGACCAAGAACAAAAGCGGACCCAAAACACTTCCTTGTGGAACACCAAATTTATTTTCTTTAAATTCTGATTTATAGGTTTGAACAATATTATTGGTCTATTTGAGAGATTTCAACCGATTGCTTTCTGGTTTGTAGGTAGGTCTGGATCCATTTTAAGGCAACGCCTCTGACGCCACATTGCTCTAGTTTTTTTAATAGCAAGTCGTGACACTCAAAATCGAATGCTTTCGACATGTCGAAGAAGAGAGCTGTGGTATAATTGTTATCATTAAGACCAAGCATTGCCTCATGGACTAAGTCAAATACCGCATGAGTTGTGGATTTGTTTTTCCGAAACCCATACTGTTTTTGCTGTAATATCTTATATTTGTTAAAAAAGGAAGTAAGTTTGTTATGCATAACTTTCTCATATATTTTAGATAAGATAGGTATAAGCGTTATGGGTCGGTAGTTGTGAATTTTTGCTTTGTCATCCTTAAGTACGCTAAGATGGGGCTTATTTGGTCTTTACACGCTTTTATAACATTTGTGACGATTCACCTGCGGAATTAGTATTTTTAAGAGTGTCAATAGTTTTTTTCACATAATGTTCGTCAATAGGAGAAATGTAGATAGAATTACTTAAAATATCCTTTGAAGTTTCAATAAAATTACTATAACAGTTTGGTACATTTGTCAGTTCAATAAAGTAGTCATTAAAAACTGTTGCAATTTGGTCAGGACTATATATAATATTATTTGGATATTCAATAGATTTTATATAATACTGTTTTTTAACAACTTAGAATATGATATATATTTTTCTTTTGTTTGTATATTTCGTCTTTTATAGAAGTCCCGGCGGAGGCATCTATTTCTGGCACAGCTTTTCCTAATACCTTTTGTGATCCAATTCAGCTTGCAGTTTGTATTCAGCCTTACTTTACAGATTGGAAAGCATAGCTTGTATAGCAAACAAAACCAGTTATAAAAGATATTCCTCATTTGGATTTGGTTCATTGTACACTTCCACAAATGATAGTTCACCTAGGTATGCTTTGAATTTTACAATATTTTCAGTGCAGCAAGATCTTTTATAACTAAATATTGTTCTTGGGATTTCAATTTTCTTTTTTATTTTAAAAATAAGTACTTGTGCTGTATCGTGGTCAGACAAACCGAGCGGTAGGGTTGAACCTGCCGCATTTCTTATGTTGCTAAATATATGGTCAATACAAGATGGTCCTCTTGTGGGTTCATTTATATGCTGAGTCAAATTATAATTAAGTAACAGGTCTGATAGGTTTTTAGAAACACTATTATTCTTTAAAGTGTTAATAGAGTGTTAATAAAGTAGATTGTTATACAAGGGCCGAAAGTGAACATTCCACTCGAGAAGTTTCTGGCGCTCGAACGAAGTGAGAGCGCAAATGCAAAAGCTCCAGAGTGGAATGGGTGCTTTCAACCGAGTTAAACATACTATTTTTCATTTCGGCTGTGAGGAAAGAAATAGTGTATCGATAGACTCGATAGTTGAAGCAAAAGCAATAGTATCCTTAGAATATCGATAGTATCGATAGACTATCGATAGTTGAGACAAAAGCAATAGTATCGATAAAATGTCGATAGTGTCTATAGACTATCGAATATCGATAGTCTAGGTAAAAGCAATAATATCGATAGAATATCGATAGTATCTATAGACTATCGATAGCCTAGGCAAACGCAATTGTATCGATAGAATATAGTTGAGGTAAAAGCAATAGTATCGATAGTCTACCGATAGTAATGATAGTATCGATAGCAATGATAGTATCGATAGTGATGATAGTATCGATAGCTCCGTTAATATAAATACTATCGACACATAGCAATACTATCGATACTATCAATAGTATCAAAGTTCAATATTAAAATCACTATCGTTAGCTGATACAGCTCTGACTATTGCAATAACTATCGATACTCCCGATAGTGGACTCCCGAAGTTTTTAAAATTGCAATTTTAAATTTAGTAATTTGATACGAGTACTTACGAATACGAGAAATAAGTCAAGTTTCAAATATTTTACTCACTTTTAATATTGCTTTACTTCTACGAAATTCTGACTGCATTAATTTGAAACTGGCAAACAAAACAACTCGAAGTATTAGATGCCCAATCCAATTTACTGGTGGCGGGTCAACGTCACATTGATGGACTTTCAAGTTTATGTAAAAAGAAAAAAATGTACAAAGGTGGAAGAAGCATTCATCATTTTCTCCAAGTCTTCTTGTAAAAAATGTCTAATGTGTAGGTATGATGTGCAATAAAGAGTTATGCAGCATTTTTACCTAAGTCATGGATGTTTTCAACGTATATTGTAATAAGTATATCTATCCGTTATCCTAGTCACCATAGCTCAAGCTCACGCTTAGTTTGGGGTTAGGTTATTGGTGTGGTTGTTGAAACAATTTATTATTATTATCTTTCTTATCTTAAACTTTTAATAATAATGTCCTCTTCTCCTAGCTAAATTTCGACTACGGTAGCGAATTACACCTAACCGGAATTGGTAGGAGATATGCAAATATGACCGCAGTGTATCTGTGCACTCTCTGTTCCTTTACTCTCATAGTTCGGTGAGAGCGTAATCTGACATGACCGGAGAGTGAACAGGCTCAAGGCTAACAAGGGTGCAAAACCACCAACTTCCAGACTTCGGAGTCGTTTCTGAATTGTTTCAAGACAAAAAATCCCAGAAGGCCCGACCCGGGAAAGTCAAGAGTTCAAATTAATGTTTAAGTTGGTGATCCAAACTGGATACTTAGGATGACTTGGGATATAAAAGCTTTTTGAAACAAAAAACTACTAAAATACGTTAAAATGCTGGAATATGCGATTACCAATGTTGGCTTAGTGGCGATGGTTCACTAAGCAAACCTTTATAAGATAGCCTTTATCCAAAGTTCAGAGACCAAGAATAAGACAGAGACATTAGGGCTTATTGTTGGACGTAATACGTCAGACTGATTTCATATTCGTAGCATTGAAAGATTTCGTAACAAACAAACCCGTAGCTCGTAGCATGAGGTGAATCCTACATACTACCTGTTTTATTAATAACTAGCCGATGCCCACGACTTTGTCCGCGCAAATGACCTGATTCCTAAGCCTAGAAACGTGACATTGCTTTATGCCTGAAAATGTTTAGTCGGGTTAAAACGGTTCGTAATTGTATCACTATGCAAAGGGACCTTGATACATTGGTACATTGGTGCAGTGCTAATGGCATGATCCTGAGTATAAAAAATGCTCTATCATATCTTTTACTCGCATTAAAAGTCCTATTGTATTTCATTACTTATTACATATGAGGAATGTCTCGATCACTTCAATATGAAAAGCCTAGAGAGCCATCGCAAATTGCAGGATTTGAATTGTCTACATAAAATATCTAATGGTTCAATATGTACAACTCTTCTATCTGAACTTCACATACGAGCCCCTGGCCGATCTTCAAGATTTGAGCATCCCTTCGATATTCCTTTCTATAACAATAATGTCTATTTCCATAACCCGATCTACAGAATGTGTCGAGAATACAACACTCTCTTACACAAACGCGTCGTGGTTCCTGACATCCACAACTCCACTATCACTAAATGGAGAACCGCTCTCTACAAAGTTGTTCAATAATTATCGTGAATTATTTAAGTATACTTATATTGTATTACTATTATTACAATATTGTATTTTTGTGTATAGGTTGTATCTTTATATTAGCTTCCACCACACTTAGTTTCTTCTGCATAGTATCTCGATGTTCAAGCTTACCATGCTGTGTGCACATTCTTTTGGAGTCGCAGCCTACCTCTGTATGGCAGTATTGTCTCTTTTTCTTAAGTTTATCAATCAATTGTTGTAACTCTGTTTTGTGCACCAATAAAAATAAATAAATAAAAATAAATGTCTTATTGCTTACACGAACTCCCTCTTCCTTTGAAGCAGAATTTTTTAAAGTCCTAAAATCCATCGTTCTTTTTATTTCAAAATAGCTAAATTACCAATGTTTAATAATTCAGCTTCAAAACTAAAGTTGTTTCATAGAAACTTACCCGTTTATTACTCATATAAAAGGCGAATTTCCACAACTCCCTTCTTAGTATACATAAAAGGAAGCATGGTGCATTTCAAGTTTCTTATCCTAGTAAGTAGTTTTGTCCGTGCATTGATATGTCAGTCAGTCAATCGTAAAGTCAGTTTTCCTTATTTTTATAAGTTTGTAAGTATGTTTGTATGATGATTTCTCTGGAATTACTGAACCGATTATGAAAATTCTTTTTCCGTATGAAAGATTATGACACTATTTCTGAGTAACAAAATCTTATTCTTTTTGGAAAACTGTATTCGTGCGAAGTCGGCTGGGTTTTTTGTAGCATTAATTGGGTAAGGTCAGTTAGAACCTACACATTAAAGTAACTGTCACCTAAATAAACGAGAAAATGACAAATAAAAATGTTTACTCCGTAAACTAATATCACATAAATATAAACCTAAAGGTAAGGTATTAAGGGACACTGCCGGCCCCGTGAGCGGGTCTATTGGGCACGACGTCTGTCGGTTCAGTGACAACCGTTATCACTGGATACCGTTGTCTCCGAGACCTACTCATCGCAAATGCTATACTCGTATTGCTTTGATCGGTGATTCAGTACTAAGTAGGTACCGATATGCTTGACGTATCCAAATATCCAATGGTAACATTGGTTATGAACTGTCAATCATTCATATCATTTATAGATAACAATAATCTTATCATCCATTATAATTTATAATTATAAGTATCTATTATAATTTGTTTGTTTGTTTATTTGCAACGAATAGGCTCCGAAACTACTGAACCGATTTGAAAAATTCTTTCACCATTAGAATCCTGCATTATCTGCGATGGACATAGGCTATATTACATTATCAAAAAAGTTAGGGTTCCGTATGAAAACTTCGATTATGTAACCAAAGGTGTAAAAGGAAAATCATTAAATTGCGAACGCTGCGAAAACTATTGACAATAGAGCAAAGTAATGTTCTACAGTTTTGTAGAGGACATCATTATCTACAATAAAGTCCGCGATAACATATGTCTAACTATAACAGTTAAGTCACAATAACTCCTTTTTTAGGTAAAAATATGAAATTTTTGCGGCGGCAAAAAGAAAGCCACAGTTTCAGTATGTCGGTATTAATCCTTATCCAAATAAATCACGTCATATTATTATATAATTATATTATCAATCCATTCTTGTATTATGATATTCTATTTGCATAATTTCAACTCATTGCGCGTACCTATATTACCTAATTTAACTTTCTAAAATCTTATAATTTACTGATATCTTTTCTCGTCTGTTAATAAATGTTATTGATTTTTTTTTACATTACCTAAATATTTAGGTTTAGCGGAATCAAATAACGGAATCAAGTAATTTATATGAAAAAGCAAAATATTTTGTGTATCCTCATTAGTATTACGTAAATATCTTATCTACGGGTAATGTGAGAAAGCTAAGATAATCCATCATCAAGGAAAATTAATACAGTCCTTGTTATTCAGGAAAGTGAACGAGCGATTTGCGTGACCGTACCTAATATCAAAAAAGACTAAGTAATATTGGAATGTACCATATTTGATTCATCTAAGTAGGTAAATGTTGAATAACTAAACGGCGACCTATTTTTTTAATAATTTTCAACTTATAGGTAGTCATTTACCCGCAATCTCAGCAAATGGTACCTAAATGTCATTCATTAAGCAGTTTTTCTAAAGGTAAGTTGTTTCTGTCAACAAGCGTTAAGAGGTAGCAGAGTCTCCGTTAATAAGTAGGTATGCACTTTCATAGCGATATTAATGAGGCGACGGTGCGACGGAATTCTATTCATATAGTCAATGTCAAAAACAGCCCTGTACTGTATACTGTGTACTTGTTGAGCACCTTGAATTACAGGTAAGAATTTTGTGCAACATTGTAGTTAGAGAACTGCGCTAAATGTCAAAAACGTGGAGCTAATGCCACAGATTAGTAAGTAATATAGTACCTATTTACTTTGTCCTAAGCTTGGCAATTGCGTGCTTGTACTTACTCCTGACTGCCAACGAACTTTTCCCATAACATAATAAAAAAAAAACACAGTTACCGTAATAAACTTTAATATTTTTTTCGTATTATTCCTACATGATATTATAAAAAAAAATCGTAAAACTGTACTAACGGGTACAGTTTTAAGTTTTTTTTTTATATAGGTATTATGTAAAATTTTCGTTCAAAGCAAAAGTGCTCCCTATAATTTGTCCTGTAGTAGTGTTCACAAACACATCATCAAGAACAGTATGAATTCCTTTTGAGACACAGCATAGTTAATAAATACCTAAGTTTAGAAGTCTCAACTCTGTTGACTGGTGCACTGTAATTTTATTAAAAGTCGTGTCTAAATACCTAACTACATAATAGTTTCCAAAGAGCTTCTCTTGCAGATTTAGTGACCATGAGTTTCATAATTATTTGCTCAATTTTCGACAGAATAAAAAGTGCCAATTTCCTCGTTAAATGCAGATATTTAAATACGGCTAAGAGTAAGCCTTTATTAGCTTTATTTTATGGACTTAAAGCCTTTAAACAACTTATCGTTTAACTAGGTTATCCACGCCCTCCTGAAGGAAAACGTGACGTAAGGTTATTATCGCTAACGTTTAAGTGGAGTACTAACTACCCCTAGTTTGTACTTCCACTTGAAAACAAAACATTCAATGCTTAGTGTTAACTTTAATTAAAAGCTAGCTAAAATGTCATTGGTAAACCCTTTGTTTTATTCATGGAATTTACTAAGTAAACTTAATTTTGGTATGATTAAAGACTTACATACTTCAATTATTGAATTATCTAAGTAAGTTATATTTTATTATACATAAGCATTTAGAAGCGCTACGTGTGTATACCTGGATATGTTAGGACAGTAATCATGTAATTATCATAAATCATGGACTATCATACACTTAACAATGTAATAAAATATTTCTTACAACAACTATACAGGCCATGTCGATTTTTTTCGATTCAAAGCAAAAGGATCAGGATTTAAGTTCCCGGTAAGTCATCAGAGAATTAGAGCTACCTAGGAAGTTCAATGTTGTGCGGAAAGCGAAGTTTGTTATTTGATATCGTTTTGTAGATAATTTATCGACAATGATTTGTTTTCCGTTTTTGCCATTTTTCTGTAAATAGAGCAAGAGGGAACAAAAATCTGCATTTTATTTACAATTTTATAAGTTTTGAGGGCTGTTTTTTGAAGTAGGTTAAAAACGTAATAAAATCTTACATGGAATTTCGTACAGTCAGATGCGGTGAGCTATAACTCAAGTGCCACTAGCTCTAGCACAAAGTTTTTGGTGTCATATTGAAGCCCAATATATGAGGTATGTAATCTTCTAAGGTCATTTTATCATAACTCTTGTAATTTTTGTGTAAATAGAGCAAGAGGGACAAAAGTGTGCGTTTTTTGAAAATATCATTAAGTTTTGATGGCTGTATTATAAGAAACATTAGTCTTACTACTACAAATTTAGTATTGTTTTGTAGGTAATTTATCGACAATGATTTGCTTCTTGAACAGTAAATTCCTAGGTCTTACCGTTTTTGCAATAATTGCAGAAAACCAGAACAGGGGAGATAAAAGGGAGGGTGGGGGGAGAAGCAATCATTTCCCAGCGTGTTTCCATATCGGAAATGAAGTACACATACGGAAGCTACAATCGTGCTAAGTTTCATGCTTTCTTCCGGATGGGACCGTATTTCATGCTAAGGACCGGTACTAGCAGTAAATACTGACCAGGATAATTAAATCTTCATATGTTAGCTTTTAAACAAAGATGAATGAAATACGCATGCCATACTTAAATATACTAAGTACCAGGCAGACATGAGTCAAAATAGAAAGTAATGCGAAACGGATATGAAAAGAAGCGAAGCAAAAGAGCAAGGCGCGCCAATTAACTTTGTAAATATTGCTCATAGAGCGTACCTACAGCGGTCGGTATTATACGCTGGCAGCTTAACGTCACCTCGCATCTCACCGAAATATGAAACCGTGATTGCGTGACAAGCTAGCTTTCATTTGTTCAGCATTATTCACGCTTATTTTCTGAGATTTGAGAAAAAATATATTTCTATAAACTATAATATGCTCTTTGTTAGTTATTTAAATGAAGTTAAATTCATCATACTTAAATACGGGACGGGTCAAAGTGCCAACAGTATAGGTACATATTGTATTATGCAGACTGCAGTGAATTCTTAAAAGCATTATAGTCTTCTTTATTACTTACATGGATGGATCACTTCAACGAGGAAGAAAATTTGTACCTATACCAAATTATTTTAAATATTAATTAATAAAGTCGCCTTATCTCGTTTTTATTTAACTTACCTTCTTCTAAAAACTCACTCTGCCATCCAGACCTAAGTTAATACGATTGATGGTCAAATGTGCATAGCACTATCACATAACAGGGATACAAAATTACAGTGGCCAGAACTTAGACTATAGATTTTTGTTGCGAAATCACCCTTGTTGCAACTGCATAAGTTACCACAGTGTCTAATTGACGTGCTGTCGTCCGTATGTAAACCTACATTGTGCGGAACACAAGACGCATGCAACCGGAGCCCGCGCCTGGCCGCAGCGCCCGCATGCTCCCACGGTCTCGGTTACCAACTCGAGACGCGCCACGGAACCCCGACCCACCCACTTACACACTTCAGAGTGCACGTGTGTGCGGCGTGCGCCTGAATGCCGTAACTGAGAATTTGTTTGTTTAGCCTCGACTCGTCAAGCCTAGCGCTGATACTCGTTAAATGGTTACAAAGTTTACTGACTCGAAATTAATGCTTGGTTTCTGTACTACACTTTGAAAGCAGGTTATTTATGTCGTTGAGTCGTTGCCATACAAAATTCATAGATGAACCGCCGATGAAAGTACCTCAAAAATTAACAATGATGGCACATCTGCTGTTGAAGTACAAACTATTTTACTACGGAACAATGCTAAAATACCGAGAAGGAAGAAAAATATCAGAAAACTTTGTTTTTCGATATAAAAAGGGATTTATAGTGAAGTATAGTAATAAGATTACTCATATTTTGTACCCGTATTTTATTTTAAAGATCAATTTTTCAATCAAAATTTTTTGGTGATACTTGTATGTTATGATATTTTTTGGTGATAACATGCGCACATAAATGTTACACATAAAAATGACAATGTCATATACTGATAGATAATATATGGTTGCAATTTGAGAAAAACAATTTAATTTATATTGCAATCACCGGTAATGGCATCATTGTCATCGTACGCAACAATAATACAATATCGTTACAATATTCAAAAACAAAAATCGATTACTCGTAGCCGCTTGTTGCAGCAATTTTGTAAATCAATAAAATTGTGGGATGTCTAGATTGCGGAATAAATTGAGAATAACGACAAGCGACAAGCAAAGACAGAAGAGCACTTTTTATTCATTTAACTAAGTATTCTATCTAATATCCACTTCCTTCACCACCAATTTTAGGTCCCAGTTACGTTTTGTAGGTACTGTTCAATTCATTAATAAAACAAAACAACAATAATCTACCTAAATGTAGGCTCCAGCATTGTTCTTACAAAATCTGGAGTGGTTCCATTTTCTTACCTTTCCCTGGGTCCCGGTGGACCGGAGCATTTTACGCAGGTGTTTCTCGGTGCCTAGGGAGGTTTCCCTAGACACCGAGAAACACCTGCGTTCCACCAGTTCAGTAAGATCTGACACTTCATATGATTACAATCCACCGTGCCGGTAGAGTTCATAAATAAAACAAAAGTTTGCTCGTTACTGATATTGTAGCGTAGTTTTTCCATGAACCGTAAAAAAGGGATCATTAAAAGTATACACGCGTATTACATAGCTTCTGTGCTATGTCACTTTTAATTTTTTTACTATTGACTTTTAGAAAGGTTATCAGATTTCCAAATCACAAACCGGTTAGTGAAAAACGAACATAATAGCGTTTCGACCATCCCTATAAGTTATAAAATCAAAGCCTTAAATAGGCACACACTGTGATATTTTAATTTATGACACTTATTACATTACAGGCCTTAACGACAGGTGATATTGACAAAGTTTAAGTATCGGTACATGCACGACCTATGGCTAACCGGACCAAAGGTCGTGGGTTCAAATACTACCCGTGTGAGAATTTATTAAAATAAAATAACACAGTGAGAGTTAAATAATCTTAAAGCTATAAGTACATGCAGTGCCACATTGGATGCAAAGACTACCAAAAAGAGTGTTTGCTTGAATAGCTTAAAGAAAACCTTAGTGCGTAAACTTCATAAAAAAGTCTCTTAAGTATATCACGACTGCTTCGGAAATCTTTTAACGAACGTCATCCATAATATTTTAAATCAACAAATCGCAACTTCCTATTCAATATCTTCCGAGCAGCAAGACTGAACGGTTTCCAATCAAACCTAAAGCTATTAGTAATAGATCAAATACATTTATCCCTGTATCGAAATTGGAATTGTACAGAATACAGAATTGTACAGAATTCATTAATCACTAAATACACACCTACTAAGAACGCAACTCGCTTCGGGCAAAGACAGGCGTCTTTCAACAAAGTGGGATGGGAGTGAATTTCAAAGCTGGCTAATATTATATTCATATGCAGCATGTGTTAATTTATGGGGTGTTCAGACTTCAGAAATCGGAATAATTTAAAGACAAATATTTTACAGGGAGAATTAATTAAATACCTCTTGGTGGCGGAAAACCGATTGAAGTGGCGAAAGAAAGTGAAATACTTAATGTAATTTGATTAAATTAAGATATCACTCAAGATTCAGGAATCACTTAGAAGGGAGCGGCTACAATTTTTGACACTTGCTTTAAGATTAAATTAAATTAAAATAATTCTTGATCGAATAGTGCTTTTAAATCTCAATAGATTCTTTGACCTTTTTTCTTGTTATGGGGGCGACCGTGGTGTTGTGGCATGGGGTTGCCTTTTATGCAGAAGGTACCGGGTTCGATCCCAAATGCTGCCAATGACTTTTTTGAGTTATGTGTATTAGTTGATTCACTGATACATTTTCACTCTTGATCTTCACTGAGTTTCGTTACGTAATCACCAAAACCACGGTTTCAGATCAAACTATAAGCTACATTTGGGTCAATATCGACATTGCAGTATAAATTGTACAGTATTCATTACTATTCAAATACTTAGTCTTTGGTATTACACAGACTACGGAACGAAATTCGATCGCTTTAGACCAAGACAGAGGTAAACGGAAAGCGGATTTGAAACTAGATAATATGATATTACGTCGTTTTATAATACTGAGGATAACAGAGGAGCGTAATAAAGTAAAGTATTTTAAAGGGAGATTTTGGTAAGGACTTAATTCTTATTACTGTTGGTGGAGCAGAAATCAGCTCTGTACAAAATTAGAAAGTTCCGCATTGATTTACTCGTACCTGCTGCCGCAGCCATAATGAACTAAAGAAGGTACTATATACTACGTAGGTACTATACTATATACGAGTAATTCATATTATCGAAAACAATACCGATGAAGAATAACCATGCTTACTGCCTTCTGTCATTCTGTGCCACCGTTATCCTATATTAGCACAACCACCTCCTCAAGCTAAAGGCTAGAGGTTTGATTCCCGCTTAAGAGAGCATGGGTTTTTTATTTAAAAAAAAAGATTTTTAGATGATACGAACCTAATACAGGGTATGTACAGCATGTAAAATTTTGTAATTACCTACCTACTCAGTACATCTATTTAATTTATGAACTAGATATAAGTATCTACTTAAGTAAGTTAACAAAACAAATGTGTATGCTAAAAAGAAAGATACGTATGAAAAATAATTGTTTTTTTTAAACTAATAAAGCCTGAATGGAACAAAATAGAATCAAACTATGCACTTTTGAAATTCCTTTTTGGTTTGAGTCGTCTCGCCTGTGATTCTGCTCACCAGAATCTCGTTACTATGTTGCCATCTGGCGAGATCCAGCTCGTAAATTTTCTATGAGCCGTGCCGTGATACAGCGCCGCACCACAAACTAAACTACACAGCTGCGCAAAGACTTGAAACATAAAAAGCTAATTATTCTAAATGATACTCGTACACATACAAAAGCAAGCTCACACTCATACGCAGCCTTATTTTCGTAGGTAGAAACCGCACCGTTTCCGTCTTCAAATGGAAAATCTTTTCCAATGCGGTTTTGTTCACACCTATTTCGAATCAATTGATTCTAGAATTCCTCGGTGCAACCGGTTCATCAAATAGAAATCCATAACCGTCACACTTTCAAAGATGTATAATTTAATTTCGCTTAATCGAGTTAGGTAACAGAACTAAAATTACAAGCTAGTTGACAAAATTAAATTTTAGATGAATTACACTAGGATAGATTATACTAAATTAAAACCTAAACAAGGTACAACTTTCAAGTGACAGTTACAACAACAAGTAATTTATAGCATTGAAGTTTTATCAAGATTTTAACGCGTAAGTAATTGGATTTAAAGTCGCTCACAATTTTATATAAGGGGACTTAACAATGTTTCGCGGCTCTTAGCTTCCTGCAATATGTCGTATGGTTGACTAAGTGTTAAATACCAGAATTACCCCCTAGAAAAAAAACACTCACAAGTCGCCACTGGGTAATAAATAAATGGGTAGTTTTTCCCGAGACCCGCATGACCTTTTTTCTAGACAAAATTGAATTGCGTTCAAACCAATTTAAAACTTAGTTGAAAAGTAGGTAGTAGTTGACCCACAACGACGTTTGCGTGGACTCCCAGTTAAATAAGACCAAGCGCTTTCAGTTCGTAAATACGTGAGTACCTACATATACCTATCGCGTTTTCCTGTTTGATGTCGTGATCAATGTTCAAATTAAGATAGATAGCCTGCGTGGTTATTAACTCGTTCGCTTTGAAATGTTACTCAATCAGTTCGATGACATACATCTGAAAGTACATTAAATTAATCGACACATCAATCATTGCATGAAACATAAAAGTGTTCAATACTCCTGAAACTGAGGATTGTGGAAACGAAATTCGTTTGACGTTTCCATCTATATAGAGTCGGGGTTCTTTAGCCCTAGGGGGTAACATTGCTTACCCATTTTGTAGCTTTACCATAACGCTAAGATACAGTTTAAAACTTTTTGATGGAAGCCTGTCCAATCAGCTCATTGCTCGCGTAGTCGTCGCTCTGGTATAGCTTTAATATAGGCGGACAATGTTACCTCCAGGGCTAAAGTACTTACCCCCGATCCTACGGTACGTCCAAACATGGCTTTAATTAATTTTAAATAAATTCTTAATGATTTGGATCAGTTGTAGCAGTCGTATTGTTATTTACCTATATTTTAATGTTAAGAAATAATTTGCAAAGTGATCGATTGTCTTATTTACTCGACGGCTGTGGCAGCTTTTATTTGCGAAACGGTTTCGGCTATGATCTACGTGGCCCTCTTAAATCACCTCAAACGTCGACAATACAAGGCGATTTTTCGTTTTGCCACTGAAGGATGACGGTAAATTATGTAAATTACGACCAATCTGTTACGCCGTCGGTCGCTCAGAAAACAAATTGAGAGATGTAACCAATTGTTATGATTGAAAGGTAAGTAAAATTGGTAAAATCGAAGCATTTTTATGTGGCAATCAATTATTTTAAGTCATTCGTTGTATTGTACTTAGTACAATATAAATGGAAATATATTTTTTTCACCGAATTCATTACATGAAGGTAATGTGGTTTAAAGTTGTTGTTTATTTAACTTTTTTGATTGAAATCGCTTTATAGGTGTTAAAGCAAATAACGTATATTAAAAAACAATAACTCCTTGATATAATTATTGTTTTTTTAAGTGATAAGCATTCACTATGCAATCTAAATATATTATTGCACTTGAAAAAAACTACCACCAGAGGCGGTGGCGGCGGCTGTGCTTATCACTTAAAAAACAATAATTATCTTATTTGCAAGCTTCATCTTTCGATTGTTAAATACTTGCAATAGTATTTCTTTCGAGTGTTAAGGGTATAATCCCAATAACATCGATGAAAGCAACGCGGCATTACAGCGTTAAGAAGCACTTGAAAATTTCGACAGGCTCTGCCAACGCCAGGGTGGCCGAGAGCCCGTGAGGTTAGGCAATCGCCCGGTATGCGAGGAACGCGGGTTCGATTCCCGCCTCTGGTGGTCGTTTTTTCAAGTGCAATAATATATTTAAACTTCTTGATAATACTTTAAAAAGAATTTCTAAGTAAATTAAAATCCTAGTGCTTCGTCTCTCTTGCTATCAGTACGAGGATTTTCTTGGCGTGATTGTTAGATATATTTTTGCCAAATTACAGCTTCCTAATACTAAGGGTTGTCTGCGTAAGGCCGCGGACAGACAAACTTACAGTCAGATGGAGATAGCTAAACTATTCGGGAGAACGGAACCCTAAAAACTGGAAAGAAAAACAAAATAAAAGAAGTACTAGCATCAAAATGTGTTCTACGGACTTTACGGTTATAGTTGTGCCACCAGTTTTGCACTCGCGAAAATCGGAGACGAATTTATATTGTATGCATGTATTGTATTGTAGCTCGGCGTTAGGGTTACCAACATTTCTTCAGCGAAATATAGTATTTTTCTAACAAAGCTTTATCAAATTATAGTAGATACACTAAAAATATACTATTTTATGGAACAAACAAAAATAGACGACGAAATATTTGGTACCTAATTATTTTTATAAAATGACAAAAGTTAAAAAAGCGGCACGTTCATACATTTTTTGAATAAGATATCTGTTAGTGACATTCCGGTGTTGAAAATATAGTATTTTTGCGGCTTTGGGGGTTACTCGGGCAATTTATAACTCGGGCTCGCCCGAATGTACTACTACCTAATTGTGATGTAGTATTTTCGGGCAGTAATGCAATTATCATCTCGGACAACTTTTTAGTTTGCATGTAGATCTTGGATCTACAAATTCCGAAGAAACAAATATT
This sequence comes from Pyrausta nigrata, assembly GCA_949316185.1. Classification (NCBI taxonomy): domain Eukaryota; kingdom Metazoa; phylum Arthropoda; class Insecta; order Lepidoptera; family Crambidae; genus Pyrausta; species Pyrausta nigrata. Next base: position 12,500,767 of record OX438944.1, on the reverse strand, counting down.
GTGCCAGCTTTGTATGGATGATTACCTGATAAAAAATAAAAATCCTACGAAGTTTTCTTTGATTTGGTAAAATGTCAGGACCCCGACTTTGATCCGGAGGTTATTACTACAGACTTCGAAGTGGGCCTAATTAATTCAATTCATGAAATATATCCAAATGCAATTAGCCGAGGTTGTTTATTTCATTTTACGCAAGCTGTTTGGAGACATGCTAAGAAATGTGGTTTGACGAAAACAAAATTATATAAAGCTCACGTAAGACGGTGCATTGCGAAGTCATACCTTCCAATTGAATTCAGAAATGACGGTTGACTGTATGTATTGGGAGAATGCATACAAGACTCAAAAATAGCTAACTTTAACAAATATTTCGAACAAACTTGGAAAATAAATAAAAGTAGTTTCGCCGATAAATGGTGTTTCTAGCAAGTTACAAATAAAACCAATAACTAAATTAATAAACATATTAAAGCTAAACCTAATTTGGCACATTTATTAAACATTCTGTCTAAAGATGCAAATTATTATACCACATTTTGAAAAAAAAAAAAAAACATAATAACGTCAAAAAAAATTAAATCTTCATTAAAAGAGCTCATAGATAAAGAAATTACCATAGGGCATTGCATTGGCAAATTAGCATTGTGCTTATGTTGATTATAATTGATTTTTGTACATAGATTTTAGTTTTTTTGTTAGGTATCTAACATTTGTTTTTGTTTATTTTTTAGTGCTGATAGGCCTTGGGATAAATAATCGGTTATTGTTTATAGATTTTTGTTTTCTGACATTTGTTTTTGTTTTTTTTTTGTGTTGATAGGCTTTAAGATAAATTATTGATTTGTACATATGTTTTTGTTATACGTTTTTTTTTTGAGAACGAAAACAAATTTTTTTTGACGTTCAATGGATAACTTTTTTCTTTTAGTTATGTATTTGTTTTTTTTCCAAAATGTGGTATAATAATTTGCATCTTTAGACAGAATGTTTAATAAATGTGCCAAATTAGGTTTAGCTTTAATTTGTTTATTAAGCCTGGAGTTCCACGATTCGGCTGCGTTATTGGTTTTATTTGTAACTTGGTAGAAACACCATTTATCGGCGAAACTACTTTTATTTATTATCCAAGTTTGTTCGAAATATTTGTTAAAGTTAGCTATTTTTGAGTCTTGTATGCATTCTCCCAATACATACAGCCAACCGTCATTTCTGAAATCAATTGGAAGGTATGACAGCGCAATGCACCGTCTTACGTGAGCTTTATATAATTTTGTTTTCGTCAAACCACATTTCTTAGCATGTCTCCAAACAGCTTGCGTAAAATGAAATAAACAACCTCTGCTAATTGCATTTGGATATATTTCATGAATTGAATTAATTAGGCCCACTTCGAAGTCTGTAGTAATAACCTCCGGATCAAAGTCGGGGACCTGACATTTTACCAAATCAAAGAAAACTTCGTAGGATTTTTATTTTTTATCAGGTAATAATCCATACAAAGCTGGCACAATATTTGTTTCTTCGGAATTTGTAGACCCAAGATCTACATGCAAACTAAAAAGTTGTTCGAGATGATAATTGCATTACTGCCCGAAAATACTACATCACAATTAGGTAGTAGTTCGGGCGAGCCCGAGTTATAAATTGCCCGAGTAACCCCCAAAGCCATTTTTGCGTACTATATGTTTTTTCAACAGTATATAGTACTCAGACGGACTCCCTCGTTGGTCTAGTGGTCAGCACGCTGGGTACCGACTATCCACGAGGTCTCGGGTTCGTATCCCGGGTCGGGCCGAGAGTGTTGGGTTTTTCTGTCTTGAAATAACTCAGACACAGCTCCGGAGTCAGGAAGTTGGTGGTGTTAACACCCCCGTGCCTCAGAAAGCACGTTAATCCGTTGGTCCTGCGCCTGATCTCTCTGCGGTCATATCGGACTGCTGTCTCACCGAATTACAAGAGTGAAGGAACAGAGAGTGCACCTGTGTGTTGCGCACACACTTGTGCACTATAATATGTATATCCTGCGCAGTTGGCTAATCTCTTTTGAGATAGGCCGCCATAGTCGAAATTCGGCTAGGAGGACATTTATTTTAGTACTCAGACCCGAAATACTGTACAACGCTATATGTACGGTTGGCAATCCTACTTGGTCTGGGCCAGATCCTGGGGTCTGTAGGGACTCGGGACTGCGGCCGAGTCTGCACACAAAGGGATGTGCTAACAACATGCAAGTGAAATGCGTTCCGTTTACCCTAAACACGGGTAGGTACAGCTGAACGATAGTGATGTTTGTTGCACTTCACTACTACTAACATTAAATAGTTTAACGTATGTTTTACAATCACCAAACATGTACTTAGTGCATCATTTTACGAAATTAAATTGATTGCATCTTACTGGTAAGTAGATAGTACAAAATGGCATAACATTTTAAGTAACCATTGTACCATTTTAATAATCACCTAATTATTGCATTTTTAAGTGACTTCAAAAAAGGAGGAGGTTATTAATTAGTCAATATAGTATTTACCACCTAAATTAAATCACCAAATAAGATAAAAACAATTTCCGTAACATTAATGGAGACCTACTGAAAATCATTTCCTGGTTTTAAAAATATAATTAGTTAAGTAGATAACTTCTCTAATTGTAAGAGTTTAATAATTGAGAATATTAGATACACATTTTGGTAGTAGGCGTGGGCGTCAACATAGCAACGTAAACTTGGATAAAATAGATTGTAACGTAATATAAACATATACTGGCGTTTAACTTTCGCATTTTCCATATTAATTTATTTTAATTAGGAAGCAATCAAGCAAGACTTTAACATTTTACAACCGTCTTAGTGTATCTAGTGGTTCGCGCTGCGGACTGCAAAACCAGAGGATGCGGGTTCAAATCCCGCTAGGGACAAATGATTTTGTGATGAGCACCAGCATTTGTACCAAAGTCATGGATGTCCCAATGGAGCCCAAATCCGCAAGTCTTGATAAGCTTATACGGAAGGTCCACTTGCGCCAGTCCGAATTAGCTGATTCGGTCTAGCGCAAGGCCTATAATCTGAGCTGAAAGCCCATTTGCGCAAGTCTGGTTATAAGCTAATTGGAACTGGCGCCAATGGACCTAAGTACACTATCCGTTATCATAGTCGTCTTAGCACCAATACGTTTGGGGCTAGGTAGATAATGGGTGTGTTAAAAACATCTAGCAGACAAAATATCATCTAGTAGCTAAAAAAGACTGTAATAGTATAACCTTCGCGGTTTTCAGGAGTATCAATGTGACATCTTGATAAAGATAAAATAGTAAGGTACATGTCGCTGACAATAGGTAGTTGAAAAATATTGAAATCAAGGTGTGGGCGTGCACGGTAGGGCCCGGTGCGCGGCAGCCTGCGCACGCGACCTCGTGTCATTGACCGCCGCTGCGCCCGCGCCGCGCCACTGCTGCTTTTTCAAATGGGTGTCATGTTGTAGGGCTGTCACGTTTGAGTACATAATAACCTTTATTTCATATCTATCTACTTACTAATAAAAGAAACTTCATCCTCCAAGTTTTACGAGGTTGTAAAAAGCGCGCTGGACAGAAACCGGTGGAGGCAAATCATCAGCACGAGATGCAGCTTTGATGCTGACCACGATCCTCAGACATGAAGGAGCGACAAAAGAGAGAGAGAGAGATCTACGTACTACGTAAAACTACCTTACTTTGAACTTGATACCGTCTCTATTCCCTATGTAATAAAAGCTGTTTTCATAGTTCAAATGGGTAATCTAACGTGCTGCAGACCGTACTGTAGAAATCATGGTATTAAAATATCATAGTATTCACATAAATCATTTTTTATTAAACACGACAAGTGAGTAAGTAGAAATGAGCCTACTTTTGCTTGTAGGTAGGAAAACAAGCTTCACGCAACATTATATTATTATGTATTTCCTGATTTTTCATCATTACATCAATTGAAAATGCACTTTGTTCCTTGTAATAGGTACTTACCTATAATACTATAGATCTATACAAACTTAATTATTACTTTATTTGTACCTACTCCTCTGTTTCTTCTTTTAGATTAATAGTATATTGCATGCTGTGTTTAGGTACTTGTAAGTAGTCTCTGCCTAAGTATTGGAAATGTAATTAACTTTGTTGTGTAAGTTGACTGTGAGTAAGCCAAATAAATAAATTAATAATCAGTTTTTCACTAAAATGAATTAACGTTACCTACTGTAGTATAAGTTCAAAGTTGTACAGATGCGTATAAACTTCGTACGCTTTGTTAATTGTTTGCAAAATTATTACATAATGTAAAATCCTTTAGAAGAACGATGCATTTTAAGAATTAACATTCTATAATAGTTTTTTTTTTTATTTTGTATCAACAACGTAGGTAGGTACTTCATGCCATGCCCACAACCCTACTGGCAGCCGCATTCGGAGTGATGACGCGTAAAGAAAGAGGACAGCCTTCTGTCTTACGGTAAAGAATGACAGGGACAACGTCAAAACTAGTTGTATTACAAAAAGAGAAACCAGTGTGAGATTTTTTTAAGTAGGTGACATTGTTTTTCGATAAATAGGTAAGATTATAATCATGAATGCAGTTAACGCAACTCTAAAGAAATTAACTTTTAACATACCCACAGAAAAGCAAAAAAATAAATAAATAGATATGAATTCTTAAACCAAAATACCATCATTTACATAAGTAATTTATATTTTTAGAGGTAGGTAGGTACACACCTACGTGTACTCGATATCTGCAAAATAATTTTCTTTTAGGTATGTTTGAACACCATACTTACGCCTTAATCTAACTTTAGTAGAGTTTGACCCACCATTAAAATATTTGTTTAGAAAACTATCTAACACTTTTTCTTTGGGTAAAAATGTATTTAGGCGCTGGAACCCGAGCACACAGCCTAGTTAAGACTCCATAAGATAAAATTACGCAATTACATGTATTCTCGCCTGGGTCAACGCTGTAATGTCTGAAATGTTACACATCTTGGGTCCGAGTATACCGGGGATTGCGCCACTGGGCACGACGTTTCGCCTCCATCATTTAAAACAAAGTTGTATAATATACAGAAGCTCGAAGTTTGTCGGAACAATAAAACAGGGGCAACTCCCTACAAAATTGAGTCAGTATTTAATAAACTGGATGTCATTCTTGCAACCGCTATTGTCATTATCTTGGCGTTATTTTGCAATTTTATTATACGAGGGTCAAACTGAAAGTTCTTAGAAAATCAAAAACTGATTACATTAGCCAGTTATTAGTTTTATTATATCTTTTCAAAATATTGTCCATTGACGTCAATACACCGCTGCATGCGATGGAACCACTGGGAAAAGCACTTTGCCCACTCGTCCTTAGGGGTCTCTTCAATGGCATCGCGATACGCAGCCACCGCTTCTTCAGCATTCATAAACCGCTTTCCTTTAAGTTTTTCTTTAATTTTTGGAAATAAATAAAAATCACAAGGCGCGAGGTCGGGGCTATACGGCGGGTGACCCAGTAATTCAACGTTTGATGTCGCCAAATAGTCGATCGTTCGCTTGGCGGTGTGCGACGAGGCGTTGTCGTGGTGAAGGAGGATCCTACTGCGAGGTCGTTTCTCTCGAACTTTTTCCAAGACAAGTGGCAAACAATTGGTAGTGTACCATTCTGCAGAAACTGTTTTTTGATCCTCTAACACAATTGTTGCAAAATGACCTATCCTTCCAAAGAACGAGGCCACCATTTTTTTTCCCGCACTTCGATCTCTCTTCACTTTAGTTGGCAACTCCTCGAAAGGAAACACCCACTGAGCAGATTGTCTTTTGGTTTCAGGATCATAACAGTAAATCCAGCTTTCGTCACCTGTTAGTATGTCGAACACAGCATTTGAGTCACCTCCGTTAAATCTTTCAATCATTTTACGGCACCAATCCACACGATGGAGTTTTTGAGCCTTAGTCAAATTATGAGGTATCCACCGGGCGCAAAGCTTCCTGACCGCTAAATGTTCGTGGAGGATTTTGTGCACTTGACTCATACCGATGCCTAAGCTTGTCCGAATCTGCTGATAGGTCACTCTTTTGTCAGTCTCTATCATACGCCGCACAACACAGATGTTATTTTCAGTCGTCGCCGTAGAAGGCCGTCCCTCACGTACATCATCAGTGAGATTAGTGCGACCACGTTTAAACTCATTAAACCAGTTGTAAACAGTCGCACGAGATGGGGCTTCATCGTGAAAGGCCAATCGTAGTCTATCATAACTTTCTTGTTGACTTAAATGACATCGAAAGTCATAAAAAATCATTGCACGAAAATTTTCTCGTGTTAAATTCATTTTGACGTGACACAGACAATTTTCAATTTGCCGCCAAGTCGTAAAACAAATGACAAATGAATGAAATATATACTCAGTAATATTGGCAAAGAGTTCTATTTTCAAATTTTAGAATATTTTTTTTATTATATTGTTTATAAGTGGCCAGTTCTAAGAACTTTCAGTTTGACCCTCGTATTACAATAGTAACTGGTAGTTAGATTAGACTAGATTACACTGCAAACTAAACGATCAAAAATAGTAATACCTATGCATTCTCGGGGCAAAGCTATTGTTATTATAACCAACAGCATATTTTATTACAAAAATGTGAAAAGTTGATATTTTACAAATAAATCCTTTTGAATCTGAAACGTGGCTGACTAAAATTCGTGCACGGTATTGGAAGCCTCTGAATTTCGCAATTGTTTTGTTTGGGTTTTGTAATACGATTCGACAATCGCGTACACAACACTGCACTGCCTTCGTTAACTTTGTGCGCGATACCCATCCACACATGATAGTCGTTAGTTGTGACGACAAGTACGTTAGCTAATTCAGTCAATCAAACAAGACAAAGTATTGGGTAAGTACAATGATAGTGTACTTGTTTAATAAACCGGGCAAGTGCGAGTTGGACTCGCGCACTAAGAGTTCCGTAACAACAAAGTTTTTTTCTACGATGTAACCACAACTTTGCGGGTTTCGGAATTTTTTCCCTTACTTAAACTGTAAGGCCTTCCTTCTTGTCAAATTTGATCCTGTCTATGGAAAGTAGCCTATAGGTTTTATTCCCTTGCGAAATGTCAGAAAATAGTTACGGCTAAGATAGACATAGGTCTCTTTGGATTGCGTTAACTAAGCTTAATTTATTACAGCTTCATAAGACCGCAGCTTTAAGTATTTGATGTTAATTTTACCATGCATGATTACACGCGTTCCTAAGAAAGGAGTCTTGACAGACAAACGGACAGACGGACAATAAAGTGATCCTGTAAGGGTTCCTATTTTCCTTTTGAGATACGGAGCGCTAAAAAAAATTGGTATCATTTTGTAGGTCAGTGCCTTTTTTCCTCTCATCATCCTTAAATAGCTAGATTAGTTCGCCTTAGAACAGTCCGTCATTTGTGTGAGTATTGGACACGAAGTTGACAGGCTTTTTAGCTCAACAACGACTTTAGTGACGGTATGTCTCTTCGAAGATGACGTAGCGCGTAGTAGGGTACCTACTTTTCAATAACTGTACTACAATTGCAATTTGCCATTCAAGTTAATCGCTCGCTGGCGAAATTCCCAATATTATTCAGGCATCGTGCTATTGTTGCGGCTTATAAAACTTTTACGATTATGACGACCTACGAGTATTAGATATTACTGAAGTTTCTCAAAACGCTTTTACTGCAACGCATTTGCGCACTTATATTGTAGTAAAAATAATGTCCTTCTAACTGAATTTCGATACGGGCGCGGCCAATCTCAATATAGATTAGCACAGAAGATAGTATTACAGTGCACAAGCGTGTCAACAATACTAACAAGTGCACGCTTTGTTCCTTTACTCTCTGTGAGGCAATCCGAGCCTGAGGGAGATCCAGGTGCAGAACTGTAGCCTTAACGCGCTTTCCGAGGCATGATGGGGGTGTTAACACCACCTTCCTTACTCTAAGCTGTGTCCGAGTTACTTCAAGACATAAAAACACTCTTAGGTTCGTCCTGAGATTCGAACCAGAGAACTCTTGGGCAGTCAGCGTGCTACCACTAGACCAACGAGGCAGTCGAAGTACCTTATTAAAGGTACCTACTACGTTATGATATGACGCATTAATTGTTTTGCGAAATGCGTTTAATAATTATTGTTGACTTAATTGTTTTCATGCTCAATCACGATGTCATACATACAACGGTACACAAACAAAACTAATGCCTACCAAAACATTTGTGTTGAAAGAAATTTGAAAGTATACTTAAGCGCAAGTAGGTAAGGTTCTACAAGGTTTAACATTCAGGATTTTTAGATCCCTGCAAATTGAACATTAAGTCTTCCTCTTGTCTCTCTCCTGTCTTGTTAAATGAATCAAGCATTAATTGATCTAATTTTATAGTCGAATGAACGCAGAAAACAGGTAGTGGTTTAATTTTGTTAAAGTTTATTCATATTATTTACTAATAATATGTAGTAGCATTTTGAAATTATTTTAACAACATTTTGGCATTTTACTATATATAATATACCGTAAATATGTCATTTTGGATTCGAGTTTCAGATAATACACTGATAGGACAGACAGATGGACAGTGAAGTCTGAGTTAGTACATCATAAGGTCCCGTTTTTACCCTTCGGGTACGGAACCCTAAAAAAGTAACTGGTCTATTCTCGTGCATGGGATATGCGTCACATTACTTCATCTAAGGCTAACGTATATATTTTTTGCAGTTGGCTGGTCAGCCTTGGCAGAGGACGAGCAGCATGACGCCCGCGAGGGTGATGACGTCACCATGGAGTGCCGGTTCTCCCTGGACCACAGCGCCGGCGACTCCCTCACCTACTACTGGGTCCGGAGCACGGCCAGCGGACACGAAAACGTCGCCATTGGAAACATACCCTTGGAAACTAATTATGAGTAAGTAAAGTTTTTTTTATCATCATCATTATCTGCAGGACGTCTGCTGCTGAACATAGGCCTCCATCATACATTTTCTATATGACCTGTTATTGAGTAATAAGTAAATAATTACTAATGTTGCAATAATCCGTAGTAATCGAATAGTTTTCTGTGCGATAAATTTGATAACACAATACCTATAGCAGGGTTTTTGGGTTCGTGGATTGTGACCCCAGTGGCGCCTGTTCCCGTGGTATTTGATCCCAATTTCAATAAATGTAATATAAATTTTTCATTGCGTTTTGCACTAAGTACAGTCAACGAAAAAAGTTTCCAAACTAAAAATTATTATACAAAATCATGCATGTATAACGCAGTTATTATAATTATGCAGGTATTTTGCCTCGGTTCAACTAATCATCCTCTTCAGCTGACTGATTATTTAAGTTACTATATGAAAACTTTTGTTAACTCATTGTTATAAATAATTTCCATAATATGGAAGTATCTAACCATAATAAAAGCTGTGATTTTACTAAATTTTACGTAAGATTTTATAATTTTAGATGTCAAATTTTTGGCTTTACAAATAAATCATTTGACATGATTTAACTTATAACACCTCGTCGTTTTTGCGTCGGGGGTTAATAAAAACAACTAAGCAATCGTTGAATAAACTACTCTAAATATAATATTTTTTGTTTGTAAGCATTTTAGCCTGACTGTAAATTTGATGAAAAAATATTTTAATCGACCGGGGACAAACACGGCTACTGGGGTCACAATCCACGAACCCGAAGGGAAGGTTTTAACATCAGGAAGATGAGTTTTAAAAAATAATTTTGTAGGTATTACGTTCAATGTAACACCCTTTATTATTTTCTCTATATGTAGCTTGAATGCGCAATATGATGAATTCACTTAAATTTCGACGATACTATCACCACCTAATTTACCATCAGATGACATTTGACAAGCCTTCGTCTAGTCATTTTTCCATAGTATTTATTCTGCCTAGTCAGGAACGCATCATTTATTCATAACGCTAACGAATCGTGTCTAGTCAGTTTAGTAAACGAATTGGTAAGTGGCAGGGTATCAAATTGATGTGTTAAAAACTAGCTGTAGTAGAACTACGCGTTGCTTGAATCCTAATTTAATTGTTGATGTTACAAGAACCATTTTTCGGGAGCTTTTATTTCAACGAAAAATGCTACGAGAGTGGTAGTACAAATATTGCGACGTGCGAAATGAGATTTTTTTTCTTCTTAATAATTCCTCGCAATTTTCTGTAGGTACATAAGTAGACACCACAATAACAATAAATTTCATTTATTCAGACAACGATCCATTTTTGTTAGTAACAATTAATCTTAATGGCAATGTTAGTAAATACACTGACAATGACAACACATTTTTTTTAATTAATTAATTAACATAATATATTCGGGTAGCATTTGGGTTTATCAAGGCGGTTAGTGCCTTCCGGCCAGTACGTTCAGAATACTGTTAGAGCTGCCGGTCATTCTGTTCCGGATGGACAATATCTTTTTTTTTCTTAAAATCGCGTAAAAACTATCGATATGGACGACGGCAAACATACCGGACGCACTACAGTATCGCGGCAGCCCTCTGTACTGTACTCTGTACTCTGTACAGTACTCTGAACATACTATTATATAAGACACGCAGGGCGTTGAGCGATTTTTGCGTGTAATTAACCCACAAGCCACCCGTACACATGGATTGACAGTACGACGGAATAAAGTTACTTTGACCTCGTCTCATGAGTGCGCAAACCTGCGGGCCAGCATATTCCCTCTTACTGCCAACGCCCTGCGCTCTCTTCCAAGGTCGTCTTTCAAGTCAGCAGTGACCACATGACCCAAGTACTTAAAACTAGGCACAACATTCAAAGGGACCCCATTGAGTTGAATTATTGGCACATGATTAACGGATGATCTATGGCCCTTGAACACCACTACCTCGCTCTTTTTACAATTGTACTTGAGTCCATGTTTACACGCGTACTGCTCACACACGTTCAACATCCTCTGCAACGAGCTGACTGACGGGCTCAGCAACGCCATGTCGTCCGCGTAACTAATATTATTTATCTATCTACGGAACATCCGACGGGCATACCGCTGAGCTTGATAATGAGCTCGTTAATATACAAGCAAAAAAAATTTAGGGGATGTTAAACCGCCCTGCCTAACACCACATTCCAAGCGGTATACATCAGACACTTCACTAGCCCATTTTACATGATTGTCTTGGTTGAACACCAGTACCTAAAGATGTTTACAAGTTCTCTAGGCAGTCCTGTATCCTGCAGTTTGTCCCATAGTACCTGATATGAAACCATATCAAAAGCTTTTGATAGATCTAAAAAACAGCCGTATACACTAGTTTTCCTTCGCGTGTAGTACCTAACAGTCTCCTGAAGGGAAAATATGGCACAGTCCGGCTCTAAAACCATAAGACAATATGACTGGTCTATTTTTTTAATGTAGGTACTTATTTGTCATAGATAGAAAGTGGGCAAGGAATTTTTTGTAACTAGGTAGGTAAAGAGGTTCAATCTTTATTAAAATTCAAGCTGAAAGTTTTATTTTTTTGCATTTCGCCTCCTACATGTATATTGAAACGTGACCTACTGCCTGCCTGGTGTATACAAATGTAAAATACAAAACATATTTTCTCTTGGTTTTAAAAAGTTTTCAATTAACCCTAAATAATTTTTAATTCTTGTCTTATTTTTACTTTCATCCACTATATAAGTAGCTAACAAAGAGGTCTTTACATTTATAAGTAGAATTTAAGGGAATACGCGTCCTCGGTTTCAAAGGGATTACTGTTGCCATTTTTCTATAAACAGCTTTGCAGGGTTTTCTATTTCAGTAGAAACGGGAAAAGTGCTTAAAGGAATGAAAGTGAACATTTTATTTATGACAATGTTGGCTCAAGATGTTTGATCCATCTATGTTTTATTGACTCTTTCAAGAGGCACCATCAAATACATCCTGTTTACACCCGGTACATGTCAGTTCGGTTTGATAATGTTGCTACTGTATCGGATTTTTTAGAAACTAATACCATTTCTAGTTGTTCTGTTTTATAAATATGATATGATTAAAAGATAATGAAAGGTACTCAACTTTTTGGCTAAATCCTAAAAAATGGTCTGAGATCATAATCTGAGGTTGGAGGTTAAATCAACAATCTTCTTTCCGGCTATTTTAATTCAAGTTTAAAATAAACTGTCGCCAAGCTTCAAAGAAATCCTATTTAATACAAATCTCATCTGTACTGCCATGTTCCACAGATAACTTTCTTTGTGCTTTATTTATTAGACACTATTTTTGTCGGTCCTAGTCATTTTTTAAGTGGATTAGCCAGTGTATTTATTGTAAGTCTTTACTTAAACTTCTTCTTCTGAAGGTGCCATCTTCTGTCGAAGTTCAGCGACCATCATAGCAACTTGCACCCTTGATACCGCCGCTCTAAACAATGATCGGGTACTCCTTCCAAACCATTGGCGTAGTTTCTTCAGCCAGGATACCTTCCTACGTCCGACATTTCTCTTGCCTTGAATCTTTCCCTGTATGATTAATTGCAAAAATTCATATTTCGGGTTGCGCATAATGTGTCCAAGATATTCCAGCTTTCTCTTCTTGACGGTATATAAAACCTCTGTGTCCTTCTTCATGCGGTCCAAAACTGTTATGTTTTTGATTTTGTCTCTCCAGGATATCCTTAACATTCTTCTGTACACCCACATCTCAAAAGCCTCAACCCTTTTGCACATCGCTTCAGTGAGTGTCCATGCTTCGACGCCGTACAGTAGAATGGAGAAAACATAACAGCGGGCAAGTCGCGATCGTAGCTTGATGTTCAGCTTTTTGTTGCATAGCAGCTGTTTTAGCTTCATGAAAGCAGTTCGAGCTTGTTCAATACGGCACTTTACTTCCAGGCTATGGTACTTAAACTTATGAGAAGGCAATATAATAAGGAACATATAAATAACTTGTTGTTACGAAACCATAATTGAGGTAAACTACCTGCCCCGGATTCATATCAAAAGCCATACCGAATGTAACACATTGAATTTCGGAACATTGGTTCCGAAATTCAATTGGTACAATTCCGCAACTCTCACAATTTTAAACAAAGGCGCGTAAAGCAATTTTGTATGGAAATAAACATACGAGTATGTCCCTGCAGCCTCGGTAAACAAATATTATTTTAACTAAGTTGCAAACTTTGTAAATAATATTTCAACTGTTTACTTGTTTATAATTATCTTTATTGTAGAAATAAGTTGTAGTAAGGTTAGGTACGTTAATAAATGCTCTACTGGCAAGGTTTTCTGTTTAATGTATGTCATAGATAGCTTGTCGCGCATCCCTAGGGAACTATGAAAAATGGAACGCGTCTATTTCCGATAAAGGGCAAAATACATTACCTACATATGTACGTACAAACCTTTTTTTACGGGAATGCTAAAATCTAGTATCAAATAGTTATTTTAGTAGTTGTAAAGATAAGCTGTTTTAAAGTTCCTGTCTTTTCGTTTCTGTAGTTCGTAATTACAAAGATACTAGGTGTAAATAAAACTACAAATTCTACTTATTTAACTGATTTATGTTACTAAGTTATGTTGTTGGAAAATTACTTTCCACTTCATAAGTACCTACGCGCACCTCCTAATTCAAACAACACTAATCATTGTTTCAGAATATCATACAAGCCAGAAGAGGGCCGGTACGACCTGATGGTGGCCAACGTGTCCTACGAAAGAGACAATGGCCGTTTTGAGTGCCGGGTCAAGGCGGGCGGATCGGGGCGCACTCTGCACTCGCAGGGGCACTCGCTGGTCGTGCTTACCCTGCCCCGCGCGCCCCTCCTCACGCCCGGGCCCCATGCGCAAGCGCAAGAGGGGCGGGAACTGAAGCTTGCCTGCTCCAGCTCGGGGGGATCTCCGGACCCTTCGATTAAGTGAGTATTTGCACAAACGTTAAGTGTCAGTCTGTTACGAAAAAAAATTTATGAAATAACTGTGAAATCTTTGGGGTTTGATGTCATACTTGGCTAACATGTAGACAACCCTCTTTCGTGGAAAGCACAATTAAGAAAGGTGCGACTGTATCTGGCTGTATCTTAAAGGCACTTAGAAGTGCCTTTAAGAGCAATGAGCACTAGAGGCTGTCTTCAGAGGGCAGCTGTTAAAACATCTCGCTTGCTCTCTGCTCTTAATCATGGAGACCTATGTATTTTTAATATTCGATTGTCTAGCAGACTCCTTAATACCGTACCGTAAGAAATTGATCCATTTCAACTTAGGAGAAATAAACATATTCCGCAACCGAATACCTTTGGCCACCACAAAGCCATCTGAATATTGTGTAAATCCCCCAATACATAGTAGTTTCCTTACTACGGGGGTTAGTGGTATAACTTAAGTTATCGGTACATTGATTGTTACCGCATCTACGAGTAGAACTTTGTATTGAACTCGTAATCTCCATGAATGTGAAGCAAGAAAATTCAATTTGCAGTACAGTTTGTCGTCCAAATAACGCCAAAACAGGCCGTGCGAATACAATGGACTTGAGTCATTTATTTTCAAGGGACATGCAACCTGTTGACGGTATTCTATTTATTCCGCCCTGAACTGCTGGTTTTTATTACAGTAAATAAATTGCTGCTGTTGTAAATATGTACTGGTTTTATATACTTCAGAGACCTTGACTACGAAGTAAAGAATATGCATATAGCGATTTATGAACAAATGTCATGTCATAAGTTCGTTAAAGTAGTTCCTTTTCCAACGATAGTGTATCGGTTCAATAATCTTAAATAACGGAGCTACGGGCACGTTCTCTACCTTATCCATTATTACACATTAAGAACGGCCTACTGGGAAGATAAAAAGCTGATAAATGTGGTGATAAATTTCGCGTAGGCAGTGAGTTGGATTCAATTAGAGTTAGGGAGAAAGGCAAGAAGGATACGATGCCGGTGGGCGGTCGGCCGGAAGGGCCGGCGAGCAGAGCCGTCATTGTTGGGGCTACCCGACAAAACGCAAGTGAAAAACGAAACGTCGCCGTAATTATGTCATAAGAAATGATCACTCCCATTATGAGGTGGAAACATAATCTTTGACAGCACATCCAGTTTGGGAGAGTCTCAGTTATCTTTGTTTTAGATCTTAAAACATTGGGAAAATATAAAGTGTATACTTTTCTTCAAAACATTACCAATTACGTTTTCCTACGATTGCCTGAAATATATAAATATATATTAATAACGAATTTTATAAAACAATGGTGTTTCCTGATAACATATTTTTCTTTTATAACTAAGCTCTGTCTTCATTTCAAGTTCGAGTCTCAATGGCTCGTTATTACGGGTAGTTTCACGTTCGCTGATACTCGTAATTACCTACCTTATTTGTCAAGTCCCTGAAATACATACATGTATTCATAAGTTCGTACATACATGAGCTCCTTAAATATATGTCCAATTATTTTGACTTATGTATGACCGTTTTACCATGTGGCGTTGTGACGGTGACTTCTTATTTTTAAAGTAACACTTGCAACCTGACCACTGCGGTATTGGTTCAAGCCAATGAATAATGCAGTCAACCACACGCCGATTGGCATTGCATTTGCTGCACTGGCACTGGCAGAGCACTTGCTAAATCTAAATAAAAAACCCTTTCAGGGTGCACCACCACGTCTCTTCATAACATTTACCGTAGCTCGAAACTTGGTACATTTGAAACTCTCAAAAGTTGGTCTAACTATCGACTAATCAATTATAACTATTACGCAGTACTGCAAGCAAATACGAAACAACAATATTTAAAGTTTTTATCTGGCTAAAGACTCTTGAATGCTCACGTAAACTATAAGTCGATAGAAGTTGTTCCACGTATCTTTCAGCTGTGCTTTCGGCTGTAGAAAAGGCCAGTTTTAATTAAGTTTACACAGCAGACGAACATCGATTTTGACTAGGTTTTCCCACCTTAAGTTAGAATTCTTAGAATTCTACCTATTAAAGTATTTTGATGTCAGGGCCTTTAGACAAGATGCAATCATTCTGCAGCGAAGTTCGCTATTGCCTGTTACGTAACCATTATATATATAATCATGCTGTTGCTAACAAAATGTAGGTAATAAAACTGACATGAACCATTATATGACTTTAGCATACAATTTGACATTGCGTTGGCACTAGCTAAGGGCGCTATAGAATAGTTGCGTCTTGTCTAGGGGCCTAAGATTTTTGAGCTATACGGCCTGCAAAGCCACATCTTTCTTCGTCATCATAGTGCTGGGCCCTTACTATCAGCACAGTAACTATCCTTTGAATTGCCAGCAATCATAAAACTACCCAACTTTAAGATGGCTGAAACTCGTAATTACTATGAGCGTTCACAAGGTGATAGGTTTACAGAATAAAAGAGCGAGATGGAGCTATACATTGACATCTATTTCGTTTCGCTCCGCTGCGGGTCTGCTAATTCCGGGGTCACGGTACGAATTATGGAACTTGCCTGGTTTAGAAACTGCATTGTTTCTGAACGTAAGAGGGCTGTTCGGGTATTTAATAAAATATTATTCTAGGTGGTACAAAGACGGGTCCTCGTACCCCCTGGAGGCGGAGGTGACGTACGGCAAGACGCGCGCGGAAGCGTCCGTCTCGACGCTCACGCTGATGCCCACGCGCGAGCACGACGGCGCTATCTTCCGCTGCGTCGTGTGGAACCGCGCCATGCCGGAGGGGCAGCAGCTGGATGCGACCGTTGAACTGAGTGTCAATTGTGAGTGTTTATTCTTCTTCTTTTTTATAGCTACTCCGTGTTTTCGCCCATGTACATAAGTTATGAATTTTTAAAAACGTATTTATGTACGTCTATCCGTTATGCTAGTCACGATAGCACAAACTCATGCCTGGTTTGTGGCTAGGTAATTGGTGTGGTGTGTTTGTTAAAACAATTTATTATTTAATCTATACTAATATTATAAAGAGGAAATATTTGTTTGTTTGTTTGTTTATTTGCATCGAATAGTCTCCGAAACTATTGGACCGAATCAAATGAAATTTGGCACAGAGATAGTTTAAGATACTGGGAAGGACATAGGCTACTTTTTGTCGCGATATAAAATCATCAGGGGGGTGAAATGGGGGATGAAAATTTGTATGGAAAATCCGACTTTTGGCGCGGGCGAAGTCGCGGGGAACTGCTAGTATTATTTATAATAACCCTATTCAGGACACATGACGGGGATGACCGCTATTATGTATTTGTAAAGCTTATGCCTGTCGCTGCAGAAAAGGCATAGATCAGAACATACCCCTGTCTCTTCCTCAAAAAAAATACCCTCCTATTGACGCTGAGTTTATACACATACCTACCGATTTATCACTAGCGATTGCCACCGGCCCCGGCTTTGCGATTGGTGCAGTCGATAGGGAGTTATTCGCGTAAACGTAAGAATCAAATATATAGATAGACTGCACATTTTTTGTATTAAATAACAAAAAATTAGCTTTGATTTTTAATCTTTCAACCTAGTCTTCTGGTTTCTTAAATATTTCGTCTGAAAAACAAGAAGAACTTCCACTAAATCATTGATCTCGCCTATATTTGTAATTTCGACGAATATCGCTAAAACATGTAAATAAAGTGTACTTACAGTTTATCTTAGTAGAAAAGTTACTAGAGAAACAGAGAAAATATTCGAGAAAAACTCCTAACTCAACAAACAAGTTCCAAAACTTTTTCGGTATAACTAAGTTTTTGCTCAGGATAACGAAATATAATGTGTATTTAGTTATTAAGATGTGATGAAACTAAGGACTGAACAAGTAAACCGTTTAGTGAGCTCAACCACTTAAGGGAAGTCGAGCTTTGTTTTGATCTCATAGTTTTTTGTATGTAGGTGCAACTTTAACTTATATGCATGCACTTAAAAGTATGTAGGCTTCGTGTGATTTCCCCGCGGATACCTTGGTTGATAACTCGAGTTATGAAAATAGACGCCATGACATGGCTCGGTGTTAGTTCAGCTCAGCTTTCAGGGATTTTCAAACGTATTTCCCAAATCTGTTCAACCATTGAAGGTGAGCTTTTAAAATGAATCATAAACTTTTATTACAAATAGGTCATGGGTATGTACGTAGATTAGCAAAGGACATGATTTTAAATATTTAATTCACATTCATTAGTAGATACATCGTTGACGATATTTTATTACGAAAGGGTCCAGTTGAAATAAACGCTGGCTTCATCCTTTTGAGTTTCATAAAAGAGAACTCCCATCTGCGTGGTCTTACAAAATTCGCAAGGTACTACTTAGGTATTTGCTGGCTGTCAAAACAGAAATGCGTTCTGTGCCCTGTAATGCAAATTGTGCCAGATATTTGAGTGTGTCTTAAATGTATCAAAAACAATGTCAAGGTTTAAGTACTTAATAAATGTATTAGATGTGGTGTAGACACGCTTAAGTATACAAAGAATATTGACAACTCTACACAGCGCTTGATGGCTAATATTTAGATGCGAAGTTTTAATATTTTGCATTACATTTGACATGATTAGGTTTTATTAATGAATGTAAAAGTTGGGCTTGTATTTCTAAATTTAACACATGAAATATGAATAATCTATTAACAATTTGGTATGGTATGGTATTTATAAAGTTTCGAACAAATACTACCTACAGTGAAGTCATAACTTTTATCAAAGAAAAATAAGAGTACCTTGTTCGTTATTAGGTTATTACCAACCGGCAACATTTAATTTATTCAAACATAAGTATAACCTATTCCGATAAAACCAAAACAAACCGCAATTTAAAACGAACCATAAAATTGAGCACAATACAAATTATGCTCAGGCTCATCATACATCCATAAATCTAGGTACATAATTAATACTTTAATTTCAAATAGGGTTTTATGTAAGTCCCTGTAGAACCCTATAAGAATGAAAGAGGTTCCATTTCAAAGAACATTTGAGCAGTATATGTGCGCACCTAGAATTTCTAGGCTCAGTGGCTCGCAGCTATCAAGCCAAGGCGAAGGCATCTCTTAGCAAACAACCTCAATCATTTAGGATCTGGGCTATTTCCACTTCTGTGACTCACCATTTTGTGGGAATGAATACGTCGTGCGCACGCAGGGTTCGAAATGTAGTTTTTTTTTTCATTGTGGATCAGTTTTCGTTTATTTTTTGCAAATAATACATATATGAGTTTATCCCGTCGGGCATGGCAAAAAAAGAGGTCTTAAAACACTTAGTTTCGCAACACAGTCAGAGTGTCGTGCCGCTACAGTATAACAATTAAGAACTATTTATTTTTATTTAATAACTCAACCATCTTCATCATCTATCAACAATCTTAAACATAAATTTATCTGTTAAATGACCACCCCCAAAGTAGATGCACGTTATTTTGTGCTCGTTTGTGTGCAAAGTCGCAATTTTCTTCAAAATTACTTTTCAAGTATTAACTCATAAAACATCACAATTACGCCATCCTACCAAAGTCCCGATGACCCAAACTTCATGATGGTGGTGTCCATTGTTCTTACCTATGTTGGGAGCATGCGCTGACAATTTTTCAGCTTTTAAGAAATACCGAAGGTCTGGGGTTCACGGGCTCTCGCTGTAATAGCGATTGCTTTATTTCCTTATCGCGTACAGCAGATTGTTAGCTCAGGTAAAACAATCACACTCACTGATGTATACTGAATACTGAAAAGATGTATCATTTCATGTAGGTTCCGGGACGGGCTCCCGCGCTGTTTGGATAATAAATAAAAGTTATGGATATTGATGTGTACACATTACATTGATTACAGACAAAACATGCAAATATGTAGTAGGTATATCTAGACTATTCCATAAAACAAAAGCATCCTTTTTCTTTAACTTTTCCTTTGGTACAGTGGCTAGCACATCAGACTGTACATTTTCACAACATCCTAATATTATATAATATAGAGCAGTTTTTATCCTGTTAGATGGTTTTAGAAATCAAGTAAATGTTTTAAGATACCCTGCTTTTTTGCTGCATTCAGTATGTTCAGACAAATTCGATCTGTGTAAGATGTTGCAAAAGAAACATCGAAGCTCTGATTCGCTCCGTTAAAAAACTGTGAAACAGATGCCCGCAATAATCAGACATGAGTTAAACTGTGAGATCTTCCAGATCCCTGAGGCTATTTCTATCAAATCAATCGACCTGGATAAAAGGCATGATGCAGTGGCGCGTGTAGCGCACGTGCAGTTAGTGTAAACATAAATCGTTTATTCAGCACATCCGTTTCCTACAACTTTCATCATACCCACTATGAATCAAATAAACACAGGCACCTACTCTTATTACTGACCGATATCTATGCTAATATTATTAAATCTGAAGAGTTTGTTTGGTTAGTTGAACAAGCTTATCTTTGGAACTACTGTTGGAATTAAAAAAAAACCTTTCGTGTTGGATGGTCCATTTATCAAGGAAGGTTACATTAATAGTATTACATTAAGGGAGGGAGAGACATATAAAAGTGTTGCAAAACGAGAGAAAATATTTCTTTTTCAGAGAACAGATCAAAGTCCATGCGGGCGGAGCCGCGGGCTGAAGCTAGTAAATTCATATTTGTCTACCGTATGCTCCGTACCGTATATAATATACTTTGATGCATCTGTATGTATGTATAGAGTAAAATAGGCAATTTACAAAACACGCCATACCTAGCGGTTGTCAGTTATCATTTAACAATAAAAAAGGCAAGCACAAAAAAGAACAATGTCGTTGGTACTTTCATTTAATTCACTCATGATAGAAGGGTTACTTCTCTTACTTAAATAAGAAATATAAATCAAAGAAAACATTCACAATATAATATACGAATATAACTTGTTGGCATAAACAAACACACTGCTTGCATAACAGGGGAATCAAACAAAGATAAATATTAGCTTTATGAAATTATAATGAAATCTTCAACCTTTAGATATTAATAACCATGTTCACTTTATCTGTTACGGAATTTCCTTATTTACTCTCAGCGACCTGCCTGCCAACTTTATTGAACACACTTCCTCTCCATAGTCCGTATCTTAGCAACCATTTCACATAATGTAGTCTTCATCTAGTTATTGCTAGCGGATCTCCGCGACTTCTTTTGCGCATATGTCGATTTTCCGTAGGTACATGGCGATTTAACGTACAAGGGCGATGGTGTTTGTATGATGCCTTTCTTTTGAAGCATTCACATACATTTTTTATTTTTAGTTACTTTGTATAGTTGTTAAGTCCTGTTTATTACTGAAGTTTCAGTGAAACATAACTTAAGTAGTAATATTAACATGTATTTTTCTTTTTAGATTTTCCTCGCGTCGACGTTGGTCCTGAAAACCCATTGAGAGTCGAAATCGACGGCAGTGCAACCATGGAATGCAAAGTAGACGCCAAACCGCAAGTAAACTCAGTTCGATGGACTCGTAACGGAAAATTCATTTCGGATTCATTCACACACACAATCCAAGGTGTCACCGTCCAAGATGCTGGAACTTATTCTTGCAGTGCGAACAACGGCCTAGGTCATCCCGGAGAGAAAGAAATATATCTCGATGTACTCTTTCCTCCTAGTGTGACAGTCGAATCGAAAACATACGAAGCGGAGGAAGGTGGTACTGTTGAAATACACTGTGAAGTCAGCGCGAATCCAGAGCCCACTGTCATAGAATGGACTATGGAGGGCAGGCCAGATTTTCATCAAAAGGGCAAGACTTTAATACTGACGAAAGTAAACGCTGATATGGTCGGCACTTACGTATGTCGAGCTGTCAATGTCATATCATCTATGAACGGCAAGCGCGTAGAGCGTTCTAGCAGCGCATCAGTAGCGGTGCTAGTGCGACACAAGCCTGGCCGCGCGCATATTAGCCCGGACCGCCCTGTAGCCCAGGAGGGGACAGGAGTAACCCTCACATGCAGTGCTAAGCCACCTGGCTGGCCAGCACCTCAATTTCGATGGTTCCGTGACATAGACACTTCTGACACGAAACCAGCAGTACTTGCCACTGGCAATAAATACACCATTCCGAGTGCACATTTAGGTAGTGAAGGAGTCTATCATTGCCAGGCGACTAATGAACTAGGTCATGGTGAACTAGCTTCGGTTACCCTTGAAGTTCACCAGCCTCCTCGATTCCAAGCTAAACTGCAGCCTCACTTGACGAAACGGGCTGGCGAACAAGATTTCTCCGTTACGTGCAGTGCACTTGGTAAACCACGGCCTCACGTTAAATGGCTTAAAGATAATTCTGAAATAAAACTAGACACAGATATGTATGAGATCAAGACTGATGTCTCTGAGGGTAGAAACGCCGTGTTCAACGTTCAGAGTACTCTGAGGTTCTACGGGAAGGCGAGGCCGAACGCTAACGACTTACTGCCGGATGATAGAGGCATATATTCGTGCACATATGAAAACGAAGTGAAGAGGGTGGATTCCACGATGCATCTTCGAATAGAGCGTAAGTTCAAAACTTATTCCAATACGTTTTGTTAAGAGTTTCTCCAACTTAACGTACCATTTGCTATACTCGTGACTTACTAAAGCTTTAGTTGTAGGTATGAAACGTAAAAGAGTTATTGGTGTTTATTTAACAATAAAATTCTTAAGCCTAGTAGTCTTTTGTTTCGAAAGAGTTTTTAAAAATATTTTATGTGAATTTGTATGAGACCGTTTATTTTTAGTAAATAGGTAGGTAAAGTAAGTAAGTAAGCACCTGCTATAAGTTGGACGGATGTAAGTAATTATAATCCTTTATTTGCAGACGAGCCGATTCCTATAAAGCTACATCACAAAGTTGCCTACGATATTATGGAAACAGCCGAAATATTATGTAGAGTCCAGGCATACCCGAAACCCGAGTTCCAATGGTTTTACGGCTCTCACACATCACCCTTGCAAATGTCGTCCGATGGCCACTACGAAATAAACACAACGACTGACAATAACGATTCGTACCGAAGCGTTTTAAAAATAAAGTCCTTGAAACCTCAAGATTACGGGGACTACTATTGCAGTGTGAAAAATGTGTTGGGGAACATTCGGCCTCAGATACGGTTGCAGCCGAAGGGGGCTCCTGAATCGCCGAGGGGGTTGGTCAGTCAGAAAGTGGGTCCTACGTACGTGACGTTGAAGTGGGAGGCAGGTTTCGACGGGGGGTTGTCAAACACGAAGTACTTCGTGCGGTACCGGCGCGTCATGGCCCGGCGCGCGGACGCCGCTCACGCCGCCGTCAGCTCGGACTGCGCCGCCGATAAATCAGACTTCGAGTGGATGGAGTACGACTGCGGCAGAACTAATCCCTGCAACGTCACCAAACTGGAACAGCAAAATTCGTACACGTTCAAGGTTAGTTCAGAACAGTAATTTATATTCACGATATGATCTCGACCCATTATTATTTATCAGGTAATCAACTTACTATTTCCTACAGTCGGGAAATTATATGCAAAATTATTTAGTAGGTTATTATAATGCTAACGAGATTAAGTCTACGAGTTTACTACACTAATTTAAATTAGGGAGGCACTTACTAACAACAGGTCATTTAAAATTTATAATTGGATACAAGATATTAATAAGAACTACACATTTGTACATAATACATACTTACTAGCTATTGTAGTCACATACATCTTAATTAGTGAGTGAGAGATTGAATTATTGATAGTAATGCTGACCTACTTATTATTACAAGGTCCGGGGATGAAATCCCTTGTTCGGCCAAAATTGTTTTGTATTTTTCTTTCATCCTGGTTTTGAAATGGGGCAGCGCTAATGAAGCTATGATTATCATAATAACTAGGATTATCAAATTACATGCCTAATCGCTCTCCAATCTGGGTCAGATTAGTTAATCATCGACAGAATGAAAGAACAAATCGTGTTCCATATATTGGCACATACTTTTACACTATATCATGTGAATTAATCTCTCTTAAGATCGGCCTTCAACGCTTTCATATTACTTAAGTACTAATTGCGTCCCAATTTATGATTTCAATTAAATATAGGTACTTACTTAAATAAATTAACCTTGAGGGAAATCAACGGAAAATCTAAAATCTTACGTTACTACATACCGGCAATTTGATATTTTGATATTATAAATAGGAAACTTTCTCTAGCGACTAGATATTAACTTACGTCTTATTTTTCATTTTATCGCAACCGACAGCATCCGACATTTGTTTTCAAGGTAATCCTGTCTAGATTTGCGTTTTTTCATGTTATGTGGCGTTTGCTGTGGATTTTCATCACGCTTCAATATACGCACTTTTGTTTGCCTAGTTATTTAGAACTGTGTAGTGTACTCACGGTGTTTTTAGGTGAAAGCGGTGAATACGAAGGGTCAGAGTAACTTCTCGAACGAGATCACGGTGACGACGAAGGTGGACAAGATCCCTGCGCCGGAGCAAGTGACTTACGACCCGAGTACTAAGACAGTGGCGTTTAGCGTCAGCCCCACGTGCCTGGCGCTCATGGGAGTGGCGGAAGGGCTGGGCGGCGTTGCTGGCTCGGGCGGATGGCAGGTGAGACACATTTTACTAGCAGATTCCCGCGACTTCACCTGTGCATTCGTCTAATTTCCCATACTATCTTAGTCACACTTTTTGAGGTTGAATTTTCAAAAATTCTGAATTACGTCACTCTTAATTTGTATCCCATAGCTAAAAAGCACATTTTTATATTTAGCTTCAAATCAGTCAGTTTAAATTTCTAATCTTAGTATTGTAGTTTTGGCGATGCGTTGATG
Organism: Pyrausta nigrata; assembly: GCA_949316185.1. NCBI lineage: Eukaryota > Metazoa > Arthropoda > Insecta > Lepidoptera > Crambidae > Pyrausta > Pyrausta nigrata. The sequence goes on along the minus strand of OX438944.1, from coordinate 12,475,984 downwards.
TGTCCAGTAATTTATGTCAGTTTTCCTTTTTATTTGATAAGATTTTTGACCCACCCCTGCTTTGCACGGGCGCAACTAAGATGCAAAATAAACACAAAAATTAAATAATAGCCAATGTAAGATGGTGGCACCAACTCGTTCTTAAAACGTTTACACACATTGTTATTGTACTTAGTGCTGATTTACTGCCAAAGCCTTTATAAGTCAATAAGTTGACTACATAGTAAAGTCAGCCTATTAGATCCCACTGCTGGGAAAAGGCCTCACCTCAACTATGAGGAGGAACGAGCCATACTCCACCACGCGGGCTCAGTGCGGATTGGTGGAGGGGTTGTCTGTAAGGCAAGCGACAAACCTTACTGTCAGATGTTATCAAGCCGCCCTAGGGCCTCTGACTAGGCTTAACGACTAATACCAACAGATATTAGCCGGGACCAACTGCTTAACGTGCCTTCCGAAGCACGGAGATGCTTGTCATGGTCGTCACTTTAATGGTCGGAATGGTCACCCATCCAATCGCGCCGTGGGTTGCTTAACTTTTGGTATCACTACCAAAGCGCTGCAGCCACTGCGCCACAAGCACCTCAAGTTGACTACATAGGTCTGCACTATTGTAGCAATTGGTCAATTGGTCATTTGCCAACGGTCATTAGGTACTGCAGTAGGTGCAGCTCAGGAGAGTAAGGGTCATGCTCGTTACGCACCTTATCGCTTGCACTCCCGAGCTGTGACGTACTGTAGGTACCTACTAAGCCCGTAGACAAGACGCACTCTATTCGTAAGCGAAATTCGCTACCGCTAAATAAATCTATGAACCTGACATAATAGGCATCGAAACGTTTCGTGAATTGCAAATATTTTGACATTACGTTGGCGTGGTAGTTCGCTGTAGAAAGATTACCTACATATTGTCTAAGGCAGGCATCTCTCACTCGATGTACTTGCGCGCGATAATAGCCTACTCTCGAGCGCACCGACGTCGGTGCGTTAATCAGTTGGCTGCCAACAACCATCGGGCGCGCCCGTACGCACTGTTAAATTATTTGTGTTACGGTCGATTCGTCTGTTAAATTATTTGTGTTACGGTCGAACTAATTAAGTAATATGGTTTACATATCCGATCATTTACTGTACAAATGCAACCAGAAGCATATAAGTCCTGAATTAGTCTCAGATTTAAATTAAATTCTGGACTTATTGGAGTCTCGAGTGTTTGCACTTTTTAAATCTTTTAATTAGTCATCATAATTTGACGGCAGGCTGAAAGTGCCCTCAGATGCTTTTTATAACTATGTCTATATACATTTTAAAAAATTATTTATCACTATGTTTGTAAGCGAAATTTAATTTAATTTCGTAACTTGCAAATAAATTGGTTAAGTTATACTAATAATTATAACATCTTTGATCTCACAAAAAAGTGACTTTCATCCCACCTTGCCCTTGTTTTCCGCATGATTACTTACTTATTAAAACTGTTTGTACAATTCCGTACAAACGGGAATTTTGCACATGTAAACTTTTTGTAAAACACTAGTTCATATTAAAACATTTTAAACCAATCTTTAAATGAAAAAACCTTGGAGGCAACCCTGACTTAATTTTTATTACCGACACGCCGCACCGGCCGCGCGGCAGCTGCAGAGGAATAATAACGTAATGTTCGATACTTAAGGTACATTTTCGTTCGCAGTGGTGTGCTACAAAAAATTGTAGGCTATTATAAAAGTAGGTATGGACGATTTTGAATGGAGTGATTTATCTGATATAATCTGTGTCTAAGGGCCCTGATTTTTTTACTATGTTCAACCCCTAAAATTATCAATGATTACCTATTACATTCCAATATTCCTGGATAAATAAAGAACCCACACGCATTAAATTTAATTTATTGATCAATTCATATAAAACATCTAATATTTACAAGCAAAGCAGATGTTAGCAGGATTTCCTACTTACGTAGGTACTACTACGTACGGTACATAACGTAAATATTTTATACTTATGATGAGTAATATAGACCGATATTTATTTATTACTTACTCTTATTTACACTATTATGTAGATAGTACTTAGAGCCTAGCGTGTATATGGTGTATTACAATAACAAAGCCAAGCAAAAGACCTAATAACGCCATGAAAATTGGAAAACCTTTCGCGTCCTAAGCAAAGGAAAAGGTTCTTAGGAAGGCACATATTTATCCGCAAATATTGCAAAGGAACACGATTATTCACTTAACGATCTCACGAACTTATTACATAATCTTTTTGGCAAGGTGGTGGATACAATGCCTCTCCGCCTGTCTGGATCCACTCCAATGCTCCAAGAATCGGTGCTGGAGATCCCTACCAAGCCAGGCAGGAAAAGCAGCCGGCACATGAATGACCCGCCTCTCGATGAGCTCAACCCCAGAATCAGGGTCAAGCTGTGTCTACAGGTCAACCAGGAGTTCTGCAGTGAATACACGGAAGCAGAAAGTGAGTAACATTGAAATAATCAATACAGTTACAATAAAAGAAGACTAATTCATTTATTTTTTTGTTTAATTACATTTGAGTGCAGCGAATTTTATACCCCGAGTGATGGATAGATGGATTTCACGTCAAACCTTTCTATTTGGCTAACATTATCATCCATCACTTAATTGGATAGCTAGATAACAATCCATTAGTTATTTATTTTATTCAGAGAATTCTATTTTGTATGCAGTTGTATGTATTTGTCGCACAACTGTCGATTCATTTTTTTCTGATTCATCGGCTGGTCTACCGCCTCGTTCAATTGTTTTCCCACTGAAATAGTAATAGCCAAAAAAATTGTACTAAGTTTCAAGCTCCGTAAATATTTTACGTAAGTATGTTTTTCACAACTAATGTTATTTTCAGTTGGTCCTGCGTATGTAAGAAAAGAACCCGATATGTTGGTCGCCGTGATGACCTCAATGATCGTGTTCGTCGTATTGATTGTGGTTATATGGTTGTTGTTCCTGTACTGCCGATCGAAACGAATGGAAATGAAAAAAGTGCGCACAAAGGATCACGAACTAGACTCGATGAAGTCAGCAATGGAAGCCATGAAGTCCCAGAACCAGGGTCCACCTCCTTACTCGTATCCATGTGCGGGAATGGAGAACAAAGCACTCGAACATTCTATGGACTTGCCGTTGCCCATAGACGATTCCAAAGACGCTGTGTACTCTACGCAAGGGGGATATGCCTACCGGCCCTCCCACGCGCAGGTACATCATGGGCAAAATATTCCCACCTCAGACTGTAAGTATTTTTATTTTTATTTTTTCTTTTACATAATTTACCTACTTAACAAGTAATTAATTACAATATTAACCTAATTAACACGACGTACTGTGGGTGGCGTGTTAATGACAGCGATGAGAACTTTATAATTGTGTGTTTAGGACACAGCCCGCATAAGGCACGCTTAGGGATTATTGTTTATTTTTGAATTTAAAATAATTTTCTTACATAACAAAAGCGTGTATTTATGTAATTTGGAATATTTTCTCTTTTGCATACGAAGGACTAACGGCAAACTACATAAAAGGTAAATGATGTAATAGGCATGGTGTTCCCTGCATGACGCGACCCGGCTGACAGCTGAAATCCAAAGGGCGTAGTTGGCGTGGCGAGAATCAGATCAGACTAGAAACAGCGCTGTCAGTTAAATTAAGTGCATTGTGCTGTGATCACGCCGTAAATAAGCTATCACTTTAGAAGCGCAGGAAACGCGGCTGTCGGCTCGGTGATGGTCGCGTGATTGCCGCAAATGCAACGCCAAATTCGCGTGGATTACTGCCACTTAATTGCACCGCTCTTACAACGGGGAGGTGGGGGGAACTTTATTGTTTGCTGCAATAGTTTATTTATGAATGAATGTAATGTCTCTTGTATTCCCAGCATGTGCAGTTTACCCGTCTATATCACAAAACTGGTCTGATATACTCCGCACCACCCACGCCCCCATTTTTTTATATCCTGCTGCAGATAGGGATAGCAGCGGGCTATGTAGGACTCCCTTTACACAAATTATACACACCAAACCGAGAGTTCCCGCTTATGGCGAGGTGACAAAGGTTCGCTCAAAGCATGCTCCGTCGTCCCAGTCCACCCCCCTGCGTATCATACCTCAGGCTGATTTTCTGTCATTCCGCAGGGCCATACATGGAGAACAGTTACACGAACAGCAACAACGGTGGAAGTGTCAACTCGCAAGACTCGATGTGGCAGATGAAGATGGCGGCGGCGAACGGCGCGCCTGTGATGGCGCCGCACCAGCTTCTAGAGAGGCAGAGCAACTATGAGTACGATCCGATGACGCACGGTGGTTACGGCACGGTAAGAATTATACTTCTATTGTTTTATACTGCAAATTAACTTTTTTAATTGTACATACAGCCGCACGTCAGACTATCCCACTTTGACGTTGAGACCGCCTCTATTTCCTACGTAATAAAAACGTTTTTCGTAGTTCAAATTAGTAACCTGACGTGCCATGTACGGGATGCAATGCGGACGAGCTTATGCTACGAGAACTAATACTAGACTAGTAGGGAAGAGGGAGGAAAGACTTGGGCTTGAGCTAAGGGTAAGTCAATCCAAGTTGTAGGGTTGAAGAATACTGCATTCTAATCGTTCGGCCCAAGGCTGTGGTCAGTACAAGAGGTGATAGATACGTGACTTATTGGTTTCATGCAACATGTCTCCTTTTGGATATGGCAGAAAACATAAAATTTTGATATGAAAAAAATTGCAGCAAAATAATGTGTAGTTTGTTTTGCTGGCTGTATTAACGTTGTACAAAATTATTCCTAGGTGGAACGCGCCGTACAAGCAGCTGCCTGCTAGTATTATTAAATGGAATCGGCACGTTATTACTTAAATAGTTGTTAATTAACACGACTTCTCTCCGCTTTGGTAGAAAACGGTTCTAATGCAATTGTTATACGGTGAATTTTGCAGCGAAGACGTGTTATCTTTTGTGCTACGGTCAGCGTCAAAAGTATCTGAATTTCAGTACTTTATCAAAATTAATTTAAATCTTAAAGTGTCTGTGAACAAAGTAATATAATGTTCTTGAATGTACTTGGATTGGTTGGACAGGCAATCCTAGTGGCCAGTGCCAGGAAAATGCGGTGCATACCCCCCCACCCCCCCCGCCAGTGGGGATGGTGGAGGGGGTTATGTGGGGCTCCAACCCACTAAAAACCTGACGGTGTCCTCCGGTGCTGTTGTCGGTGCGAGTGCATGGGTTTCAGCCGACGCTATGCCACCACGCACTCGCTCCCAGCTGCGGCCCACGAAGTTGACAGGGCCGCCTGGCTTCGAGGAGGGGAGAGCAGCCCCCTCCTCGGTACAAGCAACGATGCGCGGGAACACACACGCGCCGCTGCGACCCCGTGTGGGCGTATCGGTACCCCGCACCAAGTACACCCGGGGTCCTTCAGGGAGGCGGCAGGAGGAGAGCAAAGCGTCCCCTCCAGCAGCCTGTGCGTCGGCGGCGGATCATCGGGGCGTCAGCCGAAGCCTCTCGCACCCTCTCCGCCTCCTCCTTCTGCAGGAGCACGCTCTCGCAGAAGGTTTGCAAAGCCGCAAACGCCTCCCTGGATCCGGCCATCCTCGCCACGATGGCAGCGAGTGACAAATCACCTCCGACTACCGCGATGAGGTCCTCGCGCTCCCTCGCCCAGGCCGGGCACGATTTGAGGGTGTGTTACGCGGTATCCTCCTCGCGGCCGTCACAATGGTGACACCGCCCGGTCAACTCGCGACCAATCTGGGCGAGGTACGCCCCAAAACAGCCGTGGCCAGTCAGCATTTGGGTCAGCCTGTAGGACAGGCGACCGTGCCCACGACGCATCCACTCCTCCAGCACAGGCTGGAGGGCCTGACAGGTGCGTCGACCGGCTTGGCTGACGGCCAGGCGATCCTGCCACCGCTCCACGGCGGACTGCTCCAACCGAGCCCGCTCCGCCTCGACCTCACGTGGTGCAGGCCTTTGCCCCTGGGACTGATAAAGAGCGGCGAGGACCAGTGCATGGAGATCCCATGGCATGCTCCCGGCCAACGCGAGGGAGGCATCCGCCAAGACCGTGCGGTAGCCGCGGATTTCCCGTATGGCCAAGTGGCGCTGCGCCCTCCTCATCAGCATGGCGTTGTGATCCGACATGGCGTCGTACCACACCGGTGCCCCGTACAGGGCCATGGACCGCACGACGCCCATGTACAAACGCCGGCTGAATGAAGAGGGCCCACCCAAGTTCGGCATTTACGTGCCGAGCGCTCCGGCCACCCGCAGGAGTCTCGGCGCCAACCGTTCAAAGTGGGCTCGGAAACTCCAGCGGGGGTCCAGCGTCAGCCCCAAGTATTTGAGGGTTCGCCCTAGTACAATCTGTGTGCCGCCCACAGAGAGATGGGACCCTGCTGGTGGCGCTTGTCGAGGCCCGTGAAAACACAGGGCCTCAGACTTATCGAGCGCCACCAGTGGCCAGTGCCTATACTAACTTAACACATGAAGCGCCATGGTGGTCACCGGTGACCCCCATCAATATGTTTTTATTGACTGCCTCGTTGGTCTAGTGGTCAGCACGCTGTGGACTATCCACGAAGTCCCGGGTTTGAATCTCGGGTAGGGCCGAATGTTGGGTTTTACTGTCTTGAAATAACTGAGACACAGCCGGAGTCAGGAATTTGGTGGTGTTAACACCCCCGTGCCTAGGAAAGCACGTAAAGCCGTTGGTCTCGCACCTGATTTTTCTACAGTCATGTCGGACTGCCGTCTCACCGAGTTATGAGAGTGAAAGAACACAGAGTGCACCTGTGTATTGCGCACACACTATAATATATTTCGCGCAGTTGGCTAAACTCTGTTGAGATAGGCCGGCCGCTGTAGTTGAAAGGCAAGGAGGACTAGGCAAGGAAAATATAGCAATCTATATTTTGTTTTATTGATCTAGTTTCGTAGCATTCAAAGAGCTTTATGTAACTTTATGGCAAATAAACGTGTATCACGTGTATATTATTAATTCACACGTGATCCTAGGTGGAAGACTACGCGCCGTACCAGCGCTTGCCGCACGCGGCGCCGGCGCCGGGCGACTACCTGCGCTCCAGCCAGAACCCGTCCCGGCAGGACTACTGCTCCGACCCCTACGCCTCCGTCCACAAGCCCAAGAAACGCATGGACCAACATATGGGTAAGTAGCTACTGCCACGATTGCTTTTTTTCTGTGGCAAAGCCAAGTCGAGCAAAAAGCAAGAAAGGTCGTAATCGTGACATCCTTTTCTTGAAGTCATTCGGGTCATTTTTGATTTATTTTTCAAAATAAACAATCTATTCATTTAAAAAAGTAGGTAGATAGTAAGGTACCTAGTCGTTTTCTTATATACTAGTTAAAACAAAATAGGGGCCACCACGTTTTTTTAGTTTTCCAATATATGTAGTATATTTAGGAGTTGATAAATTATTCAACGTAATTTATTGATTAATTTTTAATGTTTTAACATTAAAATTAACGAAGACAAATTCATTTTTTTTTAAATGTTAGGTTTTTGTGAAAATATAGGAATTTTGGCTTAAAATACACTACGTAAAAAAAATGTTAAAATTTGAAACAATCTTATTTTTTTCTCATTTTTTCACTTTTTTAGTACCGTGTATGCCCTCCTCTTTTGTGAATGCATTCTCGAAGCCTAGAGGGCATACTCTCTACCTAGTGGCGAACTGTTTCTTGTGCAATTTGTTCCCAGCTTGTTTTCAGCACATTAATGAGCTGTCTTTCGTTATGCACAGGTTGGTTTGTGTTCCGGACACTTCGTTTTAATAAATCCCACATGTGCTCGATTAGGTTAAGGTCCGGACTGTTGGCGGGCCACGGTAAAACCTGTATACCAGCTTCCTCTAAGGCTTCTCGGATGGCTCTTGCTGTATGAGCGCGAGCATTGTCGTGCATTAATTTAAATCCTGCACCAATTCTTTGTGCAAATGGCACCACATGGGGTCTTACGTATGACCTGTTCAATGTATCGTTGAGCCGTTACCGTACCTTCATTGAGAACTGCGAGCTCGGTTCGACCGGACATCGAGATTCCGCCCCACACCATTACATTGGGACCCCCAAATCTGTCACTTTCATGGATGCAGGCATCCGAAAATCGCTCATCCTCTAGTCTCCAAACTCTAATGCGACGATCGTCACAAAAATTTTTTACTTTGCACTCATCAGTGAACAATACTGTGCTCCAATCATTTGTGACCCAGTCCTGGTGTTGTCTTGCGAAAGATAAACGGTTCGTACGATGCGCACTTGTCAACGGAATTCACACTACACGTCGCCTAGAGAATTGTTGGTCCTCGTGTAACCGATTCCTAATCGTTTGGTCGCTAACACGAGTACCCGTCGCCTGGCGCAAGCGATTTTGTATGGAGCGAGCGGTGACGAATCGCTCTATGCGCGCAGTTAAGCATATGTAGCGATCTTCTTGTGTTGTGGTTGCTCGAATTCTTCCAGATCCCCGTCTTCTGGTTACACTTCCAGTCTCTTGGAATCGATTCCAAGCAATCTGGATGGCTGTTCGTGAAAATCTGCAGAGCTACAGAACGCTGCGAATGCCCTTCTTGTATCAATGTTATGGCTCTAGTTGCGGTTTGCACGTCCATATGTCTACGATTTCTCGGCATTGCTCTTTGAAAATGTTTATTCACACTCAAACTTAGCAAAATTTAGCTGCTCGCGTATGAATTCACGGTTGGAATGACCTAAAACTTCGTTTAAAAAGTTGGGTAAATTCAAGTGGTTACAAAACTATGCAAGCTGTAAACTCTCACGATGTTCGTTAACACTTTAGGTAACACCACAAAAAAGGTAGGTACTAAACATCAGTTAGAAATTATTAAAATCGGTCCAGATGTCGAAATAAATAGGTTAGGCCCTTATTTTGTTTTGACTAGTATATATTATTATTTAGCATATAGGGCGTCCACCGACAAGATGGACGGACAATTTTCTAAAAGTCGCAGGATCGCACTGGATACAGAGCGCCTACGGGATCACGATGTCCGTATTTTCGAACTAGAAGACGGTCGATAAAAAACGGACGTTTTTGTAAGCAAAATTAATACCAAGATACTATTCTCCCATAGAATCCCCATACCACGAGGTGAGCGGTCTCCCGGAGGCGTACGAGGGCGGCGGCGACGCGTGCGCCGACGACAAGCCGGCGCACCTCTCGCTCAGCTACGACGAGTCGCTCGAGTCCGGCTACTCCACACCGAACACGCGCTCGCGCCGCGTCATACGCGAGATCATCGTCTAATACCGACGCTAGTCGCGCTCTGCCGTCCGCCGGTAAGCTGAGGGCTGTGCGAGTTTCCATTTGACAGCTACACGCGCTTACGATCGACCGAGTGACGAATTTTTTTTTTTTAAATCCGGTTTCGTTAATGTGCCGCTAGGGGGCGCTGACCAACAGGTAAACGCGTAAAAAAAACTCGCACTAATCCCTCTGATTCCGAAAAGCCCTTTCTAAGAATAGTTTTTAGTTCATGTCGTGTGTTTATCTGCTAAAGAAACGAACAAAAGATAATTTAGAAACGTCAAGCTAAACGGTTGACAGTTGCTAAGAAAATTACAGAATCCATAAACCATTTAATTGGTGATGGCAACAAAAGTGACGAAACGAAAAACTTGTTATACCGTCACTTAATTTAACGTTTCTAACTTATATTATTCTGTCGCTTTTCGTATGTTTTATCACAGAAGGAAACGGAATAAACTTAAAACTAGACTTGGAAAGGACACTTTGGAATCAAGCCCAGTAAATTCTCATGCAGTTACAGTCGCCGCCGTAAAACGAATCTTTTAATTTTCGAAGAGTATTTATTTCATTAATTACGTATCAGGTTTAATCCTTGCCATTCTATTAACATCATTCTTGTTTGAATTTCAAACTAATCTTAGATACTTACATCTAAGTTAATAATGATACCTGGAGTAAGAAACAGAGATATGAGAAGAACTGACCCATATATTTCCTTCATTATAATGCCAATGTATTTTTATTGAATCAATTTTGATAAAAACAAGCATCAATCAATGCGATGCACGCATAACAAGTATTCATCCAAATTAAGTCAGTCGCACAAAAATGTAAATAAAAATAGACCTCAGTATCCTGATTTACATTTTTTATCAGTATAGTCTGCGAATCCTGTTTTGTTTTTGATGTTGTATTTCGGTATAGATAAAAAATCGTTTTATGGCGGTGACTCTGTCACGAGATTTGCCCAAGATTTGTGAACACAACAGGGGAGCTTACCCGGCTGTGAGCGTGACTGCGTAGCTTGTGCTACTACGGCTACGGCCACGTCGCGAAGCCAGTGTTCGTGATCAAAACTGTTCGCCACTAAAGTGCCATGGACCAATCAGAGTTATCTTAGTTTCATTCATGATGCTCGTGAACAAAGTGTGACTTTGAACTCGAACTAGAAAGTACGCGTTACCGCGTATTGAGGCCATGTGGCGAAGCATAGGATATACCTACTCTACGCTGTGTAAAAAGGTTGCCACACATCATACCTAACCACATTTTACAGAACTGCTTTTAAAGCGTTCGAAAAGATTGTTGAAAATCCGGCAGCCGTAAACACGAAGCGATCTCCAATTTTAACCCACCAGTAAACATAAAAATCATTCATTATGCACAATATAAAATCGTATGTTTGTACAAATATCATTAGTGCCTACCTTAATTGTGTAAGGTAGGCCATAATCATTGTTATCATATTGACTTTATTTACAAAAGTAGATTCTAAGAAGTTTTTAATGAAATTTGTGACGTATACAAATACTGTGAAATCAAATCGATTGTCGTAGATTGCTCAAATCCATTTACTTAAAATGCAATAAGAATCTACGAAATATAGAACGAAGGTGCGAGTATAAAAATACTTAATTAGGTACTTAATATTGTAGATAGTAATTAATGAAATCGAATACTTCAATAAAAACCTTTAGTTGTTTACAACATTATCTGGAATTGGACTGGTTATTGTTTTTATAAACCAACCAACCAGTTGTGTAAATTTTCCTTACTAGAAGCCGATGCGTTCATTCTTGGATCATTCTTATTTTCGCACAAGTGTCTAAATAAACCTTTTTTTGCACTTACATACTATTATAATGTTTCTTTGTTACTTTTCAGTTATGTACTAAATTTTCAAAAGCGACTGAGAAACAGTAACTGCATTAGTCTATGCAAAGAAAAAAACTGTATTTTCATATTTTTTATCTAATCTGCTGTTATCGTACGCGTTTATGATTCAAATTAATCGTAATAAAATACGCACGCACGATATCTGCGTAACGAGCAACCGAAAAGTGCAATACATTACTAATAGTCATTATGGCGCGTAAAAGTTGCGTTGTCTCTCAATGTAGGTACTTTATTTTCGGAAACTACTCGTATACAGTAGATGGTATTCGAAATATACGATGTTTAAAAGTTTTAGCGTTAAAGTAGGTAGTTTCTTTTATTCTTCCCTCATAAGATCATAACTTAAAAATTTGGCACCTGACTGAAAAGTAACTCTATATGTATACTGCATTGCAGGTACAGTTACTTAACAAAGCAGTAAATTAATAACGTAGCTGCTCAAATGAAGTTTTAAGTTATATAACAACATTATTACACGCAAAAACTCCATAACTACCGGTACCTAACCACGGAAAGTTTTAGATCACTTGATGTCGATTTGTTCTTTGATGATTCCTTAGGCCCGCTACCCTGTAACGAAGCCTTGATACATAATCAGCCGAAAGACCTACGCATTTATTAAAAGCACAATAGTTTTTGTTGTAATCTAACTTAAAACTTATCCCCATACTATGTATTTCTTCCAACAACGAACGCATCGAATAAATTTACTGTTCAATAAATCATGATTTTTTGTAATTAAGTTGGATATAAGAATGTTTTAAATAAATCTCGACAAATCACATGTAACTGTTATACCTGGGCGTATCCTGAAATACCCAAAAACGAAACCATTTCATCTGCTACTGACGGTAAACCTACTTACTTATACAGGATGTCCAATACCTTAATTAAGGATAATCCTTTTACTTTAGATTAGCGTCTTGTCAGTTTTGCTATTGGTAGAAATAATGTTTATTTATTGTTAAATAAGTACTCATAAATATTTTTTACATTATTTTTTACTTAAAATTCTCAAAGTATATAAAGCTCTCAAAAATAATAAAAACTGAAAATCCAAATCCAAAAAGGTATTATTCATATAAAAATATGCATAAGTTGCGAGTAATGTATGAATTTGTAGTTAAGAATTATCCTTCATTTCTTGGACACCATGTAGGTATACATAGGTACTTTATGCTAAGTATTGTCGAGGGGAATGGATACGCGCATGGCTATAATATTTTGTACATAGTATCGTTTAAGTAGATAATGTAAATGACTGCAACATATTTATATTGTTGCGGATTTGTTGTACTTTTACTGTGTACATATTTAAAATAAACCCAGATAAATATGTAAGCGATTGTCGATTATTACAACTAACTATTGAACTGACTTTTATATAATTCTTCTATACGCAAAGCATATAGTAAATAATAAGAACTGAATAGAAAATAAAATTTATTAGTGTAACTGTCCATTAATTTATGCTGAGTGCTGAGTTAAAATAAATACTTTCATACCTTACCTTGTAACGTGGATAAGTCGAACTAAAAAAGCAATACTTACAATATAATCATAAGGTGCCAATTAATAGGTATCTAATGAACAAGGCCATAAAACATTCAATCAAAAATAAGTAGATATCTTAGTATGATTCTTTATTTTTGCTTTATTACAAGCACAACTTCAAACGGCTTGTTAATGACAAGTTTTATTAAGAACATGATACTTTTATACTAGGCCTAAGTACTGTCGCTATAGCTATGTAAATGACGCAATAATTCCAACGACTTTATGTTGTTTTTTTAACTGCCGACTCTTATAAGATAAATTAGGAATCAAACAATTTTTAGTTTAATTTCTACTTTACACATTGTAAATATTATTATTAAGTTGTACTTAAATTAAGAAAGTCGTTTTAACATTTGACAAAACCCCATCAAAATAGGTATTTGCACAAAATATGTAACTACAATATATCCTTTTTTCATAGGTATAAAGCTGCCTAAACTAGGTAGTTTACTACCTTACCTACTTACTGACATCAACGAAATCAGATTGTATTAAACGTAATAGATACTTAAACATATTTTGTGATAAACGTATTCATTAGGCTACTTTATCAACCCAAAAATTGCTAACGATGGTTTTTGTAACCTAAGTAAGTAGTGACTAGGATATTCCTAGGAGGCCCTTCGTCCGCGTTGATATTAGGAGCTTCAATGTGCCTACAAGGTAGGACAAACTCATTACTTATAAGTATTTTACTTTCGTTTACGTAGGTACATAATTGTCACACAACAAAATAACATCAATTTCATTCAATATTACTGTTTTAAACTTTAATGGTCACTATCATTAGAATAGTTATTTACGGGATTGCTACCATGTACATTTTTATTTTTGAGTTTCCGATATTTCGGCGCTGTTGCAAGCGCCATGATCACGGAATACTTAACTCATAGCGCTTGCAACAGCGCCGAAATATCGGAAACTCAAAAATAAAAAGTACATGGTAGCACCCCGTAAATAACTATTCTAATTTAATGCAAGTATTTAAAACAATAATACCTAAATAATGGTGACGGGTATTTAAAAAAAAATATATAACTAAATCGATGTAAAAGGGCATAAATCTCTAATAGCTTCATCGACGAAGGCTTCATTAACCATTACTTAGATCCAATTTGCTGTTCTTTTTATTCAATTAACTAAGTAACTAGAATCTTATTAATCGTAATGTCTGTCAACTTCAAAGACAGTGTCATCAGACAAATGTTACCCTTTGTAAAAAGATACCTATTACTTCAAAAAGACTCTTGAATTTGAAAATAAAAACAAAAGTAACAATTTATTAAAAAGATAAGCGCATGTGGGTCACATGGAACATTCAACACCATCTAACTAAAATGCAGACTATTTTTGCATAAGTTTTGGTACCTTATGTGGCAGGTACTATCGAGGAAAGTGCGCCTTAACAGTAGGTATTAGGGCCAAAATCTTTTACACATCGCATCGTAGTTTTATAAGGATAAATAAAACCAAATAGAATATTTTTACGACGAAACAATAAAATTATAACTCGCTCGCGGTTACACTGATATACTTAATATTTTTTTAAGTTTACTGATCGGCTTGCCAAGTGACAAGGTGCAATTGACCCCAACAGTCTATGAACTCTATTTTACGCTATTACGCGGCGTCCGACGTCAGTGTCAACGTTGCGATCATCGTTTGTACGCGGCGCGGCGTCTGTCGTCACCGTGTAAAAGAGACCACAACCAGTACATCTCCATAGTAACTATAATGACGCAGCGTACGGCGTAAACGCTGTATGCAGCGGACGTAGGTACAGCGTTTTAGGAGACCATAGCCTTATCAACTACCTGCCACTGAGGTACCTGCTTATTTTGAGTAGCCTAATGAACATGCTAAATGTCTCAAAATATACTGTAAAAAAATTAATTAGGTTCTTTAATATTTAGACAAACAGTCGGTGTTGATAAGGCAAGATATTACAATGACAAGCCCCGCGAGCTTTTACAACCGTAAGTGTATTTGTATCATAAGAAAACAGAGCATTCTATCATTTATTGTAACATGTTCAATCACAATGAATCTTTATTTTGTAATATTTATAAGTAGAATAACAACCCCAATAATATTCCTGAAGAAAAACTCCACATATTATTTCTAAAAACACGCTGCACCTTCGGTGGAACAAAGGCACAATTGCAGGCTAACTTGCCTGCTACTGTAGGTGCGGTTCGATCTCATTTTTTATCAGCAAACTTCAAACGATGAATCTCATTAAAACAAGATTTTTCTGCTTTAAAACATATTTACATTGTAGGTTCTACGGTATTGGCCAAAAAAACAGCAAAACATTACTCTTACTTTTATTTAAAAAAAATGGTTTAAATTAGGCTGCAGCAAACGGTTGTTATCAATTAAATTATGTGACACAGGGATACAATGATAAAATTGTGATTAAAAATAATATTAAAGTTGTTAAAACATAGCTTTATCTGGTTTTTACTCGACATAGTACTACATAGAAGAAGATTTGTTTAATATTGTATGTAGCATATAAGACGAGAATATGAGTAGTTACGATAACATTCGATCGTTATTTTTTGCTACAGAAAGTTACTGCCGTATTTTTAAAGATAGGTAGTATTGTATTATGTTCCCTGAGAATTATTATAAATCAGGGTTAATAAAACCGTTTTGTTTATTTGAGACTCTGTTTATGATTATTATTTCAAATTGCGTCATATTTTACTGTGTTAATGAGGTTTAAGCTATTCAAAATCTCTCCATTGCCATATAGCGATTAAAGAATACGTTAATTGTATTACTTTCAGTAATAAACTCAAATTTGAGATAAGTTTATTATAATTATACTCAAAAAATGTAAATATACAATCTGTAAGTACTTTATTAAATAAATGTTTTGAATATTTTTCTTACTTTGTTTTTATACCTCTTAGTCCTTTCATGCTCTTAGTAATAATGTTGAATAGTAATTACTCGTACCTACATAACATGATTGCGTTAATTTTTTGAACCCCTTAACTGCCATGGTGCGAGGGAGTCACATCCCGAACTATTAATATACAAATCTATGAAATTTTAAAAGTAGGCAAAATAAATGTAGGTACCTTCCTATCGTTACTTTAATCGACATACCTGCGGCTGTTGTACACCTACCTACAAGCACAGAATAAGAACTAGAACTTCGTACAGAAGTATGACTTAGCAATCGTATTCAAAGAAATGTCTACTCAATGTCGTCAACAATATGGCGTAATTTAGTTCGCCTCAGAGTCAAGCACATTTTCGTGTAGACACCTATAAAAATCCATTGCAAGATAATTTCATACTTATTGCTCTGGAATATGATTCATAATACACTAAACCTATTCAGTGACGTAATATCACAGAATACTAGTACTTCGTACAGAAGTATGACTAAGCAATTGTATTCAAAGAAATGTCTACTCAATGTCGTCAACAATATGGCGTAATTTAGTTCGCCTCAGAGTCGAGCACATTTTCGTGTAGACACCTACAAAAATCCATTGCAAGATAATTTCATACTTATTGCTCTGGAATATGATTCATAATACACTAAACCTATTCAGTGACGTAATATCACGCGACGCGATAGGGTTGACTGCTACGAGAAGCTTCTAACGCCATCTAGCGCCTCTTTCTAGTACTTTATTCATTCTCGTCCAGCCAGCAACGTAGCCGCGCGGCCGCCGGTGAATAAAACGCGCGAGCGTGGCTCTGGCCGGTAGCGACACGGAACTTGTTTTAGCACCTACGTAGGTGCGCCGCGCGTAGGTACGTTTTTGCTACCTCCGCGGGGAAATACACAGGCCTGGTAATATCACGCGACGCGATAGGGTTGACTGCTACGAGAAGCTTCTAACGCCATCTAGCGCCTCTTTCTAGTACTTTATTCATTCTTGTCCAGCCAGCAACGTAGCCGCGCGGCCGCCAGTGAATAAAACGCGCGAGCGTGGCGCTGGCCGGTAGCGACACGCAACTTGTTTCAGCCCCTATGTAAGGGTCGCCGCGCGTAGGTACGTTTTTGCTACTTACGCGGGCAGATATCTACACAGGCCTGCTACAAGCTACAAGTAAGTATGTAAGGAACTATTATATAATCTGTGGTAAGGGTTTGTAACTGTGTAACCGGGAGGTTTGAACAATCAAATCATACATATGATCCAAGTTAAAATAATCAACGCCCAATGGCAACAATTTAAAAGACCAACGATTCAAAAGATCAACATCTCATAACATCGACAGTTCATTTGATCAACAGTCGAAATAACAATTTATACTATAGTTTTTTTTAATATTTTTAACACTCAGTGTTCTTTCTTATTTATAGAAGTTTAAATAAGAAACCAAAAACTCGCACGCAGATAGGATTTGAACCAACGGATTGACGTCACGCAATGACGTATCAAAAGAGACCAAGAATTTCGCACGGCTGGATAGACTGCACAGTAGCTCAGTTGGTAAGAGCGTTGGCCTGGTTAGCCAAAGGACGTGGGTTCAAATTCTACCTGTGTGCGAGTTTTTGGTTTCTTATTTAAACTTATATAAACAATTTATACTATCAATATGTTTTGATCATTACATATTTGATTTGACGACTGTCTTGGTGTAGTCGTTCGCGCTCCGGAATATTGAACCAGTTGCAGGTTCGAATCCCGCAAGCGGCAAATGTTTGTGTTATGAGCACAAGCATTTGTACCTAAGACATGGATGCTTTTAAACGTATAAAAGTTTGTCTATCCGTTATCCTAGTCGCCATAGCACGCAAGCTCACGCTTAATTTGGGGCTAGGTAATTGCTGTGTTAGTGTGTAGTAGGTAAAGCATAATAATCAACAACATGACAAAGAAAAAATAAAACCCGTAGGTTCCTAGACATTGTTTTCACTGGGTATAAAACACGTAACCAGGGGGTCTGTGTTCAGAATATCACACAATCCCAATAAATGTAACATTTAATAATGTTATACCCAAGTTTTTAATTAAAACACGTCCTTCATATTACCCACCAATTCGGAGTTCGATCAACATTCGATGTTGCGATAATATTACCTACATTGAAATCTCAGCAGCTTTCAAATATTATTAGTAGGTATTCTACACTAATATTATAAAGAGAAAGATTTGGTTGTTTGTTTGTATTGAATAGGTTTCGAAACTACTGGACCAATTTAAATGAAATTTGGTAGAAAGATAGTTTGAAACCCTAGGCAGGACATAAGCTACTTTTTGTCGCGGTATGAAATCATCAGGGGGACGGAAGTTTTTATGGAAAATCCGACTTATGGCGCGGGCGAAGACGTAAGGAACTACTAGTTTATAAATAACTTCGTAGTTAATCCTTTTTAGTTACACACTTATGTGTTGTGATAATAGTGATACATTGTTGGCTCATAAAGTCGATAAACTCAATAATAGTGAATTCAACAAAATAAAAACCCTATTAGCATGCCAATGCAATATATTTTGGGAAGAAACAGGTAGGTAAACCTCTGAATGCAGAATACTAACCTGAAAGTGAGACAGAACTTGAATAAAGGCCCATTAAACTAGTTACGCTCTGAAAGCATTTTACCAACACGGTAGTTTATAAGAAATTTATTAGAGTCATTCCAGCACCGCTGGATTACCCTTTTGCCCTCAACTCCCATTGCCAGCGTTAATTAAACAGGTAAGTATTTCAATTGGGGAGGTGATTTTCTGCTGGCTGATTTTATAATAGCAACTTACGAAGTCTACTGTTTACTTCGTTAGTGCTAAGTTTAGTTATACCGACTTTCGTAGGTATTTTTTGCTAGCACAGCTCTGCAGGGAACTTAATTTATTATTTATGTTTACAGATTCGACCGAGTCACTCACTTCAAGGAATTGATTGGAATTAACTAGTTTATAAGTACTAGAATTGCAATACCCTAAAAATTAAAATTAAATTAAATTGAAAGTTCACTGTTATTATTATTTAAGACCAACGTAACACTTAATTTGCAATAAATTGATTTGATTTGTAATCTACTTAATTCTGATATTTAAAGCAACTACCTAACAAGCTTGGACAACTACGAGTGATTTTGACAGTCATAGTACCTACCTACAAGAGCTAATTGAGTTTACTCAAAATAAAGTTCGATTTTAGGTTTATTTCTATTATCTACCATAATAATATAGCTATCTACCGGCCCCTTCTTTTTTAAATTATTTGTATTTGCGATTTTGCCGGTATTTTGCGATTTCAAATCTTTTTCATTTGATACAAGTGTGAAGTAAGGATAAAAAAATGATAAACTTTAGTAAATTTAAAAAAAACCTGGGTTAAGAGTAAACGGAAAGCAAAGTTAATTATTACAGACACTTCTTCTTGTACAAATAAGAGAGCGCTATCTCACTCACTCCAATGTTATGTCTGTCTTTCCACACAATACCACTAGGTATACGAATGTAAAGAAAACACGTTAACAGACGACCAAAAACCAAGATGTTGAATTATCAATTAGTAGTCGTGTCGTGTCACGTCGTGTGTAGGTTACCTCTAATAGCGCGCGGTATTTATCTATTTTTTTTATGCACATCATTTCCATTTGCAATTAAAGATACTTAATTATTTAACATAAAATACAGAACGTATTTTTGTTTACGCTAACCGTCGCGTGGCGTGTGTGTAGTGGAGGTGAACGCCGACATATGGGCTCAGATTGATACGAACACTTAAAATTTTATCACTTTCAAATAATGTGTGTGTGTTTTAGGTATAGGTCGGTTATGTAATCTTCATACAGACAAGTGATGTTGTATCAACTTTTGGCTCAGAATCGGTCACGCACGGTCATAATCTGACGTGTAGTGTAGTTTGTAGCATAACAATATCGAGCTAACTACGCGTGGAGTAGAGGTTATAGTTTGAGTTGTCTTTTAATCAATACATAGGTATACACAAGGTTGTGCTGTGTTGTGCTTGGGAACATTTTATTAACTTTATCTACAAAAATGAGAACGGTGCTGCACACTCTAAACCTGAAGTTGTTTTATTGAATATAAATTAAGCAATAGTGTTACTAAGTAATTTAATATTTTACTTATTTTCAGTGTTAAAACAAACTACCTATTTGATAAAAATAATTCAAAAATTAAGATATCACATAAAGTAGAGATAAGATCAGTTAAATTTCATGAAAATCAATTATTAGAAGCAGAAGAAGAAAATGTAAGTGTAAACTTGTGTTCAACTATTTAAATGTAGTAGGTAAATATCTACGTCAAGCATACGTAAATATTGGATATTTGATATTGAATTGAACGTTACCGAAGAATATGTTTTACATTACGAGGCTTACTAAGTATAATATTTGCTATGGTTTTATATGCAATTAGGTAGGTCTGTCTGTCTATCAGCAGGCTGTATCTCTTAAACCGTGATAGCTAGAGTTGAATGTTTACAGATGATGTATTTTTTAATGCCGCTACAACTAGAAATAATATGAACAGAAAAAAATAAATATTTAAGGGGTGGCTCCCATACAACAAACGAGATTTTTTTGCCGTTTTATGCTCTATATTAATAACGGCAAGGTACACCGCTTGAAATATTCACAGAATAATAAATTACGTTTTGGCAGAAGGTCTTTTCTATTTATGGGTCTACACATATATAGCAAAATCAATGACATACTACAAGTAGTTCAATTGACTAGACACAAGTGCAAAAGTGTACTCAGTAAATGGCTATCCAACCTAGACTACACGGATACTGAAAATTTAAGTTCTGTTTGAAGTCGCCGTCATAAATTAAAGGTTCCAACACCCACACTCCTACAGCTATATACACACACATACACACTCACACCTCAGACCAAATAAAAAAAGGTCGACGTAGCCTCGCATACTTAAGAAGTGAAGCCGGCAATAGGAAGCCGGTTTAGAAATAGGAAGCCGACCACGCGTCAGTGCCCTGTCAAACCTTTGACGTAATAGTCGCGCCACCATTCGTTCACAAAATAATTTAAAATGGCCGTCGTGTGTGGTAAAATGTTGCAAAAACTACTCAGTTACTCAAGAAAAATCTCTGGAATCCCTTTTCATAAGTAAGTAATAGATTTCGCTATCAATTTCAATGTTATTCCAAAATGTTTAAAATTATGTTTTTGAAACAAGACCTCAACAAATGCAGTCTTGCCTATAACCCGTCACAAAAATTTATCCCAAATGTGGGATAATTTTTAGTTGGCTATCATTTGCTTCTATTTACTACGTTAGTAATCCAGCTCACCTTGCTAGATTCCAAATAATTGACTCTGACTTGAACTGTGAATGTGGGTCTGACATAGGTTTTTCATGTCCTTTAATTGATATTTTTTATTATTTTTCTCTTTTGTATCCCACCGTATTCCTTTCCCTACTTCCAGCGAGACTTTATTAAGTATGAATAACTCAGATATTCTTAATATGTTATCCATATTTATAGTAGCTGATCAAAAAAGTATAATAATATTTACTTATTTTATGACAATTTTACTTAACCTAACCTGATCCTATCCCAAAAAAAGTTAAGTTCCGTTCCGTTCAACTTTTCTTTCCATAATCGTTTCCTTACCTTTTGACACTCCGTTGTGGCGAATGCACTAGCCGTGTAAGGAATCAAAAACAAAACAAAAAATAGTATTAATTACGTAATGGTACCAAAATTATTAACTTTCAATTCACTTTTTCCCAACCATTCGTACTAGACTTATTATTTCGATTCGTGTGTAGGTTAATTATTTCCTAGTAGGTACTGGTATCACTTAACTACTGTACACACTAACGCAATCACTGTACTACGCATTTGGTCACGCACACAGATTTGCACAGTGAGCTTCACTTAATTGTTTGAGCGCGCTCCGTCTTCCTTTTTTTATTTGGTCCTGGTCTCTGGGTGACTGAATCTAATGTGTGTGGGTCTGAGACCCACACACATTAGATTATTACTTATAATATCATTTTTTTTCATCAATGAAAATACAGGCTTTTGTAGATACGTAGATACTTTAATATTACTTACCTACCTAGATCCTAATTTCATATAAATTAAAATTGAAATATGGAGCTGCTTTAAGACATAATCTCTTGAGAATAGTTAATTGGCCTTTAATTAAATCTTATTAGAAGAACCTAGGTATGTACCTTACTTAATTGTAAATAGGAAGAAACAAACAAACTTATTCGAAAACATAAAAAAGGTTTTTTCCTTTACAAACAGAAATAAAAGAATATAGATGGTCCAATGATTCCAGTTTTGATAAATGTGCATAATTTTTCCTCCGTTACCTTAACGATCTTTAAATGTTTTGAATTCCGCAATACGTAAGAACGTGCCTACGTTCTTATTCGGCGCAATTCTCACCATATGTTATTGAAAACCTTTTCAATATGGTGAGAATTGCGCCTCGGCCTGTCTTCTGATATGAAACCTATAGGCATGACCTACTTACCTTTGTCGTTAGCATACTGCGACTTAGTATGGTTATGATAATGAATGATAACTTGAAAGCTATCGCGATTAAGGTTGCAATGGCAAAGTAATGGCACATGAATTGTCAATTTTTAATTTTTTGATATAGCTTCTAAAACAATTAGCTTTACTGATGTTGTTTTTAAAACTATTAGAAATTTGTAAGCAATTGAACTATAAGGTAATAGGCCTGCTGTCCTATAGGTATTCTTATCCTTGAAGAGAAATAGTTTTCTCGGGGGTTCAGGAAATTTCTCTTCAGGAGTATCCAGACTCCTTTTTAAAGAGAACAGCATCTTTCCTTTGGTGATGTTGATGAAATCCCGTACAGTCACAAGCTATGAAATGTTTACAAATAAGTTTTTATGCCACTGTAATAAGGTCTCAAATCAAATGCAGATGTATACATATTGATGCTCGTGACTGTACATAGGGCTTGTTGAACTTCCACTTTTGCAGATCCTTCCATTGCCAGTTGATGCAGCTTCTCTTGACCGAATTCTAAGTCTAATTTCTACTTAAACTATTTTAGGAATCCACCGCTCGATGTGGTAGTGATTGGTTGTGGGGCTTCAGGGATTGCCGCCCTCAGTAAGTTGCAAGAGGCCGGCCTGAATGTGGTGGGGTTAGAGGCGTTGGACCGCACTGGTGGGCGCATCCACAGCCTTGAGTTTGCCGGCGGTTTGGTGGACATCGGAGCTGCTTGGTAAAGAGTTATTAATATTTTTTTAGACATTACTTCTGTCTGTGCGGAAACGGGTCTTCGGAATATAATATACAGAATATCAGTCTCCACCTAACTTAAGGATGTCGAGAAGAGATCGCAATATTTTCGCCGAAAAACTATCTTTTTTAGTGTTCCGTATCTCAAAAGGATATTTGTAAACCCTTTTACGATCACTTTTTTGTTCTGTCAACAATACCCTTTTTCTCAAGAACTCGTGGAGGCATCAAGTTCAAATTAACATTAAGTACATACGGCCGCGGTTCCTTGAAGCTGTGAATAAATCAAGCTTCTAAGTTAACGCAATCCAAAGATACGGCCATTCAGTTGTATTTTCTTTCATTTCGCAGGGGAATTAAAACCTATAAATTCGCTAAGAAGTAAGGTCTACAGTACAAGTTAAGGAGCCTATACCGCAAACTTGTGGTTTCATCGTAGAAAAAAAATATTTTACAGAACCCTCTGCGCGCAAGTCCGACGCGCTTGCCCGTTTTTTTATACTTTAAATGTGTCCTACTAATATAGTTATTTACTTTATTTAAATACTTTCTAGGTGTAACGGCGAAATAGGCAATAAAGTTTTTGAGCTGGCCTCTCCATACAATCTGCTGGGTAGGCCCGATGCTGATATCGAAAAATCTTTTATCTTCTCCAATGGAACGGCCATGCCTGCTGAGGATGTCCGGAAGATCTTAAACACCATCAAGGAAGCCATAGATAAAGCTGACAAGAACAACACCAAGTCAATTTCAGGGTTTATTCGCGAGGAGTAAGTCGTTTCAAGTCAAACATTTTTAAAATAATTAACAATCTTTGTCAGGTGGGAATTCAACCCACGACCTTTCTCCATCGGGGTGACAGGTCTTTCCTCCGAGACACCGAGCGAGAAGCGCTCGTCGAATTGCCAATTAGGTATATGCCTCTTACGCTCCTGAGCTGGTAATGTTTAAAATACACATGAATGAACTAAAGTTTTACTTACTTACTATAGAATTGGAAATTACAATTTAATTAAGTAGACGAATAAAACTAAATTTAAACCTCAGTTGGTTGAAATTAAATTTTTTGTGATTTTGTTGTTAGAGTGAAAAAGGGCTTAATCGCTGATGTGGAAAACATACAGCCATTTATTGAATGGTACGAAAGAGACAACAATTTAGGCGGGCAGGACGACCCTCGCCAAGGAAAATCACTGAAAAGTTTAGAGGAAAATAAGATTTGTCGTGGGGAGTTTTGGCTCCATTGGAAAGGAAAGGGATATCAGACTTTATTGGATGTTTTGTTGGTAAGTTAAATAAACATTTATTTATTTTTTAATTGCAAAGATTACAACGATCTAATTAGATTACACGAAATAATATTATTTGAAGTTACTTACAAATGCTACTTACGAACTATGTTAGAAGTTTATGCCAGTTAACATTAACCAAACAAGAATAATGTTTCAAGATCCTACTCGAGAAAACCATCAGTCATTTGAAAAATATCTTGCATTTTAAGTTTGCATCACACTAAATTCGAAATCTACTCGTAGGGACTTTATCTCTGAAATAAACATCATGCTGCCAAATTACTTATTAGAGTTTTTGTACTTAGAAAAAGTATTCATCAAATCCTATAACGCCAACAATCCTCCTCAAAAAAGAAGTTTGTTCTATCAACTGGCAACTTCAAGATGTTGATGGTAAGCCGTTTGTGGAAGTCGTATGTGCGGACGGCACCAAGTTTGAGACGAAGGCTGTGGTCAGCACGATCACCGTCGGGGTTTTAAAGGAAAGGTAATGTGGTAAACTTATAAATAAAAATTGGATGCATATTTACCAACAGTTATGCACGGCACCCCACGGTACGCTTAAATAAATATGTAGGTACCTAGTACCCGACTATCAGAACTTTACGATATACTCAATCACCCAAAAGTCAATTTGATTGCATTATGGTATCGCAAAACGCGTAGGATTCTACATAGTTATTTAGTCTTTCATGATACATCCACGCAAGTGATCTCAGTATATTGAAAATCGGATTTGATTCTGATGATAAAAAGTTGCTACTAAACGGATGTCTCAAGGGTCAACTAACTTAGGTATAAACATCTCCTTTTATGTGTTGGGGATCATTCGATCCCTCTTCAAACTCAGCACGTCATATTAAAAATACGGATGGACAACATATTATAATAGGTTCGTGGCCCGGGTTACATATTTGGTCGTGTATAGGGAAAGTAATGCTCGCATTTAAAGAATTTCTATACCCTCCTCGCTTAGAAAATTTGTAAAGTCTCGTATTAAAAAGGTTTTTAGAACCTAAATAGACCCAACAGATTAAGATTATCTATTCTATATATATTACATACTTAAATTAATACTTTTGTTTTGCTTTCCAGACATAACCAGCTTTTTCAACCTGCCCTTCCATCTGAGAAAGTCAATTGCATAAATAACCTTGGGTACTGTGTGTTAGACAAGATTCATATAGAATTCGCTAACCAGTGGTGGCCGAAGTCACCAGCCAGTTTCAAGATTATTTGGAAAGAAGAAGAT
Source organism: Pyrausta nigrata (assembly GCA_949316185.1). Taxonomy (NCBI): domain Eukaryota; kingdom Metazoa; phylum Arthropoda; class Insecta; order Lepidoptera; family Crambidae; genus Pyrausta; species Pyrausta nigrata. The sequence goes on along the minus strand of OX438944.1, from coordinate 12,450,445 downwards.
AAATTGAAGTTCCCTGCCGATGAAAAATGGATTACGGAAATATACGAGCTTAGAACCATAGAGCACCCATATCTGCCTAATGTTCTTGTAGCTTTCATATACGGAAAGGGGGCAGAAGAAGTGGAATACAAAAGTTTGGAAGACGTGAAAGCTGGTATCCAGAAATTGTGTGATCAAACATTTAGTTTAAATTTTAAGGTGACGGAAGTCAAATCAATTGAGAGGTATGTGCATTAGGTACCTACTCCCATCTTTCATATAGTTATAAATCTTGTGCGCCAATCCTGGTGTTACACAATATCGGTAAACTTTAGATAACGTACGATGTTCATTTGTATGATTTTTGTACAAGACAAATGCAAAGAGAATATTTAGAAAATTTTAAACATTTATAACTTAATAATATATCATCTCATAATATGTTGAGGTGGTCAACATAACTATGGTAATAATTTTAATGTGGAATATGAAAGGAGATGGAAACGATTACATACAAATTTGGGCTCAAGATGTAATATGATAAAAATGATGTCAATTAATAGCTTAATACTTAGCAGACCTTTACAAAAAATTATGCGTGTTTTGGCAATCTGAGAGCCGATTAATTCGAGGTTCCAGTCTGAGATGCAAGCCATTGTTGAATCACATGCAGAGTAGTCTCATCGTTTAGGGATCGTCTGCCTAGTGTATTGCAGCGACTAGTGGCTATTCCTAAATTTACACAGCGATCCATAGCGTCAATATCCAGTTCATAAGCCGGCAGTAAAATCCAATGTAAACATTCCGAGTCAGACGTGTAAGCGAGATCCAGAGTCCAGATTGAAGGCAGGGGTCGTTCAGGTTATGCAGGCAGGGTCAAAATCCGTAAAACAAAGCAGCAGTCGACGAAAAAACAAGAAAACAGGAGAAAAAGCACTTAAAAACGCACACGCACGAGACGAAAAATACGAAACGAGTGATCCTTACGTTATTTGTCATTGACACCTCCAGGCAGCTGTCAGTGTCAGTGCACAGACTAAATATGTACAGTATCGATTTCATTTAAATTGCCGATTGTTGGAATAAATCTTTTTTTATTTACTTAATAACAGTTTTATGAGCTAAAATAATTCACTATATTTATTTTAACTCAATTAATCATTTTTTTACGTTGCCTAGAAAAGAGCAAGCGTTCCTTTTTTATTTTATTGTGTGATGGATGATCTCATTCACATAAATCGATACTTCATTAATCGATTTTCAAGTAAATGCTTAAAAATCTTGTTTTTCATAATGCTCAGTTTCCAGAAAGAGAAAGGGGCTGATTTTTTGTAGTTTAAGATGGAAAAATATGACCATTTTTTAAAACCATATATCAACTAGTTACATTTAGGGCCCAGAAGTTTCACTCTCCTTTGGAAACGATATAAACAGTAAAGCTGACAACGTGGGCACTGTGGATCTGAAATAACGACCCAAATTTTACTTTGGCACACACTTCTTCAATTTTCAAAGAGATACGTATTGAATTAAAGCCATGGACTAAGGGCTATATTATCGAAGTGGTTTTCCTAATTACTTTTAATACTTTTAAAATAGGCCGTTATTTTCAGAACGAAATGGCGTAAAAACAAGTTTGCGCGAGGCACGTCCTCCTACCGCAGCGTGGCGACGGAGGAGACCGGCGCAAGCGCAGCCGGGCTGGGCAATCCGCTCGTCCACGGGGGGGTGCCGGTGGTCTGCTTCGCGGGGGAAGCCACCTCCCCCGCGCACCACAACTCGGTGCACGGCGCCGTTGAGGCCGGCTTCAGAGAGGCGGAGCGGCTTATACACGCTCTATGCAGACGTTAACCTTTGCCTTTGCGATTTGTTTCAAAAAAGTGTTTTTTAATTATTTGTGTAATATAAACACTTGCAGAAAATGTACCAATTTTTTCCTAATTTCATTCTACTATACTACCATAAAAGTACAAACAACACAACTCGACGTAAGCGCTTTACCGCTATAACGCAGCGATAGGTACTCGTTCTGTTAGGCGAAGCCTTTAGTCGGCGTGATAAATACGCCAAATAAGTATTAATATTTACTAAGAGCTAAGACACGGTTAGACAGACCGTATTTCAAGATATATGTTTTTTTGTGAATTACGTTATTCTTAAAACACAATAAAAAAGGACAGTTCCTAAATCAGAACAGCATTAAATTCAGCATTCAGCTATCTTTTCTCGCAGCGTGGTTAGATAGACCAGCGCTAGCGCAAGCAGCTGGTCTGGGCAGTCCGCTCGTCCGCGAGGGGGTGCCGGTTGCGATTTATTTCAAAAAAGTGTTTAATATTTATTTGTGTAAAATAAACACTTGCAGGGAACTTACCTACTTTCATTCTACTATACTACCGTTACAGTACAAACAACACAACTCGACATTATAAAACGCAGTGCTTTAGCGCTATAACGCGGCGATAGGTACGCGTTCTGTTAGGCGAAGCCACATAAATGAATTCTTTTTAAACCGCGGCGAACTGTTTGACCCTGGAAAATAAATAATTTCAGTTTATATTTTGATTTAATTATTTTACCTCACAAAAATATTCAGACACAGCCAATTATGGTTCTAATGTTTCTACGAGTATAAGGTCTATGCTAGCTTTCCTTTAAAGCTTTGCACTCATCTTCCAAACACTGTAAATCGTGGCCGTTCTATGTTCGTAGTAGTAGACTACGACCGCTACGAGTCGTAGTCCCGTTCGTAGCTGTGGCCGTAACGTCGTAGTCCAGTAATACGCGACGTAGCAATGTGCCAGCCAGCGCTACGGCGTAGCAGATGGCCAGACACGAACACGGAGAAGTTTAATAAATATTTTTGAACTCAGGTGTTAAATAATATGGTCATAATTTTAGAGGAAGTCAGCGCCTATGTAAACTTACAGTTACAGCAGGCAGCAGTTAGTGGCACCCTTATCTAGATAAGATCTTAAAATAAATCAAGTTACGCCCTGAAACGTTTTAAGATTACAACCTAACACGAACGGTTCTGGTTAAAAAATAATAATCACATGCACACAATGCCAAAATATTATGTACTTTGATTATACCCCGTTGCATGTGGCAAAGGTAAAAATAAGTACCTATTCCAATTCGGGAGGTTATTTTTTCTGCTACCTGATTTTATCCGCCTAATTGCCACTTACGAAACCAAAAACTTTGTCGTTGGCAATTGCCAACTTCCGTATTCATTAATTTCGGCAGATCTGGAAAATTAATTTATCTAAAGCGCGTGTTCGGATAATTAGTATGCAACAGCTTTATTACCATAAATATCATCAAACAGGTAGGTAGATATTTAAAACCAATAAGTAGGTAGTTAATGGACTTCAAAGTTATTTTACGTAATTAAAGGTATTTTTCTGACATAGAGTACAAGCTGTATTTTTTTATTAACATATTATAATTTAAGCCTTCTAAATAAAATGTTACTTTATTATGGGATGACATGTCGTGTTTTTGACTACAGAATCAATCTTTCCTAACCCTTATGTATGTAGGTACTACCAAATCTAATAAGTAATCTGTGGTATTACTTAGGAACAGTGTACTAAAGTAGTGCACAGAACCATTGGGTTCCGTCTCAAAATCGAATGTCGGTTAAAATACTTACAAGTCTACTTTTTATTGGTCACGTTACATTTGATGATTCGCAGTATTAGGGGTAATGTTTGTTCTTAAATACAGCCATGACTCGCGCTTTACCACAAATAACATTGCTTTACGAACGCAATGGCTCTACTCCTTGTACTTTATTACAAACCACTTTCGTTTGATTCGGAAATCCTTTACATTTTATTTTGTGAATTGAAACTTTTTCTAAACCTGCCGAGTTGCAGATTTTTTACCAATAAGTTTAATATAAAACTACTTACTTATACTTTATTTGATCTTAATTTTAATCTCAATTTTGTACTGAACCTTATTGTATGCCACACACCGTTACAAACTCTATAGGTCCACATAGCGTGTCGGAAGGTGTCGTGAATTTTTCGCACGAAATATGCCCAACCCTGAAGGATCAAACTTGTTTCACAGAAATGTGTCTTTCATTAATATGTATTTTGTATAATCCGGCGGATTGCGGCTGGAGTGATTTAATATTTTGCTCATTTTATAACTAAAAGACTTCTCAGTAACGCTGCTACTGAATATAGTCAACTGATTTTTGCGACGCACTTCAACTTCCAAAAGTTTTGTCGCATTTGTAAAGTTTTTTAGAGGTTGATAAACAAGTTTTTGCATTTAAGTTCTAGATTGTCGAATTGAATCTTCATTTAGGAATACAGGGAACATCAACAGCTTACAGGGTTAAACGGGAAGACAGAAAATCAGTTATATAACAACGCGTTATATACTTATTACAGAAAAGTGACAAAGTAATAAGACCTATTTTGCTGAAAAGTTTCGGAGAATATCATTAGATTACCTTCGCTATTTTGGATGGAACGGGCCGTGATACCTGAAGGACCGTGAAATAAATGTCGTTTTTACACGTTTGCGTTTTCAATAAATGAGCCGACCGAAGGCCCAAAGAAAATTCGATTTGGCCTCTTGATAAACGTGACACGTATGTAAAATTGAATTTTCAACCCGTGGAAACGCGAAAACCGAAAGAAGCTTGCGTACTATACCTGATGACTTGTATTATGTGGCCTAGACTCATTCGGGATAATAATCTAGTTTAATATCCACAGGCATTAAGTAAGTAGAGCAGAGGTTTGTGTGCCTAAATCGTTAGGGCCTTTGTTAATACCTAAATCCGTAATTATTAATTATTCAGGTATTCTAGATAGACGTGACTAGAAGTGACTTAGAAACTGTGACTTTAGCAATAAAATAACAATAGGACTAAACTATATTTACTTAAAAATAAAAGTCGAAGAGTTTCATGAAAATGTATGTTTATTTTTTTATTTATTTATTGCACCTTTGTTTTCTTTTATTGCGCAATAAAGACTATATATCTATGTTACGAAAGTACTGAATCATATACCTACGAGTCAAGTACGGTCGGGAGCACGTCACCCCTGTAAACTGCGCAAACAGCATCAATATAGAAATTCACATTTTCTATATTGTCTCGAATCTGGGTGTTGTGATACCACTGTTGTTACAGATCTCCATTAAACCTGTTGTTAACTTAAGCTACTAACTTTAGGGTCTGAGCAATTTATGTGCTGTTGTTCAATATTTACTTAATTATTAGAACATAAATTAACACGTTCGCTACTAGCCTAGTAACGAGTAGATATATTCGTGATATACAAGATCTGTGCCCCACACCGCCAACAATGAGTATTCTTGTAATTGGTTGTATGCGTTTTGCAACTAATTTTAGAAGGGTGGCAGTCGGTGGAAGGATCGCGGTTTTTAATTCTTTAGCATTTGAAATAAAACATCACTTACTTTAAAAAATAAGATTCAACAGTTTTTTTGGGTAGGTACTTTAATTTACTTAATTCGGTATTATACTACAGTTGACAATAAAACTTTGGTACAAAGTTTTAAGTAAGTAAATAGAACTACATATATTGACAACCGAATTGTACTGTGAAATCAGGATTGTTGATACATTTTAAAACATTATTTTACGTGTTATTAAGTGTGTGTACTATACGTGTTTTTTACGGGTTTTCAATGCAACAGGATAATAACGGATTGTTTCTTTGAGATTTTAGGGTTACGTGCCTTAAAATGAAAAATGGAAACTTATTTTGTAACACTTCATTGTATACGAAAACAGCAATGACACGAGTAATGCTGTGAAGTGCAGCAAGGGTCGCGTCGCGTGGGGGGCGGAGCAGAGATTGATAAGAAAACGCACGTTTCCGCATTAAATAAACTAACACAATATGGCAATCTACAAGTACACTCGTATGGCAGCCAATGTGTTAAGTAAGACCTGTTATGAAATCGTACATTAACGTGTATAATGTTGATTAAAACCTGAGGGTAACATGATCGTTCAGCTGAAAATGTTGAAAATGTTCGCTTATATTTGTTCGAAACTAAATATATAGAGATTTATCCAAAAAATTATGTAAGAAGCCAGCAATTAATTAAACTGTGGTTAGAGGCCTCCGTGGAGCAGAATGTCTTCATTAATATTAATTTATATTGTCTGCTACTATACTAGCGCTTTCCCGCGAATTCGTTCTGCTCAAATGTTCAGTTTCATTGACGATAAAGGCCTAAAATACGTTTTATATTTAAAAGCAAAAGTACCTTTACAAATGACTACTGAGTTTTGAAAAATAATACACCAATAATAACACCTATAAAAAAGTGGAAAAACTAAACAATTCACAGATGCAGTATTGGCCGGATATTTGTTTATGCTTAAAAATATATAAGTAGATTATTATTTCGTGGAAAGTTAAAAACAAAGGGAGCCTTAAAACTTTAAACAACTACCCCCGCAGTTTTAATTATCACCAAAAGTGCATTTAATCTCATCCCTTAGAAATAGCGGACTAACTAATTTAATCCGCAAACAGTTTAGCTATTGCAGTACAAAGGAAGGTAGGACATTACATTTTACTCAAGGTAAAATTACCTACGATTGTAGCTGTAGACACAAGGCGTAATCGTCGCTCAACAATAGCGAGATAGGTAGGTACCTATGTAGGCATGTAAATTTTTTTTCGTAGTAGGTATTATTCGGTTTGACTTCCGAAAGGACTAACGTTTGTAATAAAAAGGTACAAGAGCAAAACAAGGAATGTCACAAAAAAGATCATATATTTTATAGGTAGGTACTTAATATTTGCAAAAAGTTGACAGCTGATTTCTGTTAGGTATCTTAAGTAAATTTTATAACATTATTTTTTAAATCAGTAATATAAAAAATAATGTTAGAAAATGAAACACTTTCCAATATAATTGTTAATTACTCAAGAACCTGTTCCAGTTACATTTCCTGATTTGCCCCGTACCCTTCTTATGCATGCAGTATCAATTTCACTCGATTCTGATTAGTCTCGTCATCATTGCCACGAAAATTTCCGTTTTAACGGTGTAACTGTTCTATGAAATTCGCCAACGAGAGATTGAGAGGAAACCATCCTGCTCCATTTAAGTTTATTTCGCCGTACGTTTCTTTATTCATTTATAATTTTAAACCAAAGTAATAAAGCTTAACATGTAATACAATACATTTATCATACATATGCTTTGTACTTTATTATAACTATCGACTTTAGCTTTGCTTTGTGAATTGAACAGGCACCTTCCAGCTCTATGTTGATCAAACTCAAGCGTAGAAAAAACAGATGAATGAAGTCCTCAAGGGGATCCGCGCAGCCTCGGTGGTAATTCGCTTCTTCGCAGACCACCTTCCTTGGGGGGCGATAAAAGAAAACAATTGAAACAATTTCCCTCTCAAAAACCTTTTTCATTTCAGAAAGCGTAAGATATAAAACATAGGCTCACAATTCATATTCGTGCTCACACGTAAAATATAAAGTAATGAAAAATGTCAGAATTGGCTCCGAGTCAAATGAAAATCAGTATTCTTAATAGGTAGGGCAATAGATCATTTCATTATGGCTATGAATTGGGTATAATTAATAGAATCAGGCGTTACTTTGCGGAAATCCATTATCAGATGGGAAAAATAAAATACAATTATTTTGCTTTAAATTTCCGCTAAGAGACGCTAGCGCAGGCAACAAAACCACACCAACCGCAACCGCTTTGAGTACCAGTTCAGGCAAATGCAGAATGCACCGCCCTCCCTCCCTCAATACGCATGCACCATAGCTAATGCAGTTGTTAGTTACCAACACCAACGTGCAAAAAACCTCGACGCGTTTCGCCACTCCACGCAGCATCCTCAGGAGATGTTGTCGCCTCGGCTGAGCACGGACGACTGAAATGAGTCACACTCGAAGTTCGCACAACCCCCTAGGGGATCGGGAAAACCGTTCGGGGCGACGGCCCCCCTTCGGTGGGTTCAATCGCTGTCCGTGGCTACGGACAGGTCGTTTGGTTGGGGGAGACGTTGCCGTCTCACGTCCTTGGTTGGGTTGGCGCTGGCGAGCTTTTCAGCTACGAGCCAGCGTCGAGGTCAGTTTGGGTGGTGTCATGTCCGGTGGTCATCAACTATCAGCGAGGCTTGCGCCTGCAAGCTGATAGTCGGGTCAGTCCTGTTGCTGCTGTCCTCGTCACCATCACTGGTGGTGAGGAGGTCTCGCGGGAAAGCTCGGAGTCGAGTCGAGCTGTGGTCTGGTGGCCTCGAGTGGTACGGAGCGATGTTCCTCAAATGCGGATGCCGAGATCCCTCCGCTCTTCGGAACATACGCTCGGCGAGGTGTCCGACGAAGTCTTCCACAGTCTCGATCTTGAGGTCTCTCCGCAAGACGTCATTTCTGACGTAGCGGGGGGCAGCAGCAACGGTCCTCAGAGTCAGCGACTGCTGGGCTTCTATTTTCCCACGTAAGCGCCGGTTAGTCAGCGCGTACCACGCTGGTGCAGCGTAGGTAAGGCGGGTTCGTACGTAGGCTTTATAGACGCCCAGCTTCGCTCTCATGGGGAGGTTGGACGACAAAATGGGTCTCAGCTTGGCTCTCGTTACCCTCGTGGTGTTGATGAGAGCCTTGACGTGTGGTGTCATCTTGAGCTGGCGGTCAATGGTCACCCCCAGGTATTTCACCGTGGGGGTCCATGGTATGGACTCGCCTCGGAGTGTCAGCTGTGGCGGCATAGTTCTCCTGTTGCTGATAAGGATGGCTTGGGTCTTCTTGGGGTTAGCTGAGAGCTTCCAGTCGTCCAACCATTGTGGCAGTAAATCCAGGGTGCGCTGGATTTTGATCGCCGCGTGGTAAGGCTTTATCGAGGAGGCCACGTATGCCGCATCGTCAGCGTACAACGCAAGCGTGGCCTCTTCCCCTACAGGGATGTCGTCCGTGTACTTGGAGTAGCACACGGGCGCGAGACAGCTTCCCTGTGGGACTCCTGCTAGGATCGGTCGTTCTGTAGAAATGGCGTCTTCCACTGCCACTTGGAAGCGCCGGTCTTGGAGGAACGACCGAACCAGCCTTACGACTCGTCGGGGCGCAGAGGTAGAAGCAATTTTGTACAGCAGTCCTTCATGCCAGACGCGGTCGAACGCCTTTTCCATATCTAGGAACACTCCGACGGAATGCTCCTTTCGGTTCTGGGCGGCCGCTAGTTGGTGAAGGACGCGGGCTAGCTGTTGGGTGGTGGAATGCTCGGCTCTGAAGCCGTATTGCTCTACTCTGGGTTCAATATGCGGTAGGAGATAAGGAAGCAGCAGTTTCTCGAGCACCTTCGAAACTGTGGGCAGCAGCGTTATGGGCCGATAGCTATCGGCTCGCAGAACATCTTTTCCTGGCTTAGGAATCATGATGACTCGTCCCAGTTTCCAGCTCTGTGGGAAGTGGCCAAACCTCAGGGTTCCGTTGAAGACTCTAGTCAGCGTCGCGACGGAGCGCGGGGGAAGGTGACGTAGAGCCTCGTTGGGGATGCGATCTGGGCCTGGGGCTTTTCTCAGCGGCGTCCTCAGCAGTGCCTTGCGGATTTGTCCCGGTGTTAGGACAATGGGGTCTTCGTTACTTTGGACGTCATGACCAAAGTAGTCCTGCAAGTAATCCAACACCATCTCCTCGTGGCAGGTGTTTGCTGTTGGGTTTGGCTGGAACTGGGTTTCGAGATGGTCTGCGAATATCTCGGCTCTATCTGCGGCCGCGAACTTCTTAGTCCCATTTGAGTCTTTGAGGGGGCGCGTAGGCGGGCGGCTGCCTGTGAATCGCCGACAAAGTCTGTGGACTTTGTTCCAGTCCTCACTGGCGTCATCAACCTCTCGCAGCCAGGTGTTCTCAGTCCTCGTCACAAGGAGCTGGCACACCTCGTCGGCTATGCGGTTGAGGCGAGACTTCAGGACGGGACAGCGGGATCTCATCCATGCTCTTCTGAGCCTCCTTTTTTCCTCTATCTTCTTCTTGATAGAGGATGGGATGTTCGCGGAGTTCGCTCTGCCGTTGGCTGCTTCCTCTGCTGCGGCTAGCGCAATCGCGGTGAACTGCTCTGCGAGGAGATCAACTTCCTCCGCACTGGTAACGGGGAAGGATGGAGAGTGTTCTGCCATGTGCGCGGCGAAGGTCTGCCAGTTGTATCTCCTACGGTCCGGCGGGGTAGGCCGGGTCGGATCAGGAGAGTATTTAATGAGCAGCGGCTGATGATCTGAGATAAGGTGGTAGTCCAGGACTTCTACCGTCATGGTGTTGGTCAGTCCTTGGGTTACCACTAGATCTATGACATCCGGTAGTGCATTGGCTTGGTAGGGGTAGTGTGTGGGCGTCTCTGGCCCGACTACACTGTAGCCTCGTCTCTCGGCGTCGTCAAACAGCCGGGTCCCGTCGGGACAGTTCCTTGTCGAGTTCCATGACAGGTGTTTACAATTAAAGTCGCCAGCGATGATGGCGGGTGTACTGCCCAGAGTGGCGTGAACGTCCTCGATGTCGAGGCGGATGCTTGGCGCCTTGTAAAAGGTAAACACCCTACATGGGCCCGAGTCAAGGAATATCTCTATCCCGATTGCTGTTGATGACCGCAAGGTGGTCTGCGGTAGAATCTGATGCACTATGTTGTGTCGCACTAGGATTGCAAGTCCCCTATACGCTATTCCTAGTGGGGATGTCTCATCAGCTCGGTAGGTGGCGTAGCCCGCAAAGCCACATCTCTTTCCACTGCTCAGGTGGGTTTCTTGTAGGAGAGCGATGTCAATCTCCTGCTCTTTAAGTACCACCTTAAGGAGTTCTTGTTTGTTACTGGAAATGCCGTCGGCGTTCCAGGACATCACTCTCAGAGGAGGACTGCTACTCATGAGTATATAGATCAGCCAGCCCTCTGAGGATTATCGGTACTAGAATCAGGCGTTACTTTGCGGAAATCCATTTTCAGATGGGAAAAATAAAATACAATTATTTTGCTTTAAATTTCCGCTAAGAGACGCTAGCGCAGGCAACAAAACCACACCAACCGCAACCGCTTTGAGTACCAGTTCAGGCAAATGCAGAATGCACCGCCCTCCCTCCCTCAATACGCATGCACCATAGCTAATGCAGTTGTTAGTTACCAACACCAACGTGCAAAAAACCTCGACGCGTTTCGCCACTCCACGCGGCATCCTCAGGAGATGTTGTCGCCTCGGCTGAGCACGGACGACTGAAATGAGTCGCTGGCGAACAGGCCTTTATACTGTCCCCACTAATGAGCTGACGTAATCGTTACGTTAACGCGATCGTTACGTAAACGCAAACAAAAAGTTAAAGTTAAAAAATTAAAAAGTTAAACCGTTGATGACTGATGGTTATTAATAACATTTTGTTGATTTGAAAATAGATTCAAAAGTGGGGAGGTGGTATAACTGACCTGTTCGTTCAACAATGTAAGCGTATTATTTTTATTATGTTTTATGATTTCTAATTGTTCCAGAACGGACAATTTAAAACTTTTTTCACATGTGTGTAAAATAGAAAAAGTATGATTATTAGGAATACTATGTCCTGAATCTAAAAGATGTTTGGCGAAGTGTGACTTTTCAGGATGGTTGTTTCGATACGCGGAAATATGTTCTTTATAACTACGGCCGGTCTGTCCTATATAAGTGGCGTTGCATGCACTACAGTTAAGCTTGTAAACACCAGATTTTTGGTGTTTATCAAGCTTATCCTTTCCGTTACAAATTAATCTTAAAGAGTTATTAGTGTTAAAAGCTACGCGTATGTTATGTTGTTTTAGGGTTTTAGAAATACGTTCCGACACCGTCCCTAAGTAAACTAAACTAGAATTATACCTGTTAACCTTTTCATTAGGAACAGAGTATAATAAACTAGTTATTATTTTATTAATTTTATTTTTTATAATTTGCATTAGCTATAGTGCATGCGTATTGAGGGAGGGAGGGCGGTGCATTCTGCATTTGCCTGAACTGGTACTCAAAGCGGTTGCGGTTGGTGTGGTTTTGTTGCCTGCGCTAGCGTCTCTTAGCGGAAATTTAAAGCAAAATAATTGTATTTTATTTTTCCCATATGAATTAGGTAGTTGCGGGCGTGAATAAAAGTGATAGAAATCCAAACAAAAATTCGTCATCGTCTAATTATTGCTCAAATATTATTTATTAAAGATTATTTTTCTTTATGCTCAACCCTTTGGAGGCTGATTCTGGTGATCAAAAAATCGTCAATTTTGTATGGAAGGTGAATTTTTTTAGGGATTTCGATGTTGGTCCCATAGTAATATTTGTTATTAAGTGTTTGAGCACTAGAATCAGCCCCTAAGAGGTTTTGGATTAATATAAAAATTAGCTTTTGAGTAAAACGTAAGTAGAGTTACAATTTAATGAACATTAAGAATGTCTGCGAAGAGTTGCCACGGTGTTAAGTGTCTGGCAATGGATGACATGTTTTTTTTAAATATTCTGAAGGAGATATCAAAAAAGTCAGCCTTTATTATTTGATAAATTTGAGTTAGTATCTTACACACACATTGCACCTTTCGTACCGTTTAACTTCCAAAGCCACGATCCTAACTCAAACTTCAATTGATATGGTTCATCGTTCTTACCTGTGTTGGGAGAATGCGCTGACAAAGTTTCAGCTTTTATAAAATAACGAAGATCTGGAGTTCACGGACTGTTAGGACATTAGCTCCTTTACATTATTATCTAATCAAATCTAAGTTGCGAGGACAAAAAGAGCGCATTGAAGTCGGGCTTTAGGTGACTGATGGTTGTGAGGAGTTAGCAAGCTGGGCAGGGCTAGGGTCATGACAAAAACTATACTAACCATTAAAAACACTCAATCTGGAAATAAAACAAACAGAGTGCGTCGAACTGAAACTCACAAATACTGTATTAATAATAAATTAAACACATAAAAACCATAAACCCTAATACTTTTCTTGTTCTTGCGTTGTAAGTTCGTGCCGTGTCCGTGTTCAATTTACCTAGGCTTTTTCTGAGCAAACGCTTTTTATGTAGGTACCTCCTTCGTATCATTATCTTAACCTCTCTTGATTTCAATAACGCCGTTGTGTACGCATTAAAGTATGTTCTCTATAAATTTAAAAAGCGCGAGTCTGATGTGCGCGGGTTCCGTAAAAACTTGTATTGCTATATTTTTTATCTATGATTTTTTTACTTTACGTTTTTTTATATAAATATTTAAAACCCACATAAAACTAACGTGATGTTGCCTTCTTTATAACCAAAACAAACAAGTTATAATATATTGTCTGATGTTATATCGATAGGTAATTGTATAATCCTTCGTGCGCGAGTAGGTACGGCTCGCACTTTGCCGGTTTTTCCTCTTGAGGTCGTCGATTACCTCGTGACTGAAGGTCAGGGTTAATATGGGTAATGAAACAACACGTAACCACTTTCTTGGCAATTTTTAATGGAGTGGTTTGCCATTGCCTTCTTTATTTCAAATGTTATGATGCTAGCCAACAGCCCCCTACCACAAGTGCTGGTTTCCTCACGATGTTTTCCTTCACCCTTGGGCAGCAATATCTTAAAAAATACTCGTAAGTTTCGTACAAACTCAGTGGTATTATACACTGGGGATCGATCTCACGACTTCACATGTGTAGTAAAGTTTTTTCCCTTCAGTTATCGCGCCGAGGTACGGAACCTTAAACAATAATAAATCAATGATATTATATAGGTAATGCATACAACTAAGTAATTTATTTTAAAATGATGGTAAAAGAAATTGTTGACAAGTAACGAGCTTTCCAACAACATTTAGAAACTTGGTGTCAACTTTCAGTATTGTATTCATTAAAAATCAGCTATTAATATCTATTTTGGAAATTCGACCCAAGACGGTGTTTGTTTTGATACTACTTAAGGTATACACGGGGTGTTAGTGTAAGCAGTCACTCTGAAAGAGGGTGAATGTGGTTATCAATATCTTCAAAATCCTACCTACGAAAATCTTTAAAAAAATTGGCTCTCCATACATTGTCATAGAGGTAACAGAATTTTTCGCATGATTATTTAGTTCCATTTTCGAAATATCAAACTTTAAAATGCATTTTTTGGTCCAAGAGGTCGTCCCTCAAGTTTAACTGCTGGCCTAAAAAAGCTGAAATAAATCATTATGACAGTGCATTTCATAAACTTTAATGGAAAACTTCACGTATCACGTTTTCCATACACAATAGCAAATCAATTGTCATCGCCCTGCCCAGGGTCTTATGATCCTCGAGGCTTTAAAAGATTTTAAGACTGTTTTTATTAGCGTGTATAATACTTACAGTCGAAAATATATTCAAATTGAGGATTATTTAACTTTATTCGGGGGAAAAAATCAAATGAATCGGGGAAAACCTCTAAGTATTATGTATCTAGAGAAGAATTTTCTACATATATAATAATATAAAAGTTTAGAGCTGCCGGCTGTGGTAGGTCAGTTTTATGTCCTTGATCCACACTCGCCAATCCAAGACTTTCAGCGGCATCTGCCGATGTGACTAGCAAATAAACAGCTAAGTATTTACTCGAAGGAACTTGCTGGCTTCAAACTTTTGGTGCTCGCTAACCCTCGATATGATTATCCCTTTAGCAAGTACAAGTAATGTAAATGAATGGAAAGCAAATAATGTAAATCAATTTCTATCTCGAAGAATTTGTGTTATAATATTCTTTACTGTTTTTTCTTTTACATAAAATTTAAAAATCTTATTCCAGGACGCATCCTAAAATATTGATTTAGAAAGACCCACTGCGCATGTCTGCTGGCCAAGGCGCTCTAACAACAGGAAAAGGCTGTGTTTGCTGATAGTTCTGATTTTAAGGCAAAATCGTAATGTTTTAAATATTTTACATAGTTTTACTTACATACCTATAATATAATTCTAGTGCGAAGGCAACAAGGCCCAGTGTTTGTTCAAAATGGGTAATATTCAGGGTGGTGAAAAACAACCTAAAAGTGGAAAGTCACCTGCTAAAAGTAAACATTTCATACGGAACCTCAATAGGAAATCACCTGGTAGAGACAGTAAAAAACATGGAAAGAAAAAGGGCGACGCAAAACGAGACGCAATCGATAGGGAGTTCGATAAAACGCTAGATTCCGATAACAATGAAGCGATCGAAGCATCAGATAACGATACGGTCGAGTGCGTGTTGACAGCGCGGGATGCGGCGGGCGCGGGCGCGGGCGAGTCGGCGAGCGTGCACTCCGAGGTAACGGTGACCAGGTGCGAGTCGCGCGCGGGGCCGCGGTCACCGACCCGCGACCGCTCCGCTCCGGCTGCCTCTCCGGCGAACGAGTCCACCTCCGAGTCAGTGTTCACGGACCCGCTGACGCCGCTCGCCGTCGAGCTGAACCAGTGCTACTACTCCGCGGAGAGCGACAGCGCGCACGACGACGCGCCGCGCACCCTCACGCCAGACGCGCGCGCGCACACCTCCTCCACAACCGGCGACATGCCGCAAGACGAGGCCGCCTCCTTGCTGTCAACCGATGACATAGAAAAAGAAGAAAAAAGTGACGTATTCGATGACATCAGTGACAGGGGCGATGAAAAGGTGATGGGAGCACTAATTTCGGGGTTTCGCGGTGATCACATAGAACGCAGTGCGCACGAGTGCAGTCATGACTTCCGCGATAACCGGCTGAAGGCCTGTCCAGGGCAAACGTCGTTCACCCTCTCCAAACACCGCAAGGTGGAACTGACTCCTGTATCCTGTGAACCTTCGCTCAGTATGCTTGATGATAACGGTTCGTATTTATGTGTTGGTACTTGTGGTTTTATTTCGCTAACAAGTACTTTACTGATACTTATTATTTAAAATAAAGGGAAATCTACTCGAATTTTCTTCTTTACAAAGAGAAACTTGCAGTTCTGAACATGAAATATCTACAATACGCTATAAGTACTTGTAGCTACTGGTTGCTTGTTTGTACTCGCAGAGTACTCTTCACAATGTTTGAAACCAGTTTGTTGATACTTGCTCCATGGTTCAGCACACTTTGATATCAAACCACTCGATAATGATACTTTGTGCATTGAAATAAGAACTCCTTTGAACTAATGCAGAACAACACAATCACCACAACAATTGCTCTTTTTGTTACGATTATGGTCAAATAGAAACTACCTAAGTATTTTATTTTCATCAAAAGATTAGGGTTCGTCTTCATCTACGGGTACACTCACGTTCAATATGATTTACTCCACATTTTGTTACGAATTGTGCCATGTCACTGCATTTATTTGGAATAATTTTCTCGGTATTTGTTTACTCAAGAGGTTTGTGCTAAAGTCAGTACAGTTCCGTCGATTTTATTAGTTGTGTTATAAAAAGCCTCAAAGTCACGCCAACAAAAATACAAGACGACCGAAAAAAAATTTGTAAGTGAAAACGTCGTGATAACTTGCAAACAAAATTGCTTTTAAATTATGAAAACAATTACAAGTTTTTTAAATTCTTTTTTTAATTTATTAAAAAAAAAGAAGTTCAGATCTGACTAGTTTTACTTATTTTGGAAAATTATCAATTTACCGCTACTCTTATCTAAATACAGACTGACTCTTAAGTCTTATACCTACAATGATTTGCTAATGCCAGCCACCTTTGGCCGAATGACGTTGGTAGTGCAGAAAATAATAACTTGCCTTACTAGGTAACTGAAACTGTTAACAGTATAGGTAATTTCCATTCATTTGTTATACAAATCGCTAAAATTATTGACTCTCTTGAGAAATCTTTGGCTGTTTTAATTAAAGACGAAAATCAAAAACTCACATTATTGTAATTTCATTTGGCTATTGCAAATTGATCAATAAACCATGAACAATATTTTAGTTTCAAACTAATCTAAAAACTAGCTGATCCAGTGGCGTATTTGTCCTAACGCCCAATAGCCTGGGAACTAGGGCAGGCAGATATATATATACGACACGACAAAATTCACTAATTAGATACCTAGTTTATTCTATACGACGGGTGCTCGGAAAGAGACGGACTGTTGGTACTTACTATATGGCCAAGGGCAGTTAAAACTAGAAATCTGGCACTGAACTAATCCTATTCCACTACAGTTTCAGAGAAAGATCGCCGCCACTCGAGCCTCAGCGACGTGCCCCTGGTCGACTCCAACGTGCTACGTAAGGTGGCCTCTCTGACTCTGGACAAGCACGCCGAGAATAGGGTGACGCGCCCGAGATTCGTCCCCGAGAAACTGGACTTTCAACTCTACGAGAAGTTTGAAGGTAAACGCAAAAAACTTAGTACCTAGATAATAAGCATGAGATGAGTGTTTGAGCAGATGCTCACAGCAAGTAGAAAATTACTGACCCACTTTTGACATATCATAAAACTTTGTACATGCCTGTTTCGCACATGGTCTAGGTAATTGGTCTAGCCTAGCTACTAGCGAGAAGAAGGTTTATCTATCTAAAGATTGTGAATACTCTATTGGTGTTAATAACAATGGCTTGTAGGTAAAGCATGGTAAAACAAACCATCCAAGTTAGATTATAGAGTCAAACTTCCAAGTCGTTTGGTAATCAATTTTTCTGTGTTTAGTGTATCGAACCAACATTAACATGATATCTACAGAAAACACTGAACCACAAATTCTTGCATAGTAATCCGTTAGGTACTTTCCCACTGAGCCAACTTTCCCACTAAGCCAATAAAATAACAAAAAATCTAGTAGGACAATACCTATAATCTTTGTGTCAAGTGGATTTATGTGTCAATTCGTGGACATGTTATAAATAGCTACATTGACTGAGTGAGCGCCATGATAACGAAATGATAAGAATAATTGAATAATCTTTTATCAGCAATTGCTGCCCTCTAATTCTTATCTTCATGATTAGTTAGTTTAGAGTCATTAGCGACGGTATACGTGACTTACCAGCTGATCGTGTAAAACGTAATGATGCAGATCTCAAATAATCGTGTTAATTTCACTAACTCGTCAGTGGCACATTTCAACTATGTCAAGTTTCTTGGCCAGCATCGTTCTGCCGAGAAGGGGGTTCAAGATATCGTGACTATACTAGGACTACATACGGACGAGATTACTATAAACACTGGTTTGGTATCAGCGGCAAGACGGCTCCGTTCCGCTTCGAGGCGATCGAGGAAGCGCGACTGGGTGTTAGTCGCTCTAAAAAAAATAACTCTTAATATTGAGAGAACATCACAGTGGTGCAGATCAGTGATATTAGCCATGAACTCAAAACACCAAAGGATCAAAGTTGAATGTGACTTAGCAATAGGTGTTGTGACAATGGAATATGAATTTACATCATCATACGTCATTAGCATTGAAAATAGGACTTTACAAAGAGTGCTGTCTTGTCAAAGTAAGTTTAGATTTCTTAGATTTTTTGCAAGCCACATGTTAGGTATAACAAGGTGTTACAAGGTACCTTGAGGTACACTTAAGTACAGTGTAGCCCTTCAAAGAGCACAACAATAGTTTCTAGAAATATTTTTTCTACTTCATTTCGTAATAGTAGATAGTATAGTTATTCCTCATAGTTGACGCATTTTCCCAGTATTGGGATCTGAAGGCTAACTTTACTTACCTACTTTACGTAGAGTATAGTAGATAGGTAAGCATAATGTGCTTATCGAGCGGAAACCTGATGGAAGTGTTATAAAAAGAACTTTACCCAATCTGACTTTAAAATATTCGTTTAAAATTTTCAACTCTTACTCACTACTACTACCTACTGAACACCTTCTGCTTCAATTTATTAAACTCTTTGCGCTAAGTCCGATACGTAGGTATTCCTATTTCTGTATTGTCCGGCTTATAAAGTAGGCACTGTAACGGCGGTTTATCTTTCCATTTATTTATTAATGTATATCGGATAGATTAACCCCACAGACACCCCACAGCGTATGTACTTTATTATTTCTTTTGAGCCATCTTTAGCAATTTGGTGTACCTACCTGCTACAGCTCTCTTTTTACCCCCTCCATTCATTCCTTTCTGTTTTGGACAATAGTTTAGGATTCAGTTCCCGACGGGAACTTCCCGCTGTCCTCACGATGTCGTCCTTTCATAGTATATATGGCCTATAACGAAAGGGTCCCATGGCCTGCAAATCGGAAGAGATCGTTGGTTTGCACCAAGAGACTTGTTTTGTGGCCAGCCATTGCCAGTATTGCCACATGAGTCTTGCTTGCTAGGTATACTCTCAGGCCTACCTGTATCCTCTGCTTTTTTAAGCAACTTGTTCGTCTTTCGGTGCTTCAGGTCAATAGACCTACAAAAGACCAACCAAGACTAACTTCCTATACGATACCCTTTGCGCTTTATTCTTACTCATAGTAATAAATTATACTGTTGTTATAAAACTTGAATATAGGTGAAATGGCTAATTTCGAATTAATGACAGATAGATGACATTTTATAGTGGAGAAAAGAATAAAAATTTACCGTCTCATTCGCGTGTAATCAGTGGCATAACTATTATTATTAGTACGTTAAGATTGTTATCTCACTGTACATTAAACGTTCGCTCAAATTTTATTGCTATAAGTACTTTTAATGGAGTAGCTAGCTCGTTAACTTTTCTCTAGTTCGTTGGATTTGAGTGATTCCCCGGCAGAAGAGAGAGGATTCGAGAAAATGACAAAATTAGAAACTAAAACAGTAAATTTTTGTTTAAACTTTTTGATTAATTGTACCTATTTACTTATTGCTAATCTAACTGCCGTAGCCCGTACCACAGAATACCCGTACTTAGAACTTCAATGCGTAAAAATGGCGCCTTTTGTTTTTCAAGCGGCCATCAACTAAACCTGGTTTTTATATTAAAAAACATGTAAAAAGAAAATTCTATTATGACATGTATGTAGCTATTATCAGTCCGGGCCGAGCTTTGAGGGTTTGAAGTTACAAAATAAAATGTTCCTTTTAGGCCAATAAATCGATCATTCTTATGTTCTTAAGGTTGCATTTGAACAAAATCTAGTGAAAATATGTTGTGTATTGCCGTAATCGCATCAGAAATGGTACACTTGGATCCTAGAAGGTTGATCACCCAATTCTAGTAAACAAACACAATGAATCCTATGGGAGTGGCCACACCGCCTTGCTTGGACGCACACTTAGCGCCTCAATAGCAGCCTAGAGTTGCTATTTGACATCCATTATTTGCTTGCATGATGAATTGCTTTTTTCCGTCAGAAAACTGCAGTTACGCGTATTTATACATCGACCGCGAGGGCAATCGAAAGTTTTGTGGGGCTTCAGTTTTTGAACTGTGGCCTGCATACCCACTTTGAACCTGACGACGTTTTACGGAGCCAATAGTAAGGCAAGCCTATACACCATAGACCCTAGGCATAATAAGCCCAGAGCATTCGTCCGTACTCCTGGACTTTGGCTATGGCTCGCAGTTACAGTGCGCACCATCTGGCAAGGAAAGGGAAACAACCCGATCTCCCCTGCCAACTCCTGAAATGGTGCCGACTGGCATCGCTGTGTCGTTCGCCGTTCACCCGAGGCCCATAGAGAAGACTTACATGAAGGTAAACCCTCCTGCACCAGCCAATGCATCGTAGGGCGTCAACTGAAGCCTCTTGCTCCCTCTTCGTGGCTTTTGCAAGACTACATCCACATAGAAGGCTTACATTGGATATCGGGCCTCCTCTGCCTTCAAAATTTGGATGATGACCTCCCCAAGGGCCAAAGGTCAGATCTGGTCCAGGAGTGACGACTACTATCCTTAACCACGCCTCTATCGCGGTTTCTTCAAGGGTGAACCTATATCACGCGCGGCGCAGGTCATAGCTCTTGAACTATTGGTCTTTCCACACAAACAAGTCACAGCGAGGAAGATGGCGTCAAGGTCCCATCGCAGACATCCGGCTAGCTTTAAGGCCGAATCGGTTAAGACGGGGTGGTATACATGATTGCTCGCAAACGCCACCTCTCTTTGCGTCTTCCACAGCTGTATGGTATTGGGCGACGACATGATGTTGTACAGTCGAAAACACGTCAGATTACAAATTTTATTAACTTTTTTTTTTATATCTGACATGTGACCGCGTATACTGTACCGAGGCCCCATAAAGACCCATGGATTAGATAATTCTCATATACTGACAGTCACTGAGGGCTCCTGCTGTGGGACGATCATGCGCGACACTATAATGAGCTACAAAGCGCCGCCGATTTTGACCTTGAATTAAAAAATGGCGGCTTGTGATGGCTACTTGTCAGATCGACCCAGTCTCGAATTCCCCCACCGAAAAAATGATTTATACCGTCGATACGGTCTTTTGATGTGTCATGAAATATATATCACCGCAATCTGCACAAAATTTCCAATACGACAATAATATCTAATACAAAGAATATATACTGTTTTATTTTGCATGCTATTTTTTTTAGCTCTTTAATTTGTTAAGTTAAAAGATTTAAAAAAATACAAAAAAAATCTTTCCATTGTCAGGTTAGGCGAATCCCTCCAGATAATCGTCAGATTATGAGACAGCACGTTTAGGGTATATAAATGAATCATATATATCTTAATCTGACGCGCTCGAGTATTTCAAAATGGCGATTTTTTTTTGCACATTCTAATAATGGCCGCGAGTTTAGGTCACATCCAAATCGTCAGATTATTTACATAAGAACCTTCTTTTAGGTTCACTTAACATACCCTTTGAAAAACTGACGCGCTCGATTAATTTTTTTTTCCGTTTTCAACCCATTTTTATGCGCGACCACCCCCATCATGGAAACAATCAGATTAACATACGTATGTTTTCAAAAAAACGTAGGACATGGATGCTATTAATATCTAACACGCTCGAGTATGTCCATGCAACTGTTTTATTTTACATTTTTGAAAATTTATAGCCGCTGCCTCCACCGATGAAAGTGTACCTATATATTATATGACATTTTTTTCTTCTTATCATCTAAGCTTCGCAATCCAATAGGTCTCTTCGACGCTCGAGTAAATCCCGAGTTAGCATCCTGGGCTCCCCTACTATCATAATAAGATTTTCTTTTTACCTTATTTTGAATATATAAAAGGTATAGGTATGTATAGGTAGGTAAGGTAAGGTTTGTTTGATGACCTCGCTTCTTTGTAGCTATTTTGACATTTACACAGAATAAAAATAGTTGACATTTAGCTATTTATGACATTGACAATGTCAATGTCAAAAATGACAAATGAACATGTACAAATTTTTGACATTCGTGACATTTTGATTATTTCGATCGATCGAGTGATTGATTTTGTTATAGTTGATAGTTTGGTTTTTGTAAAACTTTATTGATTTGCTAAGTGGTAGGTAACTACCTACTTTATAAAATCTGCAAGCAAAACAGTCTCAAAAAACACAGCATTCAGAAAGCATATTTGTTTGTTTTTCAGGTCAGATGCTTTTAAACTGGTTTCTATCATCAATTTCTGAGAACAATCACTTGAAACACATAATTAACCCTCAAGATCTGAAAAACCTTGGAATACAATATTGTACTCATCTGTTAGCAGCTGGAGTTCTAAGGCAAATTTCAGATAAAGATGCACCTACAGAAAACATATTCAAGGTAAGTTTATCATCATAAGTAATTCAGTGTGCCTTTGATTAGGTACCAAATAAAAAGTCTTGATGAACTTACCAAAAAATAGGTAGGTACATACTTACTTTGTAGTACAACTTCCGTCTTAAATATTAAATAATGGGATATATTTAAATGCACAGCAAAAAACTTATTATCTATTAATTTGTGCTCATCAATTACTATTTTTACATCAAATAAATTATTGCACTGCAAATACACTTCTGGACACATCTATTGGCCCACCTTGTATTTTCAGTTTTGTTTGGTCCTAGCTAAAATTTCATATTAGGTCAAGCAAAAAGTTTTTATGCAGTTTTGAACCTGGCACATTCACAATTTCATTCAATAGTCTTTTTTTGAATTTCGAACACAGAATTTAAAGAAACAAAAGACAATTTGGAGCCTGTTTGTTGATATCAAACAATCGAATACTAAGAAAACTTGGTTTTATTGGTTTACTTGGATTTAATTATTGAAAAAGTGATTGATATCTTTGTTTTTGCAACAAACATTACTTTTTCTTAACATTAAGGTGAGGTTCTATCAATAATCTATGGATACTTCATCTGAAGTCGCCGCCCAAGCTGTGGCACTTATTCAGGCCGGACACAGCCAAAGAAACGTGAGTGCTTAACTTAATTTAAGTCGATCTGCGGTCCGAAATGTTTATCAAAGGTACCTAGAGACTGGCGGCTTTGTTCGTCGCCAAGGAAGGCCACGATCTCGGGTCACAACTGAAAGGCAGGATCGATTCATCGTGACAACCAGCTTGAGAAATCGTCGCCTTACCTCCATTGAGATACAAAACCAACTTCGCGACTTCCACGGAGTATCTGTGAGCGCTCGAACTGTTCGGAGAAGGTTCAAAGAACGCGATATGGTACCACACAAGCCAGCTAATGGGCCCAAACTAACGCGAGCCCACCGGACAGCGCGCCTTTATTTCGCACGCAGTCATTTAAATTGGACACAGCAAGATTGGAGCCGTGTACTCTTTTCTTATGAGTCTAAAATTGTGTTACATGGCAATGTATCAAACGCAACGCTCCATGCGTTTCGCACAATGCTGCTTTGAAGAGAGGGTTGCTTATGGCGGTGGCTCATGGACTGTGGGGCGGTATATCCGCGAGCGGCAAAACTCAACTTGAGGTTGTTACAGGACCACGGCTGCCAACATTAAATGCTGAAAGGTACATTCGTGAGTGCTTAGAACCTCACGTGATACCATACGCGGACTATGTGGGCCCAAATTTCCTTTTTATGCATGATAATGCAAGAGCCCATGCGGCCGGCATCGTCAGGGAGTATCTTCGGGATGTGAACATCACAGTTATGGACTGGCCAGCCTGAAGCCCAGACATGAACCCCATTGAGCACATGTGGGACGAGCTAAAAAGACGTGTTAGGGCTCGTCAGCCAGTTGCCCAGACGATGCAGGAGTTGAAAACTGCCATAGAAGAGGAATGGGAGATGATCCCTTAAAATTTCATAAGCCCATGGAGGCAACACGCGTTATGAAATTAAACCTTTATTTGATAAAACATGTTTTTTATTCAAAAATCCGACTATGTACGGTACGGTACGGCGCATATCCGACTTGTTAGGCGTAGCTCCATGTCGTATGGTATTCTGAATTCAAATTTAAAACAATACGATCGAAAAAGATGGTAAAATGTATCAGGTTTAAAACTGCATCAACAGTTTTTGTTCAATCTAGCTATCATATTTCGGTAGGGGCCATCGAAACCTAAACTCTAAGGTGGGCCAATAGATGTGTCCAGAAGTGTATAAATATTGCTTAACAAAACTAGTACTATAAATAATTCGAAAATGTACTTCAATTTTTTGCTGCCATAAAGTTGTTTCAAAGTAAGTATGTACCTATTTTTTGGTAAGTTCATCAAGACTTTTTCTTTGGTACCTAATCAAAGGCACACTGAATTACTACCCTTAAACAATTATTATTTTTATTGTGGAACACATATAAAAAAATTAAGTTATTAACAGGTTTAAACTTGGAACTAATCAAGTCCTGCCTCTAGGGTGTACAATAATATGAGAGGAAAACCAACTTTATTAAATGAATGCTACAAACAAAATTAATAGTAACAATGTCAATAGATCTTAATATGTCAAAAAATCATTTATGGTGTAAAAACATTCTTGAATAGTTAATTTTATCATGTTACTTTACAGCCAAATCTAATGTACTACTGGGCACACATGGAGGCCCCTGCATCTCAACCTGTGACCCCAGGGCGCTTGCATATGACAGCATGGCCTCCAGACAAGGAGTTGCTTCCTCACGTAACTCAAGATCTTATAACTAATCGCTGCAATTTGGAAAACAAGTTCTTTAATCAAAATAACAATGAAGAAATAAGTGACATCAATGAAGCCAAATTGACCATTTCACAACTGAAACAAAAACTCCAAGAATTAGAGTACCAATTGGAGAAGTACAAATGGAATGCTCAAATAGATGCACGGAACAAAAACTTAGATAAGAACTTTGATTCATCTGCTCAAACCATCTCCAAGACAAAAGTAGAACTGATGAACAAAGAAGTACAGACATCTTATGAAATTAACAAACTCTCCTACAGGCCTGTGATAATATCTGACACTCATTTAAAATCAAATGTAAATATAGATAGTTCTGTAGTTTTAAGCAGCTGCGCAAAAGATATAGTAAATAAAAACGATAATAGATCTGAGAAAATTGAAAATTATTGTAAGTTAAATAAAAGTAGAGATTATAATGAAGCAATCAAAAAAATTGATGTTCCTACGAATGTTGAAGATAATGCAATTAGCCCAAAGGATCTTAAGGATGTTAATCCAATAGGTGTAAATAGAAATGTAAATAAATGTACACATCATTCTAATAATGGTACTACGTGCATTATGACCTGCTGCTGCTGCTCATCTGATGCATCATTTCTCAGTGCATTAACATCATGTGACTCAATAAACAACGAAAGAGAAAATATTATAGAAACTGATGACATCACTGAAGCTTATTCAACGAAAAATGTTATTACAGAAATGCTCTACACAAACTTGAAGAATGAAACATCAAAAACTAGTCAACATTCTTTAATAAATATACGTAGTGCAGTATCATCAGGAACAGAGAAATCATGCTCATTAAGTAAACTAAAACAGAATACTTCTGAAGTGGAAAGTTATACCCCACCAGCTAGTCTATCCCCACCGACTTCAAGTGTGACTGAGACGCCATCTATAATAGTTAAGCCATCTACTTTAACTAGTCATCAAACTACATCGCCTCCCCCTCCCCTGCCGGGCATGGCACCGTCCCCGCCGCCTACGCCAGGAACAAATGTGTCCCCGGCTACTAGGTCTGCATCAGTAACGACGGCAAAAGTTCATTCTGCACATGAACAATCATATAAAAAGAATGCATCACCACCATCAGTAAAGTCGGTGGTTCCCCTAGCTCCTTCAACGCCCGAAATTGCTCCCACGTCACCGTCAGTGCCGGTTTTAGGAGAGTTGGGGCTACCCCCTCCAACAATGCCTGAAATAGAACATCATCCTACACCGATGCCTGGCATTAAGCCTTCTTCCCCTTTTATGACAGAAATAGGGCCTTCCTCTCCTATACCTGGCATCGGGCCCCCTCCGCCTCCAATGTCTGATATGGGGCCTCCGCCGCCTCCATTGTCTGGAATAGGGCCTCCGCCGCCTCCAATGCCTGAAATGGGGCCACCGCCTCCTCCAATCGTTGGATTAGGACCTCCTCCACCTCCGATGCCTGGAATGGGGCCTCCACCTCCCTCAATGCCTGGAATGGGGCCTCCTTTACCCCCGATGCCTGAAATGGGGCCTCCGCCGCCTCCAATGCCTGGAATGGGGCCTCCACCTCCTCCAATGCCTGGGATGGGGCCTCCACCGCCTCCTATGCCGGGAATGGGGCCTCCTCCACCCCCGATGCCGGGAATAGGGCCTCCTCCACCCCCGATGCCGGGAATGGGACCCCCTCCACCTCCTATGCCGGGAATGGGGCCCCCTCCTCCGCCAATGCCCGGAATGGGTCCACCCCCTCCCCCCATGCCAGGAGCGAACCCTTTACCCCCGCCTATGCCAGGGTTAGGCCCTCCTCCCCCGCCATCTCCAGGCCCGCCTCCGCCTCCGGGCCAACTATCATATACAGGGCCGGTCCCGTTTCCCGCCCCACCTGTGGGTGGATGGACCATGCAGAGATCAAGTAAGTTACCACCAAATACCTATTCTGAACGATCACATCACAAAGTAATTTAAATGAATAGCTACTTTTGTTTCGATTCAATAAAGAACAAAAAAATCTTTCGCGCAATCTCAGTTTCGCGCACAGGTCGCGCAGATAAGAAAACGAAATTTTTATCAATGTCACCGATGTTTTGTTAGCTATAGAATGAACTTATTTCAGCTTTAAGAAAAACACCTGTAAAACCTGCGGCGCCCATGAAACCGTTGTATTGGACACGAATATTAGCAAATCAAGTGGCGCCACCCTGCCACGGCGAATCGGACTCCGTACCCTTGAAACCTTTGTGGCTGGAAATCGAAGAAACAAAACTAGACAACATTGAAGAGTTTACCGACCTGTTTTCACGCCAAGTCGTTAAAGCCCCAGTAAAAAAGAAAGTGGAAGTAAGGACTAAAATAAAACCTGTGAAAATATTAGATAGTAAAAGATCACAAAATGTCGGTATACTTGCTCAGAGCTTACACGTAGAGTTTTCAGAAATAGAAAATGCAATTTATAATTTTGATACGTCTGTCGTGAGTTTAGAAGCCTTACAGCAAATATATGAATTGGTAAGTTGAAATTCTAAGTAATTTAACCAAGACCTAAAACTAAAACCGACTTCAAAATAAACTAAACTAAAAGTGAGAAATACCCATCAGAGCACCACGCAAAGTGGCACCAAGACCAAATATAATATCTGCCTTTATCTTTTTTGTAAAAGCACAGAATAAAAATGTTTCACTCTTTATTGTAATTTCGAGGCTGTTTTAATTTTTTAGAAATACATTTCAAAAAAAACATTTTAGCATCCTAGATGCAAGGCTTTATGAACATCAAGAAGAGCGGGACCAAATTGAGAACCACCCCTCTTTCAGAATCTGTAAAAATAATTTTATTTGTATCCATTTTTTTACAGCGTGCCAGTGATGAAGAATTATGTATGATAAAAGAACACTTAAAAACTAGATCAGAGGTGCCACTTGATAGGCCCGAGGCGTTCTTGCATGATTTGTCGGGAATCCCAAATTTTGCAGAGAGAATATCATGTTTCATGTTTCAAGCCGAGTTCGAGGATGCTGCCAGCACAACAATGCATAAACTAGACAATTTAAAACACACGTGTGAGGTAAAGTATTTTTTTAAAACTATTACAGCTTTAGCATCTTTTCGCTCTTCTTAAAAAGGCGATACTATACAAGTCAAAAGTCAAAGTCAAAAATATTTTATTCAATTTAGGACAGAAAATGCCACTTATGAACGTCAAATATTTAAAAATCAGTATAATATTGGCCCTTAGGGGGCCCGAACATGTCTCCTTATCTTTTGGGCCCTACTAGTGCTTCGAGACAAAACACAGACAATCAGGCAAATGCTGAAAAGAAGCACCGGAACAAACTCAGTCACCACTAGCTGCCATAAAAAAGAGTAAATACTTTGAAAGTAACTAAAATAAACAAGCCTTGCCGTTTCAACGTCAGTAAGATGTGTTATTTTTCTAACCGCAAAGGCAGCTGAAGCAAGTCTCCCAGCCAGAGTGTCAACATGTGGTCCCCATTGCAACCTCGAATCCAATGTAATGCCCAGAAACACAGTGGAATTAGATAGATCTAGTTTCTCACCATTTAGTAAAATTTCGGTGTTACCTTGCTTCAAGGTCTTTTATAAAGGTTTTACGGCCCATACGGCCAATTATACAGTAACTTCTTCCTTCTGCTTTTCTGCTCTTACATCTGTTGGTTCCGGACTACAAAAATCAGCGGTTGCGGGTTCAAATCCCGCAAGGGCAAATGTTTTTGTGATGAGCACGAGCATTTGTACCTACGTTATTGATGTTTTTAACGTATATAAGTATATCGAACCGTTATCCTAGTAGCCATATCACAAGCTCACGCTAACTTTGGGATTGGGATTATATAAAACTGAGCTCAAAATCTGTATTTTAAGCTCAATTTTGACTACAAAATATGTATTTCACTATGATCTTTCGGGAGGGTGAGGTATCAAAGAATATTAGAGATGATATTTTAAAAGTGGCCATGAGCCTTGTTTTTAAACTACCGATTTTTTTTGTTTTAGTTCCTTATGACCAGTGAATCTCTAAAGAAATTATTTGCTATCATTTTAACACTCGGTAATTACATGAATGGTGGAAATGGCCAAAGAGGGCAAGCTGACGGCTTTGGACTGGAGATACTTTCGAAGCTGAAAGATGTCAAGGTATTATTTTATTATTATCTATACATACAAGGTGTTAGTGTTAGCAGTCTTATCCTTTAGGGGCTGAATATGACCATCGATACCTACAACTTTTACTAA